>OX579660.1:4819893-5523114 GCA_951230895.1 Carpatolechia fugitivella
ACGCTATGACTGTCACAAATTCCGTCACTAAATGCTAGTAAAAGAACCTTGTTCGAAAATGCTTTCGTTGTCGAGATACAGAGGTGCCAGCCAGAAGTTTAATACGTAAGTTCAGGCTGGCTGGCCACGCTTGTCGTTGTTTTTTAGCTAAATGGCTATACGTATCTCAAAAATTCAAACTGGATGCCTGTCACAATTTTAGGTGACGCAGTATTAATAAGCAAGAAATAGTTAGAATCCCTTCTGTTCGGAGATTGAGAGACCATGCAAAAAAGCGGTTTTCAAGCTGGCTGGACACGTTTGCGTTCGATTATCTCGGGTTTTCTAGCGTCACATAAACTGAAATAAGCGTGATTAGCCGTCACCTAAAATTGTGTATTGACCTACTTAAACGCGGCTCATTTGGAAGAATTGTCCAGCGTCCAGCCAGCCTGAGTCACATAAATTCAGGTATGCATTTTTCTAAATTTCTTAAATACAAATTAGTTTTGAAAACATATTGAAGTCACCTTCAGTAAGATTTTCCTACCTACAATATTTCCCTTCATGTGGCATGCTTGTGGGACGCCCTGTAGAATGTTTGACTTGGGGCAAACCTATCTGTATGTAACTGTTCCTTTTTTTTAGGATAACAAAGCAGACCTCGTCATCAACTACTATGTGGATGAGGTATTAGAGAAAGTAATGCACATTCTTGGACTTGACATTCCAACTTATAATGAAACCGAAAACCTCACCATTCTCGCGGAGAATACAATCATCGACTGGACTATTAACAGACAAGATGTCCTCACATTAGAGAAGATATTCAAAGCAAAATGCAAAGGAGTTAAGAAGAAAAGAACTCTGATTAAAAGTAAGAGAGACTCTGTAAATAATTTAAGTGAAGCTAATGGTAAGAGCAAAGTCATAAAACTTGAAGTAAAGGAAGAATCTGATGTTATGAATAAGCAGAAGTGTATTACAAATAATTTAGCAGTTGTAACGTGTGTGACCAATGGTCACTCAAATGCAGAAATTAAACAGGAACTGTCAGACATTGGAAATGAATCAAATATGAATTATGAAACAGATAATGTATCAAATGTCAGCAAAAATATTCCAGAAAATGGGAATATCAGTATAATAAAGACTGAACATAATATATAAGTAGACAACAAAACAAGTAATAAAAAAATAAAATAAAAAAAAAAACAAGTAATAAGTGAACAATAATGTTTTTTTAGGGTGATCTCAATGAAATTATTTTTTACAAATAAAATGTTTATTAAAACAATTTAAATTATTTTATTTACAAATCACTCTTTGGTTTTCCAAATTTTACATAAAACAAGTTTTATAAAAATATCTAGAAAAATATACACAATTTAGAAAATATCATGGAATGTAACAAAGTTAAAAAACGGCGCCTAACGGCTACTACGCCCCCAACACTCTTGCAAAGGAAATACATACAGTCATACATACATAAAATTCTCACTTTTATCTCTAAAGGAGAGAGCAGGTCTTAAGTTGACTCTCAAGGAGCACACTAAATCATGTTTGGCAACATTGCTGGGTTAAGGTTGGGTATAACTTGAGGACGACGGTGAGATATCGGCGGCTATCTGTGCAGGGCTGCCAGCTACCGGCGGTTATCTAAGCGGGGCTGTCAGCTGGAATGCGAGCAATGTGATGAGCGGCAACACGAGGTTGTCGACCTGCGCCAGGCGCGCCTCGGCCAGCCCGGACACAGTGGCCGCCACGCATGCGCGCAAGACGCTCCAGCGACATTGCAGCAACTCTGCGTACAAACGAACAAACTATAGAATACATAGATAATTATTTATTTACACATTACATTTGTAGTACACCTACTCGGTAAACAAGAAAGGGTAATAGGTACGGCCTAGTTCAAAATTTAAATACACGCTCGCTCTTGTCGCAAACTAAAAACACCTTTTTTAAATTAATAACAAAAATTCAAACCTACACAAAATATCATCAACAGCTCATATACATCCCCACCGAGTGGCTCGAATTAGGGCGATAAGGCCTTAGACGACCACGCTGGCCCAGTGCGGGTTGGTCGACTTCACACACAACTTTTGAATTTCTTCGCAGGAGTGTGCAGGTTTCATCACGATGTTTTCCTTCACCACCGTAAGAGCGTCGAATAAACGTACATATGAATTCAAAAACACATTGGTACGCGATGGGGATCGAACCCGCGTCTCCCCTAACCACTAGACCACCGACGCTCTCACAAAATATACCAACACCATATTTACAGGCATTATAAGTCAACCCGCCGTGTGGTGACGGCGGAGTAGAATACATTTGTCACCAACCCCTACTCTTCCCGTGGGTGTCGTAAGAGGCGACTTAGGGACTACACTTTGAACAGGGAACGGGCAGCAGCGCTCTCTGATACAGTAACCTTTTAATCTGCGATCTCCAACCCGCCTGCCAAGCGTGGAGATTATGGCAAAACCAAACACGCGGAGTGGAGGAGGCTCATAGTCCAGCAGTGGACTGTAACGGGCCGTTGATGATACGTCAACCTACTCATATCTGCGACTGTGCCTTTAATAATAAATACTACATGTATTAAACTCGCACTAGTGAAAGAATGGTATGGTTTTAAAAAGTTTACCCAAAACAAGTTCAAGACAACGACTTACCAAACATGTTTAGGATGTAAACTGTAAGTATTTGTGATCCGATGTTGGCCACAGTGCCTTCCACAGTTCTATTACTACCTGAAACAAAATGACAAAAAATATATAAAAATTACAAAATCAAAGAATGAAAGTAGCGATTATCCGAAAAGTTTGCACACAAGTGCTGGTAAGTGACTAGTAAAAAGTAAAAGTGCTAACTAGTGTTGATGAGTGTGTGTGTATGGTTTAGGAAGTGTAAACATGTGTTAGTGCTAGTTGTTGAGAACACGTATTAAGTTGTCAAGTAGTAAGTAAATTTTAAGTAAGTGTTTACACGTCATTTTAGTAGTTAAGCTCTTTAGTTAGCCCAAGATGGACGATCGACAGCGAATTCAAATCTGTAATAAATATAAATAAAAAAAAAGTATAATAATATATTTATTTTTATACACTCACCGGCACATCTAACCGCCCACCCTTCATTTCAGGGAATACTCGTGATTCTTTATAATTCTATTAGTTACAGCTGATGTTAGTTAAAAAGTAGTTAATTTAACATTTATTTAAGTGTGTTTAATTTATCGTAAAATTATAAATAAATCAATTGTAATGTATAACGATAAGCGTAATTTAAAATTAACTCGAAATACAAGGGTGGGCGGTTAGATGTGCCGGTGAGTATATTATTATTTATTTTTTTATAATATTTTTTTATTTTTTATTTTAATATTTTTATATATATATATATATATATGATAAAATATATAAAAATATATAAAAAAAAACATAAAACACTCGCACTTAACTTCGTACTTCGCATTTAACTAAAAATTAACTAAATTATGCCTGTTAAGTGACTGGCCACGCCCACCAACTTACTCGAAAAATAGAAAAAGTTCTAATCTACTTGTTTACTTGCACGCTAAATTTTAACTTGCAACTTACTACTAAATTCGTTGTTTACACGCATTAAGTCGCTTAAAATTTAGTAAAAATTTTGTTAACTACTTGACAACTTAATACGTGTAAACCGGCCATTAGTGCTAGTTGTTGAGAATATAAACAAGTGTGAGTGCAACTGTACCTGGGCTGATTGATAACTGGCCGAAACGACGAATTTAAAAAAATGATACGCAAAAAAAAAATATTACATTATATTTTGGCATCTTTTTGAAAATAGAACGCCAAATTTGAATTTAATCGAACTGGTGGAATTTGTTTGATAGGACGTAGAACTTTCTCTGTCGTAAATTTTCTTAACAATGGAAAGAAACGAAATTCGTGCGGTGATAAAGTTTTACGTTTTAAAACAGAAAACAGCAACCCAGATTAAAACCAAGCTAGACAGTGTTTTAGGTAATTCTGCTCCTGCATTGAGTACAATTCACACCTGGGTAACTGATTTTAAACGTGGAAGACAGAGCTGCGAAGACGCCCACAGGTCTGGCCGTCCAAATGAAGTCACGAATCCGGACATGATCAAAAAAAATCACAAAATTTTATTGAATGATCGGCGCTTGAAGTTGCGAGAGATAGCAGAGATGGTGAGCATTTCATCTGAACGCGTTTTTAATATTTTGCACCAACATTTGGGAATGAAAAAGCTTTGCGCGCGATGGGTGCCGCGTTTGCTCACTGTTGACCAAAAGCAACGTCGAGTGGACGATTCATCGGAGTGTTTGGCGCTGTTTAACCGAGATCCTAACGAGTTTTCGCGGCGTTATGTAACAGTCGATGAAACCTGGATACATCTTTATACTCCCGAGCCAAAAGAACAATCTAAGCAGTGGACTGAGAGCGGAAGACCTGCGCCGAAGAAAGCAAAAACGGTTTTGTCGGCCGGCAAAGTGATGGCGACTGTTTTTCGGGATGCTCGAGGGATTATTTTAGTGGATTATCTGCAAAAAGGAAAAACAATAAATGGAGAGTACTACGCAAGCTTGCTGCAAAAATTAAGTGAAGAAATCCAGAAAATCGACCACATTTGGCCAAGAAAAAAGTATTGTTCCACCATGACAACGCACCTGCACACACGTCAATGGTTGCAGTCGCCAAACTCCATGAATTGCGGTTCGAATTGCTACCGCATCCACCCTATTCCCCAGATCTGGCCCCGTGTGACTTCCACTTATTCCCAAACCTGAAGAAATGGTTAGGTGGCCAGAGATTTTCATCAAATGAAGAAGTCATTGTTGCCGTGGACGAGTATTTTGAGGGGTTGGAGAAAACATTTTATCAAACTGGTGTAACGGCATTGGAGAAGCGCTGGACTAAATGCATCGAGGTAGAAGGAAACTACGTTGAGAAATAAATTTATTTTAAATAGATTTTTAAAGTTTTTCTTCGTCGTTTCGGAAACTTATCAATCAGCCCTCGTAAGTAAGGGTTAACACGTGTTAGTGCTAGTTCTTGAGAATATTAACAAGTGTGTGTGAACGTATAAGCAAGTTTTAGTATGTGTTAACACGAGATAGTGCTAGTTATTGCAAGTATTAACAAGTGTGAGTGTAAGTGTTAACACGTGTAAATGCTATAAGGGTATTGATAAGTTTGAGTGTAAGTGTAAGTAATTGTTAGATCAAATCAAATCAAATATTTTATTTCCATAGGATGTTGTTACATCACTTAGATTCGTCATTACACTAACACAAAGGGAGAAGAGCTGTGGAGAAGAGCTCATCGAAGAAACTCCACAGTCGTCGCATCTTTAGGTATAAACAAGTGTTAGTGAGAATATTAACAAGTGTATATTTGTATAATATTTTGTTAATAAGAGTGTAAACAAGTGCCAGTGTCTCGCAGGCCACTTGTAGTGTCCGTATTTCTCCCCGAGGTAGCTGGCGGCGCAAAGCTATTTATAGATGGCGCCACCGTGTTAGGCAGTAGAAAAAAGAATAACCGCTCCGATAAATTGTCTGTCAACTTCCATTCACGTCAAAATTATTTTTAAAGAATCTGCCATTTTTGCCACGTTTAAGTGGCGCCTCTAGCAGGAGAAATAGGCAGCAAGATTCCCTATTGTCTCACCAGGCCACTTGTAGCGTCCGTACTTCTGCCCGAAGTAGCTGGCGGCGCTGTCGCCGACGCCGATGGCGAGCACGCCGCTGAGCAGCTCGAGCTCGGCGCCCGTGCCCCACGGAACCAACACTAACGGACACGCCAAGCCCACATATAAATACATAGGCGTCACTGCGAACACGCCCACGTCCTAAAACAGTGGAAATTGTTAAACTTGTTACTGTAACTACATAGTAACATTTTTTTTTTCATGATAATCTTTAATATAATCACTATTTCTCTATTCAACTTTTTATCGAAAAACACATTTTTGAAATAAGTTTCAACTGGCAATCAGCAAAGAAGTAACTGTTATTTTATAATTTAATGTATCTATCTATTAACTAAAACTTAAGAAATATGTTTTTGGATATTTTTCAAACTTGTAAAGATTACATATTTTTGATTGTTTAACTACTTTTTTACGGCTTTTGAAAGTTGAAAATGAAATGTAGTGAAACCGCATCGTCTGCGGCGTTGTACTGATCCGCACGTCTGCAGCTGTAAGGAATGATACAACTAAAAAAAGCTTTTTGAATGAATACCTTTTCGTCCGAATAAACATCGAACGCATTTTGCAGCGCTGTAGATAAAGGTTCTATACGGGATAGCCTCAGGGCCTGAAAAAAGAGAAGGAAATTACTTAGGAAAATATTCCATTCACCGAAAAAAAAAGGAAGGAAGTGTACTCATCCAATATACCTATACATGGCAAACAAACATGAGGGCCAATGGAAGACAAATTAAACAAAAGGAACCTTGGGAGTTTCAATGAAATCCTAGTGTGCAGTATTTTAACAATATCAGTAAATTACAATCCCATCTACTGACACTCATACTTGACTAAGGCTCGTGTGATACAGATAGAAGCGCAATAAATTGTGGTCGGTGATCTTAAATGCGCCAGTATCTTTCTCTCTATCCCTCATCATCATCATCATCATCATCTCAGCCTATAGATGTCCACTGCTGGACGGCGGCAGATCTCCACAACTCTTGGTCCTGCTTGTCCCGCATCCAGCGGCTCCCCGCGACCTTCACCAGATCGTCGGTCCACCTTGTGGGGGGCCTACCCACACTGCGTTATCCCTCACATATATTATTTACACAATGACCCCACCAAAATATTGTGTTAAGGAAAGAAAGACTGACGACTGACATAGTAACACTGACCAGAAAAATAATGAGGCCTGTCAGGATCGCTACTTGTTACTTTGTCAAGAATCAAATTATTGTTTCTAATAGAAGAATTACCTAGTTCTAACAAAATTTTTGGTGACACCTCAAATATTCTGGTCAGGCTTTAAATACATTAACAATGACCTCAATAAACACGATGACCCCGAAGAGCATCCCAGAGGCGAGCATGATCATGTGTTTGTCGAACAGCACTCCGCTGAGGAACACCAACGCAGCTAGGATGTGGAAACTCTTGCGCGTCGACGATGTCACCTTCACGCCGATCTCCGACCGATACACCACCACCACCACCGCCATACCCGACAACAATAGCCAACATATGAACAACCTTATCTGGAAAGCAAACTTCAGTTTAGGTATTGCCAGACTTGCAAAGCAGTTATTTTAATTTGAGATCTTTATGCCATTATTTTCATCAGTATTTTTTTTTAATAATTTCTATTAACTAGGAATTTACAATTTTCTTATAATTAAATAAGCTACAAAACAAATCTAGTATTATTATAGTCTTATTTAGTTGTACTTTCATAACATACTCACTCTTAATGTATTCATAAAAAGATAGAATATGAATTCTGTCAGGAAAAACAATCCCAAAATCTTATAGAGCAGCATGATTGCTCCAACCACAGCCAGGATTATAAGACAGCAGAGTAAAGAGAGGTTTCTCTGACTATCTTTTAAATTGTACAGCACTGTAACAAGGATACCCACTGTTGATAACACTGTCTGAAAACAGACATTCACATTGTTGAACTATTTTGATATCAACATGAGAAACTAGGTAACTGTTAATCTGTATATAAAAGGAAAAACATATTGAATGGCTGAATGACTGACTAACAAATCAATAACAAATAATATAGGTACAGGGTCTTGAAACTTGAAATTTGGCCAGTAGGTGGCTTAGGATGTAGAAACATTACACACATCATTAAGATGGGATTTTTGGAAATTCCCTACCTAAGGAGTGAATTAAAGTTAGTATGAAACTCCATTATTTAAAAAAAAAAACTACATGGGTGAAGTTATGGACTGAAAGATAGTTCACAATAAAAATCTGATAAACCTAATTAATTATTTCACAGCCCTCATACATTTTTAAATACATACTTATACTTTGTGAATGTATGTGTGAGTTTTCTTGAATACTTAAGATCCAAGATAACACAGAATATACTTACAATCACATAGATTTTTATAAACTTTATTTCTTCGTCATCTTCTACTTCAGGTATAAAATGTTTGGAGAATATTGTTAATACACTTGTTGTTAAGGTTAAGGAGGCTCCTTGAGACACCACCATTGCTTCTCCGATGGTGAATGTCCGAGGACAGTTGTACAGGCATTTCTTCAGTAATGCACTGTAAGACAACACTGTTATTGCAGCTAATATTAGTGAGTTTATAAATTCTGTAACAAAAGATAGTTTTAGCTTTTATTCTTTTTATTTTTTTTAAATATAGTCAATAGTCATTGATATTAATATTATTTAATATTCATGTACTGTTAGCCTGATGAAAATTACTAAGAAAAAAATATATAAAAATCTGTAGTCCCATAACAACAACATTTTTAAACAAAAACTAACACATACCTGCTTAATTTAAAATTTTAGAGTAAAACATGTTCGAGACTTTTTTATTAATTTAGGTCCATGATTTCTTATTCTCTAATGATAGGTACTGTTGGTATTATATAATTAAGAACAGTAAAAAACTAAAATATTTTTTTTTCCTGAAGTCCACTATAGCGAACACATGAATAACATAAGTGGTGCATAGATTACTGACTTACCATATTTTAAATAACAGTAAACAGGAACAGTTGCAAGGAATATCGCGACTGTACATCCTGATGTGTATGAGCCTTTCAGTATGAGACAGGACATGTACAGGAACAAAAGGAACAGTACACTATAGGCCAATAGGCCTATGGACAGGAATGCCAACAGCTCATACACGGGAGAGATACTGCACGTGAGTTTATACGAAAGGAGAATAGCTGGAATAAGCGTAAAACACCATAGTCCACTGCTATTTACTGGCCTGAAAAACCATCATGAGTTTTAGCATGTAAACTTTGTTGTTTAGTGTACGTGAGAACAAACTTAAAAAGGAGAATAATGTATAAAATACCTTATCTGAGACCAAAACAAATAAAACTTTGAACCCGGACATTGCAAACTCACCGTGTCGAAATGTTATCAGTCTTAAAATTTTTCTTTATTTGGTAATCTAGTCTTTCGTACAATTTATAAAATTTACTGCTTATTAGTTTATTATCCCATATTCGTATTTCTTCTTCCAGATTTTCCATTTTTTATGAAAATCCTTTTTTTTTTTCGTTATGGCACTTGTCTACTGCGAATTTTGATTGTTTTCAAATTATGAATGATCAAAGAATGATCAATTGATTGACATTCATTCATTCATATCCTGCGCATCTATCTGACTGCTTCCTCATTCAATATTATTACGGCCGCGTTCCGATTTGCGCTGACAGCACTTTGAGTACCCAAAACCGCGTACCGAATCACTGTCATTGGGATTACGGCAGCCATTGTGACGTCACGGATTGCGTCATGACCGCCGCCATCTTCCGCTAACGGCGCCCATGCTCCAGAGCGAAATTCACGTAAGCGTAATGTCAAATTCGACTTTGACATTTTGTTTATTTATTTTTAAAAGTTAAATGTTTAATGTTTAAATGTAAAATTAACGTGTCTTATATTTATTTGGTTGAACAAATTAAAAACACGTTATTCAATTATGAAGTGGCGATAAATTACTGAAATATTTTAAATCAATCAGTTTTGTAGGTTAGGGCTGCCAGATGTTCGATAGTAAAAGTATCGAGTAGGTTATGTATATATTACGATAGTTTTGACTCAGGCACATACATACATAAGATAATATCATAGGCAATCTGATAAAATATAAATATCAAACATTCTTTTTTGTATTTTTTTTATTTCATGTGTCTATTTACATCTCCATTTTTAAAAATTCGCATACCGTTTCTTATTTTGGGTACTAGCCATGCGTAAAGTGCTGTTTTCACAGCTGTACGATACTCTTTTAATACGTATAATAATTTAGAATTTTGCCAGTTTTGGTACGGTAATCAACATCTGGCAAGACTGATTACCTAACTGACTAACCTACTGAGTTATAAGCAGTTTCAGCGCGCTCAAACGCCGTTCCGTTTTGATTTCGCTCATGAGCCGTATTATCGCGATTTCCGAATCGGTACGCGAGTAATCACTGTCAGTACTTTGAGCCGTGAAATCTGATTTGGAATACAGCCTTGATTTTGCTATAAGAAGAAAAATAATATAAAAATTTGACGTTATTAATAATTTATGTACGTATATTTCTGTATTATTTATTATTGTTTTTATAAATTTACCTAACTTTCCGTTCCTTTCCTCATGTTTCCGTGAATTTAGTTTCCCTACCTTTCTGAAATAATGTTTAAAAAAAAACTTGACACTGGCACGACTAGTGCCATAATAATAAAAAAAATACGAATATGATATGTATAGGGCTGTATTCCGAATCAGATTTCACGGCTCAAAGTACTGACAGCGATTACTCGCGTACCGATTCAGAAATCGCGATAATACGGCTCATGAGCGAAATCAAAACGGAACGGCGTTTGAGCGCGCTGAAACTGCTTATAACTCAGTCTTGCCAGATGTTGATTACCGTACCAAAACTGGCAATATTCTAAATTATTATACGTATTAAAAAAGTATCGTACAGCTGTGAAAACAGCACTTTTCGCATGGCTAGTACCCAAAATAAGAAAAGGTTTTAAAATTGGAGATGTAAATAGGCACATGAAATTAAAAAAATACAAAAAGAATGTTTGATATTTATATTTATATTTTATCAGATTGCCTATAATATTATCTTATGTATGTATGTGCCTGAGTCAAAACTATCGTAATTTATACATTACCTACTCGATACTTTTACTATCGAACATCTGGCAGCCCTAACCTACAAAACTGATTGATTTAAAATATTTCAGTAATTTATCTCCATTTCATAATTGAATACAAATACAAAATACAAATAATTTATATAAATTTTACAGTAAATTTGTCATTCAAACTTGAAAAACGTGTTTTTGATTTTGTTTTACCAAATAAATATAAGTCACGTAAACTTTACATTTAAACATTAAACATTTAACCTTTAAAAATAAATAAACAATATGTCAAAGTCGAATTTGACATTACGCTTACGTGAATATCACTCTGGAGCATGGGCGCCATTAGCGGAAGATGGCGGCGGTCATGACGCAATCCGTGACGTCACAATGGCTGCCGTAATCCCAATGACAGTGATTCGGTACGCGGTTTTGGGTACTCAAAGTGCTGTCAGCGCAAATCGGAACGCGGCCTATAATGACCCAAATATTAATAAATTTGCGGCAATTTTTACAAAATTCCTAATTTTGGCAATCCATCTAAAATGTAACTTTTTTGACTAATTTTGGTTGACAATTATAAAAAAAGACGCTCAATTGATTAGCAGTCATTCATTCATTCGTATGTTTTCGTATTTTTGAAATGAGCTATGTAAGTAGTACATAGTGCTCTTAATATTATTTAATTTGCAATATAATACTTTTATTAAAACAAATACATGGTATATATGTGAATTCTATAGCCTAATAAAAAAAAGTATTATTAAATGTTTTAAAACCTATAGGTAATTTTTTTTGGTAATACATGCAGCTATATTTATAAACATGTGTTCAGTTGTCAATTCATGACATTTCAAGGTCACTCATTCATTTTTTTGCAATCGTTCGCTTGCGGTTAATCGTGATTTATTTTCTTTCCTTATTATCAATTTTACTAGTCTAACTTGGCCGGCAGACGAGCGTGAAGGTGCCTACTCACTAAATAGTCCTAGTGTTAATTAGAAATGTTCCGAAACTTGACCAGAACTCTTCAAACTCAGAAGGCTAAGTTTGCCACTGCCGCTGCACCGGCTCCGCAAACTAAACCGGAGATTTTATACACGGGGGTAAATATAAAGCCCTTGTGCTTTTGCTATTTTGTAATATGTCTCCACGTATACTTATGCTCGTTTATATAAATTTGCAGTCTAATGTGTATTTACTTCTATATACCTACTTCTATATTTTTTGCAATAGAAACACTTCTTAATAAAATTTATGTGTAAGGAGATGAGATAAGATCTCCCATTTAGATAATACAGTGGATTTCGGGTATAACGACGATGAAGGGACCACTGTAATTTCGTCGTTATGTCCGGAAGTCGCTACAGGCAAATGTAAAGAGATACAGACATGTTCACAGTTTATATTTATTTATTGTTATAAATACGTATTTGCACACATACACACTCACACACACACTTCACACTACATACTGCTTTCACACACACTACACAACTGTTGTGCACTACTTCACTGTTTGTATTATTCTTTGAGCTTTGAACCACACTAGAAGGGCTTATTCGACATCTTGATGCGTCGGCTTGCGGTTTTTCTTAACTTTTAAGGACTTGGATTCAAAGCATTCTAATATTTTATCGCGGTTTTTTCCACATCGTAGATATTGTTGAATGGGAAACTTTGTATTCTTTGCACAAGTCAGCATTGTTTTCACCATTTTTCAATTTTAAAATGATTTCGGCCTTTTCTTTAACAGTAAATGTGCGTCTAGAAGCCATACTTATTTAAAAGTTTACTAAACACAGTTATTACTCAGAACACCAAACTGTAACTGAACCATAAAAACTCCGAAACTTACCTACCTGCTTAGCTAATATCAATAAACAAAAAGTAAAGGTCACCACAGTTGCTGACCATCTGTGTGGATGTAAACAAAAGGATAAGAGAGCTCTTTGTGTCTTTGGCGGCTGACTCTTGTCCCAATATCTGCATGGGATTTCTAAGAACTTGTTACAAATTATTCATTAAAAACAGTCGCTAAACCTGAAGTCGGAGTTACATCCACAGTCGCTATAGCAATATTTTTTTGTACTAAAGTGTGCTTTGAATTCAAGGGACTTAGATTTAACATTGTTATAGACAAATGGTCGCTACAACCAAGGTCGTAATAAATGAAATCCACTGTATATGAGTAGAATGAAGATTTGTTTGTGAGATGTTGAACTATATTAGTCATTGTTTGATAAAATTGTCTTTTTGTTTTGTTTTTTGTCTTCAATTAGTATTTCTCAAAGTCAAAGTCAAAGTCAAAATAATTTATTTCCATAGGATGTTATTACATCACTTAGATCCGTCATTACATTTTTTTTGGGTGAGTTCACTAACACACCTCCACCTGAATACTTACAGATTATTTTGTAATTTGTGTAAAGTGCATTTAGCTAATTGGGAATAATTGGGATGTAAAAAATATAATATATTCTAAAATCAAGACAGATGGAAAAACATAATATAAATAGACAGTTGCATAAATTTATAAGTTCTGTGAAATCTTTGTAAAAATTGAACAGTTTTAATTTCAAGAATATTTTTAATTTAAATCCTTTTCTTTCAGCTCTTCATTGACAATGAGTGGGTCAAATCTTCAGATGGCAAGACCTTCCCCACTGAGAATCCGGCAACGGGTGAGGTGATTGCTGATGTTCAGCAAGCCAACAAGACCGATGTTGACCGAGCTGTTAAGGCTGCCAGAAATGCTTTCAAGTAAGTACTAGCAGTTAGCAATATGAGAACATGACAGATTTCATATGATTGTTTGGTGAAGGTAGAATACCATAAAAATACATAAAAAGAAAAAGTAACTACTACTATTATTACTTTTTATTATTATTAGTATTACTTAGTAGAGATAGGTGATAAATCTAATTAGTGCTAAGATATTGGCTTCAATTTGGGATGTCATGCTCTAATTCTAATTTAATCCAGCTATCCTTTTCCTTTTTAGAATCGAGGCCATTGCTAAGCCAATACAAAAGAAAGGAATGGAGCCACCCCATACACAAACAAACACACACACACACACACACATACACACACACACACATAAAAATGCAACCTTTCACACATACACTAATAAAGATAAGATAAAATATCAAATATTAGTTACTTCATATTAGTTACTTCTCATTACATAACAGGATCTGTACCTATATGTTAGTTACTCTCTCATTAAATAACAGGATCTGTAAACAACCAATTTATTAGTATCCAGAGGGGGAGCCTGATATGATGATCTATTGTACAGGGAAACCTAGCATAGACAACAGCTCTCTCCACAAAGTATTTATTTGTACCTTACCTACTCAGATAAATTATTGTAATTACTTGTTGGTACTTCTTAACTTTGTGAATTTTTATTATTATATAAATACATATAACTTCCATGCAGATTCCGGATACGGCGACTGCTTTTCTAAAAATGTGACTTTTACTAGTTTGTCCTTTCATGTGCCCTCAAGTGGCTACAATAGCCAATCTTATTGGTAAAAGAGGACACCGTTAATGTAATGATATGATATGGCCGCCGGTGGTCTGGCCTTATGAGCGTCACGCTTCGGGGTTTATTATTATTTATATTCTGTACTATAAATGTATTATGCACAGTAAACATAATCAGGTTGTAAAATAAACAAAACATATATTTATCACTTGCCTTATAATAGCTGCATTGTTTTGCATAATAAGCCTACGTAGTGGAAACTTCTTTTGTCCTTGCTATTATTAGCTAGCTTCGATTTTAAAAATGATACTGTAGAATCTTACTTAGAATAAATAATTTTATCTTTTAAAATGTTTTATAGACTTGGGTCACCATGGAGGAAAATGGATGCTTCAGAGCGTGGCCGCCTCATCAACAAACTGGCCGACTTGGTGGAGCGCGACGCAGCTTACTTGGCGGTAAGTCATCATTCGCTTACCCTTATCCCATCATTTGGGGTAGGCGCAGTATGTTTTCTTCCTCCATTCATCCCTATCAGCCGTCATTTCAACACTCACATCTTTCCTGAACATATCATCTTTTACACAATTCATCCATCTCTTCTTTGGTCGTCCTCTCCCAACATATCCATCAAATTAAATACTTTTTTCCCCACGTAACATTCATTTCTCCGCATTACGTGCTCATATCAGGTAAGGCGATTTCCTCTCATTTTATCTATCACTGGCGCAACTTTCAAACTTCCTCTTATATATTCATTCCTAATCTTGTCCATTCTTGTTACTCCAGACATCCATCTCAGCATTCTCATTTCACTAGCATGAAGTCGTCTTTCATCCAACCCTTTGATGGCCCAACACTTCGATCCATACATGACGACAGGTCGTATAATTGTCTTATAAATTTTGCCTTTTAACTTAAGAGGCATTCGGGGGTCGCATGTTGTTCCCGTGACCTGCCGCCATTTCATCTTTTTTTTCACTTGGCGGTAAGTGCAGCAGGGATTCATTCATTATTATTGAGGATGCAGTCACAAACAATCTTTGAATTTCTGTTTTCTTATAGAATATAATAAACGTACTTATTTTAAAAAAAATTGGTATCTGCATGGTGGTGTGGGGTTCGAAGTGGCGGCGGCGGCGCGGCGTCTTGCGTGCACACTACCTACCACCACGCTTTAAAACAGTCTTGCATTGTCCTTGCAAGGTGTTATTTATTATTTAAATAATGTGAAGTGTAAATATTATATCTATCATATCTTCTTTATCAATAAAAATGCACGTCGTGTTAAAGATCTATGATCAAAAAGAAAATAAAATTATATGTTTTTGTATTTCATTATCAAATAGATTAATATACCTACTCGTATATGATTCAAAATGCTACAATCTGTAATGATATTACAAAATGATCCCCTAAAAGCGCAAAATACCCTAGATAACAGGTTTTCTTAAAATAAATTTCCTTGCTAATTTTCACTGTCTACTGCCACACGGAAGCCGCATTTGAACGAAAATCTAAACATCGTGTTTTAAAATCATTATCGATTGTCTGTCAACTGTCAAAGCATGTAATATCGCCGCACAGTCGCTTGATATTTATTTAGCCAAAACGGATGATAACACCATTGTATTGTATGTATGTTCAAGCAACGATAACGCTCCGTATTTGGTTTGTTATGTCATACTTGTTTATCATGGTCAAGATATCTATAACAAGTTTTTTTATATAATAAACATAATATTGCGAAATCGCCGCTCGCGTCTATCTGTAACTTTTGTTTAGGTATAGGCGGGCAAGGCAGGTATAATAAAAAACAATGATTTGCAGAATTACGCCATTATATATCATCATTATGTTATACTGATTGACTAGTACGCCTATGGTGCAAAATTGTTGCGGTATTTTTGTACGTGTTATCAACGATTTTATTCAGTAAATTATCTGTCTCATGTGTATCTTGTAGATTTCGTAAACTTATTTTTTTACTGCCGAATAGGGTACACAGTGCCTAAGCTTACAATCAAATCATACACTAAAATCAATCAAAGACGGATGGATTATGAAAATGCTTTTATTATTATGTAGTTGGGCGCGTTTATGACACAAAAACTTTAATCCGATGGTCTAACACTGCAGTCGTACTAAATGGGTTTAGGACAAGTTAAGAATCTTGTATGTCGGTCTTTGGCATATTGATGTCGGTAAACTATTTAGTAATTTGTACTATGTCGAATTGATATCCAGGATGTCTGCATATAAAGTCTAATACTCGTAAACATACCATCTAACTCTGTTGTATAGGTATATACAAAATAATGTCTACGATGATAGCCGAAACTAACTTTAACGTGCCTTCCAAAACACAGACGCTCCAAATTAAAACCACTGACGTTCACCAAACCGTGTTGACAGTGTTGAAGTTGTTATGCCTCCGTCATCGTACAAGATACTTATTTAATTACCTACCAGAGTAGGACCACCGAGAGAAACGAGATTTTACATTTTCCACAGATTTAAGTGGTATTTTCTTACAGAGTTTGGAAACCCTGGACAACGGCAAGCCGTTCCTGGCTGCTTACCATGGCGACATCAGCGGCGTCGTCAAGAACCTGCGCTACTACGCCGGCTGGGCAGACAAGAACCACGGCATGGTGCTGCCATCTGACGGGAAATACTTCGCCTACACGAGGCATGAACCCGTTGGTACGTAGAAAAACACAAGTAGAATAGAATGTATGAATGAACTGCCGTGTGGTGACGGCAGAGTAGAATACATTTGTTACCAACCCCTACTCTTCCCGTGGGTGTCGTAAGAGGCGACTTAGGGACTACACATTGAACAGGGAACGGGCAGCAGGGCTCTCTGATACAGTAACTTTTTAATCTGCGATCTCCAACCCGCCTGCCAAGCGTGGAGATTATGGCAAAACCCTCTACTTAAGTGGAGGAGGCTCATAGTCCAGCAGTGGACTGTAACGGGCCGTTGATGTTGTTGATGTTGATAATAGAATTGCAAACAAGAAACATACAGAAAAAATACAGTTCATAAGTTATTACATAGATTATTGATGTTAACAGTGTAACCACTGTTAAATATAACAATTTCTTCCAGGCCAATGTAACAATTTATACATTTCAACCTTTTTTTATAGAAAAACGCAACGAAAAGAATTTAATTAAATTGAAGAATTTAATTAAATTTTAAAATAATTTACATTTATTAAGTACTTTGTTTCATCCTTGATCCCAGTCCTCTTAAATAGCGCTCACTATTTCGCTACGAAAATTAGATTTTTCAATGCAGGTAAAAAATAAACTTTAGCTTTGGTCCAAGGAGTTTAGCTTTAAAAACTTAAACAAATAGAAAAATCGATTTTTGTTTGATATTTACATTCTTGCAAGGTTGAGCCTAGGACATGTTACAATTTGTATAATGCTTTTTTTCGGATTTAAAGGTGCTCTTCAACAAACCAACTTTTCGTATAAGCAAACTGACGATATAGTTTTTCAAAATCACGTTGTTACACTCATCAGGAGTATGCGGCCAGATCATCCCGTGGAACTTCCCCCTACTAATGACGGCGTGGAAGTTCGGCCCGGCGCTCGCGGCCGGCTGCACGCTCGTGCTCAAGCCGGCCGAGCAGACCCCGCTCACTGCGCTCTACCTCGCACAACTCGCTAAGGTAACATCACTAAATAGCAGAGCTTGTATAAGTAGTCTTTGTTAAAAAATAATAAAAATACGAATAACTTTGCTCCGTTAAAAACAGATTCGTATTTGGTCTATTGACCTAAAAATATACCTACTTCGTGTACGCAATATGAACCACAACTAACAAAAACAATCAGACAACTTTTGTTACCCGATTTAGTGGAAACTTTATTGGCTTACATATTTATTATTTAGTTTTAATTTTTTGTGTTGTTGATGCTGTTTCCCATTGTAATAAAATAAAATCACGCAAAAAGGGATGAACGGATTCAGATGAAATTTTACATAGATTGTTTATTTCCACGGGAAAAATCAGAGACTGCTTGTTTTTAGGGTTCCGTGAAAAGGAAAAAAGAAACCAGGATCACTTCGTTGTCCTATTGCTATTCTGTAGTGCCAATATAGTCAGATATGGCGCCACCTGCCTAATAAAATTGGAAACACATTTAAAAATAACGATTCGGATTCGTAATTAATTGGCTGTTTTTTTTTTCAGACAAACTTGATTCTAAATTGAGAGCCTTTATTCTAATAATTTTTTGATGTTTGTGTATTTAGGAGGCGGGCTTCCCCGCGGGCGTGATCAATGTAGTGCCGGGCTTCGGCGACGCGGGCGCAGCTCTCGTGGACCATCCGGATGTGGACAAGATCGCCTTCACCGGTCAGTTCTTTCATTTATCGTATGGCCTTTTACAAATTTATAACTGTGGGTCCAGCGATATATACCGACTTCGTGGAATGCCCTCCTAAGAAAAACGTAGTCATCTTAGAACTACAACCACGTTTTATGTCTATAGCAAACATGACTTAGTAGTATAAAGACAAACCTTTCATTGTGTACTAGCGGGCCGCCCGCGGCTACACTCGCGTTGTGTAAGATTTTCCCGTGGGACTTTTTCTCGTAGAAAGTATCCTATGTGTTAAACCAGGTTATCTCAATTCCAAATTTCGTCCAAATCCGTTGAGTACTTTAAGCGTGAAGGCGGAACAAACATCCAAACATCTAAACATCCGAATATAATTTCATATTTATAATATTAGTGATTGCCAATAAAAGTGAGTCATGCTAGTAATAATTTAACTTACTTATGCCTTGGCTTGGTTAAGTCTAAGTCTAAGTACTATACAATAGGGGATCGGACTGTTTACCATATTTTATGAATTATTTTTAAAATATAGATTAGTAGCAGACGATTCGCGAAGAAAAAAACAGAATCGGTTGAAAAACGAATTTACAGAGATTTTTTAAAGTTTCAATATGTCTGTCTCTTTCAAAAACCATTTTTTATATGGAGATTATATGGCGTTACTAACAAATGACGTCACAAGTGGGTATGTGCCTCTCTGTCTAATCTTGAATTTCAAACCTTTATAACTCAGTCAACTTTAAAGATAGAGCAAAAATTATTTTAGTGTTCGATAGCAGAAACTAAGGAGTTTGGATTTATATAATAAAAAAAAAGTGGGGTGTAACACGGATGGGGATTGCAGCACACGAAGGCAGCAACGACGAGCAGCTTGATCCCCCTAATGGAGAATATCCTATTACGATATTAACAACACATACTTGCATCTACTTCATATTTATTATATTCATAATCTTATATTTTTACAACGCGACTCGAGACCGCTTTCCAGTGTCCACTTTGTTTTATACTTTTACCATACTAAACGGAAACTCTAAACTGCCAGCAGCATCTAAGCAACCACAAAGTAAGCGCAGAGTTTGCAACACGAGCATGCATAATCCCTGCGTTCCGAGACGCGCTGACATCGATTAAAGTACCCGTAACCGCGTTCCGAATCACTGTCAGTCATACATTTTCTTGCTTTTCTGACCGCAGCAGCGCTGAAAGTCTGATTCGGAATGCGCCCAATATAGATATATATATAGGGCTGTTCGGAATCAATTTATTTTAACGCTTTGCTTACATATTACTATTACATATTATTATTGTACAATAGGGAACATGCATAAAAAAAACTATTTTTTCATAGTTCATCTGTAAGTATACAAAAATAGCATACAGACAGTCAAAACAGAATCGAAATTGATGGAAAAACAAACTAGTTACAACATTATTAAATAAATAATATACGTCCCTCTCTACGAAAACAAAATTTTCTATGGCGGATGTATGGCCCGTGACAGATATGACGTCACATGTGTCGTCGGACATCTCTGTAACCATCAACTTTGAAGCCTTATAACTTTGTATCTGAACAAGATATTTGGAAAACTGTTTTTCGTGTGTTTATCTGGAACTAGAAATATTTCGATTAATAAAAAAAAATTGTGCATGTTCCCTATTATACAAAATACGACAACCTGTACTATTGACTTAAGGGGGTACCCTATGTGAACACTAGCGCCACTTGGATAAAAAATCATAACTTAGTGAAAACACAAAATATCAAAAATATGAACGATCAAATTGTTTCATTAGTCTTGTTGTATTTTTAGAATTGATAAATTCAGTTATCTATTGTTAATTGTAGTAACAGATAGCGAAAGTGCTAATAACGGCCGTTTTTAGCACTTTCGCTATCTCTTACTACACCGTATAAGATTTTATAAAATTCGGTATTTCTAAAAATACTAAAGTACAGTAAAAGCGGGGGGCAGTAGCCAGATGGGCGATAGCTAAACTAAGTGAAAATCGTATAATAAACGTATATGAATTTATTTCATGTTTTTTTCCACTTTAGAACAAAAAACCCGTCCACTCGGTAACACGGAGACGTCCCGAGTCAAAACAACAAAAAAGAACCATTCGTATTTCAAAATCTTTAAACTCAGTCGAACTAAACGAACAGCCAGTCCGCTCAAAGGAGGCCGCTCCTTACAGTACCTACACTTTAAAATGATCGTCCACTTTTTTAATATATTTAGTTTTTTCGGAGTTATGATTTTTTTTTCGAAGTGGCGCTAGTGCGCAGTCAGGTAGCCCCTTAATCAACTAAATTGAATCTCGTTTAAACTAATTTAGTTTCCCGTAGGTTCAACGGAAGTCGGCAAGCTGATCCAGCGCGGCTGCGCGGGATCCGTTAAGCGCGTGACGCTGGAGCTCGGCGGGAAGTCCCCCAACATCGTGTTCGCGGACGCCGACCTGCCCTACGCGGTCGAGCAGGCGCACATGGCGCTGTTCTACAACATGGGCCAGTGCTGCTGCGCCGGTCAGTACTGCGCGGTCGGGACCAACACTACTGTCTTAAGATCTCCCGGGCCTATGAGACCAAACTACTTTTCAAGACATAAAAACCGATCAGCTGATCCGTTTCTATATAAAGTGATTTTCTTTTTCTTTTTTTGAACAAATAATTCGAGAATTTTTCCGTTATTTCTATATTATTTCTATAATTGCAAAATGTATCATCAAACCATCACCACTATAGTATTAATACTTGCTATTGTTAGCCGAAAGAAATAAACCGATCGACAAAGACATCACTAACATATTCCTCCAGGCTCCGTAGCCTAGGTGGTAGTGTATCTGCCACCGACGCACAGGGTCGCGGGTTCGAATCCCGCCCAGGGCAAACATTTGTGTGATGAGTACTTGTGTTTGCCTTGTGTCCGGTTGTTGTTTATCTATATAGGTGTATTTATTTTAATGTATTTATCTATTTAAGTAATGTATATCAGCTGTCTGGTACCCATAGCATGGTCGCGGACAGAAAATGTTTACCACCTTAAGTATTACAATTGCCTGCACACATTTGAGTCACAAGGTCGAAATGTCTATTTCATATCAATTTGATTGACCATAGATTATTATTTTTCTAATAATATGAGAATCGGTCGCTCTAGGAGGTGGACTGACTACTATCAAGGTTTGATATATAGAGCAATTATTTTGAAAAAAAAAACTAAGATTTTAGTTTCGTAGTGACATCTGTGCTACCAATATAGATGCTCGCAGTGGAAAACTAAGGAAGGCAACTGACCAATCACGATGCGCGGCCTGAAACGCGCTAATGAAGTAAGGACAACACCAGTTGGACCTCGGTCCCCTGGCTATACCACCCGGCCAAGCGGGTGGTAACCCTTTTCCCACAACATCTTGTTCCGCCTACCTATAGGCGTCAAACTATCCTTCGCCAAAGTTTTTAACTAAGAATATGAAGAAATAATAAAATAGAAACTCAAAAAAACTTTATTTAATATCTAGTATAACCTTCCCCCAACAGCTATGACGGCACGTAGTCTATCTCCACTATCTCGCATTGATGCGACAAGGCGTGCGTATAGATCATTCCCTCTAGTCTGATAACATCCCATACCCGAGCACAGTCTGATCTAAGAGCATGATTGTTTCTTTCCATTCCATGAGGGTTTCTTTCATTTTGACAGTCCCAGCGTTGAACCATTAACCTCCATAAATTTTCAATTGGGTTTAAATCAGCAGACCGAGCGGGCCGTTGAATGAGTCGAATGTCACGGTGCAGGTTGAACCACGCCATAGTAGCACGGGCCGTGTGTATCCATGCATTATTTTGAACGTAGGCAATGTGTAGGAATTCTGTTGCAGGATACACTACGCGCACAGTAGGCAGCTTCACTTCGTCCAAAAGCGACACATAATTAATCGCAGTAGCCCTATTGTCCACCTTCGAAGAGAAATATTATTTCAGCTTTTTGCTCCTGGGTTAAACTTGCCATTTTATTTCGTTATAAAAATAGGCATCTTTCTTAAAATTTCACTCTTGTCCAAACGACATTCAAACAATCATATTTTTAATAAATGTCATTTAAAAAGTAAAGAAATGAGTTTCGTCATCAAAAAGTGATCAATAAATCTCTTTGTTGTTAATCAGTGCGTCATATTGAATAATAACTTTTAAAAGGTAATAAGTAACTTGATATGGCATTTTAGACTAGTCAAAACAGTGTGATATGGAATCTAATTTGAAAACTGGTAAACATTTTCTGACCCCGACCGTACAAGCTCTGCTTAGTTTGGGATCATCTGATCATCTCTGGCCATCTGGCCATGTGTGAAGATGTCCCCACATATTTATTTATTTATTTTATATTGTCATAATGTGTCACATCTCTAGCATTATCTCTTTGACGTTTGTATTTTCGGCGGCTAGCACGCGTTGCGTTGTAAGCAAGTAAATGTATGCATTTTGTTTATCGCATACCATTTCCGTACAGGATCTCGTACCTTCGTGGAAGACAAGATCTACGACAAGTTCGTGGAGATGTCGGCCGAGCGCGCCAAGCGGAGGGTGGTCGGCAACCCCTTCGACCCCAAGACTGAACAGGGTCCGCAGGTAACTAGATACTGACCAAATATAGCTATTTCAGTGGAACAGGCTAATCACAGATAACGAATGGCTAGACAACTTAAACTTATAGGCCAGTCAATATCAACACAAAAAAGGACAAACTTAGCAAACGCGCATGTAGTTACGATTTTTGTATATGTTGTTAGGTCTCTTGAGAGTAGTTAACACCCAAGTTTGCAACCCTGAAAACCCTGTGCTACCCAAAAACTTCGAAAAACCGCGAAAAACGCTGACCCAGGACAAAGTGCAGACCTTGGCATCAGTCACCACCTCTGTGAAAGTATTCAACAAGAGAGTTGATGTTGATCCCTTTACCATATTCCAAAGAGTCTGCGTCACAAAACAATCAGATGAACAATTGAAGCAGCACCAGGACGGTTACTTTAGCCAGTACGTGTCTTTGAATATGACGCAAACACAAAACATACACTTATTTTTTTTTTAAATGGCCTACGTTTGACAAGCTGTATCTCTGCAACTAATGGACCTAGAGTGCTGGGGTTAAATTCAAATTGTAGAAAATTTAGTTAACTTTATTAAATTACACAGCAAACATATTTGAAAAACGCTTCCTTAAGGTAGATTTTTCGAAAAAACTGAAACAAGTGCCAAAATTTCGCAGTTTTTCGAGCACCATGAGGGTAGCACAGGGTTTTCAGGGTTGCAAACTTGGTTGTAAACTACTCTCAAGGAACCTAACAACATATAAAAAAATCGTAGATACATGCGCGTTTGCGATGTTTGATGTCGATATTGACTGGCCTATTAGGGGTTTACGAAGAAGCAATTTCAATACCAAACTTTGTTCTTGTAGAAGTTTTGCTTTAGTTTCGTACTGTAATTCAAAACGAATATTGAATGCCTTTCGGCTAAGATGTTGATAAAATTGATTTTCTGCCATAAATAGCATAATAGTCCGGCACCCACAAAAACCTTTCGAAAACGAGTATAAAAATTTAAATAATGAATTAATTTTGTTAATTCATGCTGTGAAAAAATGTGGTCTTAAACTAAGGGTGCTCTTGCATCTGAAATAAAATGAATGATAGTTATTGATTTCATTTGTTTTCATCAACAGATCGACAACGACCAACACCAAAAGATTCTCAGTCTAATCGCGAGCGGCCAGCAGCAAGGCGCTCGGCTAGTCACCGGCGGGTCACGTGTGGGAGACGCCGGCTACTACATACAACCCACCGTGTTCAGCGACGTTCAAGACAATATGGACATCGCCAAGACTGAGGTAAGGAACACGTAGGAAGATATCGTTGACACTGAGGCCAATATGGACATCGCCAAGACTGAGGTAAGGAACTCGTAGGAAGATATCGTTGACACTGAGGCCAATATGGACATCGCCAAGACTGAGGTAAGGAACTCGTAGGAAGATATCGTTGACACTGAGGCCAATATGGACATCGCCAAGACTGAGGTAAGGAACTCGTAGGAAGATATCGTTGACACTGAGGCCAATATGGACAACGCCA
Source organism: Carpatolechia fugitivella (assembly GCA_951230895.1). Taxonomy (NCBI): domain Eukaryota; kingdom Metazoa; phylum Arthropoda; class Insecta; order Lepidoptera; family Gelechiidae; genus Carpatolechia; species Carpatolechia fugitivella. Next base: position 4,844,729 of record OX579660.1, read on the forward strand.
AGACTGAGGTAAGGAACTCGTAGGAAGATATCGTTGACACTGAGGCCAATATGGACATCGCCAAGACTGAGGTAAGGAACTCGTAGGAAGATATCGTTGACACTGAGGCCAATATGGACATCGCCAAGATTGAGGTAAGACAACATGGTCATAGCCAAGACTGAGGTAAGACAACATGGACATCACCAAGACTGTGATAAGACAACACGGACATCTCCAAGACTGTGGTAAGACGACATGGACATCAACAAGACTGTGGTAAGACAACATGGACATCGCCAAGACTGTGGTAAGACAACACGGACATCGCCAAGACTGTGGTAAGACGACATGGACATCAACAAGACTGTGGTAAGACAACATGGACATCGCCAAGACTGTGGTAAGACAACACGGACATCGCCAAGACTGTGGTAAGACGACATGGACATCAACAAGACTGTGGTAAGACAACATGGACATCGCCAAGACTGTGGTAAGACAACACGGACATCGCCAAGACTGTGGTAAGTCGACATGGACATCACCAAGACTGTAAGACAACATTGACATCGACTAGACTGAGGTAAGACAACATTGACATCGCCAAGACTGTGGTAAGACAACATGGACAAAACCAAGACTGTGGTCATTCATGTCACGTAATGTAAAAACTGAAATAAACTAGCTGTGCAACACGAATTAAACCCTTCGTCATATCTCGCTTCTAGACCTACCGGTTGCGGCTGTGGTTTGTCCATTTGAAGTTTAAACGGAACGGACGCATCGAATCGATTCAGATAACGGCTTAAAACCTCTTTCAGACTATTGTTTAGAAAAATTATAACTTGTCCTATTGTGTGGATCTTGTCTAGAAAATAGTGCAATTAAAATCTTATTGGACACAGCCACGGATCAACTAGACACAGCTGATAGAAAACATAAAAGTGCTGTCTTGTTTCCAGATCTTCGGCCCCGTGCAGCAGATCCTGAAGTTCTCCTCGATGGATGAAGTGGTGGAGCGCGCCAATAGCACCGAGTACGGGCTCGCCGCCGGAGTCTTCACTAAGGACATCGACCGCGCGAACTACCTCACACAGGTACGCTCCTAAGGGAAGGTTTCCCGTGGTAAAATTCAGTCGTCTATGTCAACGATATCGACGGCGCGAACTACCTCACACAGGTACGCTCCTAAGGGAATATGACGGTTTCTTCACTCATGTAAAAAACCAAACGTTTTCACTTTATCAAGGATTCGACAGCGCTATCACAGCTATGATAAAATGCTTTGTTGTGTTTTTTGTTTTTTTTTTGTTTTTGTGGTAATTATTTTATTTTGTGGTTTTGTTTTCTTTGTGGTATTTTTTTTTGTTCACGCTTCGAAGATCTGTAATAAAACAGTTTGAAAAAAAAAAAATATTATTTAACAGGTAAAGAAAGCAATAGCAATTTATCTATGTAACTATCTAATTTTCTCCCGTTTTGTGACATTGCATTGATTTGTGTAGCTCAAGAGATGATAATTGTTTTGAAAAAAAAAAAGGAACGGTGGATAAAGGCTATCTTCAATTTTTACATCTTACTAAAAATAAGAATTAAATATCTACTAGTAACAGAAGTCTTACATCATATAAGTCAAAAAGTCAAAGTCAAAATAATTTATTCGAATTAAGATTTTTACAAATCATTTTTCGACGTCAAAGCTATCATGGATGGCACGTTCACTACCAGTGTACGCCCTCTGTGGAGAAGAACTGTGAATATTGTTTTCTACATAGTCTACGTGTAATCAAACTTTAAATTTGTGTTACATTTGAATAGATATGAATATGTGCAGGCTCTCCGCGCCGGCACGGTGTGGGTGAACGACTACAACGTGTTCGGCAACCAGGTGCCCTTCGGCGGGTACAAGCAGAGCGGGCTCGGCCGCGAGAACGGGCCCTACGGCCTGCGCAACTACACCGAGGTCAAGGCCGTCATCGTCAAACTCACCGAGAAGAACTCCTAAACGTGCCTACTGGGCCCCGTTTCACGAAGCAACAAGTTACAATTTGATATACATTGCGTAGTCAATTCGCCTAAACTTTAAGCCCTTATAGTTTTATCTAATCGTCTACGCAATGTACGTCGAATTGTACTTGTAATTTGTAACTTGTAGCTTCGTGAAACGGCCCCCTGGCGAACGATGTCACTAATACAGCATGATTTTGTAATCCCTAGCAATATTTAAATATGATGTTCAGACCATCATAAGCAAAAACTTTTCCCAAGGAACATGGGTTGAGAACCCCCAAAAAAATTTCGACCTTCCATACAAATTAGTACAGTTGATTGTGTATTTTGTATGAAAAGACGATTTTTTTTGGGGTTTACAACCCATGTTCTTTGGGAAAAGTTGTTGCTTATGATGGTCTGAACATCATATATAAATTTTGCTAGGGATTACAAAATCATGCTGTATAATCTGCTCTTAGGTATGTTGGTAACAGATATATTGGTAATGTATAAAACTCACACTCTAAAAATATATATAAATACCCATAGAGACCAAGTACTTTCCGGTGAGGAAGAGATAGTTGGACCTTCAATTATTATGCACTCTCAAACAACATTACAGGATCCAGATGGTCGTATTTTTCTACTTAGCTAGTAAGTTACAATCAAGTAAAGCTTGATATCGGTGGTCTTCCAAATATACGCAAACAATAGTTCTGTAAGCACTAGAGGCTGATTTGCATTTTATCACTATAGTTGGGTTATAGGATGGGTTCTGACAGCTTCAAAATTTTTTATACGACGTAAACAACTTTTTTTAATAATATTCAGTTTAAAACCCATAATAGCTTAAATATATAAAAATTATAACTTCACCTCTTATTTTATCATTAAACAGTATATAATTTTACTTAATAAATAAATAAATAAACGAAATAATATTAATAAGTTTTTAAAATTTTAATCTGTCAGAGCTCATCCTATAGTAACCCAAGTATACGCTATTTTATCCTCTTGTTATGTTTTAATCTTCTGGTGCCATTTTTTAACTATAGAAGATACTTTAAAAATCTGTTACTTAAATGGGCTTACGTGTAAACAATTTATTACAATAAAATAACTGTTAAGTAGTACAAAGTTTTATTTTAACAATTAACTCTAAAATCAACCTGGACTTTATTAATAACAATCTCTTTAAAACCTGGAATGCTTAATAGCGTACAATTCAAAAAACAACTTGATAAAAATCTGAATCTTCGAAAAGTAAAAAGATACAAAGATGAGGACAACAAAACTTACTTTGGTTTCTCCATTAATTAAAAAAATTGATAGGAATAAGTATAAGACATGATAAGGATTCAATTATTCGAGGATAGAAAAGTAAGTAATATTTTATAAATCTAATTTAGTACAACTTGGCGCCGCGAAAAAAGGATTTGATGGAAACGACGTAAGAATTTATTATAACAATCAAGAAAACTGCATCTAATAGGTCGTGCTAGACAGTACTAGACAAATAAGTTTATTTTTATTAAAATCAATCTATCTTCGAAATGACGATGTTTGAAAGCGACTGGCACTTAAGTTTTGTTAATATTATTAGTAGCTAATCATAGCATCTACATCGGTTACCCACAAACGTCGTGTTATCAAATGATTTCTTCACTAGCATGTTACTAATACAAGTCTTAGACTTGCCAAGCTACGTCTAAATCACAACAGTGGAATGTACGTGCTACTTATTCTAAAGATCACATAGCCTTGCTCTAAAATCCTAAAAAACTTAAAACGACTAATCTAAAAGTGATGTGGAAGAAAACCTTACAACAATCTTTGGGTTTTCTAAATGCGAGTTTGATTGGACGGAGTTAGTAATATAAATATATAAATAAAGGTAACTCGTATTCGACAAGATGTCACAAAATATGTTTGAGACATACAAACATACAAAAAATAAATAGTTTTGAGTTTATGTTCCCCATATTATTATTATAGTTAATAGTATAACTTTGTACTCGTCACAGATGAGTCATTGACACGCCATTGATGATGCAAGAATACTTTCTGTATGTCCGAAAAAGAATTAGCATTGTTTGCTAACTTGTTACAACATGGCGAGCTCAGGTTTATAAAAACAGTCGTTAGGAGCAACATAACTGAGGAGAACACCTCGTGCGATTATTCAATCGCTGGGTCTTTGTATTCCTAAAAATAATAATATAGAGGTATTTTTCAATCTGCAAAAGTTAACCAATTTGCTTATAGCAAATCTTGCCTACAAACACATCCTTAAGACCACACTTAAGACCGTCAATTATTCCTTCTCTGCAACTTCTTCGTAAGCCGACAGGTTCTCTTCGGATATCTTCCCCAAGCAGCCGCAGGACAGGTTCGACAGGTTGCTAGTGGCCAGGTCTTCCTCGATCTTCTTCTCCAGGAGCTCGAAGTCGTCGTTCTCCTGCTGGCAGCGCAGGCACTCTTCGGACGAGGAGTCTTGGTAGCTGACCACGTTCTCAATGTTCACTTCCACCTCATCAGCTCGGTCGGCGAGGAGCGAGGGGCTGCTATTGCTCATGGCTCGAGCCTCCTTGTTCAGTTTTTCAGCGAATATTTCAGATTTAGGTCTCCGCCGGATGTCTGTCTCGAAGCGTGTGTGGTGGCGTACGACAGGGGTTTGCGAACGCTTGTCCTTTGGAAAAAAGATATTTAATTATATTTAATTAATTTTTAATTAATTTTTAAACATGAAAGCACAAATAAATATTTTTAAGGCAAGGGCGCTATGTTGAATCCTGAGTGAGGCTTCCCCCAATCTACATACATATATAACCTATTAAATGATGCTTATAAAGAGCTATCGCACTTATAATTAGCATTAGTGATATTAATTTGTACACATAATGTAAAATTCAGCTGTTAGTCTTCCTAAAAATGAATAAATAAAAAATAAAAATAAATAATTACCTTGGGGAATATGCGCTGTATGCGCTCCTCGACGAGCGAGATGCTGCGCTTGTAGAGCACGGTGTCGCGCCCGCACCCGTCCACCGCGTCGCGCGACTCCGTGTCAGAGTTGTCGCATCTGGAAAACACATACAAACCCAGGATGAAGCTGACCCCTTGACTTAGTTCGATTATTTCCTTTAAATTTTACAGCGGAGGGTTGGTGTGGCTTGCTCATTTTAAATTACTTAAGAGTAATTTTTTTGTTTTCTTTAACGGTTTTCTTTCTTAACATTAAAAACAATTCTAAAGCATTGGTTGTTGGGGTAAGCAAAGCAACTCCATCATTTAAAATTATTCAATAGCAATTATTGTTGAACTCAGACAGAACAGACCAAGTCGCATCATACGGAGTTCTTGCCCTTTAGAAAACCTATGCAGATGTTCCCGGACTCAAAACTTTGTTGTCTTCAAGGTGCATAATCATCTGAGTATGTCTGTTCCACATTCAGCCTCGTCGACACTTTCCATCAAGCGAAACTAAAAAACATAGTTTTAAAAAAAGATGCAGATGAAATTAACCTGAAGTAGATAGTGTCGCAACCGTTCTCCTGCTTGACCTTGAGAAGGCAGCAGTCGTCTTCTCTTTCGCACAGCAGTTCATGCAGGGATCCGTGCAGCGGGATAAGCTTCACGCGGCCGCCAAAGTTCTCCTGCATTTGCGTTGATAGGTCGTCGTCTATGTATAAGTCTTCCGTGCTTCTAGCTTCCTGCAAAGTCGATCCGACAGTGTCAACATTATTGCCTTTTTTTTGTGTGTCATTACATCGTGTGGGTTTAAGGTCGACAACCGACTTGGCTCATGTAACGACTAGATAGTAGCCGGGACCAGCGGCTTAACGTGCCTTCCGAAGCACGGAATCTTCTTCTTTTCGGACAATCGGGTGATTCAGCGTGCAATGTCCTAACCAAACTAGGGAAAGTCTCACAAAGAGATTATTTTGGGAATCGAACCCGGAATCTCCGTAATGGGCGTCGAAATCTCGGCCACGGAAGCTATTATTTTTTTAAAAGTTTTATCACAAATAACAATTATTAGCCTTAACGTCTATTTCAGACGGTTCATGGTGCAATGTTAGAAAGACATCGCACCATAGATGACCATAGTTAACAAGAAAATAAACTGCACAACAGGCCTGCTTATTTCTAAAGAAGCATCTTCTAGCAGGCCCACAACTGCTTCTTGGATAAGGTTTGATTTCTTTCTCCGGAAATCATTGTCTAGCGATTCTAATATCGGTCGTAAGGGAAGTGCTAGGACAATAATAAGATGCCGGAAAAACTATTCAAAATAAAAATATCTGTTTTTATTAAGTCGTGCAGTAAAGCGAAAAATATGAACAACTAAAATCTATCTCTTACAACCCACAAGATGATGGATGGGTGGATCTCTTAAAAACATTATTAGACCGGTTATTAATAAAAAAGCTAGTCGAAAACGTAAACAGTGTGCGAATTTACCTGAATAGCGTTGAAAGCCTGACATCTCTTCAGCGCATGAACTTGCACGTCGTCACCAGTCAACGTATCCTCCATGGAAACATTTATTTTATTATCCTTCCCGCTGGCGCTATTGTCACAAATCGTAACATTCACACAGTTATCTAAAACCTGAAGACTATTCTCCCCAGTTCGAGAAAACGTTATTTGCAGCAACGGTTTGTTGTTCCCATTTATTTTCACTCGAGAAAAAGACTTCACTTCCTTCTTCTCCGGTTCACCGTTCCTCAAATTCTCCACGATGTTAGAAACGCCTTTGTCAATTAATTCTTCGTTTTTGTGCGCAGTGGACGTGGACGTGTCGTCCGATATTTCGTGAAGTAGATGTTGGAATTCTTTCCGTATCAACTCGCGAATAAACTCCTCGATGCTGCGAGTGTCGGTCGATTGGTCTATCTTTGCTTCTAAATGAGTATCTTCATTAGTTGTTGTCCTGTAACAAGTATTTAGTGTTCTAAAAAAGGTAACTAAAATAAAATCCAAAACATGCAAAAAGCCAACATTACGTGGTGTTCCCAGGCGGTCACCCATCCAAGTACTGACCACGCCCGATGTTGCTTAACTTCGGTGATCGGACGAGAACCGGTGTTTTCAACATGGTATGAACGAATTTAATGTCATGAAAATCAGCGAATTTAATGAACTAGTTTAGGATACATGACGTTATTATTATCGGAGTAAGATAAGGCTTTTTTTATTACCCTTTCTCGGAGTCTTTTCGCCACGTGTGGAATCTCTCCGGATCGCGAGGCCCAAAGTTGATGCTTTTGGCCACCGCTTCTCTGGCATGACAGTAATTCTCCCAACTGCTACCTGCAATACAATCCAAAATTAAGATAATTTTGAATATAGGTGCTTCAATAAAAAATAAAAAAGAACCAAAACCACTAACCTGGTAAAGAAGTGCAATGGATTGGTGCTATCTACAGACATGAAATTAAACCCTCAACCGAAAATTATGAACTATTTATTGTTATTATTATTAGTGAGCAGGTTGGATTAAGTAAGTAATCATGTTAATATAAGTAATGACTGTATAGTAAGTTATAAATTAATATATTGTATTAAATAAAAACAAGATTAAAAATTATTAACATACTTAGCTATTAGACATTTCAAGATAAAGTATACTTTTTCTTAGAATCAATAATTAGTAATTGTTTTCATTCGGTTGTACTAACCGTTAAAAGAATAATGCCAACCACAGCACGGGCCAACATACAATTAAAATTATGAAAAGCTACCCTAAAAACTATACAAAAAATCAAAGCAAAAGTTTAGCATATATTTTATTGATGGCGTCATTATGTTGAATGCGCCAATTATCAATATGTAATATTTCGTCTCTCCTTATCTTTTACGGAAAGAAAAAGAACGTACGGCGATTTCAAAGTCAGCGCTTTTTACGTCCAGTTTACATTCCCATCTTAATAAATCGTAAAACAAAATATTAGTATTAGGTTAGATAGAATACACAACCCAACCATGCACAACAAACGTCAGGTTTACGTAGACTGACCACTCTTGCCGCTGTTGGCCGGGGAGGGGGGGTGTCCTCTGAAGGACTTGGGTCCTCGCTTCATCCCCAGCTGTGGCAGCGACTTCTGCAGCGTATCCACGCAGTGCGACGCCGGCTTCACCGCCTGGACTTGAATCCTGTAATAGATACAGAGATCATTCACTATTATCAATGGAGAGAATTTGAACCCGAAATTTGTCATATTTTCTGGTTCTTTAGCCTCAGTTAAATCCAAAATTGCTTAAATTTTAGTATAAGTATTACCTATATAATAGTAGTTCAATTCAATATTTATAAAATGGCTAGGGACATTATTTATTATTTATGCATGCTGTGTTCACTAGTTTAGAATGTACACGAAAGATGTTATTTAAATTGATCTTTATAATAAGTAGGTTATAGGTGTGTAACATTTCAGTTTGTGAACCTGATAAAAAATATATCATAATTCATATTAACACTTTCAGGGCCGGGTGTTTTTTACTAGGCAATCCGCCCTGCGCCGACCGTTTTTCGGTTATTTTAAACGACCATAAAAAAATAACCAATATATTTAACTACCTACTTTTTTCCGTTACTATATTTATGTTGTTTATATTTTCCATTTATGAAATAAAACAATTAAATATATTATTATGTCTATTTTAAAAAATCACATAAATGGACAGTAAGTTACGGACAAAAAAAAAGTCTAACATAACGTGAACATAACAGTCCGTAAGCAGCGGAACGACGCACTGGCGCGGCGCGTCACTGTGTTCGCTCTCACGCCTACACCCGACGCACCACACTCACAATTTTTTGCATGTGTGCTCACAATGAACCAAGCTAACGCTAATCACGCTGGGTCGACGTGATTTTGTAGAAAACAGTATGAAAATCAAACAACGTGACATACTCGTGACCGGCGAGTTAGGGAATAATTTGTAACTGAACATCTCATCTCTAAAATAATAATCAAAATTGGCCGTTGATCATCTAATAACAGATCCTTTCTACGTTGTGAGAGTAACCCAAACTCTTTTAGAAATTTACAATGTGATCGTCTTTATATTATGTTTTCTAACTGCGGAATTACACATAGAGTCGCCTACTCAACTTCTATGTTATTCCTATATACTGATTTGTCCCTATCTCTCGCCCGAACACAGGAGTATCAGTTGCCAGCCGGCAAGCAGCCTACTCCTGATTACCCATGCTCGTGGACTGAAAGAATAAAGTCACCAGGAAATCCCAGCGACTTTATTAAACAATACTAGCTTCGTATTCTGAAAAGAACTTCGAAGTTTATTGCTTCTGCAATAAGAGCCCAGATTCCTGAAATGGATCACAAGGATTATTACATGATATATGTAATTTAAAAGGTATAAAAGGATGGCTCCAGGACTGCCTCAGCGAGTCCTTAGAGCCGGCGACGGGTGTGTCGTCTGTAGTTCTGAATAGAACTTCTAGTTCTTAGAGGAACTTTCGTTGAGGGGCATTTCCTCAACAGAATGATCAATAACCAAGTTTCTCTAATGATACTTCCTGGAGACGACCATCCTAGCTCTACGCACCGGGATACCCTTTTCCTTAAGCTATGTCAACCGTATTGAAAAATACAGTTACATAATCTCTCTGTGTCTTCCATACTACCATCACACAAGGGATCCAGCAAGATCTAGCAAGATCCAGCCCTGACGAAGGAACTAGTTTTAGTTCTTTCAGCTAGTTGATTGCTAAGACCCCAGATCCCGAGCAAGACAGCAGTCTAGCAGCAAAGACCCGATACGCTCACACCTTTACAGCAAACTAACTGTTAAAGCATTTACGAGACGAGTGAGAATAAACGCTCCACCAACGCGCTCTCTGTGAGTCACTTCCCACTCTGTCCTTCAGAATGCTCCTGTCCTCCCCTCACCACAGAGGTGTAGGAAAAAGGTTAAAATAATAGACAACCCCGAAGGATTGTCTACAGCGGACTCTGGTCCGACCGGTGCGCCTTAAGCGATGGAAGGAGACCAAAGTCTCTTCGTTGAAAGCATAAGCTTCTCGTGGTAAGCCGAAGCTAGTGGACTACGTCCAATCGATACTAGCCGTAGCGTTCCCGATACGGCTGAGCCGCTGTGGTAACCTTTTGGGAGGCTAATCCCGTCTTCCACCGAAGTGTCCAACGTATTGCGTTCAAGGGTGTGTTTATAGGATAGTCCACACGTGAACCAGCGCCTATGATGGTAAACCATCTTCCAACGAGCAAGCTCGAAGGGATGACCTCACAGCTGCTACTGACTGTGGGTCTCATATCTGGATTGCTCCTGCATACTGGATCTACGTCTATCTGAACGGTACTGCCAGGGCAGATCTGCTCCAACTTCATATCTCCATATATATATATCTCCGCCGCGCGTCTCCGTGCCTGAGACCGCATATGAATCTAAAGACTCATTTCAGCTATCGCTCTGAATATAGCTTTACAGCCTTCCTCATCACTCGTCCAGTCCACTGCTGGACTATGAGCCACTTCTCCTTGCAACCATATGTGTCGATATTACATCGCACAGTTGATTCAGTAATAAATCATACATGATGATATTAGCCAGAGCAGTTCACGTCCAGTTTCTCGTTCTCAATTAATAAACTCGTTCCAGTATGCCTCTTCACAGACTTATGTCTTGAAGGAAGCCACTATGTCCTCCGCTATCTCCATTATCGGGGTTAAGACTTGAAAGACCATCATCGACACTAATCAGTCTGAGGTCCACCGCGCACGGCTGTGGACAAGTCCCCATCCGCGGCTATGTATTCAAGTCGCTGTATGCGTCTTCGGTCAATCAGCGGTTCAGAGCTAGACATACAGTGGTAGCGGCATTCATAGCAGTCCGATGGTTACTCCACATCTTCATAGGTCAGATACGGAAATCTCTCCACAGACTTGCGTCTTGAAGGTAGCCACTAAGATATTGTTAACTCCACTATCGGGGGTAAACTTAGTGTACTTATCACGCCTAGGATGCGACCCATACATCAGCGGTTCAGAGCTAGACATGCAATGCCAACAATATCATAGCAGCGATAGTTATACCTCGTCTTCATGCGTCAGATAAGGGCTCTCTATGAGATGGTCAAATATAGTGCATTATATGATCAGTTTGATCCAGCGGCCGTGTCCGCTTTCATTAGGTCATCTAGGTGCGTCAAGCCTATGATTCCCTTGATTTTCATTTTTGACCATCTCGGATGGGATATGTCATCCATAGAGGCATAATTAACCGTTCCCATATCAAACAGGCAGCACGCCAGTCTTCAGGGACCGAAATCCCGTCGAAAGGCAGTGAGAGGCTGTGCAGCGCCTGCGACTTTAGGTTCGGCAATTATTTCACTTGGTTTTCCAAGTATAGACTTATATTAGTCTATTTTTGCACTTTTATAATAATGTCAATTTTCTTGAACTTAACGTTCCGCCAGCCATCTATTCCTAGACGGCCGACTGCCTCCCACCATGTATATTGGCGATACGCATCGACGGTACGCGCTAGGTCAACAGGCCCTTTTCCTAAACTTGTTCGATATTTCTGAAACTCACAATGCGAACGTATCTCAGTCTATGCACCCCAAGTATGCATTTAGTTTTGCATTATCTCTTTTAGTTTCTGAGTTATTAATTTTTGAAATATCAAAAATGTCCAATACAAGAACGTATTAAAATTAAAAACATTCATTACAAGAACGTAATAAAATTAAAAACATTCATTACACGAACGTATTAAAATTATAAAAATTCATTACAAGAACGTATTAAAAAAACAAAAATTCTCTTAATTCGTCTCGAATCTTTTATTATAACTTTCTCTATGTCTTACAACAGACACACGTTGTTCTACATAGTTTTAATTTACATTAGGGTCGGGGAGTTACAAATTATCATCACGTAAATGTCACGTGATTGGCCCTGAAAGTGTTAACATAATATCGTGTGGATAGACACAGAAATTATTCGTTGTTATCTATCTAAAATGCTGTATCCACCGGCAGGCATTGCTCCACCATTCGTCCGTAGAGAGATAGTCTGTGGCGCAGAAAAGTGAAAGCAGGAATTAGGATTATCAGGCGGTCACCCATCCAAGTACTGACTGACCACGCCCGATGTTGCTTAACTTCGGTGATCGGACGAGAACCGGTGTTTTCAACATGGTATGAACGAATTTTATGGATAGTTTGAAATTCATGACATGACGACATCAAAATACATAATATCATCAGAAACGCAGGATTATTTTTAGATAATGGGAATGGGAGGTGTGGGCAACTGTTCACTATACCTCAGAGAATTAAATTTATGGTTAGCTATACAACCTTAATCGGGCCGTTGATGTTGAACCTTACTTAATAAATTATATTAAAAAAATGCACATTACTATTAGTAAAAACTGGTCTACTCATAAAGAGAGACTAGTATAAAAAATTTTGTTCATGAATCTTACTGTTCTTAATAGGGTATCGGACTACTTTTATTTTATTTTATAAATCCAAACTTCTTAGTTTCTGTTATCGAACACTAAATAAGTTTAGCTCCATCTTTAGAGTTGACCGAGTTATAAAGGTTTGAAATTCAAGATTAGACAGAGAGGCACATATACCCACTTGTGACTTCATTTGTTAGTAACGCCTTAATTTTTGAAAGAGACAAACATATTGAAACTTTAAAAAATCACTGTAAATTCGTTTTTCAACCGTTTCCGTTTTTTTCTTCGCGAATCGTCTGCTACTAGTATATATTTTAAAAATAATTCATAAAATATGGTAAACTTAGGAACAGTCCGATCCCCTATTTCTAATTGAAATTTAAATTATAAAAATAAATACTATTTGTCTAATTGTGTAGAGTAAAATTACAATGAAAGTCCTGAAAATGCAAAAAGCCAACATTACGTGGTGTTCCCAGGCGGTCACCCATCCAAGTACTGACCACGCCCGATGTTGCTTAACTTCGGTGATCGGACGAGAACCGGTGTTTTCAACATGGTATGAACGTTGGCGACAGTGCAAGCGAATTTTATAGATAAATTTGAAATTTTTCGTGATATAAAGTTATTAAAATTAAATGTTTTATGTAAACAGTGTATCTTGTTACACTCTTATTCTTCGGACAAAAAAAAGTCTAACATAACGTGAACATAACAGTCCGTAAGCAGCGGAACGACGCACTGGCGCGGCGCGTCACTGTGTTCGCTCTCACGCCTACACCCGACGCACCACACTCACAATTTTTTGCAGGTGTGCTCACAATGAACCAAGCTAACGCTAATCACGCTGGGTCGACGTGATTTTGTAGAAAACAGTATGAAAATCAAACAACGTGACATACTCGTGACCGGCGAGTTAGGGAATAATTATCATCACGTAAATGTCACGTGATTGGCCCTGAAAGTGTTAACATAATATCGTGTGGATAGACACAGAAATTATTCGTTGTTATCTATCTAAAATGCTGTATCCACCGGCAGGCATTGCTCCACCATTCGTCCGTAGAGAGATAGTCTGTGGCGCAGAAAAGTGAAAGCAGGAATTAGGATTATCAGGCGGTCACCCATCCAAGTACTGACTGACCACGCCCGATGTTGCTTAACTTCGGTGATCGGACGAGAACCGGTGTTTTCAACATGGTATGAACGAATTTTATGGATAGTTTGAAATTCATGACATGACGACATCAAAATACATAATATCATCAGAAACGCAGGATTATTTTTAGATAATGGGAATGGGAGGTGTGGGCAACTGTTCACTATACCTCAGAGAATTAAATTTATGGTTAGCTATACAACCTTAATCGGGCCGTTGATGTTGAACCTTACTTAATAAATTATATTAAAAAAATGCACATTACTATTAGTAAAAACTGGTCTACTCATAAAGAGAGACTAGTATAAAAAATTTTGTTCATGAATCTTACTGTTCTTAATAGGGTATCGGACTACTTTTATTTTATTTTATAAATCCAAACTTCTTAGTTTCTGTTATCGAACACTAAATAAGTTTAGCTCCATCTTTAGAGTTGACCGAGTTATAAAGGTTTGAAATTCAAGATTAGACAGAGAGGCACATATACCCACTTGTGACTTCATTTGTTAGTAACGCCTTAATTTTTGAAAGAGACAAACATATTGAAACTTTAAAAAATCACTGTAAATTCGTTTTTCAACCGTTTCCGTTTTTTTCTTCGCGAATCGTCTGCTACTAGTATATATTTTAAAAATAATTCATAAAATATGGTAAACTTAGGAACAGTCCGATCCCCTATTTCTAATTGAAATTTAAATTATAAAAATAAATACTATTTGTCTAATTGTGTAGAGTAAAATTACAATGAAAGTCCTGAAAATGCAAAAAGCCAACATTACGTGGTGTTCCCAGGCGGTCACCCATCCAAGTACTGACCACGCCCGATGTTGCTTAACTTCGGTGATCGGACGAGAACCGGTGTTTTCAACATGGTATGAACGTTGGCGACAGTGCAAGCGAATTTTATAGATAAATTTGAAATTTTTCGTGATATAAAGTTATTAAAATTAAATGTTTTATGTAAACAGTGTATCTTGTTACACTCTTATTCTGTGGAGTGGTACAGTCACTCCATATTTAAGATATCTTTTAAGGCGTTTCTGTTGGAAAAATGTTTTTACAGCATTGATGAATTTGTAACACGTGATTTTGACATATTTTTATCTTGTGTTCCATATTTGTTATTTTATTAATTTAAATATTGTTTTGATAATATTATTTGCTTTGTTAGTCATGTTGTGTTATTTGTTTGTGTATTTTAATTTGAATATTTAAGATTTTGAATTTGTTAATTTAATTGATTGATTGTTCTCATCAGTATTTCCAACACAATGTAAAATATTGTTTAAGGAATAACTAAAAAAAAAAACCAGACATAGGTGAGGTGATTAAGACTATTCAGCTAGCAAAAATATAAATTCTTTAAATATACAGATTGAGGAAAAATTGTTTTTTATTTTAAAAATCACATTGGCGATAGAACAAGCGAATTATATTGATAATTTCAAATTCATGACGACGTCATCAAAAATCTGCATTTCCATTTTTATTGTAATGACAAAATTACCACACAAATATTGTTAAAAGTCCTATTGCAAGAAGCACAATAAAGAGACCCACTTGAATTATAAAGTATAGTCGTAGGAGGGCTTAGGCTTTGGTTTTGCGAGTCACGCTCGCGCCCGTGCAAGGGCCCAGGATAACACAGGCTAAGGGTGTCGCCGTCGATGGATACGTCTGGGAGGACATCATTGTTAAAAACGAATGAAAACGCAAATAAAGCAAAAAGCCAACATTACGTGGTGTTCCCAGGCGGTTACCCATCCAAGTACTGACCACGCCCGATGTTGCTTAACTTCGGCACTTCGGTGATCGGACGAGAACCGGTGTTTTCAACATGGTATGATATGAACGTTGGCGACAAAATCAACGAATTTTATAGATGCTTTAAAATTCATGACATGACGTCAACAAAATACATAATACCATTAGAAACGCAGGATTATCTTTAGATAATGGGAATGGGAGGTGTGGGCAACTGTTCACTATAGTTAGCTAGCTATACAACCTTACCTTACTTAATAAATTATAATTTAAAAAATACACTCTACTAATTATAACAGTGCTATAGTAAATAATGATCTGGTTTTGAATAAACTAAATACCTACTCATAAAGAGAGACTAGTATAAAAAACTTTCTTCATGAGTCTTAGTGCTCTTAATTTCTAATTGAAATTATAAAAATAAATACTACTTATCTAATTGTGTAGAGTAAAATTAAAATGAAAGTCCCGAAAATGCAAAAAGCCAACATTACGTGGTGTTCCCAGGCGGTCACCCATCCAAGTACTGACCACGCCCGATGTTGCTTAACTTCGGTGATCGGACGAGAACCGGTGTTTTCAACATGGTATGAACGTTGGCGACAGGACAACCTAATTTTAGAATATCTTTAAAAAAATATAGTTATTTAAGTTGACGATATTTAAAATTTATAAAGGTACAAAATTTTTAAACCGTTTGGAATATTCCAAACACATTTTTTTTTTTCACAATTAATAATTATCTTTAGCTTCGCTGTTTTCAAGCCAACGTCTGTATGCCTGTCGCCCGCATGCACTCTAAAAGGTGGAGAAAAGTGACCACGGACTTTATACCAGAACACGGTCGTCGACGGCAAGGTAGACCTCGTAGACGTTGGCTGGACGACTTGGACGCTTACATTGAAGACTGGTCCATATCAGTTTGCGATCGAGAGGCCTGGCGTGATAGAGGAGAGGCCTTTGCCCAGCAGTGGGGCACATAATAGGCTAAAAAAACACTAAAATAAAGAGATATTTGCAAATGACTTAAAAGTAACTAAACGTAGGCCATGTTGGATTTTTAGCACCAAATTCCTTTGCTCTAAAGTTCTTTTTCTTCTGACTTAAACTCACCTCCACAGAAATGACACTTTTTTTTACTTAGCGATTGTTTAATGTCCAATAACGTTTTAATTCTACAGGTGTACAATTACGTCGTTTTAGAATGAGCTTGTTATTAACAGTACATTACTGCCGCGGCCGCAAAATTAGTTATTGCTGGACGAGGGCACGTTTAAAGTCCGAGGCGCAGGCGAGGACTTTTATTGTGTACGAGTCTAGCAAGATATATTGCGGCCGAGGCTTGTATAGTGCTTTTCTCTGAAATATGCGAGGAAATTACAAAATGCTAAAAATATTGTGGTACCTTGAATTTAAATGTCTACTTGTATCGCACTAAACTTATAAGTTCTAGTCGTTATCACTTTCTACTTTGATTTCTTGAACCATTCATTGTTATAATATTTCCCCAATTCAATGATTAGTTAACGCCATCATGAAAAATAAGTAACAAAATAAATACACGATAAAAATAAAAGCGGCGAAAATTACAAACAAACCGCCATATTATGCACTTTTCTTTTTTTTGTTTTGTGCCAGTGTCATACAGAGCATACAGCCAACTCAAATTACTACGAGTCGTGTACGATAAATATAAAATTTGAATTTAGAACATTATAACTTATGAAGAGTATGCTATAAAAGACTCAAATACATTGAAATTTCTGAACGAATGTTACTTTGCCGGCCTAGGCTGTTTGAGGGCACAAACATAAACACCTGTTTTCCGATCCCATGTTTGGGTTATTTGTTTTATTGGGTGCTTAAATATTTGTTTTATTGGTGTGGAAAATGGTGTGGCAAAAAATTAAAAGTTTTTTTTTTATTATGGATCGGCGTGTGACTCTATTTTCCTTCTTTCAAATTCGAGCGGACCAGAAGTAATATTAAAATATATAGGTGGGCCGGCCGCTGTTTTGTATGGGGCAATGTTTCGTCCAAAAATGAGTCACTTCGCGTACTGTTTTTTTACAGTAATGATCACATTTTCGAGCGTGTCGGAGAAAAATTTATAACTGCTTAGACTTGAAATTAATTAAAATAAACAAACACATAATATAGTGTGTTTTAGGTATATTTTTCATATATAGGTGTCTAACTAAATGAACTGTTAAAAATTAAAATGTTGTCTATTGGAATTGGAACCAACAGATTTAAATTTAAATAAAAAATAAAGAAATTGTTATATTTCAAAATAACATCAACTACAGCTAGTTTAAATATAGAGGTTGATTTTAACTTTTACATACTATAAATTTTGATTCTTTCGAGTATCTTACCAAAAAGAAAATTTATTGTACCTGTGAATTTAGCATACGAAAATAGCAAAAAGCCAACATTACGTGGTGTTCCCAGGCGGTCACCCATCCAAGTACTGACCACGCCCGATGTTGCTTAACTTCGGTGATCGGACGAGAACCGGTGTTTTCAACATGGTATGAACGTTGGCGACAGCGCAAGCGAATTTTAGGAACGTTTTAAATTGATGAAACATTTATTTGTAAAACATAGAAAAGAAAATAATAATTATAACTATGTATATATTAAATTTCGACAATAATTTCCACCTCGGAAAAATAATATTCCTCGATAGTAATTTCGTTCTTACTTATATGAGTATTATAATAACTCACCCACAAAACTGCAACAATAATGCACTAAAAATATAAGACAAGTTCATCCCTTACCTGTTATCTTCAGGCAAGGACATGGATCGGCCAGTCTTCCTATTGGCCTCGTATATCCACCGCTCGTGTATAGCGACGAGCGGCTTGACGTTCACGCTGGCTAGGACTTCATCCTCCACGTGACCTTTTGCGCGGTCGGTCGATGACCTGTACGACCAAGAGCTGGTGCGTTCTCGAGTGCAGTCGGTTTCAGGGGAAAAGTCTGCGGGCGGATCCACTCTGCATACAGAAAAGTACAAGTAATATGTGGGGACATCTCTCACACACGGCCATCTGATCCTAAACTAAACAAAGCTTATACTATGGGTATCAGACAGCTGATATACATTACTTAAAAAGGTAAATACATACTTATATAGCTAATCAACACCCAGACACAAGTGCTCATCACACGAATGTTTGCCCTGAGCGAAATTCGAACACGAGACTATGCTCCGCAGGCAGGCGTACTACCAACTAGGCTACGAGGCAAGTTGTACTGACGGCAACTTTAGTACCTTAAATATGACACTGTTACACTAAGTGGGGAAATAAATTTCTTTTTTAAGTTGACAAACCGGAAGAATTTTCAGTTGTTAAAAAATCAACAATTCTGAGGGCCTTGAAATAAATAAAATATAGCGCCATCTAACGATATAACATAGAACTAGGTTGGACAATGTAGGAAGAGCCTCGTAAAATTTTAGGTAAGTACAAACAGATGGTGCTATAATCGAAAACTGTAAAAATATCCTATGATTGAGACTATTTACATTTTACTTATAAAATAACCTCGTAAGTACCTTCGTAATCCAGTAAAGCTATCCCGATCTAAGCAATCACTTCCAGGCGACCTTTCTTTAAGCTTGGATGATTGTTTCGAATCAAAGCTTTTATCATTCTGCTCTTTTTCTAGTGAAGATGCGTTTGATATCATCGGAGTTTCAGGAGCAGATTGTACCCTTTTAGGTTCTAAAACAGATAAATAAAAGTAAACCAAAAATTCTTAGTAAAAATTTCAAAAAGCCAACATTACGTGGTGTTCCCAGGCGGTCACCCATCCAAGTACTGACCACGCCCGATGTTGCTTAACTTCGGTGATCGGACGAGAACCGGTGTTTTCAACATGGTATGAACGTTGGCAACAGACTGAGCGAATTTTATGATCAGATTCGAAATTATGACGTAATAAAAATTAGATGCGAACTAGGAACAGCGTAGCCAGTCAAGATAAGAATAATATTAGATAGATAGATAAATCGTTTATTTGTAAATGCAATACACAGTTTTTGTAGCATGCTAAAAACATTAAATATAACGTAAGACTTAAGCGAGTGTACCACATCCACAAAACGGCCCTAACTCAGCATGTTGCAGTGACACGCTTAGCACAGTGACACTGCGCGGTTATTCTGTTACTTGCGCTGTATTACATGCAATAGTTTAACAATCTCTAAAAAAACTATCGTTTATCTATACTGATTGGTATTACCACTAATAATTTGATAATTTTGGTACTGCAAATTTTAAGCCTGCAACCTTGTAGACCTACCTTTGTCACTACTCGACTTGTAACTTTTTTACTTACCTATGATGTCTTTACTGTGCGTTCTATTTAATTCCCTTAGCTTGTCCGTGATCCGCTCGGTGGCGCTCAAATCTCCAGAGAGCCAAGCGTTCTTCCGCAACTTGTTGCTCCTAGCAATAGGCGTCGTCGGCAAACTAGAGTTCTTTATATCAAAATTATACGACGACTTCTCACTGCCACTGTTTTCTTTCAAAATGGACTTGACTGTATCCAAATTAAACTCCGGTACTTTTATATGAAGAGGCTTGTAAGACTTTGGTGTGAAACTTCTGCTAAGTTTAGCTGTTGGCTTCTCAACGCTTTGGTCGTTGCTATCTTCATTGATGGTGAAATGTTTGTTCTCAGGACTTAAAATGCTACAATATTCGGTTGAATCACTCCTGTGTAATGCATTTGGAGTGTCCATATCTTTGATTCTGGCTCTAATCTTTGCTATTGGCGTAGAACAGGCGCTGGATATTTGTTCGGGTATATGTGCGAACTTTAAAATGGGTTTATCATCATTTGGTTCATCATCAGAAATATAGCATTTTTCAGCGGTGAATTTACTATAGAACGTGTCTTTTCTAATAGTTTCGTACATTGGACTAGAATCGCTTCTAGGGTCCTTTTCGCTTGTATCAGGAGAAGAACAGCTATTCATTTTGTGCACTATAACTTTATGTTGGATATTCTTCATTGGAGTAAGGCATTCGGATTCGTCGGTAGGGGAATTTGTATCCCAACCGACAGAACTGAAATTGGACTTCTTCTTGGAAATACGAGCTGGAATTATTATGTACTCAAGATCTTCGAGTTTGGTCTGAAATAAAAATAATTTAATATAGCGCCCTCTGTATGAAATACTGTTTACTACTAAGAACACGACGCACAACCGCAAGCACGACGACGCGCGTAGTTGGCAACAAGCCGATAGATGGCAGTGGTAACAATTTAAGGCTGGGAAATAACAATTTCAAACAGCAATGTGTTGGAGGATTAAAAAATAAAGACAATTAATAAGAATAATTTGTAAGACAGTGAAATATTTTAGGAAAAATGAAAATAGCAAAAAGCCAACATTACGTGGTGTTCCCAGGCGGTCACCCATCCAAGTACTGACCACGCCCGATGTTGCTTAACTTCGGTGATCGGACGAGAACCGGTGTTTTCAACATGGTATGAACGTTGACGATAGGAAAAGCTAATTTTAGCATCACCTTTCAATTTTTGACGTTATCAAATACCTTTACGTTAGCTAGCGTGGTATGTAGAGTAGCCAAGTCGATCCTGTCTTGTCTTGAAAGCGTCAGTCCTGATTGCAATAAGGATAGCAAGCCGCCGGGATAAGTTCCGTCTTGAGGCAGCTTTATACCAGTCTTCCACAGAGTGTACAGCTCCTTTAGCTTTTCGTACGTCATTGTCTTCCAAGGTATGGAAGCTATAAAGAAACCGTAAGGTAAGAATTAGTTTAATAACTGCATTTACGTGTTTTCTGTACTACTCCCTGATAGTCGTGAAACGATCTGAAATCAATGAACCTTATTGTAGGTAAGAAGGGCCAGCCAGCCAGCGTCGTCGTCGTCATATTATGTCAATAAGTTGGCACTAAGCCGTGCACTAAGAAACACAAAGATCGAAGTTTATACAGGTTCGTTTTTACCCTCGAATCTTTACCAAACAATACCAAATTATATCATTATACTTTACCAAATATGGGGTACGATCCCCACCGCCTGTCAATTCGTTGTCGCATTTAGAATGAATATTATACTTTTATAAGATGCGCTTTCGGTGAGGAAACTTGCACAAATTTTTTTTGAACGGACGTAATCGGTATTTCTATCAAACAATTAAGCGGGCCCGGACTTGACTTGCACACTCTTGCAATTAAATTCAAAGATTGTGGGTGAAGTCGACCAATCTGCACTGGGCCAGTGTGATCGACTAAGGCCTGATCGCCTAATTCGGGGTAGGATCGAGGCCCTTGATCAACGTATATGATGATAATGAAATTATCTTGAAATCATCATCATCTTGAAATCATCTTATTGACCGAGCGAGCGCAAAGCGTCTCTGTTTCAGCTTGGGTAAAAATTACTAAAAATGCTTTCGTATGTCCGGTTGATCTCTACAGGTCAGATTTCTCAACCAATTTCATGAAATTTTATGAGCAGGTTAATTCTTTTATCACTCAGTTTTAAGAAAATGTTCAAAATGGCGGAGTTATGGGGGTTGAAAATGTAAGAAAATCATTGTTTGTCAAATAGTTTGAATGTACCTATACTGTAGAGAATAACAAAGGAAAAAGATATTGTATTTAAAAAAAAAACATTGAATATCAAATTACAAAACGATCACCATATATGTAGTAACCTAATTAAGTTGTTTATAATAACAATGTAATAAGAGTATTAAATTCTATATTGTAATATGATCTATTTTAGATAAAGTAAATGTCACGGTTAACTCTAAGGTTGCTACACTGATGTCACTGAATGTCTTTTAAATAAACTCGAACGTCTGCTAAACTTGTGTATACGCTTTGTCTTCGGAATACGTAAATATGATCATGTGACTCGTTACCGGACTCAGTTGAAGTGGCTTAACATACGCAATAGAAGAAATGTACACACACTCACTTTGTTATACAACATACTTCACAATGCCTGGTCTCCAGAATATCTCCGTGAGCGATTCGAATTCAAAAAGTTTGTCGGAGGTGTACCCCGCAAGAATTACAATAAATCCCTTACTACCCCTCAAAGTCACACGGAATTGTATGCGCAGTCTTATACTTGCACAGCAACAAAATTATGGAATAGCTTACCGGTTGAGATTAGGGAGGCTCCGTCAATCGATGTCTTCAAATCGCGTGTATCCGAACACTTTTTACAAATGCAGTGTGGTGTGAATGACTGATTTTTATTATATTTAAGAGGACTACACGACCTAAACGCGAGTTTTCTGAGTAACAAAAGTAAATGATCCACTGCAGTGAATTAAATGAAAAAAATATATGTTATTAATGGTGGTATATTACAGTTTAATAGTTTTTTCAAAACATGATTCAAGTATTTTGACCCGATAGAAAAAAATCACAAACATGCCTCTAAAAAAATCTTATAAACGATTAAAATCGTACTAAAACTCGTTCAATCTTTCTGGATTTTTGGCAACATTTTCTTCAAGCGAAATACAAACATAATAGTTATTTACTTTTTTGATCTGTTACGTAGTATTCTCAAAAAACCGCTATTTTTGTTATTATTATTATTATTATTATTTATGTAGTACTTTTATATATTATGTACCTAAGGTACCTTTATGTTTATTCTTTTATATTTGCATGTATATTTACGTATTAGTAAGTTTATCAATTGTCTGATTAATGTAGTAGTTCAAGTTGAACGCTGTTTTTAGCGGCACTACCCTCAACCTGCTCTTAACCACCAAATGTTAGCTGGTAGAAAATGCTATATAGCATTAAGTTCGCCTTTGTACACCCCTTTTTTGGTGCAATAAAGTATATATCAATCAATCAATCAATAAGGTTCAAAGACCATTTCTAGTTTACTATAAATACCTATTTTATTCAATAAAGGTTCAGTTAATCACCAACATTCGTCGTGTCATTACACGCCCCTGCTCCGCGCACTTTAATACAAGCCACTTACCATTACAACTCTCCCAAAGCACCAAGCACAAGGAATACACTTCGCTTTTGACGCACGGATGCACCAAGCCCTCGTCATCGGGCTCAAACAGTTCGGGCGCGTGCCAACGGTACATGTCTGACTCGCGGTAGGATTTGTACGTCTTGGCGACGGAGTTCGAAGCCAGATAGGTTTCAGACGAGTGTTTCGAAAGAAGCGGCTCGCTCTCCGCCGTTGTTGATTCTCGGGTGTCTGTCACGAAAAAAAATGAGTTAGTGCAAATGGTGAAATATATTTTTATCCACATACACAAAAGAAACGGTATTTCATCATTTGCTTGCCCTTATCCCATTATTTGAGGTCGGCGCAGATGTCTTTTATGGTGAAATATATTTTTATCCACATACACAAAAGAAACGGTATTTCATCATTTGCTTGCCCTTATCCCATTATTTGAGGTCGGCGCAGATGTCTTTTTCTGTCTTTTCAACACTCGCATTCTTCCTCATATCATCCTTCACACAATCCATCCAATTTTTCTTTGGTCGTTTTCTCCCAACTCCCAACACTGGGAAAAGGGTATTCATCCCTCACAAATTCCGCATTACAAAAGAAACAATAATTACAAAAAGTAAAAATAATACAATTAGCAATTTCTTCCAAGCAACTGCGTTACATGGAAACAAAAGTAAATAGGATAAAACGATGCGAGTCGGTGCGCCTTTACTCAATTACACACACACACATACACTGCAAATGCTGTACGTACACATGCCCGAGGCGAATATCCCCTACTACTTTCGCCAGGCTCTCATAAACTGTATTATCTGTTTATAGTGTTATTTGTAAAATCGCTAACCGACCTAAACAGCTAACTCTTCAGTTATTGAGCCGCCAAAAAAGATAAAACCACAGCTCTAAATCTTACCTTCTATATTGACATACTGCGGCTCTGGCGAATACATGTCGTAACGTTTGGAGCTTGTATGAATTTAGAGCTTTCTGGATAAGCAAGTTGAAGTGGCAATGGGCAGACCATATAGCTCGACGAACAGAAAACCACTGCGTTTAAAAGGTTCTTTGGGCGACCACAGATTGGAAGGCGTAGTGTAGGACGGCCCACAAGGTAACAGATGACTTGGTGAAAGTTCTTCTCCACAGATTCCGCCATTGTGTTAGTGAACTCACCCAAAAAAATGTAATGACGGATCTAAGTGATGTAATAACATCCTATGGAAATAAATTAATTTGACTTTGACTTAGACTTTGTTGCTTGGTGCCGGCGGAAGCAAGTAGCGCAGGACCGTTCACGTTGGAGGCCTATCTTCAGCAGTAGACGTCTTCCGGCTGAGATGATGATAAGTTTCTTGGGGCAGTTTCACACAAGGGCCTGGGTCAGGAGTTATCATGATGCTGTGACTGCTCAGTTCAGTGTAATATAGAACTGACCTCAATACAGTTATTGAACCGCCAAAACTAAATAAAAACACAGTTCTAAATCTTACCTTGTGTGGGACGCCCTCCTGCCAAGTGGACTGATGACCTGAGGAAGGCGAGTGATCGTGCGCTTTGGCGTGCCCTTGGGGGGGCCTACGTCCACCAGGGACTGCAATAGGCTGATTGATTGAATCTTACCTTCAATATTGACATACTGCGGCTCTGGCGAATACATGTCGTAGCGTTTGGGGCTCATATGCGTTTCTTGGGGCAGTTTCACACAAGGTCCCAGGTCTGCCAACTTGGCAGCGTCGTGGCCGGTTATCATGATGCTGTGGCTGGTCAGTTCGGTGTGGATGAAGCCTTGCATTCGGAGGAACACCAACGCGCTCGCTATGTCTAAGGCGTAATGCACCGCCGTTTGAGCGCTTAGGATGCGACCCTACAAATAAATATTTAGGTATGAGTATTAATTAAAAACATTTTTAAATTTTAAACCGTTGAGGAACTACCCTAAATGCAGACTTTCATGTGCTACAAACTGTTGAAGAATTCCCTCATAAGGAAAATCCTGGCTACAACATCATTTCTTGACAAAGATCATGTTTAGCTATCATATTGAACGTATACGTAAAGTTTCGAGCTCGTGCTAAAAACCGTTGAGAAGTTGCCAAAATTTCTAAGTCGCAAAGTGAGAGGAAGTGGTTCAAAATTCATATGCAAGAAGTGTTCCAACTCCCAAACTAACACAGCGTTAAATAAAAGCTGTAAGCAATTATGCAGGCGACTCGTAATTCGAAATGACATTGGTACGTAAAGAGAATCGAAACCTGGATGAAAGAAAGCGGCAGTAGCAAGTACGCCACGGATGACAATCTTTTTTTTATTATTTTCTTGTTTTCCTAGTAGAGCAATTACGCGCATGCACCCGCCCGCCATAGCTAGATAAAAGATTAAGAAATGTACAATATTTTAAGAAAATTTATTTTATTTTGTATTTTATTTTCGTATGTCGCTTTTCATCCATGACTTTAGTAATATTCTGACATTCACGGTCGTATCGTAACACTGGAAATAAGAATAAACCAGTTATTCATCACTGTAGACTCGCTAACGTTGGCACTTCATTTGTGGGGCCCTGTGTGCGCTACTATAACAAAATACCTGACGAGATCTTTGTTTTACCTTTTACCAGAAAAAAGGTAGAATTGTGTAAAGCAGACGCTTTGTAGTAAAGCTATTTAGATGATTATTTAAATGACAAACAAGCTTGGTGTTCGGATGGTCCATCCAGCACGGCCCAGGAAGTATTGACCATTGTAATAGTACATAACGATACAAGGATCGTAGGTCATAATTAAAAATAGATCTTCAAATAAAATCGACATTTGATATTAAATAACACAATCTAAATATAATCTTTTACATAGTAGAAATTTTGGTACTTTCTTGTCTTACCAAAAAGAAATACTTTAAATAATTTTATAAATAAATAATACGAAAATAGCAAAAAGCCAACATTACGTGGTGTTCCCAGGCGGTCACCCATCCAAGTACTGACCACGCCCGATGTTGCTTAACTTCGGTGATCGGACGAGAACCGGTGTTTTCAACATGGTATGAACGTTGGCGACTAAACAAACTAATTGTATGATGTCTTCAAACAAAATAAAGTCTTATTATTTGGAAACAATAGATATAAATAGAAAATACATACAAGTGACAGTTATTTCATATTATTACAGAATCTGAAATATCTACATTGTTCGTTTACCAATGTTACTAAACGTGTTGTAGTTCCTGTTACCAGGTCAACTAATGCTCTGCTCATCCCTTGAGGTATAAAAGCGCGACTTTGTTATGTACAGTATGTGTGTGTATGTTGCCGGTTATAATTAAAAATAGATCTTCAAATTAAATCGACAAACGTTAGTTTGATATTAAATTACACAATCTGAATTTAAACTTTTACATGCTAGAAATTTTGGTTCTTTCTTGTGTAACCAAAAAGAAATAGCTTAAAATAATTTTATAAATAAATAATACGAAAATAGCAAAAAGCCAACATTACGTGGTGTTCCCAGGCGGTCACCCATCCAAGTACTGACCACGCCCGATGTTGCTTAACTTCGGTGATCGGACGAGAACCGGTGTTTTCAACATGGTATGAACGTTGGCGACAGCACGAACGAATTTTATGAAGTCTTTAAAAGGAAAATTACGGCATTAAAGTTTGCTAGACAACAAAAAAACAGAAAGATCTTATAGGACGTATTTGGAGAAATAAAACCCGACAGCTGCCTTTGAAAAAGTTAAATAGTTTTATCATGGACCCATTTTCAGATCTTATCCAAGACTAGACGAACGGAACCAGACGAACGGTGCGGAATGGAAATAAAAAAATAATTAATATTTTTATTTTACCATGTTATTCACAATGTGTGCTTCCTGTGAGCCAGGCCAACTAGAACTCTGCTCATGCCTTTAGCGAATAAAGCGTGACTCTGTGTAAGTACTCGCACATGTTGTCTGCTTCACTTAGATCTCATCATGTATAGGCTTTAATTTTTACATCCCAGAAATTTCGGATTTGAAAATTTTGGTTTCAATCTTTTATCCTTATCGAACAGATACTTTTGAAAAATAAATATTAGCTTGAATAGAAAATAGCAAAAGCAAAAAACCAACATTACGTGGTGTTCCCAGGCGGTCACCCATCCAAGTACTGATCACGGACGAGAACCGGTGTATCGGACGAGAACCGGTGTTTTCAACATGGTATGAACGTTGGCGACAGGGCAACCTAATTTTAAGAAGTCTTCCCATCCAAGTACTGACCACGACTCAATTTTATTTTACGATGTTTTTAAAAAATAACGTCCTTGTAATTAGAAACAAAGTCATACAAATAGAAAATAAATCGGGCTCCGTAGCCTAGTCGGTAGTACGCCTGCCTACGAAGCACAGGGTCGCAGGTTCGAATCTCCCACAGAGTAAACATTCGTGTGAAGAGCACTTGTGTCTGGATGTTGTTTTATAAGTATGGCAGCTGTCTGATACTCATAGTACAAGCTCTGGATCAGATCGGCATGTGAGATATCCCTATTTATTATCATAGTTCCGGCAGAATAACAGCGTCAAATGGCCTTGCCAGTGGTAATATGCTGAGTCGGGACCTTTTATAAAAAATTAAAACAGACCTAAGGTTTTTAAATTAGACCATAAGGTCAATCAAATTGACAGTCTGATTAAACTTTTACATTCTAAAAATTTTGTGTTCTTTCCGAAAAGACGCTTTTATAATTAAAATTTATTTTATTACTTTACAATAAAATAAAATCTGCTCATCCTGATGTATGTGCTCATTTATAATGACAGTTTCATTTAGATTTTCAAAAGTAAAAGCTGTAAATTGTATGCCAGAAATTTTGATCCTTATCGAAAATTGTCTAAAATTATTGTATTCTAATACGAAAGTAGCAAAAAGCCAACATTACGTGGTGTTCCCAGGCGGTCACCCATCCAAGTACTGACCACGCCCGATGTTGCTTAACTTCGGTGATCGGACGAGAACCGGTGTTTTCAACATGGTATGAACGTTGGCGAATGAACACCCTAATTGTATGATTTCTTTAAAAAATAAAGTATTTTTATTTGGAAACAATAGATATAAATAGAAAAAACAACATACAAATGACAGTTATTTCTTATTATTACAGAATCTGAAATACATATTTATATTTTCCTTTACCTATGTTACTAAACGTGGTGTAGTGAGTGCATCCTGTTACCAGGACAACTAATGCTCTGCTCATCCCTTGAGGTATAAAAGCGTGACTCTGTTATGTATAGTATGACATGTGTATATATGTATGTTGTCTGTTGTAATTAAAAATAGATCTTCAATTAAAATCGACAAAAGTTAGTTTGATATTAAATAACATAATCTAAATTTAATCTTTTGCATGTTAGAAATGTTGGTTCTTTGTTGTCTTACCAAAAAGAAATAGCTTAAAATAATTTTATAAATAAATAATACGAAAATAGCAAAAAGCCAACATTACGTGGTGTTCCCAGGCGGTCACCCATCCAAGTACTGACCACGCCCGATGTTGCTTAACTTCGGTGATCGGACGAGAACCGGTGTTTTCAACATGGTATGAACGTTGGCGACAGGGCAACCTAATTTTAAGAAGTCTTCCCATCCAAGTACTGACAATTAGAAACAAAGTCATACAAATAGAAAATAAATCGGGCTCCGTAGCCTAGTCGGTAGTACGCCTGCTTACGAAGCTCAGGGTCGCAGGTTCGAATCTCCCACAGAGTAAACATTCGTGTGATGAGCACTTGTGTCTGGATGTTGTTTTATAAGTATGGCAGCTGTCTGATACTCATAGTCCCTTCTATAGTACCTATATTTTCTTTGGTAATAGTACTCAGGATCAGATCGGTATGTGAGATATCCCTATTTATTATCATAGTTCCGGCAGAATAACAGCGTCAAATGGCCTTGCCAGTGGCAATATGCTGAGTCGGGACCTTTTATAAAAAATTAAAACAGACCTTAGGTTTTTAAATTAGACCATAAGGTCAATCAAATTGACAGTCTGATTAAACTTTTACATTCTAAAAATTTTTTATTCTTTCCGAGAAGACATTTTTATAATTAAAATTTATTTTATTATTTTATAATAAAATGAAATCTGCTCATCGTGATGTATGTGCTCATTTATAATGACAGGTTCATTTAGGTTCTCAAAAATTTAAGCTTTTAATTGTATGCCAGAAATTTTGATCCTTATCGAAAATTGACTAAAATTATTGTATTCTAATACGAAAGTAGCAAAAAGCCAACATTACGTGGTGTTCCCAGGCGGTCACCCATCCAAGTACTGACCACGCCCGATGTTGCTTAACTTCGGTGATCGGACGAGAACCGGTGTTTTCAACATGGTATGAACGTTGGCGACAGCACGAACGAATTTTATGAAGTGTCTAAAAGGTGAATTACGTCATTATAGTTTGCTAGATATGCTGTTTGTGGGCTAGGTTAGCACATACCAGAGAGGTGGACGCAGCGCTGAACGACACCTGCCGCATAGTGACTGGCTGTCTTAAACCAACCCCGGTCGGTATGCTGTTTCCTCTTGCGGGAATAGCTCCACCCAGAGTCCGTAGAGAGGTGACATGTTCGCTTGAAGAACAAAAACAGGAAAGTGACCCGAGACACTATACGGGCTCGCCCCCGCCGCAGGTCGGTTGCGAAGCCGCAAAAATTTCCTGCGATCTACGCAGCCTACCGACGAAAACCCTACTCACGTGAGATGCAGGCTTTGGGCAAGCGAGTATCCACATTCACTGTACCCCCCAACGAAAATCTGCCAAGGAACCTTGGCCAACCTGGAGAAGTCTAAATAGGCTGAGGACCCAGGTTGGCCGAAGCAAAGATAACCTGTGTCGGTGGGGGTACTCAAGTAACGCAGACGCCAGCTGTGAATGTGGAGAACCCTTGCAAACCATGGTACACCTCACTAACTGTCCCGCGTGCCCGACCACCTGCTCGCGTGAGGACTTACTTGTTTGTAACCAGAGGGCTACCACGGTAGCCGCTTTCTGGGCAAGTAAGATTTAGCCCGTGTTCTTGCCGACACGAAAGAAGAAGAAGAAGTTTGCTAGAC
This sequence comes from Carpatolechia fugitivella, assembly GCA_951230895.1. Classification (NCBI taxonomy): domain Eukaryota; kingdom Metazoa; phylum Arthropoda; class Insecta; order Lepidoptera; family Gelechiidae; genus Carpatolechia; species Carpatolechia fugitivella. Next base: position 4,875,193 of record OX579660.1, read on the forward strand.
AAAAAAAGATCACAATGATCTTATAGGCTGTATTTGGAGAAATAAAACCCGACAGCTGCCTTTGCAAAAGTTAATAGTTTTATCATGGACGAACCAGACGAAAGGTGCGGAATGGAAATAAAAAAATAATTCATATTTTTATTTTACCATGTTTTTGCTTCCTGTGAGCCAGGCCAACTAAAACTCTGCTCATGTCTTTAGCGAATAAAGCGTGACTCTGTGTAAGTACTCGCACATGTTGTCTGCTTCACTTAAGTCTTAAAATTAAGTATATAACTTTAATTTTTACATCCCAGGGATTTGAAAATTTTGATTTTAATCTTTTATCCTTATCGAACAGATCTTGTTGAAAAATAAATTTTAAATTTTAGTCTGAATAGAAAATAGCAATAGCAAAAAGCCAACATTACGTGGTGTTCCCAGGCGGTCACCCATCCAAGTACTGACCACGCCCGATGTTGCTTAACTTCGGTGATCGGACGAGAACCGGTGTTTTCAACATGGTATGAACGTTGGCGACTGAACAACCTAATTGTATGATGTCTTTAAAAAATTTAGTCTTTTTATTTGGAAACAATAGATATAAATAAAAAAAACAACATACAAGTGACAGTTATTTCATTTATTACAGAATCTGAAATATCAACATTGTTAGATTACGTATGTTACTAAACGTGGTGTGGTGGTAGTGAGTGCTTCCTGTTACCAGGCCAACTAATGCTCTGCTCATCCCTTGAGGTATAAAAGCGTGACTCTGTTATGTACAGTATGTGTATGTATGTTGCCAGTAGATCTTCAAATTAAATCGACAAAAGTTAGTTTGATATTAAATAATACAATCTAAATTTAATCTTTTGCATGGTAGAAATTTTGGTTCTTTCTTGTCTAACCAAAAAGGAATAGCTTAAAATAATTTTATAAATAAATAATACGAAAATAGCAAAAAGCCAACATTACGTGGTGTTCCCAGGCGGTCACCCATCCAAGTACTGACCACGCCCGATGTTGCTTAACTTCGGTGATCGGACGAGAACCGGTGTTTTCAACATGGTATGAACGTTGGCGAATGAACACCCTAATTGTATGATTTCTTTAAAAAATAATGTATTTTTATTTGGAAACAATAGATATAAATAGAAAAAACAACATACAAATGACAGTTATTTCCTATTATTACAGAATCTGAATTCATATTTATATTTTCCTTTACCTATGTTACTAAACGTGGTGTAGTGAGTGCTTCCTGTTACCAGGACAACTAATGCTCTGCTCATCCCTTGAGGTATAAAAGCGTGACTCTGTTATTAGTATGACATGTGTATATATGTATGTTGCCTGTTGTAATTAAAAATAGATCTTCAATTAAAATCGACAAAAGTTAGTTTGATATTAAATAACATAATCTAAATTACAACACTTTTTGCAGATGAACTTGCTAATTGGTTGGAATCTCCAGATCCTACCTTTACAGGTGTATTTACATTAAGTACAATTTATTACTTACTTAAAATACTAAATAAATAATTTTTAAAATTATCTTATAATGCAACTATCTTTAGGTGACAATAAAAAAAAATACTTTCTAGGGATAACAATAATTTAACAATATTCCATAAAGTCTTTTAAGCTATAGAAGCAATGTTGCAGTAGCCAATTTTGAAGGTAGTAATTGTAATATTTTGAAATGAGTCTGGTAGTTTATTGTAAATAATAATACACATCGTGAAAGAACTTTTAGAGACTGAAGACAAATTAACAGGTGGTTTATGCAATTTTTTTAAATATTTTGATTGTAAGTTTCTATTTGTTACATCCTGTTGTAATTGAAAAAGATATTTATGTTTGAAGACAAATAAACAGATCTCGAATATATAAGCAAGGTATGGGAAGGATACTATATTTTTTTAAATAAGGACGACACGTGTCAAATTGACTGAACCCAAACATAGCCCTTATACAGCGTTTTTGTATTATAAATATGTTATTAATATCAACACAATTACCCCACAGCACAATTCCATAACGTAGAGTCGAATCTACATAGCCGTTATAAGCAATTATGGCTGCTTTTAGTGAGACAACTTGACTAACTTTTCTGATTGCATAAATAAATCTATTTATTCTTGAACAAATATTATTAATATGATCTTTCCAACTACAGTAGCTATCTAAATTTAATCCTAAAAATGTTGTATTTGTAACTTCTTCAATTTTTTCATTATTGTACATGATATTTAATGACTGTTTATGGCCTCTACTAGTGTAAAATTGCATGTATTTAGTTTTATTTAAATTAACTTTCAAGTTGTTTTTTTTAAGCCACATAATTACCTGTGCTAAAGTATTATTTATCTCTATATTGTATGTGAGGGGGTTCTTACTTTCTATGACTAGAGTGGTATCATCGGCAAATAATATACTATGATGAGAGAGTGTATTTGGTAAATCGTTTATATATAACAAGAAAAGTAAAGGTCCTAATATCAAGCTCTCTTTGTAATTACTCGTAGCTAGTTGCGTAACTATCTTAAGCTGCTTTTTGTCATGAGAAATAAATTATTTTATTATTATTATTATTATTATTATATGCTTCCCTGCGGGACTCCGTAATTATTATTAATGTATGATGATCTATATTTTTCGACAGACTTACTATGCGGACGTTCTGTTATTTAGGTAAGATTTAATCCATTCGCTAGCCTTACCTCGTATACCATACTTCGATAACTTTATTATCAAACGAGAATGACTTACGAAATCAAAAGCCTTGGTCATATCCATAAATAATACAGTGACGGGTATCTTTTGATCTACGCAAGTCATTACATGTTTAACTAATTTAAAAGTAGCCAGCGAGGTACTCCTTTTCTTTCTAAAACCGTTTTGTTCCTCAGATATAATATTATTTTTGTTAAGAAAATTTTCCAATCTATTATACATAACCATTTCGTATATTTTGGAGAAAATAGGTATGAGAGTAATGGGTCTATAGTTTTCAAGTTTATTTTTATCGCCTGTTTTAAATAATGGTTTAACTGTAGATATTTTTAATTCATTTGGGAAAGTGCCTTGTACTATAGATAAATTTAATGACATGTAATAAGGGTGCTGCAATGAGATAAATAGTTTTTTTTACAATATCTGTTCGAACGTCATCATATCCCACAGAGTTTGTATTTTTTAGTTTTTTTACAATGCCAAGCAATTCGGTCTAGTCCCAATGGATTTAAAAATATACTTTTATCGAAGTTATCAATTTTAATGTCATTTGAGAAACCTGTTTTAGAAGAACAACTATTTTCTACAACCTTAACAAAGTAATCATTAAATGAATTACAAATAAAAATAGGGTCGGTAATCACAGAATTGTTAATTGTTAACTTATCAATATTTTTATTGCTGTTATTAGCCATAGAAGTATATTTCTTTATAACACTCCAAACAGCCTTACACTTATTTTTACTATTAGAGATACGTCTCATGTTTCGTGATCTATGATAGTAGATTATGCATTTTTTTAAAGTTCGGGAATAATTCTTATAAATATCTTTAGCACTATTTAATTTAATATATCTACTTTTAAGATACAGTTGTCGTTTTGTAAAACAGCACTTAGGTATACTTTTAGTTAACCTATTTGAATTTACATCTCCATTACATATCTTTATTTTAATTATAGAAAAACACAAATTATAGAAAAGTGTGTACAGTTTGTAAAAAATGTTAAATGACTTAGACGCCTCATTCTCATCAAAAACTTCCTTAAAAGAAAGTGAAGATAAACAATCTAAAAATTCATACCATTTACCATTACCATTATTCATACCACCACTTTAGTGGTGGGGGCAAACGTTCTTTGATCGGAATGTGACACGTTTGAGCGGTGTGGTCTGTTAAACCTAAGTCATGAATATTCGCTTCGCCATCTTGTACATTGGTAAATATGTGGTCTATAAACGTTTTTGAGGTAGCGGTGATTCTGGTTGGTCCTTCTATAACAAACAGCCTTAAAGTTGAAAATCTCAAAAATCCTCTTGAGCTCAGTTGAGATGTTAGTTACCTTCAGTAAATCAATATTTAAATCTCCACATAATATGATAAATTTTTTTCTTTTATGTTTACAGATTTTATTTAAAAGTTCATTTAGTTTATGAAAAAATACTGCAGAAGTTGACATTGGCGTTTTGTTAGTGTAAATACAGATCACAGTTATTCCGTATCTTAATAAATTTATTCCACAACATTCAAAAACATACGGTACTGTGATATTTTCCAATTCTTTTAAATATGTGAATTCTATATTATTTTTAGCCAGAATTGCAACACCTCCTTTTCGACACTTATTTCTTGAAAATGAAGCAGCAATTTTCTAATTTTCTAATTTTAAATTAAATTTTGTACCATTAAGAATGTTTGTTTCTGTTAGGCATACGATATCAACATGAGTTCCTTCTTCATTTAGGTCGTACAGTGTACTGAATAATATATCTTGTTTATTCAAAGCTCCTGCTATATTCTGATGAAAGATTCCTAAATAAAAGCGATTATTCACGAAAAAATGTTTCTCGGTTATTGAGTGATGAGAGGTATGGTTCATCTGGATATTTGAGATGCTCAGCGCTATATTCCTTTATATAGCAAATTTCTTCACTAACGCTTTTGAGTATGATGTTCGTGCCGTAGTTATTTACCATTCCAGAGTATTTGTGAAACATCGACCCATCATATTGTAGGTGGCGGTTGGAATCAATGAAAAATGCATATTCGTGTGTCATAATATCTAGATACAGTGAATTATTAAATGTTTCAATTCTGTAATTGAACGAGTTTTCGAAGCCACAACTTTTAAAAGTAGGTGCACATATCAGTATGTTAGTGTGGTTAATGCCCTGAAGTACTTCTCGCATGTAAGTAATCAAGTCATAATAATTACATGAAGAATTAAAGTCCTCTTCGCCTATTAATATGATGCAGTAATCGTGCATTGTAAAACCAGCGACTTTACATTCAATTTCCCGTAGAAGAGACTTTATTCCACAACCTGGCATGAGGTAGTGACAAATTTCATTATCTCCTTTTAAATTTCGTTGTGCGATTATTCTAGTGTTATTATATCTATTAGTGCTTAGTAAACATACTTTGGTCTTAGTATCATTCCGGGGGTGAAATAGTTCTACGAACAGAGCAGGTCACCCGTCTGCGCTCCGTCGCAGGCGTCCCCCATAAGACATAGTATCATTCCGAGGTGTATCAAATTTTGTTTTCTTTTGATAAGTTGCATTTTCTAATGACTTTTGTGGAATACTAAGAGATGGTTTAGACATACTTTGTCGAGTTTTACTATGTAAAGCTGATGAACTGTCCTGTTTTGAAGGCTGAGGTTGAGACTCTTGAGACTGTGGATGGGCAGTATTTGAATCCAAGTGTGTTGTGTTTGGTGTACTAAATAGTATAACACTCTCGTCATTGTCGGTTCCATTATTTTTGGGCGAGTTTTCTTTTTTGTGGGCACTTTTTGGTGTTGATCGTGATATGCGAGTAAGTTGATTGACCTTCGCGTCGCGTTTAGAAATATCTGTTCGTAAGATATAGTTTTCACTTAACAATCTCTCAACCTCATTTTCTGTATCTCAAGTCTTGCCTCTAAAGTTGATATTTTTGATCTAAGTTCCTGTAACTCTTCCCATTCTTTTTCATGTGAGCAGTTTTCAGAGCAGGTTTTATTTAGTTTTGTATCAGCAAAAGATGACACATCGCATCGGTCGAAGTATTATTAATATTATAATCATGTGACAACTGCTCGCAACTGGCGGCGGCGGCGGCGGCAGAGGTGGCAGTGGTTTTCTTTTTTCGGTAAGTTATATTAGTACTCGCATCTTTGGGTAAGGAATCGGGTGCTTTAGCAGCTCTCCTACATGTCACACATTTTCATACACTTCTCTTCTCTGAGTTCATTGTTGCGAATACTTTTTCGTTGATAATTGTGCATAATAGGTGATACTTTCCTTTGCAAATCGAACAAGTAAGAAATTGTTTATTTACAATTTTTTTGGTACATATGTGACGCCATCTTGCAAGTCTTTGTAATAACTATTAAGGGTTATTTGTTTCGATTGTTTTCGTAAGGTGACGCTGTTTCATTTTTTCGTTAAAATTGTTCATTTAGAACGCTAGATGTCGCTAGCTGTCTCACATATCACGGAGGGCGCGCGAGTAAAATGTAAAAATTGTTTGTTTACATCTTTTGAATGAAATAATAACGGTCACACTATTTTGCATGAAAATTAAAGTTTTAGACACCAAATCCTGAATTTTAAAGTTAAACTATGTGGAGACTTTTGCGTAGTAGTTTTCATACGAATAGTCAAACAACATCAAGCAATATAGTGATTTAAATGAAAGTTCACTGACACAAAGCACGAAAAATGTTTTTATAGTTTAATTATGAAAATAGGCAGAGTTTATCAGGGATAACAATTATTGGGAAGATTTATGCACGTACGATCACAAAAAACAACACTTCAACACAAAATGAATAGATTAACTATTTTTAAAGTATATATACGAATCTAGAGACCGCCGTTGCCAGTGTTGCCAGCATGCGACCGTCTTTAAAAGGAAAATTTGCGTCATTAAAGTTTGCTAGACAACAAAAAAACACAAAGATCTTATAGGCCGTATTTGGAGAAATAAAACCCGACAGCTGCCTTTGCAAAAGTTAAATAGTTTTATCATGGACCCATTTTCAGATCTTATCCAAGACTAGACGAACAGGGAACCAGACGAACGGTGCGGAATAGAAAAAAATAATAATTAATATTTTTATTTTACCATGTTATTCACAATGTGTGCTTCCTGTGAGCCAGGCCAACTAGAACTCTGCTCATGCCTTTAGCGAATAAAGCGTGACTCCGTGTAAGTACTCGCACATGTTGTCTGCTTCACTTAGATCTCATCAAGTATAGGCTTTAATTTTTACATCCCAGAAATTTCAGATTTGAAAATTTTTGTTTCAATCTTTTATCCTTATCGAAAAGATATTTTTGAAAAATAAATATTAGCTTGAGTAGAAAATAGCAAAAGCAAAAAGCCAACATTACGTGGTGTTCCCAGGCGGTCACCCATCCAAGTACTGACCACGCCCGATGTTGCTTAACTTCGGTGATCGGACGAGAACCGGTGTTTTCAACATGGTATGAACGTTGGCGACAGGGCGACCTAATTTTAAGAAGTCTTCCCATCCAAGTACTGACAATTAGAAACAAAGTCATACAAATAGAAAATAAATCGGGCTCCGTAGCCTAGTCGGTAGTACGCCTGCCTACGAAGGACAGGGTCGCAGGTTCGAATCTCCCACAGAGTAAACATTCGTGTGATGAGCACTTGTGTCTGGATGTTGTTTTATAAGTATGGCAGCTGTCTGATACTCATAGCCCTTCTATAGTACCTATATTTTCTTTGGTAATAGTACTCAGGATCAGATCAGTATGTGAGATATCCCTATTTATTATCATAGTTCCGGCAGAATAACAGCGTCAAATGGCCTTGCCAGTGGCAATATGCTGAGTCGGGAAAACAGACCTTAGGTTTTTAAATTAGACCATAAGGTCAATCAAATAGACAGTCTGATTAAACTTTTACATTCTAAAAATTTTTTGTTCTTTCCGAGAAGACATTTTTATAATTAAAATTTATTTTATAATTTTACAATAAAATAAAATCTGCTCATCCGTATGTGCTCATTTATAATGACAGTTTCATAGAATAGAATATACTTTATTGCACACAAGGATATAGCTTGAAAGTACAGAAGATAGATAAAAGGGGGTACAGATAGGCCTTTCATTTAGGTTTTCAAAAGTAAAAGCTGTAAATTGTATGCCAGAAATTTTGATCCTTATCGAAAGTTGTCTAAAATTTTTGTATTCTAATACAAAAGTAGCAAAAAGCCAACATTACGTGGTGTTCCCAGGCGGTCACCCATCCAAGTACTGACCACGCCCGATGTTGCTTAACTTCGGTGATCGGACGAGAACCGGTGTTTTCAACATGGTATGAACGTTGGCGAATGAACACCCTAATTGTATGATTTCTTTAAAAAATAAAAGTATTTTTATTTGGAAACAATAGATATAAATAGAAAAAACAACATACAAATGACAGTTATTTCTTATTATTACAGAATCTGAAATACATATTTATTTATATTTTCCTTTACCTATGTTACTAAACGTGGTGTAGTGAGTGCTTCCTGTTACCAGAACAACTAATGCTCTGCTCATCCCTTGAGGTATAAAAGCGTGACTCTGTTATGTATAGTATGACGTGTGTATATATGTATGTTGCCTGTTGTAATTAAAAATAGATCTTCAATTAAAATCGATAAAAGTTAGTTTGATATCAAATAACATAATCTAAATTTAATCTTTTGCATGTTAGAAATGTTGGTTCTTTGTTGTCTTACCAAAAAAATAGCTTAAAATAATTTTATAAATAAATAATACGAAAATAGCAAAAAGCCAACATTACGTGGTGTTCCCAGGCGGTCACCCATCCAAGTACTGACCACGCCCGATGTTGCTTAACTTCGGTGATCGGACGAGAACCGGTGTTTTCAACATGGTATGAACGTTGGCGACTGAACAAACTAATTGTATGATGTCTTTAAAAGGAAAATTACGTCATTAAAGTTTGCTAGACAACAAAAAAACACAAAGATCTTATAGGCTGTATTTGGAGAAATAAAACCCGACAGCTGCCTTTGCAAAAGTTAAATAGTTTTATCATGGACCTATTTTCAGATCTTATCCAAGACTAGACGAACAGGGAACCAGACGAACGGTGCGGAATGGAAATAAAAAAATAATTAATATTTTTATTTTACCATGTTATTCACAATGTGTGCTTCCTGTGAGCCAGGCCAACTAGAACTCTGCTCATGCCTTTAGCGAATAAAGCGTGACTCTGTGTAAGTACTCGCACATGTTGTCTGCTTCACTTAGATCTCATCAAGTATAGGCTTTAATTTTTACATCCCAGAAATTTCGGATTTGAAAATGTTTGTTTCAATCTTTTATCCTTATCGAAAAGATATTTTTGAAAAATAAATATTAGCTTGAATAGAAAATAGCAAAAGCAAAAAGCCAACATTACGTGGTGTTCCCAGGCGGTCACCCATCCAAGTACTGACCACGCCCGATGTTGCTTAACTTCGGTGATCGGACGAGAACCGGTGTTTTCAACATGGTATGAACGTTGGCGACAGCACGAACGAATTTTATGAAGTGTCTAAAAGGTGAATTACGTCATTATAGTTTGCTAGACAAAAAAAGATCACAATGATCTTATAGGCTGTATTTGGAGAAATAAAACCCGACAGCTGCCTGTCCAAAAGTTAATAGTTTTATCATGGACGAACCAGACGAACGGTGCGGAATGGAAATAAAAGAATAATTAATATTTTTATTTTACCATGTTTTTGCTTCCTGTGAGCCAGGCCAACTAAAACTCTGCTCATGTCTTTAGCGAATAAAGCGTGACTCTGTGTAAGTACTCGCACATGTTGTCTGCTTCACTTAGGTCTTAAAAATTTTTACATCCCAGGGATTTGAAAATTTTGATTTTAATCCTTTATCCTTATCGAACAGATCTTGTTGAAAAATAAATTTTAAATTTTAGTTTGAATAGAAAATAGCAATAGCAAAAAGCCAACATTACGTGGTGTTCCCAGGCGGTCACCCATCCAAGTACTGACCACGCCCGATGTTGCTTAACTTCGGTGATCGGACGAGAACCGGTGTTTTCAACATGGTATGAACGTTGGCGACTTAACAGACTAATTGTATGATGTCTTTAAAGAAAATAAAGTCTTATTATTTGGAAACAATAGATATAAATAGAAAAAACATACAAGTGACAGTTATTTCATTTATTACAGAATCTGAGATATCTACATTGTTCGTTTACGTATGTTACTAAACGTGGTGTGGTGGTAGTGAGCTTCTTGTTACCAGAACAACTAATGCTCTGCTCATCCCTTGAGGTATAAAAGCGTGACTCTGTTATATATAGTATGACGTGTATATATGTATGTTGCCTGTTGTAATTAAAAATAGGTCCTTAATTAAAATCGACAAAAGTCAGTTTGATATTAAATAACATAATCTAAATTTAATCTTTTGCATGTTAGAAATGTTGGTTCTTTGTTGTCTTACCAAAAAAAATAGCTTAAAATATCTTTATAAATAAATAATACGAAAATAGCAAAAAGCCAACATTACGTGGTGTTCCCAGGCGGTCACCCATCCAAGTACTGACCACGCCCGATGTTGCTTAACTTCGGTGATCGGACGAGAACCGGTGTTTTCAACATGGTATGAACGTTGGCGACTTAACAAACTAATTGTATGATGTGTTTAAAGAAAATAAAGTCTTATTATTTGGAAACAATAGATATAAATAGAAAAAACATACAAGTGACAGTTATTTCATTTATTAAAGAATCTGAAATATCTACATTGTTCGTTTACGTATGTTACTAAACGTGGTGTGGTGGTAGTGAGCTTCTTGTTACCAGGTCAACTAATGCTCTGCTTATCCCTTGAGGTATAAAAGCGTGACTCTGTTATGTACAGTATGTGTATGTATGTTGCCGGTTATAATTAAAAATAGATCTTCAAATAAAATCGACATTTGATATTAAATAACACAATCTAAATTTAATCTTTTACATAGTAGAAATTTTGGTACTTTCTTGTCTTACCAAATAAATAATACGAAAATAGCAAAAAGCCAACATTATGTGGTGTTCCCAGGCGGTCACCCATCCAAGTACTGACCACGCCCGATGTTGCTTAACTTCGGTGATCGGACGAGAACCGGTGTTTTCAACATGGTATGGTTGGCGAATGAACACCCTAATTGTATGATTTCTTTAAAAAATAAAGTATTTTTATTTGGAAACAATAGATATAAATAGAAAAAACAACATACAAATGACAGTTATTTCTTATTATTACAGAATCTGAAATACATATTTATTTATATTTTCCTTTACCTATGTTACTAAACGTGGTGTAGTGAGTGCTTCCTGTTACCAGAACAACTAATGCTCTGCTCATCCCTTGAGGTATAAAAGCGTGACTCTGTTATGTATAGTATGACATGTGTATATATGTATGTTGCCTGTTGTAATTAAAAATAGATCTTCAATTAAAATCGATAAAAGTTAGTTTGATATCAAATAACATAATCTAAATTTAATCTTTTGCATGTTAGAAATGTTGGTTCTTTGTTGTCTTACCAAAAAAATAGCTTAAAATAATTTTATTAATAAATAATACGAAAATAGCAAAAAGCCAACATTACGTGGTGTTCCCAGGCGGTCACCCATCCAAGTACTGACCACGCCCGATGTTGCTTAACTTCGGTGATCGGACGAGAACCGGTGTTTTCAACATGGTATGAACGTTGGCGACTGAACAAACTAATTGTATGATGTCTTTAAAAGGAAAATTACGTCATTAAAGTTTGCTAGACAACAAAAAAACACAAAGATCTTATAGGCTGTATTTGGAGAAATAAAACCCGACAGCTGCCTTTGCAAAAGTTAAATAGTTTTATCATGGACCCATTTTCAGATCTTATCCAAGACTAGACGAACAGGGAACCAGACGAACGGTGCGGAATGGAAATAAAAAAAATAATTAATGTTTTTATTTTACCATGTTATTCACAATGTGTGCTTCCTGTGAGCCAGGCCAACTAGAACTCTGCTCATGCCTTTAGCGAATAAAGCGTGACTCTGTGTAAGTACTCGCACATGTTGTCTGCTTCACTTAGATCTCATCAAGTATAGGCTTTAATTTTTACATCCCAGAAATTTCGGATTTGAAAATGTTTGTTTCAATCTTTTATCCTTATCGAAAAGATATTTTTGAAAAATAAATATTAGCTTGAATAGAAAATAGCGAAAGCAAAAAGCCAACATTACGTGGTGTTCCCAGGCGGTCACCCATCCAAGTACTGACCACGCCCGATGTTGCTTAACTTCGGTGATCGGACGAGAACCGGTGTTTTCAACATGGTATGAACGTTGGCGACAGCACGAACGAATTTTATGAAGTGTCTAAAAGGTGAATTACGTCATTATAGTTTGCTAGACAAAAAAAGATCACAATGATCTTATAGGCTGTATTTGGAGAAATAAAACCCGACAGCTGCCTGTCCAAAAGTTAATAGTTTTATCATGGACGAACCAGACGAACGGTGCGGAATGGAAATAAAAGAATAATTAATATTTTTATTTTACCATGTTTTTGCTTCCTGTGAGCCAGGCCAACTAAAACTCTGCTCATGTCTTTAGCGAATAAAGCGTGACTCTGTGTAAGTACTCGCACATGTTGTCTGCTTCACTTAGGTCTTAAAAATTTTTACATCCCAGGGATTTGAAAATTTTGATTTTAATCTTTTATCCTTATCGAACAGATCTTGTTGAAAAATAAATTTTAAATTTTAGTTTGAATAGAAAATAGCAATAGCAAAAAGCCAACATTACGTGGTGTTCCCAGGCGGTCACCCATCCAAGTACTGACCACGCCCGATGTTGCTTAACTTCGGTGATCGGACGAGAACCGGTGTTTTCAACATGGTATGAACGTTGGCGAATGAACACCCTAATTGTATGATTTCTTTAAAAAATAAAGTATTTTTATTTGGAAACAATAGATATAAATAGAAAAAACAACATACAAATGACAGTTATTTCTTATTATTACAGAATCTGAAATACATATTTATTTATATTTTCCTTTACCTATGTTACTAAACGTGGTGTAGTGAGTGCTTCCTGTTACCAGGACAACTAATGCTCTGCTCATCCCTTGAGGTATAAAAGCGTGATTCTGTTATGTATAGTATAACATGTGTATATATGTATGTTGCCTGTTATAATTAAAAATAGATCTTCAATTAAAATCGACAAAAGTTAGTTTGATATTAAATAACACAATCTAAATTTAATCTTTTGCATGTTAGAAATTTTGGTTCTTTGTTGTCTTACCAAAAAGAAATGGATTTATGACATCATTAGAGTTTGTATTGTACTTACTCAGATACGCAAAAAAATAACTTTTCTAGAACAATGTGATATTGATTCAAAATTCGATAGGTTATGTAATAGAGATTCCAGCTACAAGACCTTACTTCCTTACTAATATTTGCGCGAAAGTTGATATGTTTGGATGTTCGTTCACTTAGTTTGTACCCTGGATTAACACATAGGATACTTTTAGTAGCCGCGGGTGGACCGTTGGTTTGCTTATAAAGATTCCAGCTATAAGCAAAATTATGTTTTGCACTTACCAGAGTCCTTGGCTGACTAGACAGTTGAATGCATTCTTTAGTTGTAGTTAATATTAGTTGCGACATAAAATTCAGAAATTAATTTAATTACCTATACGAATTAAGTGTAGTTCATTATGATTTAGATCGGCAACTATCGTGCGATGCGCGGCACTACGGGGTAGGTACTAAGCGGGTTTGTATAGTTTTGCGCTATTTTATTACACTTGCGTTTTAGTACACACTATACACCTACAAACAGCCTCCGTGGCCGAGCGGTCGAGATTTCGACGCCCATTACGGAGGTTCCAGGGTCGATTCCCGGTGGGGACACTGTCAAGCAAAAATCCCCAGTTTGGTTAGGACATTGCAGGCTGAATCACCTAATTGTCTGAAAATAAAGCCGTTGGTCCCGGCTACTATCTAGTCGTTACATGAGCCAAGTCAGTGGCCTTTGGCGGCTCTATAACACTAACAGCAGGGTTTGTGAGGTCGGTTGTCGACCTTACAGCCCACACGATGATGATGATGACCTACAAATAAATTCATAGGCTGCGAGAAGTCGATCAACCCGTACTGGGTCAGTGTGGCCTGATCACCCTCATTCAGGATAGACTCGAGCCCCTCGGTGGGGACCTATAAACTGACAATCACCCTCATTCAGGGTAGACTCAAACCCCTCGGTAGGGAGGGACCTATAAGCTGCCAACAAGGTGAGAGCTATTCAGCGTTGTACGTCCTACAACAAGTATATTGTAAGACCAATCTTTTATATATTTGTATAAAGTAGACCTCTACTTACTTGAATGTGAAGAATGCCATAGAGAGAGTCGACGCATTGCTCGCAGATGATGTGGGTATTGTTCTGAACGTCGGGGTACACTCCCATTAGCAGGATTATGTTTGGATGACGACATTTCCTACAACAATCAAGATGAATGTCATAAACATCGTGTACGCATTGTCAGATATAACCCTGTTGTTAGTTTTTAAGTTTTTAAGCACATAATTAATTAATTAACTTTAATGTTTTATAATCTTACTTTTCATATGTATGTATATTGTATCGACGGTTATATATATATATATATATATATATATATCAATCGTCATATATTGTATTAATTACTTTTTATTTTAAGTTTTAAAGTTTTTAATTTAAGCCAACGGAAGAGTTCCTCTTGGCGCAGGCTGTTTAAGCCTAAAAGGAGGTTCCTAAAACTTAAAGGAAACTTGTTAAAACATATAAACAATTTTGTATATTTTGTATTGATTTGTAAGCTGATAAAGTGGATTTATTACTAGGCAATCTAATATCTCCTTCAGAAGTAGAAAGAACCATTATCGGGTTAAAATGCTTTCCAAAAGACGCCACATACATCCATAGTAACGTGCGGGTAAAGCCACGGGTCATACATAACATACTTATGAATTGATTATTTTTTTATATGTATTCAGACAGGACAGGCGTCGATCGACCGAAAATGATAAACGCGCATGTCTTAAGATTCTCTTGGTTGTTCACTACAATAAAATTAACACAATTTACTGGTTTGTTGCCAGGGTTATATTTAATATTATTACCTCGATGTCGAATCAAATCCTATTAATGTGAAAGTATGGATATTTGGACGTTTGTTCCCACAGTCACGCAAAAACAGTTGAACATGGAGGATTTCATATTTAAATATATATATGTTACGGCTAAAGGTAGGTGTGAACATAAACTTAAGATTAGCCGGCTAAACCTAGGTTTATCTTCGACGAGGTGTTAATGTTAGTTTGTTCTATCTTTAGCCGGCTAAACTTAAGTGTAACTGCAGGCCCTTGGCTAAAAATGTAGAAGGAAATGGAAAAGGAAACAATGTAGTAATGTTTACTATTTTGACAAGAAAACTTTATTAAAAAATAATCACTTTCATTACACATACTTTTATGTACTATGTAGGTATTCAAAATAACAATTATTACAATTACAAAATTTTAATTACTTAAAACAATATCAACCTAATCATTAAAATAAAATAATAAGGAACCATTTGGTCATTACAGAATCTTCTGTAGGTATTTAAAATTACAAAATAAAACTTCTTCTTCTTAATTACTTAAAACAATATCAACCTAATCATTAAAATAAAATAAAAAGTAACCGTAAAAGTAAAAAAGCAATGAAAGATGACGCAATACTAAACCAAAACATTGCCACGTGTGCGCGCGTTGTCTCCCCACCGCCCCCTCAAGCCCTCCGCCGACCCAGCGCGCCCATCGAATACATTTTTAGCCGTTTCGTTTCAGTTAATGTGCACATTAACCGGCTAAAGATGGAATATCACGACGCAAACTAACATGTTATCGAACTTTAGCTGCTTCTCGAAGATAAACCTAAGTTTAGCCGGCTAATCTTAAGTTTATGTTCACACCTACCTTTAGCCGTAACATATATATATATATATATATTACACGAAGTGAGTATAGCCACGAACGGACAGCTAGTAATAGACTTTTTTTTTCCTGTCTTTTACATTATTTCCTCTCTCTTCCTCGACACTGTCTCTAGATACACCCATCTAAGAACCTTACCTCAAGATATTAATCTCTGTGTTCTGCTTCCTCTTCACCTGCTCCAAGCAGACCCCGGTGATCTTCTTCACCTGGACGGGCACGACGCCCCAGGTGCCTCGGTTCCAGGGTTTACTTCTGTCGGCGTCAATGTCTAGGTTGCTCGCGCTTGCTATTGGCAGGCCGCAGGCGCTTGAGTCACTCTAAAAATATTACATATTTATGCAATCTATATTTTATAATAAACAAGAAATAAATAACACTCAAGATCTTAATATCCGCTGTGGAAAGGTTGTTTTACAATAGTGGATGGCTTTCGTCTCTAGGTGGGGATAAATGTTGGGATTATGACACAAAAATGGCGAAGATATACGTTTTAGGAATGCAATGTACATTTTATATCTACAATAAACGAGAAGGATTTTCTACGTCTATTGTGTTATTGTTTATAATACAAACGGAAAAAAAAATAAGGAAGATAAAGAAAGGCGATCAATTAACTTTATTATATCAGCCCGACAGCCTCCGTGACTGAATGCTCGAAATTCCGACGCCCATTACATCGGGTTCTAAACAAAACCCGGTGGGGACATTGTCTTGGCCTCCAATCCCCGCTAACGAGAATTCTCAATGGCTACGATGCAAATAGTCAAAAGATGGACTTGGATGTTTTCGGTGACTCTTTTTACAAATTTAAACGCAGAATTGTCAAATATTTTGAAATTAAAATTACTTAATTTATTTAATTCTTAATTTAATTAATTTAATGTAACTTAATGTCTACTGTTCATCTTTGGGAAAAGCTATGTACGTACACCTTAATTGTCTTAAACATCAGCCGTAATACCATAAGAATGTATCCCTAGTTATAGTTGTAATGTTTAAGATGTGGTTGTACTATTTGAATAAATAAATAAATAAACAAAAATCCCTTTGTGAGACTTTCCTCAGTGGGTAGGAAATTGAAGGCTGAATCATCTGATTGTCAGAAAAGAAAGATGATTCCGTGCTTCGGAAAGCACGTTCTCGACTACTATCTAGTCGTCACACGAGTCATATCAGTGGCCTTTGGCGGCTCTATAACACTGACACCAGGGTTTGTGAGGTGGTCGATGATGATGATAATAATTATCAGCCTGAGACGTCTATTCTTCTGTTTACTTAGTTTTCCACTTCAAACATAACGACTCCACGACATTGAAAAAAAAGTAAAGTGAGTAAGTGAGTGAGTGAGTAAGTTATTATAAAGTGTTTACATATATACATACATACATTTGACTAAGGATCGACGCAAGTAACATAACTGGCCGCGATCTGAATATTGTCAATCTATCAATCAATCAATCAGCCTATTGCAGTCCACTGCTGGACGTAGGCCTCCAAGCGCACGATCACCCGCTTTCCTCATCCAGTCACCACCAGCGACCTTCCTCAGGTCATCAGTTCACCTGGCAGGGGGGCGAGCCACACTACGTTTCCCGAGACGTGGTCTCCAGAGCTCAGCTTTTCTCCACATATTCCGCCATTGTGTTAGTGAGTTCACTAACACAATGGCGGAATGCACCCAAAAAAATGTTATGACGGATCTAAGTGATGAAATGACATCCTATGGAAATACTAAATATTTTTTTATTTGATCTGATTTGATTCCATTCGAGAACCCGTCTGCTCCAACGCTCATCGGTTCTACGACAGACGTGGCCAGCCCACTGCCATTTCAGCTTGCTACACTTGAATATTGTAGTTAAAATTAAATAACTTACTTTGCAATCGTCCGACTTTGTGCTATCCTGTCTCAGCTGCTCATCAGCCCACAGATCAAAATGCTTCAACTCAGACATCACTTCCCACAGCTTATCTTCACTAGCGTCTACCTTTCCTACATCCGACTTACTGGACTGACTAGAATCCCTCACATCACCATCTACTTCTTCTGCGTTTCTAGAACCATCCAAAAACTGATTCACGTCGATAGGCAAGGAATTATTCTTGTAAAATAAAGGCGTGGGCGAAGACTCTTGTTCATCGTCTTCGATGAACTCTATCTGCTTGTGGGCGGTAAAGTCTGGAGACCGGTGCGATTTACGCAAGTGACGTTTGACCTTAGGTTCTGAGTAAGTTGGGTACACATTACCGGGCATAAACACTTGGTTTTGGAACAAGAATTGTATGTTTGGCAGCGGTTCGTGTCGCTTTTCATCGGCTGTGACACTTTTGGCGCGCTTGTGGGATTTCTTCTTGTATTTCGTGGCTGATTTCTTTTCGTAGTTGAAGGTGTTGTCTGCGGCGCAGTCGGTACAGGATATTGGTAGGGAGTGTCTGCTGCATTTCTTCTTTACTGGAGTGTCGGGGAGTTCTGGGAGGTTGTTGCCGCTCGACCTCCTCGCTTGGAACTCCGCTAGGTCTCGTTTGTACTCTTCAGTGCGTATGGTGCCAACTTGTGCCGCTTGAGTGGTGCTCGGGGATTGATCCTGTGAGGGCAGCGCGTCTGAGCTGACGCTCACCGTTGTTATGCGCTCCCTGGAAAGAAATAAATACGAAATGAGGTCAAGTATACTGTAGACAGGAGTTTTGTTTTATAAGATTTACAACAAGTCAAGATTTTGCCAGTATAATTTAGTTAAAACATTAAAAAAAAAAGAAAAGTAAGCGTTATTTCAACGTGGGTCTCACAAAACAGACTAACATGGTACTTTCATATCCCATTAAAGTTTACAAAACGGTCAACTTTACGTCTCCAAAAAGACTTTTGAATACAATGGTTGATAGAATAGTTAATCATCGCGGTTAACAACCAAATTAAAAAAAAAACTGTCTCTGATCTGACTAATGTCTGAAGCGAGTAAAAGGCGAACATAATCTTGAGCGCGGCGCGTTACACTTTTACCGATTAGCGAATTAGGAGGTCGGCCATCATGGAAATCTGTTCAGAAGGCAAAGGCTTAGCCGGGAGGCGGCGGCGGCGATATAAAATAATTATTCCCGGGTTGATTATACAATAAATGGTTTTTCCAACTACTAACGTGTAAACTAAAACGCAAAATCACTCTGGAAGTTGTTCAGCACGGGAAACTGAACAACTTTAGTTCTAGAACATTTTCAAAGTTTCACGTTGTAACGTAAGATCTACAAGTATACTTATTCTATATTCGTTTTACTATAGTAAATTGATACATAAATGACAACGTTACAATGGCTAACCGTCGACCCGTTATTACTGTAGTACGGTAACTGGCAACATCTTTCCGTTGTTTTAAAGTTCCGTTTATGTTTTAGCGGGATTTTATGTACCGAAGCACAATTTGATATATAAGTACAATAGTTTAACTGTCCATTTGTGTTTGTTAAAGTTTGGCGACAATTAGAGGCGAGATTTTCATGGTCATCCATTTTCACGTTCAAGTACCTATACATATACAGGCATTAAGGTCACAAAACTTAGCTTTAGCTTTATAGAAAATATAACAGCCGAAAACAACGGATTAACATGCCTTCCGAAGCACGGAACAATTATTTATCTTTAACCGACTTTTAAAAGGAGGTTATCAATTCTTTAGACAATTAAGAGAATCAGTCTGCTCTGCAATGTAATATCCAAATTAGGTATTTTGTTAGAATGATGAATTTGACTTAAGGGATTCAAATTCAAACCTCCGTATCAAGAGCCGACCGACCGCTCAACTAGACCGCGGAGGCTGCTGCTATAAATAAATATAGGTAGATAAAATAAATAGTCCGAATAGCTTGTTATGACCGGGTACTGTGAATTTCTTGCCGATTAAATAATCATTAAGCCATAACGTATGTACGTTACGTATTTTTACCGGAGCGATAGCGTACCCTCATCTGGAGACGCGTGTATGAATTACTCAAGTCGAATCACAGATCCCATATCATTTGAAAGAAAAGAAAGACTTCTAACATAATGTACTGTTACTTATTCGCACAAACAAAAAAGGTTTAGATTTCTCGCTACTGTTTCACTGCGTGTGTATAATACGGTCTTAAAAATTGCAAATATTACTCAACACGCCACAGCTACACATACTTGCGCAGAAAAATTGCTGTTACATCTCTCGACAGAAACAACATCAATAGAATTTAGGTAATTACATTCGAAAACCATCACGAACATCTAATCTCGTGACAGTACATAAAGATTACATAAATAAGAAGCTGTCTATCAAACCATCAATTTCAGTTATTTGTATTGCAATAAGAAAATGATAGCATAATAAACTACAAAATGTTATTAGACCATTGTAAAGAGATCCATAAATATTCGTTGTACAATAGAATTGGTTACGTGAGGGTCAAGATGTCAGGTATCGCAGTAGAGTTGTAGAGAAGTTTGGAGAAAGTGAAATTTTCAATAGGTTGGTGTTTTAGCTAGCACCGATCTTTGGATTATTGAATAAAATAATTAATGTATGCGTCAATCACGACCGCCGCTGCGTTGTTTGGACGACCGACAGAATGCTGTAGATTATTCTGTCGTGCGCGAAGTATTAATGAAAACAATTGCCGAGCTTAAAGTCAGTCAAAAAAGACAAAAGTAATGAGAAAGCAGGATGTTAGTATCGGCAATATTTCATTATGAATAGAATTTCATATTAGTAACATAATTCTATAGCAGTATGGAAGCTAAAATGAGAGTTCATTTTCAGACTTTTTCTATGCTGTCTTGTTCAGGTTTAACTTTTGAGAGAATTCTCAAATACACAAAATTACTCACTTTATAGTGGATGGACACAAAGCAATTAATGCTATATCCACAAACTGTAGAGGAAATGCTGAAAAATACGAAGACTGCATCATCACATTGTTTGTAGGCATTGTGAGTATTCTAAAGGTTTAATTATTATTATAAGTTGAGTTATTTTCTTTATCAGAACATACAAGTGCAGTGCATCCTTGAGGTAAACAACAATTGTATTCTAAATAATGATAATTAGCATGAGAAAAAATATTTAGGTACTCAAGATAATAAAATTAAGTTGCCTAACTTTTGGCCAGGTGGATTGTGAGAATATTTATATTGTTTGTTTGTTTTGTTTTTTGTTGTTTTGTGTTGTTGTTTTTACAGTTCATCTATCTATCTATTGTGTATTTTTGTGCCATGTTTGGAATTATTTATACTTACAGGAATAATTTTATGAACTCAAAATAATTGATTTACCTGTTCAGTATTAAAAAACTCAAAATATTTGTTTAGGTACCTCACAAACCAACCACTGTACTGTGACAGACTACCAGACTGATTTCATCATTCTGCAATAATTAAACTGCATCCAATACAACAATACCTATTGGTTTCCTGACATGTAAATACCCCACAACAAAAGTTGACCCCAACTGCATACTATGTTAACAGAACAAAGGTCAGACTTGTGTGCCATATTGTACAGTACCTACACCATTGAATTACTTCAAAAGGTATATTGAGCTGATTCAGAAATTGAGGTGGAGATCAAATTAGATCATGTTGGGATAAAGCTGTTGTATAGAGTTACAATGATAAGTAAATTAAAGAATACTAAAATAAAATGTATCTTTTATTCAATAGGGGATTAGACTGTTCACCATATTTTATGAATTTACCATATTTTATGAATTATTTTTAAAATATAGATTAGTAGCAGACGATTCGCGAAGAAAAAAACAGAATCGGTTGAAAAGCGAATTTACAGTGATTTTTTAAAGTTTCAATATGTCTGTCTCTTTCATACGATTTTTTGTATGGAGATTATATGGCGTTACTAACAAATGACGTCACAAGTGGGTATGTGCCTCTCTGTCTAATCTTGAATTTAAAACCTTTATAACTCGGCCAATTTTAAAAATAGAGCTAAAATTATTTTAGTGTTCGATAGCAGAAACTAAGAAGTTTGGATTTATAAAATAAAAAAAGTACCTAGTCCGATCCCCTATTAAATACCATAAGACTCGATGACCTGATTCTCTAGGTTTAGAGGTTTCTGTCTATTTTATTTATTTATTTATAGAATGTACTTATGAATAATAATGAATGCTTTACCATACTAGTTTTTGTTATTGTTTATTCTGTGACTACTAATACAGATCAAGAATTTTACTAGAGCAGGTATAATATTAGTTTCTTTAGTTAGGCTAAAACTGAAACTAAGTTTCAGCAATGTATTAAATAAAGTAAGTAAATAAATTACACAGTTATTTTATCCATCAACCAAGAACAAGTCTTTTATTACTTTTTAAAGTTAATAATATAATTAGTCTATTTACTTTTTTATATATTTTTTAATAGTTTTTATCAGATTCTTAATAGAAAGCAAGAGTTTAGTATAAGTAGGTACCTGTTGAACTTCTCCAAAAACAATTTTCTTTCTTTTTATATTTTAAGAAATTAATTGCTAGGGATAGTTGTAAAGTGTGTGGGAGCACCAAGGCATATTATTTTAGATCCACTAGGGTCTTGTATACTATTGTTTTCTAATAAGAATCTTTTGAAGGTTTCTTGTCTTGAAATGAATGATTAGAAATAATAATGTAAAGATGGGTTTGTGACTCACCTTCGCAACCACTTGAACACCCCCATCTCCGGCGGCGAATCCACCTTGCTCCTACAATGATCACAGTTCTAAACAAGGCTACAACAAACCACTACAATGCATGAAGTAAAGTGCAAGTTAAAACGGAAAGTTAATAGACGCGAGAAGCACACGGAACAATATAGGCGCTACTAGTCCGATCGTCATAAAAACTAGCACCAACAATGCCCACCGATATATTGTGCGGTCAGACAAAACATCACGAACAACGCGCTATTCGCAAAGAGCTGAATTTGTTTTTTGTACAAATTACATTTCGTCTCGCTCCGGTGGTTGACTCCGCGCACCAACCTCGCACTGCCGTCGACAGTCTGTCCGCTGCGGTCGGCCGGCTCGTCAACCGTGCGAAATGAACCTTACCCCCATTTTACTTGCTTTTATAATAATTACCAATTTCACAGGTTCATTTAGTTAGAAGGTAGGCAAAGAATTGTTTACATACCGAAGCTTTGACGTTTTTGAGGTTTCGGTCTCCGATTTGCTGCCCCGAAGAGCTTTGTATTCATTTATAAACTTCTTCATTGCAAAATTAGCTAAAACTTTGCATAATTAATTAAAGATAAAATAATAAGTTTCTCTTACAAAAAGCATAGATTTTCGAAATATCAAAAATGTTTGTTGTTATTCGTTCAGTCAGGTCATTGACATTTTATGAAAGTTATTCCCATTTTACCTATATTTTCTGTTAATACTGATGTGGCTAAAATTTTCGTATTTCATGTTAATTAACAATGACTGTGAACCGAGGATTAAAACGAAAATTGACATTTAAAATAAATATTTAATTAAATAGTACTGAAAAGTTCGAAAAGTTTGACTGAAATAGTATCATTCATTCTAACTTCCGATTAGTTCCGACAGTTATTTCAATTCACTCTAGAGTTGAACCTATGAAAATATTTTTTTTTTATCGATAACCTTGATAATTCGTTGGACTTGAAAACCACGTACTTTGTACTATATATATAGTTGTCTTTTCTACTTAATAATGTTCATCTCAGCTGATGAAAAAAGACATTGCTGAGCTCCCCTTACCCGTGAGCGAACTGAAAACTTATTCTACCATTTCTACTACATGTGAGATGTGAATATCCTACTAAACATAGGTAGTTTCCGTTTTGAAATAGCAACACTTCCCTAAACTGTCAACTTTGATTTTGGAAGGAAATGTTTACGTTGTCTGGATTTAAAAATTATATTTTATTTCTTTATTTTCGAAGTTAATATTCATGGACGAGTTGCGTGGACCTACTATACAAATAGTATTACATGTAAAAGAAGGTAACAAAACATTATTATAATATTACTGCTTGAAATAATGCTTGTTGTAAAGTTTCATTGTAATCGTTGTTTTCGTGGTTTTCAGGGCTTGGTTTTGGTTTTTTGAGGACTCCGTTTATAGTAACGGGTTCCTTAAATGGCTACATGCTCGAAACAGATCCGGTAGTGCCCTGCCATGCGCCAGTTTTTGACGCCGAACTTGTTTGGGAGGCCGATAAACGAAGGTTCAGGAGGTAATTATTTTAGTTATTTTATGCATAACTTAAGACTTATAGAACCACTTATTCATCTTTTTGCCTTATCTACTCAATTTGGTTATTTTAGAACTTAAAATATGAAGTTTATTTGCTTATTTTCCAGTCTGCGTGTTCAAAATGTGCCCATCAAGGTGGAGGTACACGCAGTGGGCACTCAAGGCCGCAAAGACAAGATTGGCTACTTCCTGCTCAGCCTGCTTGGAGCTCAGCCCTGCCCTTCAAACAAAATTGTTGATGTAAGGAACCATAGTCGGGTTATTAAAGGATGGGTTCTGACAGCTTCAAAATTTTTCATACGATGTTAACAACTTTTTTCAATAATATTCAGTTTAAAAACCATAATAGCTAAAATATTAAAAAACAGTAACTTCACCTCTTATTTTATCATTAAACAGTATGTAATTTTACTTGATAAATAAATAAATAAATAAATGAAATAATATTAAAAAGTTTTTAAAATTGTAATCTGTCAGACCTCATCCTATAGTAACCCAAGTATATGAATGAATAGGCAAAGAAAATGTTTCCAGCCTAAATCTCATGTCACACAGAGCGGGAGCGGTGTGGCCCGGGGCCAGGACAAGCGGGACGGCATTATGCCATGCCATAGCACCATCCCGCTTTCTTGGCCCCGGACCGCCCCTGGCATGGCTCTGTGTGACTTGGGCTTTACTGTGACGTCTTTTTAATTAGTGTATGCAGTCATCTACCTTACAATACATCCCACAAAATAAGAAGAAGAATGTATACTTACTTAATTGAAGTTGTAGTGTCATTCTTATTTTTCCTACAGGGCTTTATTTCATATACAATGTAGGCTATTGAAAAACCATTTATCATGTGATTGTGATACAATATTATAATATTTTCAGGTTCGACACACCTGGCACAGATTGTTGGGAGTGAAGTCTGCCGGCAAATGCTGCCAGCCACAGCTACTCATGAGCCTCTCCATTGAAGATAGGGTTACCACGGTCACTCCTGTGAGTCAATGTTGTCAGTTGTCTTGGAGTAGGTTCTGGAGCACACAAGTCAGTAATATTTGTCTTTGCTATTTGTCATGTGTACTTACTGCAAACAAATGTCTTCTTATTCACAACTTTTTTTGGTGTAAAGCTTAGTTTGTTGTCTTTATTTATATTTAACTTTTTAAATTATAAATTAGCAGCAATCATTGTTTGTGCTGCTAAATTAAATATCAACGCAATTAAGTTATTTTTATTGATAAACAATTCAAACAGCAATTTGCAAATATTCTACTTTTTGAGTCAATGTTTTTATATTTTGGTGGACCAGTAGGCAGCCACCCAGCGAGCATTTTCGGTCGCCTCCCACAGGTCTCGTAGCGTGCAGGTGTCAGGGCACGAGGGGCATGTCAATAAATGAGCCATTGTTTGTGGGGTGACACCATACTGGCATTGTCTGCTATTGGTGTAACCCCACTGGCAGAGGTTGTCCTTGCAGCGGCCAACTTAGGTCCGTAGCCGGTTCAGAGTCCATAGCCATATTGGCCACTGCAAGTCGCACATATAGATTTATAGATAGACATTTTGTAATTTTTGCAGAATAATAATAATATTTACTTTCAGAGGAATGAACTAAGGATGTTCCACAGTAATGAAGTGGCCTACCCTGCTGAGTTTGCCTCTGCCAACCCAACAAGCAAGACTATTCTGTTCACTATGAGTAAGTTACTTCTATTTATTTTTGTAATAATTTTTTGTTTTATTGAAACAATGAAAAAACAGACAAATATTTTGAGGATAGGAAATTTACTTTTGTTTAGATGGAAGTAGAAAATTATCACAATTTGTAAGATAAATTTTTAAATATTTTTTTTAATGCTGTTGTACTGTTCAAAAACATTGTATTATATACTGAAAACTATCAGGTTAATTTTTACTAGCTTTTGCCCGTGGCTCCGCACGCGTTAAATTCTGGGTAGCGCTCAAGGAGAAGCAATCTTAGTAAGGTTTTTCCCGTGGGAATAAGTCTTTTTCCCGTAAAAAGTATCCTATATGCTTATCCAGAGTACAAACTATCTCCATTCTTAATTCATCCAAATCAGTTCAGTAGTTTAGGCGTGAAAGTGAGACAAACATCCAGGGATACTTTCACTTTTATAATATTGTGATAGTGTGAGTGATGTATTGTGACAAACTGAACAGTTTAAAGAACAATGTGCAATCATCACCATGTTAAGGTAGCCCACTAGTTTTGCTGATCCCTTCTGCGATAGCAACGTGATCTTGTGTGTGTTAAGATTTCATCACACATTCCTTCAGCTTAAAACAATAGACCCTGTACTAAAACCCTTAAGCAAGTCTTGTTCTGAACCATCGCTCCGCTTCAGATGAGTACCTAGCGGAGAGCCGCAAGACGGTGTCGGCGCCCGAGCTGCAGCCGCGGCTCCTTTGCGACGAGGGACTCATTCAGGTCGGCCCGGGAACCGAACTATTCATGCTGAGCTTCGTGATTGGAGGAGTCGAGAACTTAGATCTGGTGAGAACGCTCCCTAATCTTTTACAGCTTATTGGTCTTTACTAGACACACTTCAAAGGTTACTCCATCAAGGGGTCGATATAGGTCGGCCCGGAAGTTAAACTGATTGGTGGAGTCGAGAATTTCGATCTGGTGAGGAACTCCTTATCTTTTCCAGATCATAGGTTACCCCATCGAGGCGTTGATGTTCATGTTCATGCTCAGATTCGTCATCATCGGGGGAGTGGAGAATTTCAACTTGGTGAAGAAACTCCTTAATCTTTTCCAGATGATAGGTTATCCTATCGAGGGTCAGATCGGACCAAGAGTCCAACTGTTACTGGTTAGCTTCGAAACCGGTAAGTTAAACCTGGTGCGGAAATTCCTTAATCATTTACACAGATTACCCCATTGAGGGGTTAATAAAGGTCGGCCAGGGCTTCAAATTGTTCATGCTCAGTTTCGGCATCGGTGGATTAGAGCTAAGTTTTATTAATTTTCTGTTTTTCAGTTGTTACCGGACTACGGCGCTAATAAAGAGGCAGTGGATTGTTACGTCACATACTCCGTGTTCACACACGACATTCAAACAGACAGGTATTTAAGTTAGCATTCTGTATGTACTTTGAACCCCTCGCTCAGGATTCTACTCTAGAATTCTTCGCTCCGCTCTGGATTCAAAATAGTGCCCTCGTCGTAAAAAAAATACTTTGCGCCCTTGTCATAAAATCTACTAATTCAAACTAATGTTTCCAGAGTAAGTTCGAGCGCGTCTGTGGTTGGTTCGCGCGCGTTATTCAACCAGCGCACCACTCTGCGCTTGCGCTCTTCGCTGCCGGCGCTCACGCAGTACTTCGCCGAGTGCCCGCATCTAGTCACTAGGATCTGCGCACAAGAGAAGGACGTCGGTAAGTTGATGCATTTACCATAGAAGAAGATTACACATTTACCATTAAGTTAGATGCTTGTTAGATGACACGACACATTTAAATTAACAATGAAGAAAATAATACATTTACCACCGGGCAAGATGATACATTCGTCATCGGTGGTTAGAGCGTCGTTAGGGCCGCTGCCTTCCGTCCGGGAGACGCGGGTTCGATCCCCACCACGTACCAATGTGTTTTCGAATTTCGGATTCATATGTACGTTTATTCGACGCTCTTACGGTGAAGGAAAACATCGTGATGAAACCTGCTCACCTCTGCGAAGAAAATCAAAGGTTGTGTGTGAAGTCGACCAACCCGTACTGGGCCAGCGTGGTCGACTAAGGCCTAATCGCCCTAATTCAGGGTAGGCTCCAGCCCCTCGGTGGGGACGTATATGAGCTGTTGATGAAGTTGACACATTTACCATTGGGTAAGGTGAAGCATTTACTTTGGATGAGATGACA
Organism: Carpatolechia fugitivella; assembly: GCA_951230895.1. Lineage (NCBI taxonomy): Eukaryota > Metazoa > Arthropoda > Insecta > Lepidoptera > Gelechiidae > Carpatolechia > Carpatolechia fugitivella. The sequence goes on from OX579660.1 coordinate 4,903,092, forward strand.
TGTTACCATCGTATTATAAAACATGCTTATCAGAATTTCAGGCCAGATTGAAGACAGATTTGGTAAATATTTTTGTTCTAACGGACTCAAAGATTTGCAACATTTGTTATGAGTGATTGTAAACCTTATGAATGAATAGACTTATTATTATTATTATTATTATAAAAACTTGTTACAATATGTTCTTACTCTTCAGGCATATGCAGCATGGATCTCCGCAAGTTAGTTCCGACGGAAGACGTGGACAAGTTCACGCGTTCGTTCTGCAACACCGCGCAAGGACTCACCATTCACGAGCGCTGCTTCATCCTGCGCTGCGACGACGCTAACGTGCCGCACGACGCACGCAGACCGTACGTTGACGTGGAGATGACGCTGCAGTACGTTGGAGTTGTTGCTGCACAGGTGGGTAAAAAAGGGCAATCATAACTATTCGATCAGAATAATGTCCAGTCATACAAATTATCAATCATTTAAATATCCAATCATAACAATAACCAATCATAAAAATCTAATAAAAAAATGAGCAAGCATAAATATGTCCAATCATAACAATGTCCAATCATAAGGAGCCATCATAAAAAAAAAATAAGAACTATTTTATTTTTGACTAAAGGGTACCCTCGCAAAATATTTCTTTCTAAAAATGTCTCTTCTTGGTAACAAAAGGCCCCTGATTGTTTCCACCACCACCATCAGCGCTTTCATGATAGTCAATCATCAATTGGCCGTGTGGTGACGGCAGAGTAGAATACATTGGTCACCAACCCCTACTCTTCCCGTGGGTGTCGTAAGAGGCGACTTAGGGACTACACATTGAACAGGGAACGGGCAGCAGCGCTCTCTGATACAGTAACCTTTTAATCTGCGATCTCCAACCCGCCTGCCAAGCGTGGAGATTATGGCAAAACCAAACACGCGGAGTGGAGGAGGCTCATAGTCCAGCAGTGGACTGTAACGGGCCGTTAATGTTGATGTTGAATCATCAATTAGATATTTGTTCCGCTTTCACGCCCAAACTACTCAACGGTTTCGGATTAAGTTTTGAGTGGAGATAGTTTGTACCCTGGATTAATACAAAGGATACTTTTAACGGGAAAAAGACCTATTCCCACGGGAAAAATCTAATACGTAGCATTAATAAATTCAAAATGTTTGTATTTTCAGAAGCCGTTAATGCTCACCGCCCGAAGCGCGACGCAGTTGGAAAGCGATCGCAGACCTGTCACTCGCGACGACCAGACACTGGACAACAAGAGCGGCAGCTGCACCAACCTGGACCAGGCCGCGTGCGGGCTGGCCTACACCAACATGGGCGTGTGCAACACTGCCAGGTGAATGGAACCAATAATCACATCACATCATACTTCAAACTAATACTATTTATTTTATATGTTATAAATGTTAATCCTTACTAATGTTATAAACATGAAAGTTTGTATGTATGGATGATTGTTACTCTTTCACGCAAAAACTACTGAACGGATTGGGATGAAATTTGAAATAGAGATAGTTTATCTGGAACTTGAAATATTTCGATTAACGAATTTAAAAAAATGTACATAATCCCTATTCCTCCTCTATTTTACGTTTTTGAACCATCCAGTTGAGAGTCTACAGACTTGCTACGACTGTATTTTTTTTCTATAAATCGATAACTACATGAAAACAGGACTGACTTCAACTAACTTAGTTATTAAACGAAATCCAATCCTAATGAATCCTATCAACGCGTTTGTCTTGCAGCCTCCCAGCTTCTGTGGTCGAGTGGTCGAGATTTCGCCACTCATTACGGAGGCTTCGGGTTCGATTCCCGGTGGGGACACTGTCACAAACAAAAATCTCTTTGTGAGACTTTTCCCAGTTTGGTTAATACTTTGCAGGCTGAATCATCTGATTTTCCGAAAAGAAAGATGATTCCGTGCTTCGGAAGGCACGTTAAGCCGTTGGTCCCGGCTACTATCTAGTCATTACATGAGCCAAGTCAGTGGCCTTTGGATCTATAACACTGTCGCTAGTGTTTGTGAGGTCGGTTGTCGACCTTACAACCCACACGATGATGAAGAACGCGTTTCTTTTTACATTTCAGATACACAAACGCTTCAGGCGACGCTGTGATTCAAACCAATGAAATAACGGAATTAATAAAGAAAATGTACGACACGTTCCAAGAGAGCCAAGAGAAGCTGCTCGCCAGCAGACTGAAGCCGAGCACCAGCGACATGCAGGTGCAGTGCGAACCCGACACCGAGCACAAGGCAGGCGGAAACGTTACCAACACGCCGAGGGGAAGTATTGACAACATGTAAGTTGCATTCATAATAAGGTTACAAAGAAATTACAACTATACTAAGGTTACTGTAGGATGAGTTCTGACAGATTAACATTTTAAAGTTTTTTTTTATTTTTTAAATTCTTATTTTTTGTACTTTTATACTGTGTTTTTAGATTAAGTTTGATTAAAATAAATTTTATCTTATCAACGGCCCGTTACAGTCCACTGCTGGACTATGAGCCTCCTCCACTCCGCGTGTTTGGTTTTGCCATAATCTCCACGCTTGGCAGGCGGGTTGGAGATCGCAGATTAAAAGGTTACTGTATCAGAGAGCGCTGCTGCCCGTTCCCTGTTCAATGTGTAGTCCCTAAGTCGCCTCTTACGACACCCACGGGAAGAGTAGGGGTTGGTGACAAATGTATTCTACTCTGCCGTCACCACACGGCTTAAAAACCATGATAGCTACAAAATTAAAAAAGTAACTTCACCTCTTATTTTATCATTAAATAAGAGATAAGATAAGATAAAATTTGTTTGAACTTTCATACAAATTGACTCGGTAGCTGATCAGTTTGTATGGGAAGTATTTTTTTTTTTTGAAATTTTGTTGATCTTTATGAAACAAAATTCGATTGGAGACGAGTAAAATGATACTTATATCGGCCGCAACGGAAGAGGTTTGTTTATGGCTTGTTTATCTTAGATTTAGTAAAGGTTATTATTCTTTCAAAACAATATCATTTGTTTATATTCTTATTTATTTATTCATTAAACAATATCTTACATCGTGTTGAAAAGGCAGCAGGCCTTTGTAGAGCTAAAAGAAAATCCCCCATTATACAAAATTACAAAGTTACAAGCTAGCAAAATAACGCAAACCCTCATGAAAATGAACAACTCAAAAAGATCAACAAAATCTCAAAAAAAAAAAATACTTTCCATACAAACTGATCAGCTACCGAGTCAATTTGTATGAAAGTTCAAACAAATTTTATCTTATCTTCCTCTTATTTAATGATAAAATAAGAGGTGAAGTTACTTTTTTTAATTTTGTAGCTATCATGGTTTTTAAACTGAAAATTATAGAAAAAGTTGTTAACGTCGTATGAAGAATTTTGAAGCTGTCAGAACTCATCCTATAAAAACCTGGGTATAACAATGTCATTCTGTCATTACTGCTTATACTACTTATGTATTATGTTTTTAAAAAAGAGCGTCGGATGTCTAATGGCTAGGGCCGTTGCCTCCCGTCCGGGAGACGCGGGTTTGGTCCCCACCACGTATCGATATGTTTTAGAATTTCGAATTCATTATGTACGTTTATTCGACGCTCTTACGGTGAAGGAAAACGTGATGAAACCTGCACACTCCTGCGAAGAAATTCAAAGGTCCCCACTGAGGGGCTCGAGCCTACCCTGAATTAGGGCGACTAGGCCTTAGTTGACCACGCTGGCCCAGTGCGGGTTGGTCGACTTCACACACAACCTTTGAATTTCTTCGCAGGAGTGTGTAGGTTTCATCACGATGTTTTCCTTCGCCGTAAGAGCGTCGAATAAACGTACGCGTGAATTCGAAAACACACTGATACGTGGTGGGGATCGAACCCGCGTTTTCCGGACCTAGTACCGTATTTACTACCGGTATTGGCCAAATCCGGTAAAGTCCGAGCGGGATGTAACTTAATGTATTAAACTTAAACAGTAAGTTTTTGTTTCAGTGAACCGGAACCAATTCGATTGGAGACGAGTAAAAGTGACACTTATATCGGTCGCAACGGAAGAGGTTTGTGTATGGCTTGCTTATCTTAGATTTAGTATTCATTATCAGTAGTAAGTGTCTAATGCACTGAGGAGAGCGTCGGTGGTCTAGTGGCTAGGGCCACTGTCTTCCGTACGGGAGATGCGGGTTCGATTCCCACCACGTACACACGGCAAAAGATATGTTCGGGCCGTTCATACAAGCTAAGTTCTAAGTGTGTGTATTGCAAGAACGCGCTACTAAACACACTGATTCAAATATTAACACTAATACAAATAAGCATAACCGGTTTACCTGACCTCGTGTTTGTCTTGAGTGCAGGACAACCGAATACAATTTCTTCGTCTTTCTTACCTGCTAACTAATTGAGAGAAAACAATTGATCGCCTGCGTCATGTGACGACAGCGCGGGCTGTGGGGCGGGCGCAGATATTGGATCAGCGTGAGTTCAATTCTAAGCGCAAGATCTGTTGGACTTATTTTTAAATTTTCTTTTTTAAGCGCTTCTATTTCCTTTTTTACTCAAATTGTATTACCTTTCTTTCTATTATAATTATAGTTAGTAATAAAGTAATAAATAAAAGACTTCAAATGTAAAAAATAAAAACTGTATTTATCTGAATGTGTAACAGATATTTATTTAAACAATAGTGATTATGTAATACAAAAAATAACAAACAATTAATCTCGTATATTATAATTATTACTTTGTCTTTTTTTTATGCGTCTTGCTTGTTATTTACACGTCAAAAGTAGATCCGATCGACGAGTCTATGAATCAACATGTTAGGTTATATTTATATAACTTAACAATAACATCACATTACTCTCACGTCGGATCACTTTTAAAAATCTAATAAAATATTTTCTAAGACATTATACAATAGCAAATTATGAATGTTTTTTTAAACACCGGTCCCAACCCCTAAAGCCCAAGGTAATGTGGCCATTAGACCTGACCGGGAGAGCATTTAGTTCTTTATAAAGTTCTCCGAGTCTTCTCCATAGTATTTTACGCCCGTCCTTATCAGATTTAAAAGTCTTTTCGTCCGTAAATATCACCACATTATTACACCAATCAAAACTGCCTTGCAAACCGTAGTCTCTCTCGTAGTTCTTCGGTTAACTGTATTTTCTTAGCCGGCCCTGCTGCCCTCAAGTGGTTGCGAGCAGTTTGCAGTCACGCCGCCGCGCGTGTATTCGCCGTTGAACGGGTTGAAGCAAACGCACTATCACTATGCATGGCAGCCTATAGGGCTTGGGCGAAGGCAGTCTATATTGCTCGAGTCCGCATGTCGGTGCGTGCACGCATGTTTGCACAGTTGACTTCTGTAAAGAATAAATGTTATTTATTAACAACATAGACATTACATTATATTAGCAATAAATCATTTCGATTTCATATTTCTTATAGTAGATCGAAACAATCACTATACTGGGAACTATTATTAAATTCGTGTTACTATACAAAATTATACAATTTGTTTTACTTACGGCTATCATCAAACGTCTTGCAATTTCACAAATTGGAATGTTTTGTTATACAAAACAATAATCTCCGCTATTTTAAATGCTGTGAGGCGAGAACTCATATTGATCACAAATTAAATAGACAAAAATATCACGAAAAGCTAATACCGTTGACTGCACAGCAAGAACGTATAATAAATATCTCAATAGTAATATTATGAAGAGGGTAATTTTATGTTTGTTGACAATAGTGAATGACGGTGTCTTAATTGCAGTGTATACCATTTCTTTTATAACTTACGAGTAATCGAAAATATTAGGAATCGAAAACAGATGTTTATTTCCTATTTTTTGCTTCTTCTAATGAACAACATTAAATAATAAATAAAAAAAATAATAACTTAAACATATTAAGATAAGTTTAAAAAGAAATGAAAAAAGAGTTTTCCTTCGAGATTCGACCTTACGTTTAGTGAAGTTCGTGGCTACTCCAGATGATAATATATTTGATACGGTTGAAATTGTAGATCAAATATAGTAACCGTGTTAAATAACAGTGCATGCATGTAGAAGTGTGCGTGCTGCTAACCGGTAGCAGCTACGTATCGTTGTGTCGTTGATATAATATCGCACACTTTCAACGTTACATGTGTTAGTTTGCACGGCCTGAGGTGGCCCGGATTTATGTTTTTCTGTGTGTACCAATGTGTTTTCGAATTTCGAATTCATATGTACGTTTATTCGACGCTCTTAGGGTGAAGGAAATCATCGTGATGAAAGCTGCACACTGCTGCGTAGAAATTCAAACGAAGTCGACCAACCCGCACTGGGTCAGCTTGGTTGACTAAGACCTAATCGCCCTAATTCAAGTTTGGCTCGAGCCCCTATTGATGAATGCACTGAGGGGCTCCACACGAGTAATTCACGTTTATCTTTCATCCCACTGCATCAAGATTAGTAACCATTTAAAAACATAATGGGGCAAATTTTCGATGTCACGTTGTAATCCTTAATTTAAGTTAGGCCATCCCTTTCGCCTTAGATTTATAAAAAGTTTCTGGACTGGAGAGAGATAAACATCTTAATATTATATTAGAGTCTTTGAATTTAAACCATGTGGACGCGCGCGACGATTGCACCGTTTTAGAGAGGATGTAAAGACATCCGACTTAAAATAATCTTAATTTGACAGCTACTGGTCACGATTCACACTGTCACGCTCTAATCCTTAATTTAAGTTCGTCAGTCCTTTTCATCCTTTAAAGGAATAAAAAGGAACAGGAGATGGTCATCCTAATATTAGAGCTGTCAAATATCCAATTTGAACCATATGGACGAGTCGATTGCACAATTTTAGAGAGCACGTAAAAAATCCAACTTAAAAATCTTTTTAATCTGACTATCTAGCTATGCTTTTATTTTAGGTTATCATTCATTCAACATAATATCATTCGTTCGTCAGTATTCATTACCTCTCTTTCATTGGTCTTAAAAACGAAAAGGATAGCTGGATTTTAAAATTAGAATTAGAGCATGACTTCCCGAATCGGGGCCACTTTCTTATTTACCTAAAAATGTTATTATTCGTTCAAAACAATATCATTTTGTTTATATTCTTATTTTATTCATTCAACGTGTTGAAACGGCAGCAGGCCTTTGTAGAACTAAAAGAAAATCTCCCATTATACAAAATTACAAAGCAATATAACGCAAAACCTCATGAAAATGAACAACTTTTGTTTCAAAATGATCAACAAAATCTCAAAAAAAAAAAATACTTTCCATACAAACTGATCAGCTACCGAGTCAATTTGTATGAAAGTTCCAACAATGTTTTTTTCGAATTTTAAAAAGTTCTACCACCCGACCTGTTTTGCGTTATTTAGGTAACACATTGTAGATGATGTTAAATGTGGATGGATATGTTGGGAGAGGACGACCAAAGAAAAGATGGATGGATTGTGTAAAAGATGATATGTTCAGGAAGGATGTGAGTGTTGAAATGACGGCTGATAGGGATGAATGGAGGAAGAAAACATACTGCGCCGACCCCAAATGATGGGATAAGGGCAAGCAAATGATGTTCACAAAACAAACACACATAAATAATTAAGTTTCTTTTTCAGAACTAGTGAAGTCGGCAATAACGGCGTTAGAGAGAAACGACTTGCTGCAGAAATACGTGGGAGAACTTGAGGACTGGAAGGAGAAGCAACAACAACTGTTCAAACACCAAGTAACACTATTTTAACACGCTTTTATTAGCTTCACCTGTATGCTTGTATGCTTGCTGGTTTGGACTCGATTTTGACCCACTTTAAACGGACAGATTTAATTGAAACTTTGTAAATATAAATATCTTATCTTATCTTATCTTATCTTACACTTACCAAGAACCGGTGACAATACAAATATAAAAAAAATACAAAAAAATTCACGCTTTCACAGTACATCAAACTAAAAATAAAATATAGTTAAAAAAAAAACTAAAAAACACGCTTTTAAAACACATCAAACTAAAAAGTGAAAATTAATTCTTAATATAAGCTGAAAACAATAGTCAACGAAAAATACTAGTATTATTGTGAAAAAAGCGTGGGGTGTTCGATATAGGTACGAAAAAATATGGAATAAATCACCCTACGCTTTTTTTAACTATATTTTATTTAGTCAAGATTTTTTTGGACTAATCGCTAGTTCGTTAGTTTGTAAGAAACGAAAAGTAACACATATTTACTGTTATGTAATAATCACAAAGCCGCCGTGTGGTGACGGCAGAGTAGAATACATTAGTCACCAACCCCTACTCTTCCCGTGGGTGTCGTAAGAGGCGACTTAGGGACTACACATTGAACAGGGAACGGGCAGCAGCGCTCTCTGATACAGTAACCTTCAGCTTGAGAGCTCTGAAGCTTTTGATGTATTTAGTTCAAATTAAGTTTAGTTAAATTCGGAGTTTTAATTCTTTTTTGATAAAGATACGGAGAAGACATATGAACGGTCGCAACCGTTCTTCCTGGGTTTGATAGTTTAACTTCTACCTTTCCACCAACTAACATGTTACTCAGGATTTGGTCTTTGAAGACTTCGCACGAACAAGCGGTCGTGTCCATGTCAAACTGAGTGCGGGGCTGTGTCGCTTGTCTCTCCGTTCGTAACTTTGAGAACTCGTTTGGTATTCGCTCGAACAAATCATCACTGTTTCTGAACGCCGTTGTCAAGGTGTTTTTAACTTCTTCAGATGCAAAATGCACCTTGAGGGCACGCGGCAGTTCTTCTCCACAATTCGAACCACAAGACACATTTGTGGTATTACATCGTGACACGCTAAACGTGTCTTCCTCGATGTATACTCCAACGTTCCTCGCCACTAAGCGAACGAGAAATTTATCCGAATTGGAGGCGTTGTTTCTATCGACACCATACATAGGCAAGGTGACGTCTGGAACTCCTCGTAGTATAATCTCGTTTGGGTGGAGATCAAGCGCCTCTACCTTCGGTCGGCTCCGCCAATCGGAACACAGTTGGATGAGCAGGTGGTGTTGTCCAAAACAGGGCGAAGTCCTGTCATCAGGGCACATTCTGACAGGGCTGCTAGTGTCTATTTGTAACCGTATTCGGGTAGCCGTTACTACAGTGTCGCTTTCAATACCCATGTCGTTCACTATTGAGCGGGCAATATTTACTATATCTGACGATGAGTATTCAAAGCGACATAGTTTTTGTATCAACAGAAATTCATTTGGACGCAGAATACGGTGATAGGGCGTTGTTTGGTTCGTTTGTCCAGACTCGAAATTGCATCTACTTAAATCGGATATCCGTTCGGCTACACGACCTAAATCAGCGAATATTTTCCTGCCGCAATCACCCATTTCTCTGCGGTACATTAATTGCACTATGTTGTGACCGGGATCGTAGCCAGCTCTAACACATTCACTGTGGTCGTGACTACGTAAACACTTCAAGCAAAAACACCGAGCGTAGAAATGTCCCGGACAAAACTCCAAATCCTTCCGAAGAAACTCTTGATTACACCCAGAGCATTTGAACAGTCGCCTAGGTCGACGATATTGATCCATTTAAAATTGCAATTTTAAACTAGTTCAAGTTTACCTATAATAGCCTATCGCCTGATAACGTTTGATTTGTTTCCACACTGACTTACTACTGACATAAACACCAAACAAAACGCATATCGCCAACATGAGTCATTTGCTGTCCGTGTTGTGGTATTGATCTCGTCAGTTAAAAAGAACGCTGGACGAAGTGGAGGGGGTGTGTTTAAAATGCGTACAGTGGCCCAAGACAGTAACGGACGAAAGGTCATTACCAGTGGCTCTGGCTCTGTGAGCTGTAGACTTCGCGATTATTTTTTTTTCTTATAAATGGCTGATTTGTGATTTTTTTACGTTTTCAACCCTATTAACTCCATACTTTTTTAAAATTTCCAAAAAGTGACTCGAAAAAAATATCTGTATTATATATCGAACCTGCTCATTAAATTTCACGAGAATCGGTTGAGAAACACGACCTGTAGAGTGGAACAAACAGACAGACAGATGGACATGCAAAAGCAATTTTGGCCAAGCTAAAACGGAGACGTTTTGCGCTCGCTCGGTCAGTTATTTAGGGCCCGGAATTTTGGTAGTACTTTTAATATATCAATGGGATTGCACGTTTCCCTACTTTCGATTATGTCGATACATTAAAAGAATATTATTATAATATTGACTGTTTCGAGTTGTCTGTAATAAGGATATCACATAAATGTTGGAATTTTAGTATCAAAGTTCTTATTACTTTCGTCAGAATGTATTTGGCAACACTAGTTTTGGCGTTATCAATCGATTGAAAGTTTTACAAAACATTATTATTTCCATAATGTTTCGTATTTTTTTTTTTGCTGTGGCTGTTCATGGCTAAGCCCATTTTGGTTGCTCCCCTCTGGCTGATCTACTTGGAAACTATACACCCGCCATTCTGATGCATCTTCTTTTTACGTGTCGCGAACTATACACACACACAGAGTAAGCCCCGACATACACAAGCGGGAGCTGATATCTTAATGATCAATGATCGTAATGATTGTTTTATCAAGTTGTCCATTTATATGCAGATAAGACACTTTTCATGGTTAGTCCATTTCAGACCTTATAACGTATTATTGTAGTAATGTTTCGCTTGCTTGTACAAAAATCTTCGTTGCTTTGATGTATTCAGTAGAATGTATTTTACCTGTGTAGAGATTGCCGGATACTTTGTCTCTCTGTCTGACACACTATAAATGTTGTACACCGTTTATCACAATGTACCTACCGGGATTCGAACCCGGAACCTCGTTAATGAGAGCCGAACGCTTTATTCCTCGTCAACGAAGATTATTTAGAATGCTAAGAAGAAAGCGAAACACTGTAGTCAAACAAAAATCATAGCGAGACTGACACCGATATTTTCCGACAGCCAATTAAAAAAAAAATAGAGGTCTTAAATCTTCGATAGATGGCGTTGACGATTCGTGGATCCGAAAAAAACCGGCGAGTCACCCAGAGCCATAAAAGGATTTAAAAAAAAGAATCCACGAAGTACACCTGGCGCCATCTATCGTTTGAAATTAGAACTATTATTTTTATTTTTTAAAGAGCTGTCAGAAAATCCCCATTGTCTGAAAAGCAAGATGGTTCCGAGCTTCGAAAGTTAAACCTTTGGTTCCGACCTAAAGTCAGTCTATTCTATTCTAAGGAAAATAGTCGTTATATCCAGGGTCACTAGGTCAGTTGTCGATAGTCGCTATAAGAGCTACGTCAGAAGCCTTTAGCGGCTCTTGACACCAGGGTTATTGAGGTCAGATGTCCACACAACCCACACGATAAGAATCAGTAGGAAGGTAAATTGATGTCGTACTATCTCTGAGCGTGTCCTAGGTCTAGTGGCTAGGGCCGCAGTCTTTCGTCCGGGAGACGTGGAATCGATCCTCACCACGTACCAATGTGTTTTCGAATTTCGAATTCATACGAATTTTTATTCATTTATGTACGTTTATTCGACGCTCTGATGGTAAAGGAAATCATCGTGATGAATCCTGCATACTCCTGAGAAGAAGTTAAAAGGTTGTGTCTGAAGTCGACCAACCTCATTGGGCCAGCGTGGTCGACTAAGTCCTCGGTGGGGACGTATAGTAGCTGTTGACGATGACTATCTCTGATCTCTGCTTTCAGATGAAACGTAAAGAAGAATACCACCTAGAGATGTTGTCTAAGGAGTGGTCCAAGAAACAAGTGGAGTTGGAGACGAAGCTCAGTCGGGGAATCGAACAGTGTCGCCATCTAGCGGCCGACCTCAGCAGAGCTACTGACGACTTCCGGCTTAAAGGGTTCCGCAACACAGAAAGGGAGAAGACGGTAAGTGTGGGTCACTAGGTGAATAATACAAGTTATAGGGATTGGAAAAGGTCAACGGCTTGTACAGACCTACCAGGAAATGGGGGATATTCCGACAGCCAATTAAAAAATATAGTTCATAAAACTTCGATAGATGGCGTTGACGGTTCTTGGATCCGAAGAAATCTGGCGAGTCATCCAGGGCCATAAAAGGATAAAAAAGAAAAACTACGAAGTACACCTGGCGCCATCTATCGTCTTAATTAGAACTATTATTTTTATTTTTTAAGAGCTATCAGAAAATTCCCCATTGGAACTACTGCCATTACTACGGAAATATTAACTTTCAGAACTGTCGTAATTGGTTGAATGAAATACAATTTTATATGACTACTAGCACCGCCTTTAATTGCTCAGATTAGTTGGTATGTCTGTAAATGTCTGCAGACGGACTCCATTATAACATTTTTATAATGAAGAAAAAACTGATCAACCTTATATTTACTAGCTGTCCGCCCCCGGTTACGCTTGCGTTGTGTTAGATTTTCCCATAGGATTAAGACTTTTTTCAAACTATACTATGTGTTAATCCAATTCAAATCCGTAAGGCGTAAAAGCGGAACAAACATCCAAACATATTTTCACATTTATCTTCTTCTTTTCGAGTCAATTCGGGAAGACCAATATGGTATTATCTGTGGCATTATAGAGGTCTTCGCGTGTACAGGGGGCCGTTTCACGAAGCTACAAGTTACAAATTACAAGTACAATTCGACGTACATTGCGTAGACGATTAAAGAAAACGATAAGGGTTTACAGTTTAGGCGTATTGGTTACGCAATGTATATCAAATTGTAACTTGTTGCTTCGTGAAACGAGGCCCAGGTGGTGGGGCACGCTGGGCAAGACAACAAGTGAGTCAATGTTTGTAGAGAGACACCACACAGACATGCACTATCAGTAGTATATCCCCACCTCAGCATGCTTTATTTACTTCGACCGACTTGAGTCCGGAGTCTGTTAAGAAACTTCCACGTCGGCCAAGGTAAACTATGCCCAGGGGGGAGGCTCTCTATTTATAATATTCAATCAATCAGCCTATTGCAGTCCACTGCTGGACGTAGGCCTCCCCAAGGGCACGCCAAAGCGCACGATCACCCGCTTTCCTCATCCAGCCACCACCAGCGACCTCTAATATTAGTGTGATTAAACTTCCTCAGCTACTAGACGCGAAGAAGGCTTTAGAAGCACACTATACGAGCAAGTACCAAGAGTTGCGTCTGGCCAGCCAGCGCGCGCAGGACGACATGACCAGGCAGGTCAAGGTCAAAGACATGAGGATCGAGGAACTGCAGGCCAAGGTCGCGCAGCTTGAGAAACAGGTCGACGAACTCAAGGTGGGGATTTGTCGCTATGAGCTTGTAATGTAAAGATTGTTTTGATATTTTTATCTGACGGATAGGTTAGGAGTAATGGCAGACTAACTAAGCAAAATAGGCACATGTTTTAAAAATCAACTTTAGTTGGAGCTAAAAAGATAATTTAAGGGTTTCTTTATCAGAAATCATTTTTAAGTTGTTTTAATGAGTGCTCCTTAGGGAGCCTACAAAAACACTGCTCATTCCTTCCTTCGGGAATAGGACCGTGATCGAATGTATGAATAACTAGCGGTACGCCCGCGGCTCCGCTCGCGTTGTGTAAGATTTTCCCATGGGAATAAAACTTTCCATTAAGCGTGAAGGCGGAACAGACATCCAAACATATTTTCACATTTATAATATTAGTGTGATTTCTTAAGTTTCAAAGCAAGATCGAATGTTCACGTTTATGTCAGAAAAAAAAACGATAAATAAATTGACCGTTTTACCTTTTTATTTTAAACGTATATTTAAAACCTTTGCCCAAAGGGAAAGGGGAGTCCTTTGCCCAGCAATAGGACAGCTCAGGCTAGAAAAAAAATTTAAGAAGACATTCTAACTTAATAACGTACCTATATTTTATTTAGTTTACAGATCTAATCCTAAAGCTAAACGCCAAAGGGTTATCCTAATATGGAGTTTCAAATATTCTTCAGTAATACTGCATAAAGATTTTCTTTTACAATTTATTTTATATTTTTTATTATTGCAGAATAATTTGAAGAACAACGAAAAGGAAAATGAGAGTAGATATTCCGGACTAACCAAAGATCAGACTGCCAGCCTAATTCAAGAATTGGTAAGATAATTCTTAAGGGGCTAACTTTAATTAAAATAAAAAACTTTACTCCAAGAAAATACAGATAGCAAAAGTGCAAAAAACGGCAATTTTTAGCACATTCGCTATCTGTAACTACAAGCGCTGTCCCCGTTAAAGGGATACAGCCAACGGGGACAACGAGACATATTTTTAATTATTTAATTAAAGTATTGCTGTCCCCTTTCAATGGGGACATGGCCAACGGGAATAGCGAGACTACATGCAATTATCAGTTCTGAAAGTACTACAATTATGTCTACTAGATTTTTGATATACTCGTATTTTGTTTTTCTTAGTTATGGTTTTTTTTATTCAAGTGGCACAGTCTGCAGTCAAGTAGCCCTTTAACTTCTTATCTTTATTTTATCGTGTGTGTTGTATCTTGTATGCCCATTTCCAATTTTTACTTATTGATTCAGTCATTTCATTCGTTATGAGACGTCATGTAATGAATTAGATAGTATTCCATAATTTTGAGTTTGCTCTGACCAACGTTCATACCATGTTGAAAACACCGGTTCTCGTCTGATCACCGAAGTTAAGCAACATCGGGTGTGGTCAGTACTTGGATGGGTGACCGCCTGGGAACACCACGTAATGTTGGCTTTTGCATTTTTGTACCGAGCTACATTTTTTTTGTATTATTTTGAGTTGTACACAAATCAACATTATACAACTTCAGGCAACCATGATTTATTTTTATGCGTGTTACATAATTTCTAAATATTTTAATTATCACAGTCTTAGAAACCAAAATATGGGATTTTACTATCGTCTTATCTGGGACATACTCTAACTAAATAACAAAACTAATTCGTTGGGAATTTGGTAAATCGGCTAGCCTCGCTGAGACGCAACGAAAGATCATTACGACGAAATTAATTGTAATCACCGTAGTATTATAAAATTTTGATTATTCTTTCGCCAACGTTCATACCATGTTGAAAACACCGGTTCTCGTCCGATCACCGAAGTTAAGCAACATCGGGCGTGGTCAGTACTTGGATGGGTGACCGCCTGGGAACACCACGTAATGTTGGCTTTTTGCATTTTGTGGATTCTTTATTATTATTCTTGCCACCAGGTACTATCGGTTACAAAATTACCTGAGACAGTCAAGTACGCACGTCTAAGGTTCCTTTCAATAGGAAATTGAATCCGGCAATAATGTAAACAAGATATTTTTTTGACACTAACTTTCTAAAAACAAAGACTCGTTCTGTCGTCCGAGTATTTTTTATTAAAATAACTATCATAAAAAAGTTAATAGGGGGCGAAATGATTGTAAGAAGTATGTATGGTTCCTTGAAAAGTGAGTATGATCAGGATTTATACTCAAATGTAAGTAACTACTTGTTTACATTTTTGCCGGATTCTATTGAAAGGGACTTTAGGTGCTTCTGTCTCAGGTGTCTCTGTCACCGACCGTACCAATGTGTTATGAAAGGGGAGCAACCAAAATGTTTGACCTCTGGGCTTCAATTTGAACATAAAAATATTATTATAATATTGACTGTTTTGAGTTGTCTGTGATAAGGATTTCTCAAAAACGTTGGAATTTTAGTATCAAAATATAAAAAAAAAGTTCTTATTACTTTCGTCAGAATGTATTTGGTAACACTAGTTTTGGCGTTACCAATCGATTGAAAGTCTTACAAAACATAATTTTTTATATTTAATTTGATACTCCCATATAGGCAGCTAAATTCATTATATATATTTTTTTTTATTAATAATTTATTTATTAAATTTTACAGTAATTTTGTCATTAAAACTTATGAACTATTATTTAATATTGGTGAGTTGACATATTTAATTAATCTTAGTGTCTTAAAGGTTACTCTGAGCTAAGACACCAGCGACCTTCCTTGATGGAACTAACAAAATTAGGCTCAGAAGCAATAAGGCGTACATTGACACGTCAAGTATTACTGTATTACAAAATGTTTCGTGATTTAATTTTTTTTAAATGGCTGTTCAAGGTTAAGCCCACTTTGGTTGCTCCCCTTTGAAATGTACTTTTATTCGACGCTCATACGGCGGTGAAGGAAAACATCGAAAGGAACCATACACATTATTGCGAAGAAATTCACAAACCTGCTCCAGGCCAGCGTGGTCGTTTAAGGCCTGATCGCCGTTATTCAGTGTAGGCTTGAGCCTCTCGAGAGGGGACATTTATACGGCATGAAATTTGCATCGTTTTATTCCCGCCGTGTAGTGAAGTTACACCCGTCAAACTGAACAACTTTCCACGAAAAAAAAAATTCCTGTGACAAAAATATTTTTGTGCTCTCCATACAAAATGGGTCGGTCGGGAATCTCACTTTGTATGGAGAGACCAAAAATTTTTTTTGTCGCAGGAATTATTTTTTTTCGCGAAAAGTTGTTCAGTTTGTCGAGTACTATCACTACACGATGGGAACAAAACGATGTAAATTTCACGGTGTATAAGCTGTTGATGGTAATTGATAATGATAGTATAGTCAAAGAAATTAATTGTTGTGCAGGTTGATGTGCTATAGTATTTAGTCATATAATCCTACTGGCCTCGATTCGGGATGTCATGCTCTAATTCTAATTTTAAAATCCAGCTATCCTTTTTGTTTTTATGATCAATGAAAGAGAGGTGATGAACGAATGAAATTAATTTTAACGAATGATACGTAACCTAAAATAAAGGCATAGCTGTCAGTTTAAAAGATTTTTAAGTCGCATGTTTTATGTGCTCTCTAAAATTGTGCAATCGACACGGCCATAAGGTTCAAATTCGATGTTTGACAGCTCTAATATTAGAATGGCCATCTCCTGTCCCTTTTCAATCTTTAAAAGCTAAAAAGGACAGACTAACTTAATCTTCGTGTATCAGGATTTTATGACTAAATACTGTAATAAGTTAACCTGCTTGTCAATAGGGATGATGTCTGGGTAAAGAAAAAAAAAAAAAAAAACAATAATTGTTTCCTTCAGTCAGGTAATACAAAAATATTAGACACGTATTTTGTTTTTATTTTATCAAATTAACAAAAACCGCTTTGAGTAGGGGGCTCACTACGTCACAACTAGGTACAAAAGCGTGACGTCATACGCTATTTCAACTCAATATTATCTCCGTATTTTTTTGATTACGTGAATAAAAAAAAAAGACGTGTCCAATACTTTTTAATGGGGCCTATTTAATAAAACTTACAATTACAATTTACACGAAGTACATTGCGCAGCCGACATACCAAGAAGATAAAGGTTTATAATTTAGGTAGATTGGCTACGCAATTTACTTCGAATTGTAATTGTAAGTTTTATTTAATAAGCCCCTGATAGATAAAGAAAAAAAGTAATTCCCGTGACTATGAGTTTCTTAATCTATTTCCAGCGATGCCTAGAAGAGAAGTTAGACAGTGCTACCCAATCGAAAGCGTTTTTCAAGGAGCAGTGGGGCCGCGCCGTGAGGGAGCTGCATCTGAGCAAACTCAACACGCGGCGACAGATGCTCAACCGGCTGCAACACGACCGCAGGCAACTGGGGGACGAGTCAGTACACTCACTAGCTATAGCTATTTTTCATTTCAAATCATCATCATCATCACATCAACAGCTCACATACAAATAACATTGGAAAAAAAAAATGTTTGGTAGAAAAAAGGTTGTTCGTGATTCACACTTGTCAGCTAATCGAGATTGACATATGGCTGGAAATGTATCCTATTATTATTTTTTTCTGTTATCTGGAAGGGTATAGCTATTATTAAAAACAATATTTCCAATCGTTGTATTGTTGTGTGGTCCCTCCCTGTTGTGAGGTAATTAAGTCTGTTTAACCCTTTTGGGGTTAAAAGCGTGGTTTACCATAGTAGTCCAAAATTTTCACTATTCTATCGCCAACGTTCATTCCATGTTGAAAACACCGGTTCTCGTCCGATCACCGAAGTTAAGCAACATCGGGCGTGGTCAGTACTTGGATGGGTGACCGCCTGGGAACACCACGTAATGTTGGCTTTTTTCTTTTTGTTTACCTAACTACTTTATTATTTTTTTGTTATTTTTATGAGAGTTACATAATTTCAAAATATTTACATAGCTAATGATTTTCACAGTCCATCAAATAGGCCAGTCATATGTTACATTCGAAATAGAAATAAATGCGGTAAACTTGCTCTTTTGGTATGTTGTTTGGGTCCACCTAGATAGTACTAGTAGTGAACGTGCCATCCATGATAGCTTTGACGTCGAAAAATGATTTGTAAAAATCTTAATTCGAATAAAAAAATTTGACTTTGACTTAGTATTTTTCCAGATTTGCAGCAGTCTGAAATTCTCGCGCGCTGAGTAGTTGCTGAAAAACCACATTTTTTTTTCTCTTTTTTTAGTTTTGTGCAAAAAAAACGACATTGGAAGGCTCTGACGACAAAAGTTACTACTACTTTTTTAAAGTGTACAAAATTCCTGACAGTTTGAGCCCTAATTAAATTGTGTAGGTCTAATAGGTCACACGATACAGGGTTCCCAATGTTCACAATTTTCCCCAAAATGTTCGAAAATTGGAAATATCTAATTTCCCAAAGCCTCTCCTGCAAGTGCAAGACAGGTTGTACTGGGTCTTGCTCTTGCAGGAAGGCTGGGATGAAGTGTTCTACACTGTGCAAATACTGTAAGGGGAGTGAGTGCACGAATGTCCCACCAATCGAGGATGTAGAAGAATGTGGAGACGACCTCGATGATGCTATTGCACACGTGTGTGATGAACCCGATGATGCTATTGGAGAAAAGCATCAACCTCCCCAATGACATCAACGAAGGAGGAGACCCTCTCGTCGAAGTTGATATTGGTACTCTTGGGCCCTCAAAGAAGACGCGTAGGTTAACTTAAGCCCAAGGATGGTGATGACCCACTTTAATAATAACAAGTTTTTTTAATGGTGGTTTTTAAGAATATTTTTGTATATTAATGTCGATTCGGCATACGCCCAACTAAAGTAAACTAAAATTAGTCCTCGTCACTTTCTATCATTTTTAATTGAAAAAGGACCGAAGATCATCGATTTTGTTTTTTTGTCTTTGACTTCATGACTAAATAGTCTTATTTTAGTGGCTTTTTATTCGTCATGGTGTTTAGGTAGGCACTAAAATAAGACTAAATCTGACAGTTAGTCGTGAAGTCAAAGACAAAAACAAATCCGATGATCTTCGTTCCATTTTCAATTAAAATTGATAGAAAGTGACAGGAATAATTTTAGTTTAGTTGGGCGTATGCCGAATCGACACCATTGTCTCTCTTTTTCTCACTTAAATTTAATTAAGATAAGCATAATTCCATTTTTACTAGACACATAGAAAACAATGGCATAGCGCCTCCAGATTTCCGCAGAGCAGTTGCCAGCTGCCTTGATAGGCGAAAAATGGACGATGACACCCGGCACCCACTGAATGGCTATAAACCAGTGTCTCCACGGCTGAAAAGCCGGATTTTTTTTATAAAGTGCGTCGAACCACTGACCAACGACCCGCCACAAGCAAAATGCGACCTCTGGCGCCGTGGAGTCTCCCTTCCTAGTCCCTTTGTCACACCATCTGAGAATCTTCCACCCGGACATCAATTGTCGTGGCCGATTTGGAAGTCTTTAAATAGACTTCGGACTTCGGTCGGCCGGAGTAAAGATAGCATGTCTAGGTGGGGATTCTCCAATAACACTGATTTGAGCTGCGCGTGCGGGGAGGTACAGACGATGGCCCACCTGACATCATGTACTGCGTGCCCTAGAAAGATTTAATGGACGCCACACAATCCGCCGTCCAAGTGGCCACATACTGGGCTACAAAAATATAAAGTTTCGACTTGCCATCGACTCGCTAAGAAGAAGAAGAAAACAATTCTTGTTATTTTATTAAAACACTCGATTTTTAGGTTTGTTTGGTTTATGGTCGTCATTGAACAAACTATCACACCTACGGACGCACTTTTAGTTTCAAAATGAAGGTAATTAATTTGGCTACAACTTCACTTTTCATTAATTTCCCCTGAGATACCTCTATAACCTGATATTTTGGTCGAAAATTAGACATTTCCAATTTTCCAACATTTTGGGGAAAATTGTGAACATTGGGAACCCTGTATCGTGTGACCTATTAGACCTACACAATTGAATTAGGGCTCAAACTGTCAGGAATTTTGTACACTTTAAAAAAGTAGTAGTAACCTTTGTCGTCAGAGCCTTCCAATGTCGTTTTTTTTGCACAAAACTAAAAAAAGAGAAAAAAAAATGTGGTTTTTCAGCAACTACTCAGCGCGCGAGAATTCCAGACTGCTGCAAATCTGGATTAATACTATCCAGGTGAACCCAAACAACATACCAAAAGAGCAAGTTTACCGCAATTATGTCTATTTCAGCCTTTTTATTTGTACGATATGACTGGCCTAAAAGACCAAAAGATGTGAGTGAATACTTAATAAAATGTTATTATTGTCCGGCTGGTTTCAAATAATGTATGGAATAATGTAATAAATAGCAAAACTACAAAATACAAATATCCTTTATTGACACCAATCACAATGTGCTAATGCGTTGGTAGTTTGGTAGAAAAGAAATGAATTTACAGCCCCTTTACTGTCAATCATTTATTACTCATTGTGACGTCATTTGATGAAATACATCATCATCTTCAACCCACATCCACCCACTGCTGGGTATAGGCCTGTTCTCGACTGCGCCACTCCTTCCGGTCCTGTGCCATCCACATCCAGCCCGATCCTGCCAGTTTGGCAATGTCATCGGGCTGGTGGTCTGCCCACTGGCCTAGTTGTTCCCCTTGGCCACCACTCTGTGACTGATTTGGTCCACCGGCCGTCATTGCGTCTAGCCAAGTGTCCTGCCTATCTCTACCTCAATCTCGTGATTCGTTTGCCTACGGCTTCGACCTTTGTTTTTCGTCGAATTTCAACGTTTGGCACACGTTTCGGCACACATTGGTTATACACCTTGGTCTTAAGGCACTGTGGAAGTTTAGTCTTAAATACATCTTGCAGTTTTCCAAAAGCAGCCCAGCCTAAACCGATACGTCTTTCGATCTCCTTAACCTGGGTTTGTCGGTCAAAGGACATACGATGCCCAAGATAGACGTAATCGCTGACCACCTGTATGGTGTCATTACCTACAATTATGTTAGGCACACGTATAGGGCGATTTGTCATGATCTTAGTCTTGATGAAATACATACTGTTCAAAATTTTTGATTACCCTGTCGTCAACGTTCATACCATGTTGAAAACACCGGTTCTCGTCCGATCACCGAAGTTAAGCAACATCGGGCGTGGTCAGTACTTGGAAGGGTGACCGCCTGGGAACACCACGTAATGTTGGCTTTTTGCATTATTTTATACTAGCTTTACGCCCGCGGCTACGCTCGCATTATGTAAGATTTTCCCGTGGGAATAAGATTTTTTTCCGTCAAAAATATTCTGTGTTAATCCAGACTACAAACTATCTCCATTACATCCAAATCCGTTCAGTAGTTAAGGCGTGAAAGCGGAACAAACATCTAATCATCCAAATATATTTTCACATTTATTAATACTAGTGGCTCTGTGAGCTGTTGACCTCCAAGTATTTATGATTTATTTACGTTTTCAACCCTCATAAATAGGTCATATTTTAAAATTTACAAAAACTGACTCGACAAAAAAAAACTATTAATTTATCGAACCTGCTCACAAAATTTCACGAGAATCGGTTAAGAAACGCGAACTCTTGATGAAAACAAACAGATCGACAGATAGACATACAAAAGCGAGACGCTTCGCGAGTGCGAATCGCTCGTTCAATTAGTGTGATTATGTTTGGGAGTTTCATTTGTTCATAATAAAATTTTATTGTACGTAGGTATATGACTTTATTATTATGTGACGTCACTACCACCTGTTTGTCCATTTGAATCGCTTTGTCTGTCGCCAGCAACCGGTTCCCATACGATCACTACAGTCACACCGTTTGGCAGGCAGTTGTAAGGTCGATAACCGACCCCTTAATCAGAGTTCTGCTAAAGTTATTTTCTTCATTATATTTTCAGTTCGGAGTACATTCCCGATGACCTCAGCCTGAAACAGAATCAAGTAGACATCAAAAAGCTGAAAGATGATTACTACGTCGACCTGTTGGCCAACACGCCCGCCCTAGAAGCCACTTCTATGATCAGTGAGTAGCATAGCATTTACCATGTTATTAGTGCGGGAAATAAGACCACCAGGGGGCCGTTTCACGAAGCTACAAGTTACAAATACAATTCGACGTACATTGCGTAGACTATTAGAGAAAACGATAAGGGTTTACAGTTTAGGCGAATTGACTACGCAATGTATATCAAATTGTAACTTGTTGCTTCGTGAAACGGGGCCCAGAATATTTTTATTTACCATTATTAGTGGTGTGGCAGAGCTGCTATCCTACCTTCTCCTGCTATTTTGTTACTGGCAATTCAGTACTTTTTAGTACTGGCAGTTTCATCATCCATCCGTTTCGGTCTTGTCATTTTCATCAGAATTTTCTGATTCCACCTCAAGTCATCAGACTGTTACCATCTTTTTATATCCTGATCTTTATGCATTTCAAATCATCAACATCATCAATAGCTCATATTATACAAATAACTGTCGACCTTACAACCTACACGATGATGATCATGATGATTGGAAAAAAAGACAAAAAATATGTATGGCAGAAAAAAGGTTTTTCGTGATTCACACTTGTCAGCTAATCGAGACTGACATATGGCTGGAAATGTATCCTATAAAAGATTTTTTTAATGTTATCTGAAACAGGGTATAGCTATGATTAAAAACAATATTTCCAATCGTTGTATTGTTGTGTGCTAATTAAGTCTCACCCCTTTGTGGTTAAAAGCGTGGTTTACTATAGTAGTCCAAAATTTTCATTGCCCTATCGCCAACGTTCATACCATGTTGAAAACACCGGTTCTCGTCCGATCACCGAAGTTAAGCAACATCGGGCGTGGTCAGTACTTGGATGGGTGACCGCCTGGGAACACCACGTAATGTTGGCTTTTTGCTTTTTATTTACCTAGCTGCGGCCAGCGGCCCTGGCGTGGCGGCTGCTGGGCTACCGTGGTGACGCTGTCAAAGTGTCAAACAAAAATTGAATACTATTCTCAGATTAGTTGGAGGTCCGTCCGTCTTTAAGGCTTTTCAATAACACTGACACCAGGGTTTGTGAGGTTGATTAAGATAGAAAAACAAGATGAGAGGTGAGATGTTTGATGATGAGATCTGTATTGTATAAGTAAGACGACGATACCTATATAAACGTACGAAAACTAAACAGCTCAATTGGTAAAAAGTCGTCATGTAGAAAATTATCAAACATTATAGATGGTTGTTGTCGCATCCACCTCTGCATTTATAGAGTTCATATACAACTAGTGGCTCTGGGAGCTGTAGACCTCGTGAGTCTGTATATCTTTTCATATTTTTTTTTATCTTTATTGACCGAGCGAGCGAAGCGTCTCTGTTTCAGCTTGGCCAAATTTGCTTTTGTATGTCCATCTATCCATCTGTTTGTTTGTTTGTTTCTCTCTACAGGTCGCGTTTCTCAACCGATTCTCGTGAAATTTTGTGAGCAGGTTCGATAAATTAATCGTTTTTTTTTGTCGAGTCAGTTTTTGGAAATTAAAAAAAATGACGGAGTTATGGGGGTTGCCAGCTTACAAGGTCTACCGCTGAGGCTGTTTTCCTCTACAGGTCACATTTCCTAACCAATAAAATAAAATGCTCACAAAATTTCACGAGAATCGGTTGAGAAACGCGACCTGTAGAGTGAAACAAACAAACAAACAGATGGACAGATGGACATACAAAAGCAAATTTGGCCAAGCTGAAACAGAGACGCTTCACTCGCTCGGTCAACTACAAAAACTTAATTTTACTATATGCTATTATAAAAGATTTCGATTCTTGCGGAACTAGTTAAATAATTTGATTTTGTTGCTAATTGAAAGCGCCTGATTATATATTTATACGAATGTGTATCTGAATTTCAGGCGCATCGGTTCCTGATGAAATGGAGATGTTCAACAACCTAAAGTAAGCCCATTTTTTAATTAAACATTTTATTTTTGTTTTAAAACACACTGTCGTCTTAGGAAAAGCGTTGATTAAGTTTTTACGAATAATTTATTTCCTAGTGTAAACTTGTTTGTTTAGAATACAGGCAATCATCGTTATGTAAAGTCGACCAATAAATTGGTTTACCACCGTAAGGTTGAATGTCAGTTGCAAATTATAGAACAACAAAGATTATTTTCGTTTGTAGATCTATCTGTCAGATACTGAGTATAAACCTTATTGAAATTTTCGATAACTAGGAAATTGAATGAAAAATGGTAAACCACTTTCTTGGTCGACCTTACCATTTTAGAAGTGTTTTACACTATTCCCGCACGTTATCAACGATAAATCTTTTTTTCAGGAACGCGCCCAAGAATCCTATGAATGAGAAGTTGAATGAGCTGATAAGCCAGCGAGACCAACTCATCCAACACGAGAACCCCGACGAAGGGCATCTCAAACAACTCAACTTCGAGATCAGGAATATGCTGCTCAACTTCGGTACATGATGCTGATAATCTTAGGTAGAATAATAGTTTTTTTTACTAGATTAATGAACGAAGATAGGGAAAGTTTTCTATTCAGTTCTGAGATAAATTAAGAGAATTCATACCGAAGTTGAAGCGGCCGGTTGCGAGGCGGTGAGCGGTTCCGGTGTGAAAAATTACGCACCATTGAAATTATCATGCGGAAGCTTATTATTAGCCTCAGTTTAAAACTATATTTGTAATATTAGTGCTTTTAGCTCTGTTAAAATGAAATTTAACTCGAAAGTGTCTGAGACGGTTACTAGTCGCGCGACCGACGACCGTGCCTGAAACGGTTACACGCATTCACATGAATTGACTCTAACGATTAAATACGTTGGTGAATTCAAGAAAGAGGCGTATCTGATTTTGATATTTTTTATAGTGGAGTGACTTTTAAATACTTTGTAAGACGACCATAGTGGTGTAAAAAGAAATTACAGAAAAAGATATCTCCATTATAAAATTATTAAATGAAATACCTACGTCTCTTTGTGATATCACCAGCGAGAGAGTGAAACGCTTTTTACGGGATCCAAAATTCTGACATGTATAAATTATAATACAAGATGTAAATGACAAGTCTGCTCAAAATTATAGGATACAATCATTACCCGTAATTCTGAATCATATCCCACTGGAATTGGAGTTTATTTCCGGAAACCTGCTTTAACTTTTTTACAGTTTTAGTTCGTAACTTCAACATAATAAAAAGATTTATTTAATTTCAGACTACCACGAACTGTGTTAGGCGTATGCTTAGATAATCGACATACAAAAGTGCCGTAATGTTAAAGTGATTAAAGAAATTAGGTTTCTTTCTATAAATTTTGAGTCACTAAAAAAACCCTAAAAGAAATCCTGGTGGAATATAATTCAGAATCATTTTGTTCAAAACCTGTCACTTACACCGTGTATAATACAATAATGTAATACAAAATTATGTGTTAGTGTATGATTAACAGACAATAATTGTTTTCTATGAACTAAATAATGCAAGAAATTAATGGCTTGGTTTATATGGCTAAAAGATAAACATTCTGCTTCTTGTTTTTACTAAAGGTTGTACCTAAATATAGATATATTTATACTTATGAATGAAGGGATGTACAAATGGTGGCCAAAAATTAATTGCCTTATTGGTAGCAATAGCAAGCGATTGTGTAAATATGCCAAAAAACTAATGGTCAAGTTAATCAGTAGTATACTTTACTAATAAAAAAAAATAAGTAAAATATTGTACAAAATGTATCTAGGTACCTTACATGTTATGGTGGAGTTTAATTTGTTATTAAAAAAAGGCCAGAATATAATTGCATCCAAAACTCTTTGAAAACAAGATATTAATTTTAACAGCACTAACATGAGTACAAACAAAATGTAATAATTTGTTAAAAATAATCAATTCAGGTTTAGTATTTTTTTATCTAAATGCTAGAAATTAATAATTTCACTGCCTGAACTGAAAGTGGAAAATAACATATTTGATGATAATAATTTTGTACCCTACAAATACTTATAACATCTAGATTAAATTTACAGGTCAGCTTTACATACAAATATGTGCGCGATTTCTCTTCCTTGAAGATCAGTATGTATTTTTATGGTAGTTTTTGCCCTTCGATGTGTTATGATTATGATCAACAAGTGATTTTGAATGTAAGAAATTTAAGATGCAAATGAAGTAAGCAATCCTTTAGTTTCTTTTGTATGTGGAAGAAATGCATACTGGAATTGTTTGTTTAAATTAAAAATAGTCTGTTGTCCATCCAAAATGCATTTTGGGGCAGCAAAATCCCTTGTAAATCAATGGACTTCTCTCTTAAAATAAAATATCTTAGCTAATTTTACAAATGAAACTCATGAATTGATCTTGGTTAGTTGTTATTTATTTAATAAATATATTTTTTTACAAATGTTTTTTTAATACTTGTGAGATGCTTTGCTCTTAACACTGTTTCTATCTAATAGAGGCTTTAATTTTTTATGCATTAGTTTAGCCCTGAAGCTTTTATTTTATATAATTTAATAATAGGCCTAAAGTTCTCCTCAATTATATTCTGACTTAGTAGTCTCTGTGCTCTCATAGTTCACATGTCAAAGCAATCTCTGTAGGGGTGATCATTGGGTGTGTTATCCAGCAAGCACACCCAGTCTTTGAGTCTCTTGTCTCGGACATAGACATCTCTTGGCATTGCTCTAGTAGCCCCAGCATCCCCAGCTCCAGCCAGAGCTCCCCCCAACCAAGCCACACTGTTATCATGGGCAGGTGCAGTGTGAAATTTAAACTCTTTTATATATAATTTTTCATTGTAAGGCAGTTGTGTCATCAAATATCTTAACTCATTGGCCAATCGAGCCTTCAGACCTGGCATGGTTGCAGTTCCTCCAGTAACTAAAATGTTCTCTGCTAAAGCATATCTAACATCTATTGGTGACTGCATGATACATTGCAAAATAATATCAGGAAGCGAAGATAATTCATTGTCTCTAGCAAAAAGAGGTTCAGCTGCCAACTCTCTTGTTCTTCCGGACACAGTAATAGCTGCTCTTCCAGATACTGGATATTGTAGACCTTTAGAGGGAAGTGTTTCTCCATTCGCCCATTTTTCAGCACGTTCACGAGTAGTCACAAAACAAGCTTTAACTTTTATATCTTCAATAATGTCTTCAGAGAGGTGTAGTTCTGTCTTATTGTCTTCATCCAGTAGACGTGACAGTTCATTGTGTATAGTTTTAGCAGCTAGAGTTTGTGACTGTATAGCTCTAAGCACAGGACAAGAATAAACGACTGCAGATACCTCGGCTTCTCTTGCTCCAATAGACACTATTAATGTTATAGGCGTGCCTAAGGTCAGAGCACACATACGCGGACTATCCGCCCAAAACACACCGGAAACTTCATAATGTGTGAATAGAACTTTGGCCAAAGTTTCTCGGAATAATGTAGGTGTGAGCAGAGATTCGACAACTACAACTTTACGCTCTTTCGGATTGACCAGAACGTGTCTAAAGTACAGCATATGTAGCATGTTGACGAGGTTGTCGTATAGTTCTTCAGGTGTATTATAGTCATGAACACGTTTATACCGCCGCTCAACTGTGCACCAGAACTCGGAGCGAACAATGCAGCGCGGCGCGGCCTCTCCCGTAAACCCAAACTTTGTATAATCGATGCCGAGATCCAGTACCACAGCTTGTTTTTCTTGGATAAGAGCTATACCTTCGTATAACGCCATTTTAACTTGTTTACACCAGCTCGACTAACATAACAAAAACCCAAATCGTATATTACAAGGTACTCTGTGACCCAAATCGAAGCACTCACGCACGGCACGACTGACCTATACTATACTATCAAACACTGAGCAAGTAATCACTATGTACGTTTATCCTTTGCGTTTATCAAACTATACTACTATGATCTGTCAATTCAATTCAATATTTTATTCCGTTCCGTTGTCTCTGTATGACGTTTGACTTGCTTGACACTTGGCTGGCGTTGCCATGTCAATACCAATATTCCAAATTACCCAAAACACGGATCGCGGACGCGTCCCATTTCCTTGTTCTTAGCGGACGCGGATATCCAAGGACAGTGAGCTCTATTTCGACATTTTTTTGGCATAAACAGAATTCTAGCCTGAGTCACACCAATTTTTTTTAGTTTGATTATAATATGTTCACAAAAATCTAACAAATCGTTAGTAAACGGGAAATCTCCGGTATCTTATACCCACAAACCCATCAATTTAAAGTTCCTCGTAATTCAGGGAAATTTGCACTAATTGATACCCTGGCGGCTGGCGCTTTCGCGGAGGAGGCGGGGCTTACGAAACGTACCAATTAGAAATGAGCACAGAGTATTTTTTTTTTATAATAATGTTTAGAGCACAGAGTATGCGTCTTCGGTGCTGCCATACTGTTTTCAAAAAATCTACTATTTAATGCGCTTATTATGACATTAAACGGTAACAGTTGCATTGTTGAAAAAAGTGCTATTTGCGCTTTAAGTATAGTGCTACCTTTTTCTATATTATGTACTTTAAGCGCGATTAAAAAAAAGTTATTTTGACACTTGGGTGACAGGGACGTGACGTGCGTGAGAAATCGTGAAATTGCTGAAAGAAAAGACGACGTATTTTATTTATTCCGTTTATGGCTTGTAGTGAATAAACGTAAAATCCCATCTGTATTGGGACTTAAACACCATTGGGCATCAGCTGTGAAAATTTCATGTTTATATCTTTTGTGGTTAGTGAACAATGGCAAAAAGTAAAGTGACGGGAGCTACCAGTAGATTGAAACAAGACTATCTCCGGCTAAAAAACGATCCAGTTCCATATGTAACTGCGGAACCTGTACCCTCAAATATCCTCGAGTGGCATTATGTAGTGAAAGGCCCAGAGAAGAGTCCGTACGAAGGGGGATACTACCACGGCAAGATAATTTTCCCTCGGGAGTTTCCTTTCAAGCCGCCGTCGATCTACATGATCACACCAAACGGGAGGTTTAAGACGAATACTAGACTGTGCCTTAGTATCACCGACTTTCACCCCGACACATGGAACCCCGCGTGGTCTATCTCCACGATCCTCACAGGGCTGCTGAGTTTCATGTTAGAAAAAACACCGACCCTAGGGTCGATCGAGACGACCGACTATCAGAAACGCTGCTTGGCGGCCGAATCCCTGGAGACGAACATTAAGAATAAGATGTTCTGCGAGTTATTCCCGGATTATGTGGAGGAGATTGATCAGCTGTTGAAACAGCGACAAGAGGCGATGTTGCAGGCAGAAGCCACGCCGCCGCCGCCCGACGGCGAAGTTAGCTCTGAACAGCAATCTAATATGTACTATGTTATGACAAACTTATTTGTGGTAGTGGGTTTTGCATTTCTTGCATACATGGTCAAATATGTTCTAGTCTCTATATCCAATGACTAGACAATAAACTTTAAATTTTGTAAATAGTGTAATTTAATTTGTATATAAATTTATTCCACTAGAAGCTTAGACTAGAAGCATACTCTGAATCACAAGATTGTATAAGAGGCACATGCACTCAGCTGATGAAATTGTGCATGTTTTGCAGTTAAATGCTTGTGCTTGCATATATGTACTGTTGTTACTAATAAGTTCATTATGCCACATTAAATAATTTATAGTTTGTAATTTATTTATTAATAAATAGGTACCTTTCTGATGTAATTAATGGTTACCAAAAATGTAAGTTACTGAAATAATTCTCAGTCTTGCTATAAAATCTATTTGTATAATTTAATAATTCTTAATTTTCTGATTCTAGACTTTTCAGTTTGTCGTCACCAGTGCTTCAGACTTATTTCTACTTTTTATTTGACTGAGAATCTTTTTATACATAGATCACTTTCACTGTGCATTTATATACCAGTTGTACTATACATTATCACAGTAATTAATAAAATGTCTGTAATGTGTCTTCAACTGTTTTAAATTTTATTCCATTCAATTGATAATGGAATTGGTACATGTTATTTAATTTTGTAAATTCTCATTATGTAATAGATAACATTGTCATTAATTACCTTTTGCATTCTGATTATCTGCAATTTTTCATTACCAGTAAACCATTAGTATTTTTCTATAATTGGTTGTTTTATTTTAGAAATGAAAATCCTTTTTTTGTTATAGTTATTTATTTTCCAAAGAATGACTAAATAATAAACTTTCACTTACATATTCAAGCCATATACGATTTTAGCAATGATTCAATCAGTGGTTAGGTTGTTTTGTCCGGTACCACAGGGATGATATAAGGATTCTAACAATATACCATATACATCCAAATCTGTTCAGGCATTTAGTTCTGGTGGAATAAAAAACTCATACATATATTATGAACCCTGAACACATAAGACTCCTTTTTTTAGGCAGTTGTGTAAAAATAATTATAACTGCTGCAGGCTTGCTATAAAACTGAGTTGGCTCCTCCTTGGACAAGGCTGACTGAACAGCTTGTCATATCTCTCCCACTCATGCAGCTTGCTCAGGAACCAACTCAGCGTGTAAAAAATGCATATTATACCTAAAAATTAAATATTTCATAATCTAATAAAAATCCTTAGGGTAAAATAAATTGTAGCTAAAAATACCATACTTAACAGTATTTGAATTTTGTAGTTAAAAATACATACTTAACTGTATTTAAATTTTCTACATTATACTAAGAGAAAGTAACATAATTATAACACACAGTACATACTTCTATCTTTTCTTAATTGTAACAAGCTAAAAATTTTGAGTTTGCCTTACACTCTTGTACATTATGCCATAAAACATCATCTTATTGTTTGTTTTCATCTTCATCATCATCCCAATCACTGACCAAACTTTTGATTTTATCATCTTTTTTAGGCTCCATTTTTTCTAGGACAACAATATTATTTTCCGTTAGTTCTTCATAAGCTACTGCTTCTGTTGGCACAGATTCGTCTTCTGTTCCATTTGTTGAATCATTGCCTTCCTGAGAATCATTTTCATCCCAATCATTAAGAAGCGAAGATATTTTTGCTTGAGGAGGTTCAACTGGTAAAGTGCTGGCTATTTGTTCTGGCAATTTGTCATTTGCACTGTCTTCTGTATGTTCAGAAACTTCATCTGTCTTTTCAGCACTTTCATCAACTTGCTCTTCTGTGTCATATTCGTCTTCAGACCATTCTGATGTTAAATTTTGAATTTGTTCCTTTGTTTCTTCTGGAAGCGCGATTTTCTCACTTATTGGTGCAGCTGTCATACTAGTATCAATTTGCTCCGTCAAAATTTCTTCATCATCGACATCGCCAGGTTCATTTTCTGCACTTTCGACTGCTTGATCTCCTGAACGAATTTGTTCTTCTGAAACATGTGCTTCCTCTGCATGTTCTTCCACAGAATTATTTTCAATATTTTGTTCTGCTGGTTGATCTGGCAGCTGTTGTTCACTTACTATGTTATCTTCAGTATCAGTGTTTAAACAGTCCTGCTGAAGAGGCTCATTTGTAGGGGACATTACAACTGATTCAACAATATCTGTAGTATTGGCTGTAACAGAGTCTGTTGACATGTGTGCTTCTAAGGGCTGTAATGAAATGTTATGCACTTCTTTCACTGTCTCAATGTTGTCATTTTCAGAAGCCTCCAGGGGTAAAGATACATTTTCATTAGTTATGTTATCAGTATCATTTTCTGCAGCTGCTTCTTCTGTAGCCGCTTCTGTTACCTCAGTTGCTAAAGTAACTTCTGGTAGTTCTTTGTGGATGTTCTCCATGGCAATCTCTACAGCACTCAGTTCTATATGTTGCACAGAAGCCATTTCAGTATTTGTGTCAGAAACAATTTCCGTATCTTCTATAGGAGCAATCACTGTCGGTTGAACAGTAGCCATTTCAACTTGATCTAAAGGAATAATTTCTGCTTGATCAGTAATTTCCATCTCTTGCAGTTCTCGTACTTCAGTAGCTCTCTGATCATTGTTTTGCCATGACTGAGCCATTTGTGGTTCCATTACTTGTGTGCTTTCCAAGACAGGAGTAACTGTCGTACGTGTCGGAAAATTTTGTGTTATTACCGCAGGAGATTGAACAAACTGAGCGCCAATATCTTGTGAAGATATTATCTGGAATTGTTTATTATGTTCATCAACAGCATGACTGTACATTACAACAATATTCGAATTATCGCCAGGAATAGCCTCGGACACATTTATAGGATAATTGTCCTGAATAATCATCATATCATTGGTTTGTGTACTGTCTAGATCTAAAGTATTAATTGCTGCATTGTGTGGTGTACTCAAAACTGTCAAAGTTTTGTTTGTGTCACCGTCATCAAATATTATAGAGTGATTTGAATTCATCAAAGCTTTATATTCCTCTTCATTAGAAACAACAATTTGAATAGGTTGATTTATGTTTGTGGCTTTTTTTACTATCATCTTTTGCTCTTGCATATTTTCTTCAGTGATGGGATCTTGAATGTTTGAAAAACTCAAAGATGTTGATGGTGTTAACATTTCATTTGGTTCACTAACAATCATATCTGGTATTATATATGTATTACCACCCTTCTTTTTAGGAATTAGTTGATTGTTTCTCATTATGTACTCATTGTTATCTATCATAACAATTTCTTCATTGCTTTCTCTTCTTTGAATGGGAACAACACTTTTGGTGGGTGGTTTAGTCTTTTGTACAGGTTTTATGGGTGGGGCATCAAAACCAGAATTGAGGATCTTTTGTTTTACAGGACTTGGAGTAGAAGCTCGAGGGCGCTGTTTATTAACCGGCTTTGTTACCAATTCAATATTACCATCTGGTTGTATCTGGTATTGAGTTTCTACTTCATCATATTCTGTATCATAGGTTTGAGGTTCATATTTGATGGTTGTGGCTGAAGAATTTTCTTCTTCCTTCTGGGTTTCTTCATCACAATCATCAATAATTCCATCAGATTTGGCAGCTTGTTTGTGATATGTTTTTAAATGTGCGTAAAGATTACCTTCTCGTAAAAATACTTTATGGCAATAAACACACTGCAAATTAGTTCTACGGTCAGCACAATATTTATGACCTGTACTCTGAATATGTGCCAGAAGTTGATTTGAAGTATTATAACTGGCAAAGCAGACATTGCATCGGAAGCTCCTGTTTTCAGAATGTGTTAACTTGTGTCTCACCAAGAGGCCCTCAGTAATAGCTACGTAACTGCATATGTTACATTTCGGGAAATGATATTGAGGAGGTGGATTTATACCATGTTTGGTCAGAAGATGATGTAGCAAGTAATTTCTCTTGAGAGATTTGAGACCACAATACTCACACATATTTGAAATTGGTTTTTCGTTGTGTATTTCCACTAGATGACGCCGGAACTTGTTATATGTTGTAAAATGCAAAGCCTTTCCTGGAGTGCCACAAATAAGACATATCCATGGCCCTTTGACATTTTCAGCACCCAAAGCAATCAATCTTGCAGCTTCTTTTGAATCTAAAACCTCGGTCTCAAATGTACAATCTGTTGTATCAGGTCTCATTTCCTTTTCTTGATTATATATTGTTGGAGAATTTCTCTGTTTCTTAGGCTTTGCTTTATTTGCTGCTGTATTTGTAGGAGTGGCTGGAGTATTTAGAATTCTTAATTTGATGTTCTTGTTGCTCTTTACCAAATGTGGATATTTTTTCAATACTTCACTAATTATTTTAGCATGATCAATGTTATTTGCCTGCATAGTGTCCTTTGTTTCAATAGTGACCTTGGGCCCAGCAGGCTGATCAATGATTTGATCGAAAAGTTGGTTTGTAATGTTAGGATCAGTCTGATCTCTAACACTGAACATTTCAAGATCATCATTCATGTCACTAATGTTGTGTTCATCAAAAATGTTTTCCTTCTTCAGCACTGGTTTACATTCCACAATATCCAATGTTGAAGTTCCTTCTCCAATCTTCCGTATACCTGAACCTTCACCAAATATATTGTTTTTTTTGCGTGGATATTGCTTTGTTGGATGAACCATAAGAGGTTGTGATGTATAAGAAATATTAGTAAAAGAGTTACTAAAAATATTATCTGAGTCTAACTCTTCAGGCAACTCGTATCTTGTTGGACGAGGGTCTCTTAATGCCAATTTTTTTATAGATGACATATTTGGTGACTGAGCAGGAGTAGATATTCCATTGTTTGTATGAATACTACTGCTAGTACTTAAAGGATCTTTTTGCACTGAATAGGATTTTTTAATTTCTTGTGGAGTAACGATAGGATTTCCAAAAGCCTTAGAATAAGGTCGTTTACTCGAAGATGCCACAGCTTGAGTATGTTTAATTCTGGAAGATGACTCTTTAGATTTAGAATATGAGCGTTTATTACTGGTATGGTTCAGAGCAGGTGTCATCACAGTAACACATTGATTTCTGTGAGCATCAAGGAGTTTGGTTAAGACAGGCATATTCATAATTTGTGAAGTCTGGTACAGTCGTTCAAGTAAATCCATTCTGAACTCCAGCTGGCCAGTGTACATGAAGTTCACAATAGGCACAACAACATCTGCTTGCAGGTCGTCAGGCATCACTAGACAGTCTTCATACATCTCGCATGTTCTCTCCAGAATTTCAAAATACTCAGTGCAGGCACTAAGGACCAATCGGTGTACCTTGAGCTGGGCATTATCTTGGAACTGCAAAGTTAAGTCACAATAGTCCGTGCGGTTGAAAAAATGCTTCAACCGTTGAAGAAAGAAAATTCCCCAGTTATCAACTTTCACTAGCTTCACGTCGAGTTCTGTCATGGTGGTGGCTTTCTTTACTTCATACTTTTAGGTTAGTATCGAAGTAATTAACCTCTGAAACAAGTAGATACAACTTTATTGTATTATTTTTCAACTGTTTATTCAATGGATAATGATTATTAACAACAACAATCGAAAGGAAAGCGTTGAATTTCGATCCTATTTTTTTATAGCCGCAAACAATTTGCTGGCATCAGAAATTATCGGATTTTTATAATAGTTTAGTTTCAATTTACAGTTAAATTTTGCGCCAAGATATATAAAGTGTTTATACATGGAACTTACCAATAAAAGGTACTAGAAACACTTGGATTCCAATCTCGTTTGCCCTCGACACATCACAATCACAAAATTACTGCACTAAATTCAACCGAAGTTGACAGTAACAACGTAAGATGGCGGTGTTAATATTCATTCGGAAGGGCAGGCGTTCACTCCATTTCGAGTGCGATGACGCTTGGCAGTGTTATCAACACTAGTACTTTTTGATTAGTAATTAAAAATACTGAATTATTTAATTTATATCATAACATTTATCGAGTAAAATGTCAAAATATGTTATCAAGTTTTAAATATTTTACACATAAGTAGATTTTTTAAATATGTTTTATCGATGAGTGCGTGTGTTGACTGCGCATTAGTCAGCAGTGTCGCCATCTGCGCTATTGATCGCCCGTCACGTTCTAATTTTACAGTAGCGTCGTCGTGGGAATGGATTCGGGTTGGGTTGGGTGACGCATGTATGCAGCAAACAAGCTTCGCGTCCGCGCAGTAGTAGCGGTTCTTTTCTTTCGGTTTTCTATTATTATTACTATGTAGATTATTCTAGGTTTCTCCCACAGATGGCTCTGTAAACAAATAAATTAAATAGTTTATGTCATGTTACGATTTGAACATTTTGAGATTTTTTTAAAGGACACAAAAAAAGTTATTTTAGTTGTTTGAAACGCAACCCGTACCTATAAATGTGACTAAACTTCTCAAAATAATATTTTAAAGGTTCGGTCCGATCCGAGACGTCACGGTTCCGTTTCGTTCTTCGGAACGGAAGTCGGAACCATTGAAGTAAGTAGGTATAATTTATAGCTCAATGGTCGGAACTAGGAATATTATAATGATTATAGGAGTGTTTTACCTTGAGTTTCGGTAGAGACTAAAACCGGCTGCGTCTCCACTTATGTTTTGCCGTACACTATACACCTACACATAAACAATATTTTTAAATTTAATTGTTGATAAAAGCTACGTTTCAGATGTTTTGCCCGCAGGTGAGAGGGGAGCGGATAAAAATGGTTACAGTGAGTCAACCTTAAGAGATAGAAATATGCTATCAAGGACTTTTCTCTAGATTATTTGAAAATCTACAATTCTTTAGTACAATATTTTGATGTATCTGTTAAGAATTAGCCAACAAAGGCCATGTAAGCGCCTAAAAATTGTCTTTTGACGACTTGATTGTTTGTAGGTAGGTATAATTTTGTTATTTTAAGGGTTCCGTACCTCAAAAGGAAAAAAGGAACCCTTATAGGATCATTGTTGTCCGTCCTTCTGTCTGTCTGTCTGTGTGTCTAGACAAGAAGTAGACGGACAAACAGACAGACTGATAATTTAAATTATACCACCCGTTACTCCTTACAGCACTTAAAATTTCAAGTTGTCTCGACTTCGCGTTATCATATAAATTTCATGACTCGCAAAACCTATAGGTACTTCCCGTTGACCTAGTTAATCATGATATTTGATTTGCCTTTGCTTCTAGAAGCAAACTCTTGTAAAATATAAAACAGCACAAGTAAAGGAATAAATCTGAAAGTCAAGAACTTGTGCTTATTTACCTTACAATATATTTTTTTTTCAAATTCAACCCTATAGTACTGCTAGAGATGCCACCATGTATATCAAATAAAGTCATAAATCAGCAAAAATAATCTTTTTACAATCAAACTGCGTAATATAGTGCGCGAGTCGGGCTCGCACTGGGTTGGTTTAATCTGTCTTTTATATCAAAACAATGAAATGACGAAACTAAGAGATGTAAACATCCAAAAGTTAATAAACTGTTCATTTCATTTAATTTCATTTCAATATATATTTGGATGTTTAGATGTTTGTTCCGCCTTCACGCTAAAAGTACTTAACGAATTTGGATGAGTTTGTAACCTTGATTAACACATATTATAGTTGGGTTATTATAGGATGAGTTCTGATCTGACAGCTTCAAAATTCTTCATACGACGTTAACAACTTTTTTTTATAATATTCAGTTTAAAAACCATAATAGCTAATAATTAAAAATAAAGTAACTTCACCTCTTATTTTATCATTAAACAGTATGTAATTTTACTTAACAAATAAATAAATAAACGAAATAATATTAAAAAGTTTTTAAATTTCAATCTGTCAGAGCTTATCCTACAGTAGTATATCATTTTAAACCAGGTAGTGGCGTGACGCTTGTAGTACCTATTCATGTTCTTCTAAATCATCATCATCATCATCATCGTGTGGATTGTAAAGTCAACAGCCGACCTCACTACTATGTCATTAATTTAAAGGTTTGGAAGTTTAGCTCTGGTAACAGAGCCGCCACCAAAAGTCACTGTCTTGTCTCGTCTAACGACTGCTTCCGTGGATAGCAGCTGGGATCCACGGCTTGAACGTGCCTTCCGAAGCACGGATTCAACTGGCAATTATAAGTTGGATTCTTAGTTATTGCGGCTTAAAATGGCAACTTGAATGGCGGAATATATGGCAGCACTCTTGTACAGCATACGAGTTATCATCAACAGTTCATATACGTCCCCATCGAAGGGCTCGAGCCTACCCTGCAGTAGGGCGATCAGGCTATAGTCGACCAGCATACGAGTAACACTGCAAAACATGTAAAGGCACAAGGGAGTGAATAAAAGATTGGTTATGCTAATCAGGCAAAGGGTATTTCAGCTGATAATAGTTGTATGAAATCCATGTTACATATGTACCAATTCCATTTACTCAAATTAAATACGAAGGACTGACTTTCATGGCGGCTAGGGATGATAGAACTTATTTCATATTTGATACAACAAAGATAGTTGGACATGTAAGGATAGATGCGGATGGATATTAAAGTAAGTTCTTTTGACGTCGTTGGCTTTTGGCGGCTCTATAAGTGACACCAGGGTTTGCGAGGTCGGTTGTCGACCTTACAACCCACACGATGATGATGATGATAATAAGTCCAACTTATTTATCAAACTAAACCGGTTTTCTCAGAAATAAAGTTTTTATTCGAATTGAGATTTAACGAAATAATTTTTCGATGTTAAAGCTAGCTAATACAAAGGACAAGAAAATCTGTTGCTCTAAAAATACAACCGAAAACTGAGCAGTTCTTCTCGATGTTACTCTCAGACGATCGGATTATAAAGAACATTGTCTGCCACCTGTTTACAGATATAAACCACGAAGTTGCAAATCGTGCCCACTACAGCGTTCCGGCTTTGCCCACTTAAGCCGCTGACCACTAGACATCTTGGCAGCTCAAGAAAAGAACTCTGAACACGCCTCTGATTGGTTCTCTGGCTCCGCCCAGCGCAAGCCCCGCCCACCTCGACTGGGCGGCAAGTTGGCTGCAGTCAGTTGACTGTCAACTGTGGCGGACAAAGGACGTCATTCAGCTGTTTGATCCCTCACTTAGTATTGTTTTTCGTGTGTGCGGGTGCGGCCGGCGTGCTGGTTGCAAAAGGTATGCGTTATTTTGGTATTTAATATTTTTAACAATTTCCATGGCAGATACATATTTTTTTTCCCAATTTCTATATTTATTTTATTATTTATTTTTATGCCGATGAGTAGTAAAGTTTTTGCACCAATGGAGTTATTTTAGAATGATCAGGTTCTTTCTTTTAATCTTTATTTCAAATTTTTAATGAAAGATACTTCTAGGTACATGTATGTACCTACTACAAGTAATATAAGTGCTGTATTCAGCCTATGGAACTGAAGAACTTATATTCCAAAACTTTTGAAAGTTCATATAAGTTGACCCGGTCAGTTGATCATTTTTATATGAAAAGTTTTTTTTCTTACATTTTAGAAAATATATATAATTTATTCTTATCTTGCTCGTTTAAAGTATAACAGTGGTGCTACTATGTCTAGCCGCGTGTACTTTCTTCTGAACGTATGAAGTAAGTAGAGTTTATCGAAATGCGTAGGTGTCTTACAAAAAAAATAAACGAGCTAAGCTCGGTCAACCAGGTACTTTAGTTAACACGTTGCATAAATTATTCTTGTATGTATTTATAATAACGGTTACTATTTTCTCGTTCGTTTCGTCAGCTGTCGTAGCAACGTGCGTTACGCCGCTACGCCGTAGGCCGTAGACTGTGCCATAGCAAAATGAGGTAAAAGTAAATAGAACATATTTTAGTAACGGTAAGAAAAAAATCTTTCAGTAGGTACGTCTTGTGTAGTTTGGCCGTTTTTTCCATTACATTATACCAGACGATATTAGTATATCCGCAAGAAATCAGCAGATTAAAATGCCTATAATAATAATAAAGATTGAAACAACATTGAAACAGATTGCGGATCCCATGTATAAGGGTGTGTTTTCACGGAGGCGGAGAGTAGCAGTTTGGTGGTGTGAAAACAGGCGGGTGTGCCACCAAACAAAGTGAAGATGAGCGGAGAGAGCTGGGAAGAGTGGACTTAGCGAGTTTCATTTGTATGAAAACTTAATCTTCCGTACCACTGCTCTCACTGTGCTTTGCTTAGCTATAAATCAATCTATAAATAAATACATATTATGGGGGGACATCTCATACACGACCATCCGATCCTAAACTATGCAAAGCCAGTACTATGGGACTATGATAGACAACAGACAAATAGATAAATATATGCTTATAATACTTAGATAAACAAAGACAAACACAAGACGTGTTCATTACACTATATGTTTGCCCTGAGTGGGATTCAAAACCGCGACCCTGTGCTTCGTAGGCAGACGTACTACTATCAATTCTATGCAGCCAAAAGCTCTTCTGTTCGGCTCTACTCCGCCATACACAGCCATACAACAACACAACATTTCTCATCTCTGCTAACACTGTTTCCTTTCGAGTGAAGCAGAGCGGAGTGGAGATGTTTATTTTGAACAATATAATTGATCAATTTCTACTCATCTCCGCTCCTTTCCGCTCCACTTCGCTCTGCCTCAGTGCAAAACGCACCCTTATATTTAAAAATGCAGTGGGCAGCGAGGGAAGTGCACAATCAAATTATTTTATTAAGACTTCTATGAATCTTTGGTCTACGAATTAAGTGTTTATTAACACTATTATTATATTATTAAAACAAAAGACAGCTAAGTTCCCCCCCCCCCCCTCCCCCCGCCTTATTAAAAACTCAGAAGCATTACATTACCGCCCGCCAACGAAGCTCCGTGTCTTGTTTCATATTCTCCGTTTCTTCCCCCTTTCAAAAGAGAAACAGAAATCAGATTTTCAAAGTAGCAAAAATATTCTTTTATGAATTGGCGAAGAAAACTTTTGAACTAAATTTTAAAATTATAGACAGTGGTTTGATAATTTATCGAATCTATCTATAAAGTTCGTAAACAAGTGTCATTTGAAATTGAGGGTGGGTAAACTTTAATTTTTATGGAATCTTATGGTTATGACTAGAATAAGAAAAAAGAAGAATTCACTATTTGTACAACCCTAATTTTTGAACCGGACTTTAACGCGAGACAGGAATACTTGTAGGTATGCAAATTAAGATATTATGATGATCAGGCATTTAATCAAAGTCAAACAGCTTGCTTAATTTGCATAACTATTGCTATTTGCTATCTATTTATTATTTTCTGCATTTCTATCAATCATAAATAAAATCAATTTAATTAAATCCTATATTTATGTACTCGAATTATTTCGTCTATTTTTGTGATAGAAAATATAATTATTTTACTTCAGTCATCTTCAGTTAATATTTAGCTCCTCTGATTTTTCCTCGCCATGGAAATTCTCCAGAGTATTAATGACAACAAAGACGAAAAATTAGATCAGGCGTATGCAAATCAGGCACGGACGAAATGCTAATTTCCGTGGGAGATCCGACCAACTTTTTAATCTCATGTGACGTCACACCCCCTCCCCCTTTTAAATCAACCCCCACCCCCGCCGGTGTTGTCACAGGATGATTGAAAACAGCTCATTTGTGTTTTTATTACTTTTTAATTTTTCCCATTTTCTCGAGTGGTTGAGCGCGCGGTGCGCGGAACTTGTAGATTTTTTGTTCATTTTTCTTAAACTTCGGTGTCTTGTCGTTAAAAATTTTGATTCTTATTTGTTTTATAATGTTGGCTAGCTTGTATACTTTGTAAGCACTTTGGAAGACACTTATTATTATAGGAATAAAAATGAAGTGGACTAAGAGGAAAGCATTGAAAATGATAGGTACTTTCTTTTAAAAATTTCTACGTTAATTCTGTCTCTTCCACGGTTCCACGTAATATTAACCTTTGACCATCAAGATATCGAATATCACCGTCAAGATATAATTTTTACCTGTTAGAAAAAATATAATCGGGTATGAACCGTCGTTGCCGCGATTTAATGAATGCACCCTACACCCCTGCACCCTTCACCGCACCCTGTCATTGACGTGTCAATCATGTAAGTGAAACTGGAGAACTTAAATGTAGGGCTGATGATTTGATAACCGAGGATCGAAGGGATCGTGCGGGCTCCAATTTATTCTGCGATGTGACCTATTGTTCGGAATGAGAGCTTTACCAACATACTTACTTAGATAGACAATAAATCTAAGTAGAGTGATCCGACGTTTTGTGTAAAAGTGTAAAGTCATTTTACATTATGTACTCGTATGAATCTATTTATTTATTTAACCATTTATTGTACACATTAACCAAGAAAATTACAATAACACAAAGAAAAACGACACAACAGGCCTACTTATTTCTAAAGAAATATCCTCCAGCAGACATACGGAAGAGAAAAGGAAGATAACAATAGACTATACTGGTACCGTACCAACTCTAATAATTTAAATTATAGGGCAGGACTGTTTTCTGGCTTGCTTATCTAGCTAGTAAGTGTTAAAAAATAATTTACACATTTGAATGTACAATTTCCAAGGTATTTTTTTGTAGCTTATCAATTCCAACTATGCTGTTTCCTATAAATATTTATAGTACAGATCTACCACAGAATCTGTGAAATGGGCAAAATTGGAACCACGACTATTACCATGGAAATGACAACTTTTAGAAGAGTCGTGGTTGGTTGAAACGCAACTAGTAGCGCCTCATTCATTTCACAGATAAGTTGGTAGTTTTTTTTGTACGGACTAATCGCTATTTCTACCAGAGTGGTAAATATAGCGGACACGGACTTGCAGGGGAGCAGAAGGCTCGTACCCCTAAAAAGTTGGTAGGACTGTAAAGGTAGGGCAGTGGTAGGGCCCAACCTAAGCAAATGTCATAATAGCGTTATAATTTCCGTGTCTGTGGCAAGTCGCCATAACGAGTCAATCAGTTCCGGCATTATTGCGGCGCGACAAAATGCCAAACTGACGACCGTGACTTCTGCCGGAATTAACCACTGCCTTTTTGTATCGATGCTCTACAATATTGATGAGTAATTGGATAGTGTTTATTACTAGGGAACTGCACAAGAGATACACGGACTAACGCAGGAGCAAAGACAGTTATTGCTTAGTGGAGGTTTAGTATGAGTTTATACTTTTAATAACTATAAAGTTCAGAAACAGCCAAAATCTGGGTTGAAAAATAATTAAGTAGGTGTTCGTCTTTTTATAATATCTTTCGCACACTTAAAATAATCTGTGTCTCTAGTGAATAACTGGCCAAGCACGTGTCGGACCACGCAAAGTGTAGGGTTCCGTAGTTGCTTAATATTCAGAAGTTAGCACACAGAGCTAATAAGTAATGATAAAAAAAATTCTTAAAGTAGGGATGTATGGATGGTTGTTTTTTACTCTTTCGTGGATGAAATTTAGAATCGAGGCACATCCGAACAGCATCTAGTCGCTCGCGCTAATGAGCGCGGCTGCCGCTCTATTTGTTACATCGACTCCCCGCGCGCAAGCCCCGCAGGGCCATAAGCTCCGCGGCGCGGTGCGCTTTATTCGAAATTCAAAATAGTTTTATTCGAATGTTCCATTGGCAACTCGCGATTGTTACACATTTAAAACTGACTGGTAAATAAGGTAAATTGGGATTTTATTTTAGTAAATGATGTTATGATTTTATTTTTTAGCAATTTTTTTACTGTTATAATACCTACTTAAATTTACTACCTACATAGACGGACTCCATCAAATAATTTTCTATGATACTTATGATACTGAATTTCTTACTTAGCACAAGTACATTTTAAAGTTGGTATTTTATTCGTTAACCTGTCAAGCCTACTTATTTCACATTTTTTTTACTTTTCTCGTACTTAAATTTACTACATAGATAGTTTAAACTTTATCAAAGTATTTATTTATAATATTTGTACCGAATTTCTTACTAGTACAAGTACATTTCATAAGTTGATATATTATTCGTTAACCTGTAAAGCCTACATGATGTTGATAGTTTTCCTTTTAAATTCATCATATACATTACTACCGTAAATTTTTTCACATTTCCAAATACAACGGTTTCGCTGGTAGGGGGGGGGGAGGAAACTTGACTCTAACAAAAATAAGCACTTAAAATATTTCTGATACGTAAACTAGCATCGAAAAATGGTTATTATTTTTTTAAACCCTATCCAACGATACCTCACACCATAAGGTAATCGTGAATTTAAAAGGAACCCTAAAAAATTTTTTTTTTTAGATTTTATTATTTAGCTTTGACGGCATAATTAATATGTATGTCCATGCCAAATTACAGCCTTCTAACATTCATCAAAATATTTTTCTATGATATTTGTAGTACCAAATTTCTTACTTGTACTAGTACTTTTTATAAGTTGGTCTATTATTCGATAACCTGTAAAGCCTACTTGATGTTGATAGTTTTCCTTTTAAATTCATTATATACACTACTACCATGATTTTTTTCACGTTTCCATATACAACGGTTTTGGTGGTAGAGGGGGGGGAAACTTGACTCTAACAAAAATAAGCACTTTTAAACAGAATATTTCCAAAACTTACACTAGCATCGAAAAATGGTCTTAGCAAACCCCCATTGTTTTTAAAAGACCTATCCAACGATACATCACACTATAAGGCAATCGTGAAAAAAAAATAACCCCCTCTTGACGTGTATCAGAGGAACGCTAAAAAATTTATTTTTTAAGATATTATTCTTCAGCTTTGTCGGCATGATTCATATGTATATTCATGCCAGATTACAGCCTTCTGGTACTAAGAGTCTCTGAACTAAGCCGCGGACAGACAGACAGACGGACAGACCGAAACTATAAGGGTTCCTTGTTTACTACGGAACCCTAAAAAGGGTTGGACTCTTAGCATTTTTTCCAGAATCCGCACATCGTGTCATGAACTCACCCAAAAAATGTAATGACAAACTAAACTAACATCCAAAAGTTAATAATAAATAATAAACTATTCATTTCATTTCCATATTTAGAATCTACAAATAAAACTATTTCGATTGGACTCACGTTTTATACGACTTCAAAAACCACGTCCTTTGTTTCTAATAAATACCTTTTAGTTTTTGCCATACTATTACGTATTGTATGGTCTCGCTAAGGGTGGCTAAGGTCACCCGCTTATTTATTGAAATGCTGTCCTT
The DNA here is from genome assembly GCA_951230895.1 of Carpatolechia fugitivella. Lineage (NCBI taxonomy): Eukaryota > Metazoa > Arthropoda > Insecta > Lepidoptera > Gelechiidae > Carpatolechia > Carpatolechia fugitivella. Next base: position 4,947,946 of record OX579660.1, read on the forward strand.
TACCCCATCGTCGTTCCCATAGCTCGTACCATACTGTTGACACGTAATTGCGGTGTCTTTTCGGTTAGACCCTCAGACAGAACAAGAAGACGTACCCTGACGAACTATAAAATGAAGCCAACAAATCTAGATTTATTTTTGTACAGACAGTTTTTGGAGTAAACGAAAGGTGAAATAATCTAATGAAATGATGGCGGTTATTCTTCATCGTGTGGGTTGTAAGGTCGACAACCGACCTCACAAGCCCTGGTGTTTGTGTTATAGAGCCGCCAAAGGCCACGGACATGGCTTGTGTAACGACTAGATAGTAGTAGGGTACAACGGCTTAAAATGTCTTTCGCAGCACGGAATAGTCTTTACGGACAAACTGGGGATGATAGTCTCACAAATAAATTTTTGTTTGACTGCAGACACCGGGATTCGAACGCGGAACCTCTCCGTAATGAGCGTCGATATCTCGACCACTTGGCCACGGAGGCTGATGAATGGTGATGGTTGATGGTAGTTGATCTTTGTAGATAAATTATTGGTCATGGTCACTGAAACGATCAGAACAAATAAATTAAGTTTTGGAATTTGACAGATAAAACTACCTCGTGAATTTTCGTGATATCGCCAAAAAAACTTGTTTAAAATTTGACAAGAGAGAGATTGTTGTCAAATTGAAAAATTACTTAAGTTTACACCTCGATGGAGACCGCGTCTCGGGAAACGTAGTGTGGGACGCCCCCCTGCCAGGTGGACTGATGACCTGAAGAAGGTCGCTGGTGGTGGCTGGATGAGGAAAGCGGGTGATCGTGCGCTTTGGCGTGCCCTTCTTCCAGCGTGCCTACGTCCAGCAGTGGACTGCAATAGGCTGATTGATTGACACCTCGTGGCGTTGGTGTGATTATTTTATATAATATAATAAAATTATTATTGTGTAAAAAATAATTATTATAATAATGTGATTTTGTTGGACGGTCATACTCAATACCACGATGATGTTTAATGTTTTGTAACTTTTTGTTGGTCTGAGGTCAACCCTCATTCAACGAGACATTTAATACGAGGTTACGAGTCGGTAATATCGTTACACCCCCCACCCCCGGTTTTTAGCGGCTTTGTTCCAGCCGATAATTTGATTTTGACGCATGCATGTGGCAGGGTGTGGGGCCGTACCTTATTTCAACTAAAAAGCGTTCGTTATCGGCTCATTTATATCCCCGTCAAAGGGCTCGAGCTTACCCTAAATTAGGACCAAGACATTTTTTTCGCATGTGTAAGCTGTGCTTGTTACCTCACTATATAGGTACATATCACGGGGTATATCCTCCTCCTTTAATTTCGTTCATCGTAAATTTTCTTCACTTTACTGGTATCCCTTCGTATCAACAAAATATAAAACCAAAGGTAAAATATTCCATCTAAACCCCCTGTTCGCTCAACAAACGACAAATTAAGAAGCGGGCTGATGTTTTAAAAACAATTAGACGATAATAATACCAATCCGGCGCCGTAACTTAGTGCGTGTCTCCATTGTGAATATCCGATAAATGATCAGTCCGATACAGAAATTTACTCCGGACACTATCGAACGAAAATGAGCATCTTAATATTGGTGGCAGAAAAAAATATCTTGACAACTACCTATAGAGAGAGTGTAGTCACATGAGATGAATAACGAATGATGATTGTATAAGGCTGCGAATCCTAGTCAGCTATTTTTAGCAGCAATAAACCGCGTTGTCTAATTTTCTGTCGGTGGAAATTCGTAGCATAGGTACTCCGTCTGCAGGTATCTAGGCTGCAAGGTCCAAGGCTCCAAGCAAATGCTAAAAGACGGTTAAAAAAATATATTGGACAAACAAACGAGTTGTTTTAATGACAAACAACACTTTATAATAAATTCGTACCTATTTAAATATGTAACCAGTGACAACATTCGACTTCGGGTTGAGACAATGGACACACGACCTTTTTAATTAGCATTGGAGACAAGACGTTTCAGGTTTGAAGGGTGCTTATTCAGGAAAGATCTTAAATTTATTAAGACCCGTATTCAACTTCCGTTCTTTCGTGCTAAGAGTATCCTTTGCTATACCATCAACTCATCTTCATCATCATTTTCGTGTGGATTGTAAGGTCGACAACAGACCTCACAAACCCTGGTGTCAGTGTTATAGAGCCGCCAAAGATCACTAACTTGGCTCATGTAACGACTAGATAGTAGCCGGGACCAACGGCTTATCGTGCCTTCCGAAGCACGGAATCATCTTTCTTTTCGAACAATCAGGTAATTCAGCCTGCAATGTCCTACCCAAACTGGAGAAAGTCTCACAAAGAGATTTTTGCTTGACAGTGTCCCCACCGGGAATTGAACCCGGAACCTCCGTAATGGACGTCGAAATTTTGACCACTCGGCCACGGAGGCTGTTCTGAACTTCTTATCACACGTCTATTCTATGTAGTAGTAGTTTCATCCAGTAGTAAATGGAACAAAACATTGTACAGCGAGGGAAATGACTGACACAGGCTTTTAGTTTCAGCGTATTCAACTTTCGTTCTTTCGTGCTAAGAGTATCCTTTGCTACGGCGTAGCGCTCGTAGCTCGTAGCAATTCTACATTTTATACTGACGTGTTTACAAACACTTTGATAGAATTCGAGCCAAGTGCGTTGGAAATGTTATACTTTACATACAATCTCTCAAAATCAAAGTCAGCAATGTCCCAGCTAAAATAAAGATAAAACTTTATTTGTTACTAGCAGTGCGCCCGCGGCTACGCTCGCGTTGTGTTAGATTTTCCAGTAGGAATAACACTTATATGTTTTAAGATTTTCGTGGTTGTTCACTACACTAACACCACACTTTAACCGTGGTAACAAATCCGCAAATTGTGATAATGTTAGCGTAGGAACAAACATTCACACACCTAAACATCCAAACATCCAAATATATTTGAACATTTATAATATTAATGTGATGTGATACCACCGGTATTCAAGCCCAAAACATTTAAAAAAATATACTTCCCGAAAAAGGTGCAATGAATTTGAATACCTACATATTCACTTCAGTTGGCACTTTTGTACGACAACGGATTCTAAAATGTCACTCCAGTACTTAAGAATAACCCTCTGGATATTAAAACCATCCCTTTCCCCCTAGCGATTCCCCGTCGTCTTACAAACAAATAAAACTCGGCTTGAGGTGGGCCGGCTTAATCCGCGCTCACGGCTCAAATTAGCGACGCGGATTGATTCCGGTGAAATACTAGCAGGAGTTTAGGAAAGTTGGAAATTAAATGATTTTTGTTTTAATAACTAGCTATTAGATATCTACCAAAGAGGATGTAATACTGGCGTATATCTACGTGGCTTCCCTGCAAACTGTTGGTTAAAACTTAAAGTTTGCAAAAGTTACCAAATAATGCTTACACAGGTACGAGTAGGACTGTTTACGCGCGATCTGAATGCATTTGTCACATTAATATCATCATCAACAGCTCATATACGTCCCCACCGATAATATCAAATCAACGGCCCGTTACAGTCCACTGCTGGACGTTGAGCCTCCTTCACTTAAGTGGAGGGTTTTGCCATAATCTCCACGTTTGGCAGGCGGGTTGGAGATCGCAGATTAAAAGGTTACTGTATCAGAGAGCGCTGCTGCCCGTTCCCTGTTCAATGTGTAGTCCCTAAGTCGCCTCTTACGACACCCTCGGGAAGAGTAGGGGTTGGTGAAAATGTATTTTACTCTGCCGTCACCACACGGCTAACCGATAATATATCAGAGCTATATTCAGATTGCACGCGACATAGACTGACTAGACGTACCAGATAAATAAATATAAAATAGTGCTGATTCTTAGTTTAATATAATCGAAATTTGCAACAGCAGGCGTTACAGTAGTACCATAATGACATCCGAGCATACAATGGAGCCTCCTTATTACGGCAATTTCTTTGATCCCTTTGATGCAGGTAGGTTCATCATCTGAAAAACAACCACCAAACAAAACTTATTTATTTTTAAAATGATTATCACATCTCTTTCTTACAAATTAATAACTCAGAAGCAGATTGAATATAGACACGGGTTATTAAAACCAAGTTTATCCCTCTTGCAGCAACCGGATATGGGCCAATAAAATGGCGGTGGCGGCCATATTGTTTCGGGAAGTAATGGCGACGCTTCCTGTCTCCGCGAAAGAATACCGCTAATTAATCAAAAGTCGCCTTCGTGATTTCCATGGAGATTTACCGTGGTGTTCTATCTTGGAGATGGTAAACTTGCTATGGGACCAGAGTTCTATGATAAAGTGCTAAGATTTTTAGCATTAGTTTTAAGTACAGTAGCCAGCATAGTATGCGGGTGGGCATTTGCGTTCCAAGTATAGACCTATCACAGAATCTGTGAAATGTCCAAAATTGGAACTACTGCTGTTACTATGGAAATGTTAACCTGCAGCAGAGTCGTGATTGGTTGAAACGTAATTTTGTATTACTACTAGCGTCGACGTTCATTTCACAGATAAGTTGGTAGGTCTGTACCGCCTCTGCTAAGAAAGGCGCTCGTAAGGTCAAAGTGTCCAGCCGCATGTGCTGGCTATTGTACATTTTTTTGACAGTTATTTATAGATTTCGATACGTTTAGGTTGATATTTTTAACTTTTTTACTCATAGAACCCGTTTCTCCGTTTCGTATGGACAGGTGGATGTTTTCCACTCTCCCAATCTTTCTATATTAAATTGTAGAAAAAGAAAACAAACCTAATCGTTTTTTTTAGGATATTCATGCTACCATTTCAATACAATATTATTAGAAATAATCCATCCTCCAGTTGCCCCTGTCTTACGTGGACCTCCCGTGAAGTTTTTGTGATGGCTCCTTTTGTGAGCGTCAATTTTGGGATTACAATTTTTATTTGTCGTGTCTGGTTACTCTCCTGTTGGTTATTAGGTAGATATCTTGCTGTTTTTGAAGACTTTTGTTCTATTTACTGACTAATATTTAATGAGATTTAGAACAGCTATTTTAAGAATTGCCTAAGAGAGGAATTTTCAAACGCGTCTTTACGTTTAATACGTACAGATACGAATTCGCTGCCCTTTAGATGATTCACTTATAAATGTTCTTATAAAACCCATTTAGTAATAATAACTTATTATATATCTTCCGGAAGTTTGCGACTACACTACAGTCCCTGCATACTGAACGGGATATAGTAAAAGATAAGAAAATAAGAGAAGAGAGAAAATACGAAAATCAATACACACGGAGAGGAATTTAAAGATGATAATAATAATAAATAAGTGGGGACATCTTCACACATGGCCATCTGATACCAAACTAAGCAGAGCTTGTAACTATGGTTACCAGACAGCTGATATACATTACATAAATAGATAAATACATACTTATATAGATAAACAACAACCAGACACAAGGCAAACACAAGTGCTCATCACACAAATGTTTGCTCTGGGCGGGATTCAAACCCGCGACCCTGTGCGTTGGAGGCAGATACACTACCACCTGGGCTACGGAGCCGTCATAAAAGATGTGTGAATTTGACCAATTTAAACTGGGCTCTCGTGGCTAACTGTCTTTTCTTTGGTTAACTAAGTTCTGATGATCAAGTCAAAGCTGGAACCCCTTAGTGGAAGACATTTATCTTTATTTATATAAATTTAAAAATTATCAAATTACCAACGCATCTGTCATCTCCATAAATCTTGACTTCACTTTACAACGACCAATATTACCTTTAAGCATGGCGTCTCAAACCTTTAAGTAGGCAAATCCCGGCGGTGAAATATAGTCGCCTATAGCGCCGTATGGCAAGAATTTATGCGACCAACTTTTTAATATTTATAGCTCGACAATAAATTTGCAAGCGAAGGGGGTTTCTTGCAAGCGAAGGGGGTTTCTTGTGGGGAATCAACAAGTACGGATAATGGGTAAGAAGGTGGTTTGAGGTACATACTTCGATTGATATTAAAAGTGATATTTGTTTTTCGGCTTAGAGGAAATATTTGGTCGTGAGATTGGACGTTTTATTCTCTATTTGTTTTTATACAAGTTTCACTAAAGCCGCTAGGCAAGATTATGAAGTTGTAAATACTTATCAACAGCTTATAGACGTCCCCACCAAGAGGCTCGAGCCTACTTTGTAAATACTTATATTTCTTCCTAATTATCATACCTGTTCTTTCCTTCTTTTCGAGTCGATTCGGCGACTAAATTTGGGAAGACCAATACTCTGCCACAGACATGGCATTTTCTGTGGCATTATAGAGGTCTTCGCGTGTACAGGTGGTGGGGCACGCTGGGCAAGACAGTAAGTGAACCATTGTTTATGGAGAGACACCACACAGACATGCACAATCAGTTGTATATCCCCACTAAGCATGTTTTCTTTACTTCGACCGATTTGAGTCCGGAGTCTGTTAAGAGACTTCCACGTCGGCCAAGGTAAACTATGCACAGGGGGGAGGCTCTCTGTCGTTCGAGTAAATGTTACCTGTTAAGAAAGAAAGAAAGAAAATACATGAATCTTACCTTAATCCATTATACCTACCAGAAAATATGTGAATAAAGACTATCTACCTGAAGATCCTTTACACTTCAATAAACTATGTCAAACTATCTCTATCTCGTACCAAATCAATTTGCAACTTTATACACACAAACGTAATGCAATTTGCAACCATGGCAGTTTCAAATCACTGTAATATACTCCACTATCGTCTTCAAGTGTTAGGTTAGGAGTATGACAGACGCCGGCGGCTCTAACGAATTGTCTTAAGACCCGACCACACCCGTCCCATTCTTCGTCCCATTACATTAATTTCTAGACGTCTGTCCGTGACTTACAATCACGTTATTAGCTAGTGATGCTCAAAGTTTAGAAGATATTTGTTACTAAACGCTTATGCTTGTTGTTTCTTCAAATAAATCGGATTCACGTTCGCAGGCAACAAAAAAAATATATTTTTAAATAAATATTCCAATTGTCCCCATGAAACAGAATGAAAAATGTAGAAGATCATGAAAGTGGACGTCAAGCATACTCAAAGTTGAAAGAAATATTTAAAATATTCACAGGCGTGTTTTATTTTAAATAATCTGAACCACATTTAATATACAAATACGACCCGGGGGGCTTTTCGACTAAGCTACAATATAGTAGCTTCATTTATTTACTTACTTACTTACTTATAAATACAAAAAATCATGTAAATAAAAATAAACTATACCAGTTCGGTTTCGAACACACTGTCAAAAAAATACAACTTTACATTTTAATTTTTGAATTGAATTCTACTAATTGCGACAAAAAAGTTCTCGATCAAAATGCAAAACGTTTGAGCACCACTGTCTTTAGACAAAAGAGGGGGAGCGGGGTGGTTGGATTAAGATTTACCCGAGATATTTGGAGATGAGATTTGAAGGTATCCGGATTGTCATCGCTCTCATTGTTTGAAAGAGCGACTAATTTTACTACGTCGTCGCCGGGTTTTGAAAATTTAAATGGATTCTCTGATAGATTATAAAACGGATTCACAAATATATTATCTTGTGTGATATTTATAAAGGCCTACTGATATTTTATAGATATTGAAAAGAGTTTATGTTTGAGGCAAAGATACAAAATATCTAATTATACCAGGAATTTAAAAAAAATCCTAGCACAAGGAGCTGATAAAAAAAATGTTTTTATCAATAGAAAAGAAAGAAAGTTGCCTGGAATAAATTATTTCAGAAAAAAGGCCTCCTATTTGTAGACTTATTCTAATTCTTGCACTATTTGTTCTTCTACTGTATATGTACTGTATTGTTATTCTTTTAAATTCAATAAATAAAGCTCACTCTTTTTCGTTCTTTGTGCTTTTAAGTTTGAATTATATTTCTAATCACAGTCAGTCTCTACGATACGTATGACGCGTCCCATCAAACGTGATGGCACTTGTGTAGAGAATAGTACCTTCTGTACAAGTACCTTCTCTCTGTTTTGTGCGCTACGAGGGTGCTACGAGCTACGAGTTACGAGCTACGAAACTCTGATTGTAGCTTGTTTTTCAGTCTTGCATGTAAATTGTCTATTTGTTCTTAATCATGGACTACTACGATTATAACGCTTTTAAAAATAGTTTTTTTATAACCGATGTAATCCTTACCAATATTATAAACGCGAAAGATTGTAAGTATGGCTGTATGGATGGAGGGATGTTTGTTACTCTTGTAAAAGAGATAGTTTTTACCCTGTATTAACACATAGGACTTTTTACGGGAAAAAGTCTTATGCCCACGGGAAATCTTACACAACGCGAGTTAAACCGCGAGCGAATCGCTAGTCTGTAGAATAAAAATCTCCATTATTTAGTTCATTAGTTTTCTTCCTTCCATATTTGGTAGCTCTTTCACGTCATGGTTGTATACTGAACATAAATATTTTTTTCTTCTGGTTATCTCGTCATCGCTTATCTGGTTATCTCGCAGCTTCGATATAATTCAAGAAGTAAAGCATACCCAATCTTGAACAATAAGCCCAGTAGTGGAACATTTGAATGTTTCAAAATAATATACGTGCAAAAGTATTCCTGTTGATTTCTGAGATTACTGAAAAAAAAAAACGTATTTCGGAAAAAAACTATATAAAACAACGGCGAAATCACGGGCCGACAGCCAATTTTAAATTAAATCAAATGACCTGCGATGAGAATTAAGGCCACATAAGGCCTTTTACAGCTAAGTATAATATTTTACCTCTAGAAAACGAGAATACAAAAATAAAACTATTGGCTCTGGCTGTAGACCTCGCGAGAACATACTATATTTTTTAAATGGCTGATTTATGATTTTTTACGTTTTCAACCCTCATAACTCTGTCATTTTATAAAATTTCCAACAACTGACCTGACAAAAACCTTAGATTAATTTATCGAACCTGCTCACAAAATTTGACGAGAATCGGTTGAGAAACGCGACCTGTAGTGGAACAAACAGACAGATGGACATATAAAAGAAATTTTGGCCAAACTGAAACGGAGACACTCTGAAACGTAGGCTCTTCGCGCTCGTTTGGTCAATAAAATTTTAGATATAAGTATGTACCGTTTTTGTTTCTTTTGTTTGTAACTTGTTCCACAGCAGGCAAAGTTGCAGTTATGAAGCTATTATATTTGTTACATGTAAAAGTACGATTTATTGGAATCTAAATCTCTGTGAGAGTTGTGTGGGAGGGTGCGTAATGCGGTACGTCGCGTCGCCCTCCGACAATGATACTCCAACAATGCACTCAACGAAACGCTTCAAATCTTCAAACAGTCACAGATACGAGTAACTACATAATGCATAAATATATTCACATCTATTTATTTTCAATCATTATAACATGCGGGTAGGTTGATAATAACAGAAGGACTCTTGTGTTAGTGTTGAGTTATGTTACGACTACTTCATTATAGCGTACGGAATAATCTTAATTTTCAATGACTCAATGCCTGAATAGGAGATCGGACTACTATTTTATTTATTTTATAAATCCAAACTTCTTAGTTTCTGCTATCTAACACTAAAAGATTTTTTGCTTTATCTTTAAAATTGACCGAGTTATAAAGGTTTGAAATTCAAGATTAGACAGAGAGGCACATACCCACTTGTGACGTCATTTGTTAGTAACGCCATATAATCTCCATACAAAAAATCGTTTTTGAAAGAAGACATATTGAAACTTTAAAAAATCACTGTAAATTCGTTTTTCAACCGATTCTGATTTTTTCTTCGCGAATCGTCTGCTACTGATTTATATTTTAAAAACAATTCATAACATAAGGTGAACAGTCCGATTCCCTATTATTGACATTGGTTTTAGGATCTCTACGTGGTCCGTAGTCTTACAGGTCACTAGAACTTGCTCTAATGAAAAAAAAAAACGCATGAACTAAAAAAAAAACAATTTTTAATACAAAAATAAGGCAAACTCAAGCAGAGATTTTATTTATTGAAGTAGAGTGTTTCACATTTCTTCGTATCACAGGGAGTATCAAATGTCGTGACAAGGAATCCCACTCACTCGTAGCGACTGCGGGGACTGTATTTACATACGCTCCACCGAACGACATGTTTGTATACTAATGCGACGGATTTGTAGTCAAACTCAAATAAAATACACGTCAATTTGCGAACGATCGGTTGGTGCCGCGTCTTTACCATATCTTTGCGTACTGCAGCTTTATACCACAACGAATTATCTAGTCTAGAAGAGTAACTACGCTTCAAACTTGACCCCACCAAATGAATACCAAAGAAAGCAAAACTGTACCATACGATATTCAAATACACGGTACAATGATGTTTTATATGACTCGGTTCGTAAGAACGTCGAAAGTAAGCTTCAATGTACAGCAGCGACATCATCTGCCTGTCTGTCGTCTGACAAAATTATTAGGTGCCATGTTTTAGCAGGCTTTGTTAGACGGTTACTCTTCTAGACTATATCTGGATTTAAGGTATATAGGACATTTAAGTCAACCAGTAGTGCCTAGAATTAAGTCTGCGCTCTCGTGAGGAGACAGTCCTGATTGCAGCTTCAGGAATAGTGTATATTGTCACCAGAACGTAGCACAATTTCAACAGCATTCACCATATTATATTCTTCTACATAAACTTGTTATTATAATTTTCATGTTTTTTACAAAAGTGTCCCAAGATATATCCCAATCGGTCATCCATTACAAATATTTAAATTTTAGTACACTGGATCTGAAGTTTCTAAAAGCTTCATTGTCTAAAATTCAATTAGATGACGGAGGCATGAAGGTAGACTTTATCCAACGTCCCTAGCTCTAATCCGGGATCTGATGAGCAGACGCTCAGGGGGGCATTGAGACTGTTTACTTAGGAACACCTGTACAAAACCAAGTCTATATAAGGTTCCATGCAGCGCAGTTGGTAACAGTATTGTCATGTAAGAGCTTGAGTGGTATAGGCCGATGCTTCTCATCTGGGAGATGCGGGTTCAAACTCCACTACATTCCAATGTATTATCTAATTTGACATTGCGGTAAAGAATATCTCCTGCGAAGAATTTCAAAGTTGACTAACCCACGGTCTGATCGTCCTAATTCTAACAATAACTATTATAGTGTAGTGATAATACAGAGAAAATTGAAAATCAAAGTACTAAATCAGATTTATCTTAAAACTCAATTTGCTATTTGTCTCTTTAGCCGCGTATTGAAGCATTTTAATTTCTACTTGTGGAACCCTACGGCAGTGAATAGTGAATAGCGTGTCCCACGTTTCCCATACCGCCCGCACCGCTCGCTCGTCGGACAGACTCTATTGTTTCCAGTATTAAACGGACGTGTGGACGCGCCTTTATTCATTCACAGCAATCAGCAGGAGATAGTCTCACTGCTGGAGATCTTACGTGAAATTAAATATTACCCCTTGTAGTGTATTACCCTTGGATGTTCAAGACTATTTACATTGCCGTTATTAAAATAAAATGTGTTCAAATCGCAAGAGTGCAAAATGTAATTTTTATCTAAGCCTTCTATTTTAGGATTCAGTCTGCTAATAAATAATTGTGAAATGTAATGAGTATGTATCATTCGTAAAAATAATAAAGTTATATAATCATCTATCGGAATCAAAACAAATTCATGTCAAAGGATTTAGCCGAATAAGCAATCTTCCTGTTTATTATTAAAATATTTTATCAATCATCATCATCATAATATGAATACCAGCTAAATGTCTACTATACACATTTTATCCTATAAAGCCTTTTTTATGTCAGTGCTTTATGCCGAGTGTAGCTATCTTTCGTCAGCGCTACGCCACGCTGTCTACGGCGTAGCACCGTAGTACCTTTATTGCCTACGACGACGACACAAAGAAACCGCGCTACGTCTGCTTTGAATACAGAAGTGCAGGAGCTACGAAAATCTCAAATAAATAAGAATTTTATTATCCTTGGTTTTTAAAATCTGTAAATAAATAAAACTCATTAACTGCGTTGTTAAATAAATGGCGTTGGTTTGATCGTACTGAAATGTCAAAAAAAATTAAAAAATGGGATTATAATTAAAAAAGAGTTCTAGATACCTATGTATCTGTAGATAATGTGACTCAGGCTGGCTGGACATTTCTTCCAAATGAGCCGGGTTTAAGTAGGTCAATACACAATTTTAGGTGACGGCTAATCACGCTTATTTCAGTTTATGTGACGCTAGAGAACCCGAGATAATCGAACGCAAACGTGTCCAGCCAGCTTGAAAACCGCTTTTCGCATGGTCTCTCAATCTCCGAACAAAAGGGATTCTAACTATTTCTTGCTTATTAATACTGCGTCACCTAAAATTGTGACAGGCATCCAGTTTGAATTTTTGAGACACGTATAGCCATTTAGCTAAAAAACAACTACTAGTTTTTTTACTAGCATTTAGTGACGGAATTTGTGACAGTCATAGCGTTTGTTTCATTGCGTCACATAAAGGCGTTTACGAGAAACCGATGAAAACTTGGTGCCAGCCAGCCTGATGTTCTGGCTGGCTGGCTCGTTGTATCTGCGCTGTCTGATGGTCTACGGCTTCCAAATTTTCTTCAAGATTTAGTGACGGGGACGATTAAGATAACCTGTATATGTGACGACGATCCCTCCCATAGTTTCAAAGATATTGATCATTGTTATTATTAAAAAAATACCTTTTTTAAAAAAATACGTAAAAAATATTTTTTATAAGTTGATCCCACAAAATAAATCATACGCAACGCAGCGTCTTCTCTGAACAACCGCGTGTCTGTAACTTAATGTTTATTTTCTTGCTCCTTGTCGCACTTTGACGGAATGCAAACGACAATATGCCATTGTGTCGCGATGCGATAACGTTTTATTATTATTAGCCCAAGCGAGCGGGACCATCTCTCCAAAAGAACACCCGGTATATTTCCACCCGGTATTATTACGAGGAAAAATTCAAAAGAGGATGTTGTTATCGGAGCGGGGAAATTGAGTCATGTACCTGTAAGATATAGAGAAAACTTATATTTTAAAAAGTATAATATCATGACGGGGCCGAAGGTTTAGCAAGAAAGCAGCAAGCAAAATAATAGGAAGGTTTTTAACTACAACTGTTGTCTTGGGTCATTAGTCAGTACAACCCATACCCATGTGATGTCTTAAAGTTGTACCCATTGTGCAACTTTAAGATTTAAAACTATATAGTTCATAATTATTGTGTTTAGGAAGCTTCAGGCCAGTTCAAGCACATGTATGGAGATATGGTTCAATTGTTTTTAATTATCCTTTTTTATATATTTCGTTGTTATTGGGTATAAAGTCTTAAATCGGCACCTTTACTTCATCGCATGGATTGTTTAGGTCTACAATTTTGACCTCACAAACCCTGGTGACGTGTCAGTATTAAAACCTACAAAACATTTGGACCACACTTTGACAATATCCTCAGCAAAATCCAATTTATCCTTCCTCAACAGTATTAAAATCTTCCTTTTAAAAAACAACGAGAGTTTCAATCAACGCAACATCAATATTTCGTATCCTGCACAGGAATTCGGATTGTGACAGAGTACCAGCAGGGTTGCCAGATAGGAGTTGAATTACAGTCCATATGTATCCAATATTGATGAAACTTGAATTGTCCCCTAATTTGATCTTTATTTTGAGGGGGGGATTTACTTAGAATAATTAAGTAAAAATTAAAAAACGACTGCCCTACAAAAAATATATAATCAATGTCACTCGGGATGTCACACACCTCCCTCCTCCCCCGACACATCCAAATCTGTTCAGGAATTCAGATGTTATGGTAGAGACTCACATACATACATGAACCCTTAACACATTACAGTCCTTTTTGGACAGCCGTGTAATAAAAGAAAATAAAAAGCATTAGAGCAATCCGATTTTTAGTTTCTGTGGAATACGTAGACAATCATACAAACCTACCTACCTACAAACCTACAGTGCTTGCACTGTGTAAGCACAACTGTTTATTAAATAATATAATTTTTCAGTTAGAGAAAACAGAATATTGTGGAATGCCAACAATTAATTCTTTATTAAAGTCTGAAACATGTCATATTTTCATCGTCATATCAGTCAAACTTACAAGGTTGTTAACAATGACTTCCTGCTTCTTTCACCAGAACTTTGGATTCTCCTTTAGGATACAATCTAACAACCCTAGTCTTTGATATAGTGTATCGATATAGCAGATGTATCGACATAGCAGATATATCGACGAGCGGCCGTATTGAGCCTGAAGTACTGCAATATTGGCAATAAAACAGCACTGAGCTGAAAAATCGATGTCGACAGACGAGCGCGGACGCAAATGTAACTGTAATTGTAGATTTAGAGCTCACAGCGATGAGGTTTAGTACGAATGTATGAGTAGAATAGCGCGGTGGAGACCTCATGCGCAGAATAAACACATGTGGGATATGTATATTAACTAATCTAACTTCAGATAGAGTGGCGGAGCGCAAAGATGCACGCCGTGAAGATTTTCCCGTGGGAATAGATATTTTCCCTTAAAAAGTGTCCAATGTGTTAATCCAGGGTGAAAACTATCGCCATTCCAAATTGTATCCAATTCCGTTTAGTAATATAGGCGTGAAAGCGGAACAAACATCTAAGCATCCAGGCATACTTACAATTTATTTAACAATTTATTTATTGTACTTGTTGCAAATTATTAACTCGGATGAGTGTACCATAATGTGATTAAACCGAGGGGGAACCTGGTAACCTGTAGCTGTAGCACAGGTCTCTTACTTATTTCAGGCGCCAATCTCTCACAAACAATGATTATTATTGCAACTCAATACCTTATTTATGTTAACTTTGTGAAGAGAATTAAACTATAATAATTATTATTGCAATATTAGTGTGCTGTGATAATATTCCCCGGACTCTATAATCTCTACCCACATTACTTCGCAACACAACCCCATTGATTGAAAGCTATGACAATAGATTTTATGCGCACACAATGATCTAATAAGTAGATCGCGAACACAAATCCCTATTCTATCAATACAGGATGAATTCAGTGCTCGGTTTTTTAAAAACAAAATATATATGGAATGTCTTAAAAAATAAAAAGGAAAAAATATACAGATAATTCTTTTTCATCATATACATATAAGCTTAAGCAACAAATTCTGATATCATCTATCTGATAGGAATACTTATGGGTTATGTTATGTCCTGACAAATCACCTTCAAACTGTAAAGGGGCAACGACGCGCAACTATTTTCTCTTTCTCACCTACTCCGTATACTCTCCCCTCCCCACTACTTTCGCCAAACGCTTACGAACCGTTGTTGCGGGAACTAGCACAATTTTAATGAAGCTATGAAAAACTACAATGCAATATACCTTGCCACCATAGTTGAGATGATCTTCACTATTGTTAATTTTTTGTGACGATGTACGCCTTCTACATATATTCAAAACGTAGCCAACGTCAAAGTTCCAGATCCCACCCTGTAGATATTACAATACAATGAAACACCCTATGACGAATTAAACATCATATTAGCATACGCGCTTGAGTTTGGAGTGAAAGTGATACATCGGAACATCGGATTTGTGTGACAATATGAGGGGGAGTCGGGTGTATGGGGGGGGAGTAAAGTTGTTCACAATAAATCCGGAGTGGCGTATCTCTATTCAAACAGTTGATACGAGCGTAATGCGGGTGGTCTTGGCTTGAGATGTATGTACATGTACGGAAAGTCCGCTTTTCAGGAAAACGTGTTTTTGAAAACCAATACTTTTAGGTACTTTGCTCGTCAATAGACCTGGAGGAAAGGCCGTTCAACTCCGAATCCTTTGATAAATAAAAATAAAAATGGCGTTAGATACCTATCTCAAAATAATTAATAAAACTTTGAAAGTATTTCTATTGTTTTCGCATTTCTACTTTTCCTTTGGAATAAAGAGTAAGAAAAACCTCTGTACAGTTTTTTTTAGCAGTTCATGCACATAAAATAAGATACAAAACCAATTTTGAGGTTTCATAACTTAGGTTTGGTGACAAGTACTAAGCATTAGCTACTAAGCCCGTGCATTAGTCTCATGCGCATGTGTTCGAGACTCCGCGGCACTCGACGCGGATAGGTAAACAAGGCGTGCACCCTCCCCCGCGTCTGCTAAAAATTCAGACGACACGCGTTAATGGCTTGCAAATTGAAACACGTACTGCAGGAAGAAAGGTATAGATTATAATACCACAGGTTTATTTTCGTGGTTAAAAGAGTCTACTTGTTAGCTTTGTTAGCTTCGAAGTCGATAAATGATTTGTAAAAATCTTAATTCGAATAAATTATTTTTGATGTCGATTTCTTTTTTGAAGGGCCTAACGAAGTGTTTGAGCGTATTTCTTCAGGGCACACATAGTTTGTCCGAGAAATATCCGATTTCCAAATTAAAGAGTTTTTTTTTCTTCGAACCATGGAAACAACAGCCTTAATATACCTATACAATAAGAAATAGTATTTGCACTATATACGAGTACAATGCATAAAAAATATTAATTGTTTTTTTTAAACCCGATGAAAGGTGGCACCGTAATAATAACACTTCGTAAAAATTCTAAAAATCTTTCTACCGAAATAAGCTGCTTTCTAAAAGACAAATAAAATTGTGAATTCAACTAAAAGAAATAAGGGAAAATCTGTCTCCCGTTTAAAATTGTACATAAAAAATTCAATTAGTCTCGCATCCGACGGGACGTGTAGATTTTGGCGGCAAATTTAACGCTTTCGGGGAAAAACGTGGCAATTTAGACCTTATATCGGTGTGATAAGCGATTGTGAGTGGCGAAGCGTTAATTTCCATATTAAAACCGTCACAAAGGAAGATTTCAAAAACCGAGGTGGGGTGGAAACAGAGCACACAGAGAGCGGGAAACGAGAGAGGTGATATGGATGTGGCACTGTTTGCGTTAGATACCTAATTACTTGAATATTATATTTCTTACGTAGGCAGTGACTTCTTGCTATCCACGTCAACGGAAAACAAAATAACGGCTGTATTCCGAATCAGATTTCACGGCTCAAAGTACTGACAGCGATTACTCGCGTACCGATTCAGAAATCGCGATAATACGGCTCATGAGCGAAATCAAAACGGAACGGCGTTAGAGCGCGCTGAAACTGCTTATAACTCAGTCTTGCCAGATGTTGATTATCGTACCAAAACTGGCAAAATTTTAAATTATTATACGTATTAAATATTATATATAAAAATATAAAAATATTATATATAAAAAGTATCGTACAGCTGTGAAAACAGCACTTTTCGCATGGCTAGTACCCAAAATAAGAAAAGGTATGCGAATTTTTAAAAATGGAGATGTAAATAGGCACATGAAATTAAAAAAATACAAAAAAAGAATGTTTGATATTTATATTTATATTTTATCAGATTGCCTATGATATTATCTTATGTATGTATGTGCCTGAGTCAAAACTATCGTAATATATACATAACCTACTCGATACTTTTACTATCAAACATCTGGCAACCCTAACCTACAAAACTGATTGATTTAAAATATTTCAGTATTGAATAACGTGTTTTTAATTTTGTTCAACCAAATAAATATAAGACACGTTAGTTTTACATTTAAACATTTAACTTTTAAAAATAAATACACAATATGTCAAAGTCGAATTTGACATTACGCTTACATGAATTTCGCTCTGGAGCATGGGCGCCGTTAGCGAAAGATGGCGGCGGTCATGACGCAATCCGTGACGTCACAATGGCTGCCGTGATCCCAATGACAGTGATTCGGTACGCGGTTTTGGGTACTCAAAGTGCTGTCAGCGCGATTCGGAACGCAGGGCACGAGAATAGACTGATAATATTTTTTGTTTATTTAATAATAAATTTGAATATGGCGCTATCGTTTCGCTCCACTACTCATGGTTTTAGCGAATTTAGTGCTGGCTGTCTAATAAAACAAAAGATAAAAAGTCGACGTTGACTGAAATAATGTCCCTCTGGAGCAAAATAATAGCGTAACAGACAAAACATACAAAATAAAAATCTAATAGGACTCGTACATAACGAAGTTACTTGTCTAAGATTACTTGTGTAGATAATAAACGACGACGTGCTTATAAGTATTTATTTAAAATCTTCTTGACAAAAAAGATGTTGGACGTTAACTAGTATAAACAAACGAATTGTAAGGTTTGAAGTTAGAAAATCATAGCAAAAAATATTTCCTGGCACTCACTGTAAACCACATCCACATACTCCCACCTCCCGCCACCGCAAACAATATTGCGGTGCGATACCGCCTATGATAATCACGTCAAACCGCGCGACGGCACCGGCGCGGGCGCGGGCGTAGGCGGGGGTTGGCGGGGTGGTAGGGGGGGGGGAGCCGGTTACTGCAAGCCCGATTATCCTGACGAGAGTACTTGTAGAGATGGCTGAGCGGAGACGACTTCTGCGGAACCTACAAGGGTACAACTCTTTCGTTGCGCGTAGCAGTAGTTTATGCACCCGCTATTGTAATATTCAAGAGTAATGACAGGATTTGTTTCATGTTTTTGACGTGGTTATTTAATGGTGGGTTCTTGAACAAATACATTATTTAAAATATTCCCATTTGATTCTTCGGTTGTAATGTAATTATAGACAGCCTTTTCACGCCGCTTACAACGAGTATGTTAGTCTGCACGGATTACTTAAAAATTATCGATGGATCGAAATATATATTTAATTGATAAAACTCTCTATATTCTAATTTAGAAAAAGTAACATGAGTCATTCATTGCGTTGCGTTGCAAACACTTGTAGAATTGCTACGCCGTAGTCTCCTCTCGTAGCTTTTACTACGGCGTAGTACAGATTAGGAATTATTGTGCTAGAAAGTATGATAACCAAGATTTGATTGTGATTACAAAATATCAGTCTTAGCCCAATGGTCCTACCCATCTGTTCTACTGTTGTTCACAGTTTTCTTCCTATTTTTCACAGCGTAAGTAATTTAAGTACTAATAATGAAAAATAGTAGGGGTACCTAAATTGGAATAATTTTTTAAATAAAAAATAACAGTCTCTCTAAATCCGGTTTCTATAGAGCGCCGATATTTGACATGTACGTTTCAGGAAAACTTGAAAAGCGGATCAAACGGAATAATTGGAGCGTCTATTTCGGCGTCAAAAAAATTCATTTTGCTTTTTTTTTCGGATGGAACGAACGTCCACCACATCGGCTCTCCGCATCCGAAACATCCGTAATTTTTTTGCGTACATTTGATTACAAGACTGCAGATATGTTGCTCAATGTTCAATCTTGGCGTGCAATGGAAAACGATATTTAATGATGATGAAAAACAAAAGTCTTATTCTTTTCTTCTTCGGATTAAAAGGTTCGCTCTCGTCGCGTCAGTGGAGGAATTGCAAAAAACTCGACGGAATAATCTTCACTTCTTCTTCATATCTTCATGACTGAGGGTCATAACCACCAAAAGACGCATAGCTGGACAAAGCTCTCCAGTGCTTCTATTTTGGCTTCTATTTTTAAGATGGATTGCCGCCTAGGTGTTGCAGTTAATGGATTCGAGAATGTCATCTGTCCACCGGATGGGTGCTCTTCCTCTGCTTCTTCTTCCCTCAAAGCGGCTCACTAGTACAAGTCTCTCAAGATTATTTGGCTCTCGGCGGGCAACATGCGCCGTGTGGTGACGGCAGATTTACCAACCCCTACTCTTCCCGTGGGTGTCGTAAGAGGCGACTTAGGGACTACACATTGAACAGGGAACGGGCAGCAGCACTCACTGATACAGTAACCTTTTAATCTGCGATCTCCTACCCGCCTGCCAAGCGTGGAGATTATGGCAAAACCCTCCACTTAAGTGGAGGAGGCTCATGGTCCAGCAGTGGACTGTAACGGGCCGTTGATTTAAATCTGTAACCACTGATAACATCCAACATCGGATTGCGACAATGGATACACGACCTTATTAATTAGCATTGGAGACAAGACGTTTCAGGTTTGAAGGGTGCTTATTCAGGAAAGATCTTTAATTTAATAAGACCCGTATTCAACTTCCGTTCTTTCGTGCTAAGAGTATCCTTTGCTACATCATCAACTCATCTTCATCATCATCATTATCGTGTGGATTGTAAGGTCGACAACAGACCTCACAAACCCTAGTGTCAGTGTTATAGAGCCGCCAAAGATCACTAACTTGGCTCATGTAACGACTAGATAGTAGCCGGGACCAACGGCTTAACGTGCCTTCCGAAGCACGGAATCATCTTTCTTTTCGAACAATCAGGTAATTCAGCCTGCAATGTCCTACCCAAACTGGAGAAAGTCTCACAAAGAGATTTTTGCTTGACAGTGTCCCCACCGGGAATTGAACCCGGAACCTCCGTAATGGACGTCGAAATTTTGACCACTCGGCCACGGAGGCTGTTCTGAACTTCATATCACACGTCTATTCTATGTAGTAGTAGTTTCATCCAGTAGTAAATGGAACAAAACATTGTACAGCGAGGGAAATGACTGACACAGGCTTTTAGTTTCAGCAGGATATCCGCAATGCATCTATCTACATCACTTGCATGTAAATTTTTCTATTTGCGTAGAGGGATTTTAAAAATGTGATCCATTTCCAAACAGCTTTTATAATAAACTGTTTGCCCGTAGCTACGACCGCGTTTTTTGTGATATTTCCTCGTGAGAATAATCAAAATATTTTTCTAATAATCAAGATAGTGTTAAAGTTAATGATGTACTTCATCTTTTTACTTAGATATTGAATTTCATCCAAATCGATTTAATTGTTTAGGCGTGACAGTGGCACAAACGTACAAAATATTTTATATTTTCGTGTTGAGACACTCGCGTCTATCGTAATTAGTGAGGTAGTGGGGAGATGGTACGTAAGATCATTCGAAAAATATTTATATGCACTTTTTTTTTTAGATAGCCTACCACCTATCCTACCCTGCTCTTCTATCTACCTACCTGTTCTGATATTTATTTATCTGTTTGGTCGACTTAGAGCGTTCGTTGACAACATTCCTGAATAATAATGCCGTCTACATGTAACCAGGTTGCCTGGAAGTAATTACTAGCAATATGGCCGGTTGTACTATCTTTACTTTTGTAATTACTGTATTTTTTTGTGTCTGTGTGCAATTACGTATGTTTCATGGAGTAGATTAGGAGTAGTACATATTATCTATCGTTCAGCCATCATTGACCGCCCATTCACTAACTCCAGCGACATAAGTGCGGGATCTCATTGGGAAATTGGTTCCATTCGTTCTTCTGGTCCAGCGACCGAGTTAGTGGGCCGCGCTGCCGCATATCACCTAGATTCTGGACTGTGGTGGATGCCCAAGTTTGAAAACAGATATTTTTTGTTTCTACTTAGTTTTAAAACATGAATTTCAAAGGAAGGACTATAAGGATAGTCAGAATTCGTTTTTAAAACTTGATAAAACTTTAAAGTTTGGCTAGAAGAAAAAAGCGGCAGGATTTATTTTTTATTCTTTTTTTTCATTACCCCAGTAAAACATTACTTTGACACCTCGACACTATAGCACTTCATTCATACTAAGGAGGCACTAAGTTAACTTTTGTGGGTTGGACGTAAAAAAATAATGACATTTATAATACCTAAGCATAATATGTTAAAGGGGTTTTTTTCAATATACTTATTACTTATTGATTATATCGTTCGCTACTCATTGGCTCTTAAAAGTGAGATTTGCTTCGAAGCTTATCTATTTTATACATTACATTTGTTTTACGATATTTATAGAATACGTATATTATAGAAGCTATGATGTCAATTTTGCTCTCATATTACAATTAAAACAATCACGAAGTTATTGGGCTTCTTTGATTAATTACTGCATTATTAATGTTTCACTTCATGCCCCCCCCCCACCTTACTACACACCACACACCCTTCTTAATTCATGCAAGGAAACACTTAATTATTCTCAATTATACGCCAACACGCCAGACTCGCGAGACGTTTGAAGTTTACGGGACAAATATTATGAGAAATTATTATCTACGTCTACTTATAAATTGTGTAGAGCCACATGTGTTATTAATATTAATTATCAGTAGGTACTGTTTGTTATTCAGATACATTAAATAATATATTATAGGTTGATGCGACAGAAAGTTAAAATTTTAAAACCTAAGCGGCTTCCTTGGTTTTAAAAATACTATATAAAATAAAATGTTGTAAGTTCTTACTTGAAAAAATATGGAATTGTATATAATACTTAAGTGTTACTACTCTCGTTTTAATTAAAATTATGTACCTTTTCTTTCCTACTACGGTCTATCTTGTCTACATAGATATATCAAACGTAGTAGATTATAGTACAATGCAATGCAAGAATACAAGACGCAAAGCGTAGTGTTTTGCTACGGACTACGGCGCGCGGCGGCGTAGCGATTAAACTCGTAGCAATTGAACATTAACAATATTCTTATAATTTATACGTATTTTAATAACTTGAAATAATACATTATGCTTCGTGTCGTAACTTCATGACAATATGAGTAAACAATTAATTCTTCACTAGAGAACGATATAAGATACCGATTTCGTGACTGCCTGATGATGAAGTGACGAAACCGGTAGCTAACTGTTTTTTACTCATACTGGAAATAACGTTTGGGAAATAGGGCAGGGCCTTTGAGTATTTAGTATTATACTTAGTACAAATACGATTCAAGTATCAGTATCAACCAACCTACTAACATCTCACACAACGATAACAACTGATAACGATCTCTTCCAATTGAAATGTCGATCTCATTTCTATAGAAGTGAGTATAATAGACTGTGAATCGCATTGTTCGCTCGCGGTGAGACTGAGCCATCGCAATCACTCGCCGTGTCCCACTGGGCGGTGTGGTTATGGGAGGAGGGGACGTTTACAACTTACGAGACGACTAATAAAAGACAAAATAAACATTTGTCGCTTTGTAAATATTAGACCTCGTTGATGGTACCAGAGCGAAACAAATTGTTCACCCTCATAATCATCTCAGCCGGAAGACGTCCCCTGCTGAACATAGGCCTCCTTCATAGATTTCCTAAGTGAAAGGTCCTGCACTACTTCACTCTGCCATGGAATATAAGATTTGGCAGTCCATCTCATTTTCTATTATTATTGTGACATAAGGCGATCGATACAGTGGTTTCGTCACAAAATATGGAAAAGAAAAATCTAGGCGGATTTTTTTCAAAGTCATTTTTAACGGTCAAAACGGTTTTTCGGTCGGTCATTATTTTTTTATTCATTGAATATTGTAATTTTGTGTGGTAATTTTTATGGCCCAACTATTTTTTTAGTCATCCTTATGAAATCTAAAAGCAAAAAAAAGTTCGCTGATCGGAGATCAAACTATTTCCAATTTTTTGAGTCGCTTCTTGTAAAAGTCCTTTCCCACCCTTCACCCTCGTGCACTCATTTCATTCACATCGGAGCCGTGACGGCGCTCACTCATTTGCGAATATCACTCACCAATATGAACGTTTTGTTGCAGATGAGCTCCGTGGAAGAAAAGCCTCCTGCTGATGTGGCCACCAAGCTGCGGGAGATGAGAAACACCGATCTAGTATCAAGATTACTCGCCGCCACTCCTCCGTACCTCTACAGCGCCTTGCCACTGCAACCGCACGCGTTCTTCTTCAGTGAGATGCTGAGGTCCTTCGTGAATGCCCGACATGGCTGCCGACCTTCACACTACCATCGCCGGTTCAAACGTCGCTCGCACAAATACTTCGCCGAAAACGAGACCGAATGGCGCAGAGAATATCCTAAAGATGAAGATAAGAAAGAACCCGAAACGCGTCCTGAGGTACCATTAGAATTGACCGTTGAGAAGCACCAAAGAGTTCGCGAGCCATCGCCTAAAGAAGAACAGACAAAGTCGATTAGCCCTGATCCTCCAGGCAGACAATCCACCTTTGTAGATGTCGGCACAGAAGAACTTCCAAAACCATCTCCATGCGCGCGAAATCCGGCAGAAAACCAAGTTCCACCCTCAAATCTGATTTTACCGCCGCCTCCACCTATGTGGTATCCTCCTCTCTACAACCCACAATTTGGAGTAGACCCGTTAAACTTTTTCATCGATTTACGTGTCCAAGGGCATATCTATGACAGAAAACGACTAGCCGAGGGTCTAGAGAGTAATGCCAACCAAGAAATGCGCCAAGAGGAGTCTGGCTTGGATAAAAGACTTGGCAGAGATTTTGCGCAAAGGCCAAGGCATTTGTCAGCCTTTTCTGTACCGGTTCGTTCGGGAAATATTAATGTAGATGGACCTGAAAAGTATTTCGACCACGTTTCTCGAGCTGGGAAAACTAATGGGACTTCGTATATAATGAAGAATTTGAAAGGGGTGTATGAAAACCTGCGCAATCAGGATATAAGGGACGATCCTAAGGATGAGAAAGGCGATGAGACTAAAGCGGAGTCCTCCGATATTGATGATGATATAATTGATTAATTTACTTTATGTATCAAAGTAGTTGTATACTTACATTCTATGATCTCAAGTAAAATACTTATTAATTAAAATATAATTACGCAGTAAACCAATACATTATATGAATAGGAAACTAATTAAGTGTTATTTTATGAAAAAAAAAACAATGTACTTACATAAATGTAGTGATGATAATAAAATCATAATAATTACCGTCTTAGATTTTTATTTTTATTATTATTATTACACGACTGCTGAAAAAAAGGATTGTAATGTGTTCAGGGTTCATGTATGTCATGGACGTATAAAAATATACGTCCATGATGTATGTATGTAAGTATGTATGTATTTCCACCATAACTTTTTAATGCCTGAACATATTTGAATGTATGGGGTATCTTTAGAATCCTTACATCAGCCCGAGCGACACTGGTTATATTTTTTAATAGCGGGGCAGTCGAGTTTTAAATTTTTAGATGATTGTAAGTAGTGCAGCATTACTGCAGGTTTTTTAATAACCTTTTTGGTATGGCTCTTTTTTCTTTTGGCCGGTTTTTATGTCACATTTTCAAATTTAAAATTTTCTTGGTTTGACCTTTTTCTAAATTGTTTATTGTTTTCTCGGTTGTCGTCTGTCATAAGATGGGAACGATTTGAACTTGGTTGAATATAAATCTCTAAATTAAAATATTATGAGTAAATGTTGTAAGTGGCTTGGAATGCGATAATTATTGGGACAGGCTCCTACTTTGGACTAGCCGGGTAAGTCTTGTGCTGTCTTCCTCCTGGTTTTTATCGACGCACTTTTCTCTTTCCCTGTCTTGGTTGGATGGCGATTATTTCTTTGTCAATCTTTACAGTGTATTTCCGGCCTCTGCGGCACACACACGAGGGTCCCTCCGTGCCTTTCTCGATCTCTCGCCGTGGTTCCGGACCCCTGAGGCCACCGGGCGTTGGACGTGCCTGGAGCTGAGTGCCGCAGACCCGCGCACCGGCGTCCCCCCTGGGATACTGCCCATCATTTTTTAGCCTTTTTTTGTATCTGTTTTGTAATTTTGTATGCGGAATTTGCCAAATTTAAATTCCTTTTCTAAATTCTAAAAAGGCCCTTTAGGTTTCTCTGGCCCACCTTTTTTTGGTTCCCGTTTGGCTATACTCTCTCGGGGTACTCCGCGGTTTTGGTACACCTTCCTGCATCGATACACCACAACACAACACTAGTTCAGCGACACTACATCGCCGGAGTCCCCTCAGGACTCGACTCTCGGCTCATGCTTGGCAATTTCTAGGCCTTTTCAAATTTATATTATACCGTTCGGACAAATTCAATTAAATCTTTCTTTGTACACCTAAATTTCTCGTTTCGCCTGTGGTCGTCGACCACAGGTTAGCTAGCTTTTCTTTTTTAACGCTACAGTAGCTACTATTAGTTCGCGCAACAAGTTATGAGCGCTGACCTTGCGTGTATATTCTTTCGCTCAAGCACTTCCTAAACTGCCACAGTAGTAAACCGTGACATAGGCACAAAATGAATTTATCCCCAACCACTCTTGTCTAGCGCTCATAAAATATGTTTCGTGGGCTAATTCTAGGTACTAAAAAAGTAAGTAAATATTAAAATGATGTAGATAGTTTAAAAAAACAGTATCAGCTTTTGCGGCTTTTACGGGTTTAGCAAGGCATGTGATTGCTTATACCAAAGATATTATATTCATACAAGCGGCTTATACTCGTAGACACTGCTCGTAGAAGCCATGCGAAAGCACGTATTGCGTATAGTAGGTATTCTATATAGTTTGTGGTTATATGTAAACCTACCCCTTCCAGTCTATCTCAGAAAGACTTTAAAAAGAGCCTATAGGTATAAGTATTAGATCCAATTTCCGTCATCCGAACTACCATATACGTCCTAATAGAACATAAATATTTTTATCTTATCTTATCGTTATCATACAAATACCGGAGCGATTTTTACAGATTCGGATCGGACCAATGATAAATTGGATCGGACGTTTTGATACATTCCCATCATTTAGGCATTTTTTATGGTTTGGCAATACCAAAAAGGGTATTAACGTTTGTTTTATCGAAATAAATAAAGCCCACTTAGCCTTTTTACTTTGTACATATAACTCAACAAAGGTCTTAAACTTTTTACTTTAAATTAATCTAATTAGTTTTTTTTTTATGATAAAAGAATGTATAAAAATTTGATAAAAATTTATGATTTTTCAAGAAAAATATATTCCTTGCGTTAAATTAACTATGAAATGAATTTTACATTTGACAATAGGTGTTAGTGTTGCTATAAAAATAATCTACTTTCCTGTCAACAACCCCTTGCCAAGGCAAGTCCCTTGGCAACCCCTTGCCAAGGCAATAACATTAAAGTTCTTGAACTTTAATGTTATTCTAATTTATTTTAAATAAACTTAAAATAAAAGTATTCTCAAGTAAGCCTCAAGAGAAAAAAAATGTTCTGCTTAAAACAATAATACACACATAATATAAAAATTCAATATTTTTCATGTTTTTGTTTTCAAGTCGAATCTTGCCTTGCGTTCCGAAACGCGCTGAAATCGATTAAAGCACCCGTAATCGCGTTCCGAATTACTGTCAGCTGTCAAAACTCATACATTTTTTTGCTTTTCTGATCGCTGACAGCGCTGAAAGTCTGAATCGGAATACGCCTTTGGTGAGTGGGTGGTCCATGAGTGAGTAGTGTAGTCCCTTTATTGTCCTATGGCAACATTAGTCACCACGCGATTTTTGTGAATCTCCGAATTTCTCGAACAAATAATTTGTTTTTCTGAGTTTTCTTTCAAAGGTCGAGATAATGTTTGGAAACAGCCCTGTATTGGTGTTGAGTAAGTTTATTCAAAATCGGTTTTCTTATATTTTCATGTATGTTGCGATTTCATTCATTATCATGGATCATCTGACTTTCAGGCCAAAACACAAAACGTGAGTCCGGCCGGAAGGTTCAACTGGAAAATATCAATGCTGGAAAGGTAAACTCCTATCAAGCTCACTAAAAAATCAATATTTCCACTTCAATCTTGCCAATTCATCCGTTTATATCCATATTTTCGGTATATTTCAGACTATAGCGGACGTTATCCGAACATGCCTCGGCCCGCAAGCGATGTTGAAAATGCTCATGGATCCCATGGGAGGGATCGTCATGACGAACGATGGCAACGCGATCCTCCGCGAGATCACCGTGCAGCACCCGGCTGCCAAATCCATGATCGAAATCGCTAGAACACAAGATGAAGAGGTTAGAATTACTTAGCCTTCTTTAAAAAAAGTCTTTCAAATGAGAGAAACGATTTTGTTAACTTTGTAGGTCAATATTTATCTTACAATTCACACTAAAAGACCTATAAAATATACAAGACTTCAGTAGCTGAAAATTGTAGATAGCACACAGCACAGCCCGGAAGCAATAAAGTGGGAAGATCTATGTCCAGATTTTTTTCCAAATATGTTAATAATGATTTCCATCCAAAATATCCATGTAAAATTTAATGAAATCAGACAAAATCCTTATGCACCTTTGTTGTAGAAACACAATATCTTTCATGAGAGTAATTTGTTTTATTCCAATATCCAGGTTGGTGATGGCACAACCTCAGTGATCGTCCTGGCTGGAGAGATGTTAGCTGTTGCCGAGCCATTCCTTCGACAGAACATTCACCCAACCGTGATCATCCGGGAGTACCGCCAGGCTTTGGAGGATGCTATCAAACTCCTGCAGGACAAGATCTCCATACCCATTGACCTAAACGACAGGGATAAGTTGAAGGAAGTGGTGAGTGCAATTATTTTGTTTAGTTATCAATTTATAGCAGTACAAGCAAGAGAAATGTGTATGAATTAAAGAAAATCAACAGTAAAAATTGGTCCTACTTATTTCTAGGTATCCTGAATACTATAAACATCCTATACAACATCCAAGACTTAAAACCAAACTTTTTCTACCCCGCTGTAGGACTGCACTTTATAAGAGAAATTGCTATATCCTGGCGATCATGGTGTATAACTGTATTCCTGCTGCACTTAGAGAATTACCCACTAATATATTTGTAACCAAATTAAGGAAATGGCTGATAGAAAAATCTTTTTATAGTTTTAGAGAGTTTTTTGCTGATAGTGGTAATTAAGATATAATGTAAGCAATGTAATGGGTATCCAATACTTAAATTTTGCATGCCATGCAAATGGTAGAATGTACTGAAACTATATTGTTAATTGTAAAAATCTGTTATACATAAATTCTGTGCAAATAAATAATTCTATTCTAGGAGGCAACTGTTTCTTTGTTTAGTAAGGTTTTCAAAATTTTTGGTATCTTTTTTAATTCCTGATACTCTAGTACTTTAAAATAAGCTTTAAGTTTTTTATCAAAAGCAGCGAATACAAGTAATCACTAAGAAAATTGTTGTTGAAATCGATACAAGACAACCACTTTAGACACACCATAATAAAGTTACTTGTATAATAACAAATGACGATTTAATATCCAGAATATCTCAAGAGAACTCTATGCCTTGTAACTACATCCAGTTTTTACATTCAATAATGTTGGGATAGTAATAATAATATTTATTCACATTATCTTAATTTTCAGATCCGCTCATGCGTGGGTACAAAGTACATTGGTCGCTGGGCTGACCTGGCTGTGGATATAGCACTGGATGCTGTGAACACAGTCACCGTTAGTGAGCATGGGAGGGTCGAGGTTGACATTAAGAAGTAAGTAAAAAAAATATTTAAAATTATAACTGTTTTCTAGTGTGTCTCTGTCTTTGCCTTTATGTCCAATTTTGTGCTTTTATTTTTAATTGTTTTTATTTTGTTTTTTCTTTTGACACATCAGATTTTTTCTGTAATGTCACACAAAGGGGAGCAACCAAAATGGGCTTAGCCTTGAACAGCCACAGCAAAACGAAATAAAATCATGAAACGTTTTGCAATAATATAATGAATTAAGCCGCCTATACAGGAGTATCAAAATAAATGTAAAAAAAATAATGTTTTGTAAGACTTTCAATCCATTGATAACGCCAAAACTAGTGTTGCCAAATATACATTCTGACGAAAGTAATGAGAACCTTGATCCTAAAATTCCAACATTTATCTGATACACAGACAACTCAAAACAGTCAATATTATAATAATATTTTTATGTTCATATTGAAGCCCCCTCTGGGCTCAAACATTTTGGTTTCTGTCCTTTTACCATCAAACCAGTAGACCTGTATGTGTTTTTACAAAGTAATACACTCGCGTTTTTGCTATACGTGGAAAGTATTGCGTTTTACTTTTATATGTTGTTCATAGTTCGCATTACTGCAATTTAAGAAATCAAAACTCAACTACATTTCTCATCTTCAGCTATGCAAAGATCGAGAAGATCCCCGGTGGTACAATCGAAGAGTCAGCGGTGTTATCCGGAGTGATGATCAACAAAGATGTGACTCACCCTAAGATGCGGCGCTACATTGAGAACCCGCGCATTATCTTGTTGGACTGCCCTCTCGAGTACAAGAAGGGAGAGAGCCAGACCAACATCGAGATTATTGGGGAACAGGTATTATCATGTTACTAATTTATTTTTAGGGTTCTATACCTAAATGGTCATCATCATCATCGTCGTGTGGGTTGTAAGGTTGACAAACGACCACACAAACCCTGGTGTCAGTGTCATAGAGCCGCCAAAGGCCACTGACTAGGCTCATGTAACGACTGGATAGTAGCCGGGACCAACGGCTTAACGTGCTTTCCGAAGCATGTAATCATCTTTCTTTTCGGACAATCAGGTGATTCAGCCTGTAATGTCCTAACCAAACTGGATTCTTCCTCCTAACGAACTCAAGAAGAGATTTTTGCTTGACAGTGTCTACACCAGGAATCGAAACCGAAACCTCCATAATGGGCGTCGAAATCTCGGCCATGGAGGCTGTTACCTAAATGGTGTCAATGGGACTTTAAGCGTCTGCTGTCCGTCTGTCTTTCAATCAGCTGGTTGTATTTCATGAACCATAAAACTGTTAAAGTTATCACAGAGTGTGTATTTTTATTGCTAATTTACTTTCTTAAGAAAAAAATTTGCCAGTCTAAAAAAAAAAATACTAGTAAAAATTATTCACTATTCAAGACGATGTGTTCGTATTATTCGGACTTCAACACAAGTATAGCAAACAAGTCCGATTAAAAGACGCGAATACCGCATAGCGATGTGGAGTGTCAGCATAAGGGCTCGTTCACACATTCACGGTTTGGGGTCGCTCAGTAATGTATGAAGCTGTATGGAGGTGTGCCTGCGTTAGCGCGCCGGTCCGGTTTGCAACCGTGAATGTGGGAACACCTCCATAGAGCTTCATACATTACTGAGCAACAGTGCGCCGGACCCTGTGGCCGGACCGGCGGCGTAATGCGGCGTGAATGTGGGAACGAGTCCTAAGACTACCTGATTATATTTTTGTTAACGAACCCTCCTTGGGACAGTGGCCTAATCACCCTAATTTAAGGGATCGAGCCCCTCCGTAGGGACGTATACCAACTATTGATGCTTACAATTCCCGATGTACCAGGACTTCACGAAGCTGCTGCAGTTAGAAGAGGAGCACGTGCAGCGTCAGTGCGAAGACATCATCGCGCTCAAACCTGACATCGTGTTCACAGAGAAGGGCGTGTCCGACCTGGCTCAACACTACCTGGTCAAGGCCGGCATCACCGCCATACGCAGGTACCAACACGTGACGTCACTGAATTAATATAATACCAAAACGGCCAGTCACCGCCTCACAAACCCGCGAATTAAGAGGTTTTGTGTTAGTTATATCCCGCATAGAACTAGAACTATGGGGCACGGCCAGCATCTCAAACCTGGAAATCCTCCAACGATTTCAAAACGCTGTATTTCGAAACATCCTCAACGCACCGTGGTTTACCAGAACTTCAGATATGCATGAGTACCTTGATGCAAAAACAATAAAAGAGGAAGCGAAACTAGCATCAAAACGCTACATGGCGAGACTTGTTTCTCATAACAACACCCTTGCAGTCGTTCTGACAGAAACACGCCAAAGGCTAAAAAGGTACAACATTAACGAACTACCAGAAGGACGGTGACCGCTGTCAGACAGCTAAATAAGAGAAGAGCCTCCGATGGGAGGAGCCGTCTCGCACGCCACATCCGCTCACAGAAATTCTGCTTATAGTGATTGCACTGATTGCAGGAAGAAATAAAAAAAAAAAAAAAAAACCCGTTAGTTTAGGGAGTTAACTGTACATAAGGTAAACAATCTTATTATATATTTGTATATAATTAAGTATGTATTTATCTATTTATGTAATGTATCAACGGCCCGTTACAGTTCACTGCTGGACTATGAGCCTCCTCCACTTAAGTGGAGGGTTTTGCCATAATCTCCACGCTTGGCAGGCGGGTTGGGTATATCAGCTGTCTGGTACCCATGTATGTATGTATAAGGGGGACGTCCGCGAGGAGCGCAGACGGGTGACCTGCTCCATATACAGGAACTATTTCACCCTTAATCCCAGTTTTGATGGATGCTCCTTTCATGATAGCGCCGCATCAGCTCAGCCGTATCGCGTGATACTCGTGGTAGGTGAGTAGTGTTAGGTCTATCCCTTGTTCTCTCCGCTTCTGGCATAGGGTGACCCAGTGGCCCCGGCGACTACTCAAGGAGAGCCAGCTTGGCAACGGCTATTGCTACTACCAGCCAACCCCCCCGAGCGCCGCGTGAGCCCCGGTGCCCCCCACGCCTTAAGCTTCGAGAATACCGGGTTCCCCCACACGATTGTTCTCCCCCCGTGAGATCGCAATCGGCCGGGCCTGCCATCGCCCACCCTCGGAGCACCCATCGAAGGAGTACTGGTTTTACTGTAGCTCCTCCGTGATGGCCCCCTCAAATCTGCCTGTTGCTTTGCAGTATCTCAGTATGTCCTTGAATGACAGATTGCAGAGTTCTTCCTTTTCGATGCTGTCTGTTCCTAGTATTTCCCATCTCGGCAGTGAGTACATCGGACATTCTGCCAGGAAGTGTAAGCTTGTTTCATCTTCGCCGCACTCTGGACATGAGGGGCTCTCTGCTCTCTTCATGATGCTGAGATGTCTCTGTAGCGTGCAGTGTCCTGTCACTATACCTGTGATGACTCTGACGTCTTTTTTCTTGTGTTGAAGTAGGTGCTTAGTTCGTCTGCGATCAATTGTCCTGATGAAGAGTTTCGACTGCCGGTATCCGGTGGCCTTCTCCCATCTGGCATTGGTTTCTACTCTTGTTTTCTTCTCAATAACTCCTTTTGTAATTCTTTGTGGTATTGGTAGGCGGGGCTCAGGACCTGTGAAGGTACTATCCGCTCCCTTTCTGGCCAATTCATCTGCATTTTCGTTCCCCTCGGTGCCTTGGTGTCCAGGCACCCAGGCGATAGTAACGCTTCTTTTATTTGCAAGTAGGTTAAGTGCTGACTTGCATTCTTTAACCAGCGCCGATGTTGTCACTGGTTTATCTAATGCCCTAAGGGCTGCTTGACTGTCACTGTATATTACTACAGTGTCAGTCTGTAGATCTCCCATATTTTTGATCTGATGAGCACATTCTAGTATAGCGAAGATTTCCGCCTGAAAGATGCTCGCGTACTTTCCTAGTTCTATTGAAGTCTTTAAGGACCGCTCAGGCCCAGTGACGAGGATGCCTGCTCCTGAGAGTCCTGTTGATTCTTTCCTTGACCCATCCGTAAAACATATCAACGCGTTGTCATTATGCTTTACTTCCCATGATGTTCTTGGTCCTATGTGTATTCTGTATTTTTTGTCGAATATTCTTTGCTTCCTGATCAGATCATTATTAGCTAGAATCATCGACATGTTTCCCTCAAATTCTTTAGCCACCACAGAATGTCCTGTGTCATTGGTCTTAAGACACCACATTCCGTGTGATTTTAGTCTGTAGTATTGTTCTTGTGCTCTCTTTTTTGCTTCCAGATCAAGTGGATTGTGACCGAGTATCATATCCAGCGCTGCTGTCGGAGTGGTCCTAATTGCCCCTGTTGTCATTAGCCCTGCTAATCTCTGAACTTGGGCAAGCTCTTTGTAGTTTTGCTTGATGCTTGCTCTATGCCACCATACTATAGACCCATAGAGAAGCCTCGGGAGAATAATGGCCTTGTATATCCACTGTGATATACGTGGCTTCAGACCCCAAGTCCTCCCTATAGCTCTGCAGCACTGCATCATGGCTATCTTAGCCCTTGTGCATTGTGTCTTTATGTGCGAGTTGAATTGCAGTTTGCTATCAAGAAGCACTCCTAGATATTTAATTTCCTTAACTGTTTCCAGAGCCGTCCCATCTATTGTGATTGGGTTGGTCATTGTGTCTTTCCTCTTATTTGTGAATATGATGATTTTAGTTTTCTCAGGGTTGAGATTTAGTCCTTTCTCTCTGCACCATTTTAGTGCAGTTTTAAGGCCCATATTAACGATGTTCCTCATCATATTCAAGTCCTTGCCTGTCACTAGTATTACTCCATCATCAGAATACGCTTGCATGTATATGACTTTGCGAGTAATTACCCTGATCAGATCATCTAGAAGTAGACACCACATCAGCGGAGACAGACAGCCCCCCTGTGGGAAGCCTCTGTTAGCTCTTATTGTGTAAGTCTTTCCCCCTAGTTCTGCTGTTATCGATCTGTGTTTTAGCATGTTCATTATCCAGTTACTAACCTGGGGTGCAATGCCTTCTCTTGTTAGCGATGTCTTGATTGATGTGCTAGTAGCTTTATCGAACGCTCCTTCGATGTCAAAGAAGCACCCAATTGCTGATTCTTTCTTATCTAACGTGTTTTCTATTTTGGTTACCAGATTGTGGAGAGCCGTTTCGGTTGATTTATTCTCCATGTAGGCATGTTGATTGGCATGTAGTGGCCTGGTACCTGTTTCTATGCAAAGTCTAATATGTCTATCTATCAGTTTTTCTTGACCTTTTAACATAAATGTCGAGAGACTGATGCATCTAAAGGATTTGGGATTTTGATATGTCTTCTTCCCTGGTTTGGGGATGAACACAGCTCTGACCCTTCTCCAGCTTTTAGGGATATAGCCTGATAGTATTGATCCTCTGTAGAGTTCAATAAGCTCTTCCTTGATATACCTGAATGCTTGTTGTAGCATTTTAGGAAATATGCCATCTGGTCCTGCAGCTTTAAACGGTGCAAATGAGAATATGCTCCACCTAACTACATCTTCGTTAACAATGTTGTCCACACCATCAGCCATTGACGGTGCTTCCATTGTTTCGCTTTCTGTTTCATCCTTCGAGCACCCCGGGAAGTGCGTTTCCATCATATGTTCCAGGATTTCCTCTGGCTCGTTTATGATGTCATCACCTATCTTTAGACATCCTAACTTACTTGCCTTATCATTGGTGAGCGCTCTTGCTAGTCTCGCAGTTTCCGGATAGTCGGTTATGCTGTCGCAGTACGTTCTCCAACTTTTCTTGCTTTCCTTGCGACATTTGTTGCGCAGGTTGTTCCTGTTAGCTCTGTATGTGTCCCAGCTGTCTTGATCACCCTTTTTTAGGGCGACCCTGAGGGCTCGGCGCGCCTTTTTCCTGTCTTTTCTTAGTGTTTTATTCCACCATGCTTGTCCTCTGCCACTGGTTATTTCTCTGGTGGGGCATGCCTGATCTAGTGCATTAACCAAAGATTTTTCCAGGTTTGACGCTCTTTCTTCGATTTCCTTCGCGTTGCTTGGGGTCCCGTTACCGGATGGACTGTACGTCTTCATGATGTTATCGAAGAGTGTCCAGTCCGTTTTACGGATGTTTCTTATACTAGTCTTACCTATTGCACTGTTTATTTGAAAAGTGATCCTGCGGTGGTCCGAGAAGGAGTCTGCAGTGTGCACCATCCAGTCGCTAATGTGGTTGTTGATGTCACTTGAGGCCAGAGTGACATCAAGTACCTCTCTCCTAGTTCTAGTGATGAACGTGGGTGTGTCTCCTACATTCGTGATTACCAGATTATTGCTGATTATATATTCTAGAAATAACTCACCCTTTTTATTGCAGTCGGTGCTACCCCACGCTTCGTGGTGTGAGTTAGCATCGCAGCCAATGACTAAAGGAATATTCTTACCATTGTATTTTGCAGTGGCTTCTTCGAGTTCTTTTGTAGGTGGTTCAAATGTTGTCTCGCTGGGGATGTATGCAGACATGAACACAACTTTCCTCTTGGTGCCGTCTTCCATGGGTAGCATTATCTGTATCACCATGAGATCTCTGTAACATTCACACTCGATTAGTCCTAGATTCCTTGCCCTTTTGCTGACAAAGATGCATGTTCGGGGATCATCCTCACCGTGGTGATAGAGTATTTCTCCTCCCAGGCATCCCAGCCCCGCCACACGTTTGTTGAAGACGTATGGTTCTTGCAATAGGGCAAGGTCTATCTTATTTGCAGCAACAGTTCTGCATAGTTCAGCAGTAGCCAATTTGCAGTGTTGCATGTTTAACTGAAGTATCTTGAGTGTTTGTGTGTTTTTGTGTAGTGTATTTGTTTGTGTAGCCATTGTAGTGTTATATGTGTATGTGTGTGTGTGCTTTGTATGTGTCTACACATCATGGCGCTGAGTCGTACCCCTTCCGTCTCCAACGTTCCTCGGGTCCCCGCGGTTGCCCACGCTTACCGAGGCGCGAATGGTGGCGGTCGGGTCTGTCCCGTTGCCAGTGTGCTGTGGTGCGCTTGTAGAGGCAGTGTCCTCCAGCTCCTCATCCGACGACATAACCTGCACATCGACATAAGGCGATGCGCACTGTGTATGAACGTCGGGTTTGGCGCTTTTGTCCACCGCTCCTTCCGTGTCCTGTTTGGGTACTCGTGTGGTGTTCTTGTACTTGATGAGTCTTGCCTGGACCTGCGTGCCCTCTAAGCTGATCCAGACATGATCTTTGTCCTCAGCAAGAATACCCTGCGGTATGCCTACTACCAGTCTTTCTCCCAGCGGGAAGGCCGTTCTGGATAGCAGGACCCACTCTTTAACTCTGAGCTCGAATCTATGTGAGTTCTGGGCTTGGATCATCATCATCATCAATTCTTGGTCGAAGTGATCCTCTTTCTTACCCGGAACCCATATGGAGACCCTGTCCCTGTCTAAATTCCTAATACCTATCTCTACCCCGTTGTGCACGCCGAAGTCTTGAGAGAGCGCCCATTCCCTCGCCTTGACCGACATTGGTGTAAGCAGGAAAAATCCTTCCGACACCAACCCCGACGTAGCAAAGGACAAGCACTCCCCTCCGATCCCAGCCTTGGCCCCAACAACGAGAAGCTCTCTGAACTTCTTCCGGATGGTCGCAGCGAACATTTCGTCGACCGGCTCCCCATCCTTCCTGAAGATCATTAAGGCGAGATCGCTCTGCTCCTTAGCGGAGTTTCGCGGTCCCTCCGTCCCCAGGAATGGTCGTTTAGCCGGTCGCTGCTGCGATTTCTCATCCGGATCTGTGTTCTGTCTCTTTGTTTTGGCGCGTCTAGTAAACGTCGGTCCCTCTCCACTCCCCGACGCTTGTGCACACTCTACCTTCCTGGCAGCCTGTTGTCTGCGCTTCTTTAACCTCTTCTTCATCGATTTCGTCATCGCCGTGCTGAATCCGTCTTCGTCACTTCCGTTGGGTTGCGACGTCGACGACTTCGGGTTAGCGTTCCGATCGCCTTCCTTCGAAGGAACCGTACTTCGCACCCTCACATCACCCTGACCACTTCCCGAGGGTTGCGGCTGGGGTGAGTTCAGCAGGTCTTCTAATCCTCTCATCACTCCATCGAGGTCCCTTTCGGGCGTTAGGCGCGTTTTTTGGTCCCCCCCAGAATACGAATGGGGACCGCCTGAGGATGCGAGATCCGCGGGAACCGCCGATGCCGCACCCTCAGGGAGGGATTCCCCAACAGTGACGTTGGGACCCTCCTGGGTAGTTTCTTTTAAAAACGCTGTCTTCATGTTTACTTTATCAGAATCCGGGTCAGAAAAAAAAAAGGGGGTCTGGTACCCATAGTACAAGCTCTGCTTAGTTTAGGATCAGATTGCCGTGTGTGAAGATGACCCCACATATTTATTATTTTATTATTTATTTTTATCGAAAAACACATAGCTAAAATAATTTTTAGCTGTTAGCCAAAAAAACATTATATATTAACAGTTTTTTTGCTTGCAGTATAATTTATACTACTTTAGCAATAAGGCCATATTGTTGTTCAGTGTTGTATAATTTCTTTTGTACAAATTTTGAGTCCCTTATCAATCATCAACTTTGAAGCTGTTGGTCTGGAGATGGCTATTTAGTATCGAAGGGCTGAATACAATAGATCTTTTCGGGCTGCAGCGGTCATAAATAAATAAATATGTGGGAACATCTCACACAAGGCCATCTAATCCCAAACTAAGCAAAGCTTGTACTATATGGGTATTAGACGTACCGTAGCTAGGGCTCAGTCCCCGCTCTGCAGAGCCCTGAACGCTCTAAATGGGCTCCTGACTGCGCAATCCCAATGTGATGTGTTTGCTGATGCATGGACAGTGATTGGGAGACTTGTTATGAGTTTTTGTGAAAAATGTGAATAATTAGGGCGTGGGTGTTGGGTGTGTGTTATATGTATGTGTGTGTATGAAAATTCATTATCTAAATCGAATTAAATATTGTAAGTTCAGATAATGTTCTTAATATAGAATGACAACATAAACTTGTATGACAATACACCTAAGTGGTGCGTAACTGTCGTGGAGAAAGTATCAATTTGTATATTTAATGAATAATTATAATATGTTATGAATGTAAAGTTTTGGCTATGCTGTAAAGTTATATTTATTGGTATGATGATGAATAATAATAAATAAATAAATAGACAGCTAATATACATTAGGTACTTAAATAGATACATACATACTTATATAGATAAGTCGCTGGGAACACCTGGACCAGACTAGCACAGGATAGGAGAACATGGAACGAAATGGAGGAGGCTTTCACCCGACAATGGGTGCCCAATAAAATAAACTTAATTAAATAACAAAATCATTAATGTCCTGTTGTAGGTATATTCCATTTATTAGATTCTTAAAATTGTTTGCTTAATTCGGGAAATAAAGGCTATTATTATTATTATTATTATTATTATTTAATTATCTATTTTTTCTCGGCTTACACCGGTATTTTTTCCGTTTACGGGCCTAGACCAAGTAAACGGAAATGTGGGTCTGTCAGTCTGTCATGTCTTCATCTATTTGGAGGAATTTGCGAACTATCCTGCAAGTGTTAAGAATCGCTGCTTTTTGAATTTGTATATAGGTATTAGGTTTCAGATCAATGAGCTTCAAACTATTGTGAATTTGTTTTGGGACTACTATTATTATTATTATTATTATTATTATTTATTTTTCTTAAATGTTTTCTCCCTTTTACGGGGTAAAATTACCGGTGACGCGGGTTTATTAGCCAAGGGTCACCGGAGTTGAAGTCGACTGTTGTTCGTTGCTGTTGACAAACGACGTCGCCACAGATAAATTCAGGTCGATGTCGCATGATAGAAATTTGCGGACAATGCGACAAGTGTTTAAAATTGCGGATTTTTGCATCGTTCTATATGTTTTGGGTGGAAGATCTAAAAGTTTCAGAATGTGATGCAGATGTTTTGGTATTACACCAGTGCTGGAGAGTACTACTGGTGCGATATATACTTTGTCCAGATTCCAGATCCTGAGAATTTCCTCTTTTAGCTCTGTATATTTATTGATTTTTTCGGTTATTGACTTTTGTATATTATGGGTATTAGGGATAGTAACGTCTATAAGATATGCTGTTTTAGTGTTTTTATTAACTAACGTTATGTCTGGTCTGTTAAAATGGATGGTTTTGTCGGTGAGAATGGCACGATCGAAATAAATTTTAAAATTGACATTGTCAAGTACAGGTTTTGGTATATAGTCATAATATGGCTTGTTCTTGTCAGATATGAGTTTATATTTAATAGCTAATTTCTGATGAATATAATGCGCGATTTGATTATGGCGATGTGTGTAATCGTTCTGAGCTAAAGTTGGACACGCACCAATTATATGTTGTATAGTTTCTGGTAATCTGTTGCATTTTCGGCATTTATCATTCTGTATATTTTCTTTAAGTATGTATTTTTTGTAATTTTTTGTTTTAATAACTTGATCCTGTATTGCTATTATAAATCCTTCTGTTTCTGGAAACAGATAACCCAGCTTAAGCCACGCATTTGATGCTTCACGGTCTATATGAGGTTGTTCGAGGGCTGTTAGGTGTCTCCCATGTAACTCTTTTTTCCTCCAGGTTTCTACTTTTTCCTTTTCTTTTCCTATTATTATTATTATTATTATTATTATTATTATTATATAGATAAACAACATCCAGACACAAGGCAAACACTATTATTATTATTATTATTATTATTATTATTATATAGATAAACAACATCCAGACACAAGGCAAACACAAGTGCTCATCACACGAATGTTTGCCCTGAGCGGGATTCGAACCTGCGACCCTGTGCTTCGAAGGCAGGCGTACTACCAACTAGGCTACGGAGCCGTCTTATCAAATCACA
The DNA here is from genome assembly GCA_951230895.1 of Carpatolechia fugitivella. Taxonomy (NCBI): domain Eukaryota; kingdom Metazoa; phylum Arthropoda; class Insecta; order Lepidoptera; family Gelechiidae; genus Carpatolechia; species Carpatolechia fugitivella. The sequence continues at coordinate 4,988,128 of OX579660.1, forward strand.
ATCATATTTCTTTCGTATTCTCATGGTGGGTAGAGCGTTGGTGGTGTAGTGGCTAGGCCCGCTGCCTCCCGTCCGGGACTCACGGGTTCGATCCTAATCACGCAGGTTTATTCAACGTTCTTACGATGAAGGAAAACATTTGTGATAAAACCTGCACATTCCCGCGAAGAAATTCAAAGATTGTGTGTGAAGTCGACCAACCCGCACTGGGCCAGCGTGGTTGACCAAGTCCTAATTCAAGGCACGAGCCCCTCGTTAAGCTGTTGGAGATGATACCAATGTTTTGTCTCTTTTAGACTGCGCAAGACGGACAACAACCGTCTCGCTCGCGCGTGCGGCGCCACCATCGTCAACCGCACCGAGGAGCTGAAGGAAAGTGACGTGGGCACGCAGGCCGGCAAGTTCGAGATCAAGAAGATTGGAGACGAATACTTCAGCTTCATCACCGAGTGCAAGAACCCCAAGGTAAGTGCGCCAGAAAGAGATGGACGACAACTGTCTCACTCGTGTGTTGTTATAGTTAACTGAAAGAAGGTGACGTGGGCACGCAGGCCGGAAAGTTCGAGATCAAGAAGATTGGAGACGAATACTTCAGCTTCATCACCGAGTGCAAGAACCCTAAGGTAAGTACGCCAGAAAGAGATGGACGACAACTGTCTCACTCCTGTGTTGTTATAGTTAACTGAAAGGTGACGTGGGCACGCAGGCCGGTGAGTTCGAGATCAAGAAGATTGGAGACGAATACTTCAGCTTCATCACCGAGTGCAAGAACCCTAAGGTAAGTACGCCAGAAAGAGATGGACGACAACTGTCTCACTCCTGTGTTGTTATAGTTAACTGAAAGGTGACGTGGGCACGCAGGCCGGTGAGTTCGAGATCAAGAAGATTGGGGCCGTAGCCGAGCGGTCGAGATTTCAACGCTCATAACGGTGGTTCCGGTTTCGAACCCCAGTGGGTACCGTATCCATAGCCTGTCCCCGGTTTGATTAGGACAAAGGAGGTTGAATCATCTGATTGTCTAAAAGATCTTCCGTTCTTCAGAAGGCACGCTAAGTCGTTGGTCCTGGCTATAAAATAAAAATACGAGTAATAAAATAATAATTCTTTAATATTAAAAAATATACGTTTTTTTTTGTTTTTCAGGCCTGCACAATCCTGCTGCGTGGCGCGTCCAAAGACATTCTAAATGAAATAGAAAGGAATTTACAGGATGCTCTTCATGTTGCTAAGAATTTGGTGAGTCAACAAGATATTCATATATAAAATGCATTTTTTGTCATAAGAATAAAAAATGTACTTATCACACTAATATTATAAATGTGAAAATATACACTCACCGGCACATTTAATTTTGAACTACGCTTATTTTTATGTATAACAATTGATTTATTGATAATTTTACGATAAATTAAACACACTTAAATAAACGTTAAATTAACGGCTTTTTAACTAATAGAATTATAAAGAATCACGAGTATTCCCTGAAATGAAGGGTGGGCGGTTAGATGTGCCGGTGAGTATATTTGGATGTTTAGATGTTTGGATGTTTGTTCCGCCTTCACGCTTAAAGTACTCATCGGATTTGAATGGAATTTGGAATGGAGAGAGTTTGTACCCTGGATTAACACATAGGATACTTTTAACGGATAAAAGTATTATTCCCACGGGAAAATCTTTCATAACGCGAGCGTAGCCGCGGATGGACAGCTAGTTTAATTCAGATTAGGAAGTTCTGGGCCGGAGGACACTCAAGCAAAACTGTATAAGATTGTTGCGTCTGTGAAAATTAAAGTTAATTATTTAAAATTAGCCATGTGGTGACGGCAGAGCGCAGAGTAGAATACATTTGTCACCAACCCCTACTCTTCCCGTGGGTGTCGTAAGAGGCGACTTAGGGACTACACATTGAACAGGGAACGGGCAGCAGCGCTCTCTGATACAGTAACCTTTTAATCTGCGATCTCCAACCCGCCTGCCAAGCGTGGAGATTATGGCAAAACCAAACACTGAAGTGGAGGAGGCTCATAGTCCAGCAGTGGACTGTAACGGGCCGTTAATATTTAAAATTAGAAGTAGAGTTTCCGAAGAGCGTCGGTGGTTTAGTAGCTAGGGCCGCTGCCTACCGTCCGGGAGACGCGGGTTCGATTCCCACCACGTACCAATGTGTTTTCGATTTATATGTACGTTTATTCGACTCTTACGGTGAAGGAAAACATAGTGATGAAACCTCACACTCCTGCGAAGAAATTCAAAGGTTGTATGTGAAGTCGACCAACCCGCACTGGGCTAGCGTGGCCGACTAAGGCCTAATCACTAAATCAGGGTAGGGTCGAGTCCCTCGGTGGGGTCAAAAAGTCAAAGTCAAAGTCAAAATAATTTATTTCCATAGGATGTTATTACATCACTTACGATCCGTCATTACATTTTTTTTGGGTGAGTTCACTAACACAATGGCGGAATCTGTGACGTATATCTGGGGACGTATATGACCTGTTGATGAAAGAAGTTTTTTATCGCTTCGATTTAAAGTATAAATGAGAAAACAGTTTTTAAAAAGTCGAGGGTTTTTTTTTATACTTAGTTCTGATACTATTAATAACTTAAGTTGGTTGTCTCGTCGACGTTCAGATGATCGAAAGTAGTGTTGTTGCTATTGGTTGAAAAACGCTATTGATAGTTGATTTTGAAACCAATAATAGTATTTATTCGCAAGAACATAGTATAAAAAGAAGATCTTACTTAGTTTTTTTTTTTATAGTATCGTTAGGCATATTAAAACTATTGGCATTTTTCAATAATATCGACAGTATTATCACATGTCGATAGTTTAGATTTGACTGTCCAGTGAAATAACATTCTTCACAGTTTGGAAGGGCTCTGTTTTTGTCATATTATTCATCCATTCATTTATTTGCATTATTTTTAACTATCGCTATTGCAACAACACTAATCGAGAGGCTGACGGATCGAGTGTTTTCGTGATCGAAATGAAATATATTTCACGTACGTGTCCATTGCATGTTTCCAGGTGTTGAGCCCGCGCTTGGTGGCCGGCGGCGGCGCAGTGGAGATGGCGGTGTCGCAGGCGCTGTCCGCCAACGCCGCGCACAACACGCCCTACCGCGCAGTCGCGCAGGCGCTCGGTCAGTGTCCACCCTTACAGCGTGTCTATGACCGACCCCACAAATCCTGGGGGCCGTTTCATGAAGTTAAACATTATAAGTACAATTCGATGTACATTGCGTAGACAATGAGATAAAACGATAAGGGCTTACAGTTTAGGCGAATTGGCTACGCAATGAATATCAAATTGTAATTTGTTACAAGTAAATTGCTGCTTCGGGAAACGGGGCCCTGGTGTTGACTTTTCTGAACTGACCTAATCGCTATTTCTACCAAAGTGAAGCTTCTGACACGGCTTAATAGTTGCATAATATATAATTTTCAAAAATAAATAGTTATATTAGTTATCAGTACATGAAGAATCTTTAAAGTTCTTGTTAATATTGAACTAACTTTCTGAACCACATTAAATTACATTTCCTCTGTATACATCTTAAGTAGATCTTATGTTATCACGATATTTCAGTTTACAACATTTTTACTGAATAGTTCAAAACCTATCGGGTGAAATTGAAATACTTTTGTTCGAAAACTTTTACCAAATGCCGATTTTTTTCTTTCTTTTCATTAATTGATCAATTGATTGTCAAAACATAAAAATTAAAATTAGTAGCAGAAAAAATTTTTAGTCTCAAGCGCTGAACTACATCAGAAAAGTTGTATACAAAAAAAGGGAATATGCATATTTTTTAAATTTATAATAGAAATATTTCAAGTTCCAGATAAACACATAAAAAATATTTTCTCAAATATCTTGCTCAGAAACAAAGTTGATGGTTAGACAGAGAGGTCCGACATGACCATTGACGTCATTGGTCACGCGGGCCATATATCCGCCATAGAAAATTTTGTTTTCGTTGATGATGAAAAGAAGGACAGATATATTTGTTTAATAATGCTGTATCTAGTTTGTTTTTCGTTTTTCGATTCTATTTTGACTCTCAGTATTCTATTTTTGTATACTTTCAGATGAACTATGAAAAAATCTATTTTTTTAATGCATATTCCCTATTGCTCGCTTCAAGTATTTTAATGCACCTATTCCCAAGCAGAGCATATCACACACTAAAAAGTTTGGCAATGTGTTTGGGTCAATATGCAGCTAAACAAAAGTATACCTATAAATACCGTCTGAAATAAACATTTTCTTTTTATAAATACGTTTCTTGGTGCACCTAGTGGCAGTTTACCGCCCACCTGGCACTAAACCTAAGCTAATCGTACGATATTTTTTCCAGAAATCATCCCCCGCACTCTTGCGCAGAACTGCGGCGCGAACACGATCCGCACGCTGACAGCGCTGCGCGCGCGCCACGCCGCCGGGCACACGCACACCGCCGGCATCGACGGCGAGAGCGGCGAGATCGTCGACATGGCGGCCAAGGGCATCTGGGAACCGCTCGCCGTCAAACTACAGGTAAATGAGTCACTCACTAGTGTCAAACCAAAAAATCAAGAAATGGTTTTCGTATTTCTATACATCATCAACAGCTCATATATGTCCCCACCGAGGGGCTCGAGCATACCCTGATTTAGAGCGCTTAGGCCTTAGTCGACCACGCTGGCCCAGTGCGGGTTGGTCGACTTAACACACAACCTTTGAATTTCTTCACAGGAGTGTGCAGGAATGTGACAGTCAAGAAATTTTAGCATACCCCATTCCGATTCCAGGTATTGCTTAAAATATATTCAACGATGTAAAAGAGTTTTTGCTTAAAATGTGAAGGAAACCATTATAAGGAAACCTGCAACACATATGCGAAAAATAAAAAAAGTTTGTGTGTGAAAAATAACCTATGCAGGACCATTATGCAGCGCCCTTTCAAAAATCCTGGAACGCATCCTTAACAACTGCCTTGTGAGTTATTTGACCAAATATCGTATACTCGCTGAGAACCAATATGGGTTTAGAGCTGGTGTCTCCACCGAAGATGCGGTAGCGGACTTAACGGAAGCTTTAAGTAAAACCATGGACAACAAAATGAAGTGTATGGGAATTTTCCTTGACTTGTCTAAGGCTTTTGACACTGTTTCTGTCCCTACCCTCATAACCAAGCTTGAACACATTGGTGTTCGGGGACCTGCCTTGCGAATGTTTGAGGATTACCTGTCTGTGCGTTACCAAAGAGTTAAAATACAGAATGTAGTCAGTGACGATCTTCCACTCAATTTTGGCGTACCCCAGGGAAGTGTACTTGGCCCAACCCTTTTCCTAGTTTACATCAATGATCTGTGTCTTACAATGTTAGAAAACTGCAAAGTGTTCACATATGCAGATGACACTGCTCTGTTAATCTATGATGTGAGCTGGGAGAGGGCGAGGGTTCGAGCGGAGGAGGTTCTTCGTGTTGTTATGAAGCTGTTAGCCGAAAATTCTCTCACTCTTAATACCGAAAAAACAAAGTTTATACGGTTTGTTCTCCCGAACACGGGTCCTCCCCCGCCCGAATCTGGTATACTCAAAGCACATCTTTGTAGTGATGGTTCAGTTTGCAACTGCAGGTCTCTTACAATGGTTTCTAGTATTAAATACCTGGGAGTGTGCCTGGATGAAAGCTTGGATTGGCGAAATCACATTCAGATGCTTTGTACCCGCGTAAGAAGACTTATTTTTATATTTAAGAATTTACGTCTTTCGGCGGACTGGAAAATATTGCAGTCTGTGTATTATTGCTTATGCCAATCGATTATTACCTACTGCATTCCCATATGGGGTGGTACCTATAAAACTGCGGTAATACCTCTAGAGCGAGCGCAGAGATATGTTCTTAAAATTATCCTGTTTAAGCCCAGGGACTATCCCACAAACAAACTCTACGCAGAAAGTAAAATGCTGACTGTACGACAGCTTTATATAGTCAAGTCACTTCTGCGTAGGCATTCATATCTCCTGTTTGATGCAAATAAAACGAGACGACCTGGTCTTCCTGTCTGCCCCACTGTTTCTTGTCGTACGGTATTCGCGCGCAGACAACATATTGCTCAAACATCGTATATATATAACCAAGTTAACAAATCCCTGTCCATCTTTTCTCTGACTAAAAGAGAAGTTAATATAAAAGTGTCAAAATGGCTTCATACCCTAACTTATGACCAGACCGAAGATATCCTTTCCCACCAGCACTAAATTCAACCACCGCGCCGATCCACACACACTCGCACTTTCACACACACGTACACACACACACACACACACACACACACACACTCACTCACACTCATTCACATGATATACTAACACATCACTCCTTACAATATAATTTTGAGTTTATTTAGGATAGGTTTGGATTCCTTGTACAAATTTATGTTTCACTTGCTGTTCACTACCTTAAGTTACGATAATTGTGAAGTAATGCTTGCGGAAGCGCATCACCAGCTACTATAATACAGGTTCATTCCTAGTCCATACTAGGAATCCGACAGGTACCATTCAGTACCTGACTGATGCTCTGACAGAATTTTTAATTACTTACTTGAATAAATTTTATTATTTTTTATTATTATTATTATTATACTTGACCACAGGCTCGAGCCCCTCGGTGGGGACGTGCATGAGCTGAAAGCAGCATTCAATACCAATCAGCAATGGTGGTTACCAATACTCAACTTCTGCTTCATCAACAGCTCATATACGTCCCCACCGAGGGGTTTGAGCCTGCCCTTAATAAGGGTGATTAGGCCTTCGTCGACCACGCTGGCCCAGTGCGGGTTGGTCGACTTCACACACAACTTTTGAATTTATTCGCAGTGCAGGTTTCATCGCGATGTTTTCCTTCACCGTAAGAGCGTCGAATAAACGTACATAATGAATTCGAAATTCGAAAATACATCGAACCCGCGTCTCCCGGACGGGAGGCAGCGGCCCTAACCACTAGACCACCGACTTCTGCTTCACATCTAACTTAATCTTCCTTCTCCCCAGGTCTACAAAACAGCTGTGGAGACAGCCATCCTCCTTCTTCGGATCGACGACATCGTGTCGGGCTCCAAGAAGCGCGGAGACCGCGAGCCCGGCGGCCCGGCCGAAGCCGCCGCCATGCAGGGCATGGGCATGGAATAACTCCCATAACATTACCTATAGGATGGTGTAACTACCATGATAACACCTATAGGGTGCGAGGCGTGGACGGGGCTGACGTCAATGTGACACGTGCAGTGTTATAAACGTACACGTACATTAATAAACGTTTTTTCTTCTTCTTCTTGTTATCTGTGCAATGAACGGCGCTAGTAGTCATGTTAAATTTTATTTCGGCCAGTCACGACGGTTCTGAAAGTTGACATTTGAGCTGGCTGTAGTTACAAGTGTTGGCCATTGCACAGATATCCGGTACCGTGACTTGACAGTAAGAGAAAAAAATAGGAAGAGAAAACATTTTGTACTATAAAACTGTTATATGAACAACGCAAATCAGGAGGTCTGTAATTAATTTAAACAACTTTGTGCTAGAATTTTTCAATATATTAAAAAAAAAACATACAAATTAACTCTGTCAGCTGATCAGTTAGTATGAAAAAAAAAAAAGATGTTGGAAAAGTTTTGGAACTAAAGTTGTTCAGTTTAACGGATTGAACCACCACTCAAGAGGTTTTGTGTGATTTTGTTACCATTGATGTCAGCCACGTTCGATTCTTATGGCATTTCTAGTGTATTCACGGACAAAATTACACTATTCAATGCCGGCCTGCACACAGCGGCAAGAAGAACGGTACTTCTTCAATAGATGGCGCTTTTCGCAATTCTGGTCAATAAGGTATTTTAACTGTAACTAGAAGATAATGTGAGTGATAAGTGTATAGATCCAATTTTATAAACAATTCATAAAAAAATGAATTGAATTGAATCTATTACTTGTTTTTTATGAACTCTTTAGTTAAAAGAACATAAAGGTTTATGTGCCGCTGCGTGTAGTACTTTTAAAATAAGTGCTAGTTTGCTATTTTTGGTAAGTACATAGGAAGCTAGATCCACTCATTGCAATTTAGTTTTATCCCTAAATGATTTCATATTTAAGGGGTATATTTGCGACAACAGAAAATGATTGTTTTTTAACAGTTTCGAATTTTATTATTATATTGATATGGTATTTGTTTTATGCTTTGGTTATTAAAACAAAATCAATAGCTTATCAATATAATGTCGAAATTTTATTGTTACTACAGTTTATTTCTTTTGTACTCGAAAGTATAGAATTTTGTCCATGGATATGTTATTGTAATAAATAATTAATTAATTGAGCTTGTTTTAAATGATGGTCACTGAAGATGCTCGATGAATTTTTACAGTATTTTTTTTCGGTAAATACAATAACTTTAATGTGCGATGTATGGAATTTTATGGAAAATTGAAATATTATTTAAAGTCAAAATGGAAGCTTTCTGAAAAAAATATATCATACCTTGCACTTTTTTTATCTTATAAAAGACAAGCCTTCTAATCCATCGTTTAGGCTCAAACCTTAGCTTTCTTAATTTTAGTGCTAACACTTTGTTCTTAGGAACAGCCTTATTTCAATGTAATAAAGTTTAGTTTTATTTATATTCATTGTTTTATGGTCCTCTCCTATTTTCACAAGTATGCATTTAAGCTTTCAATAATGCTAATTTAATATTGAACAATAATAATATTAAAGTTTTATATATCTACTGGATATGTGTTTGAGTTTTGTCTATTGCATGCTCGCGGATATCACGATCATATCTTTAAAAAAGTGAGTAGTCACTTACAATATAATATTATACTAGAAATACGTACAGTTAGGCGGCATTATTGTTTCATAGCAATTTCTTCCACCCAAACTTTAGTTTATCGTATGCCCTTCGCAGCATCTAAACGTCTTGACTGAATTTGAAAAATAATAAATAAGAGATGAAACGTGTGGGACTTATCTTACTGCGCATAAAAATGAAAGAAAACATAAGTAACATGTTGAGTGCGTGTCCGACTTGAAAACATAATGCCATCAAATACATAACTTGTAAAAAAACCAAGTCTCGCAAGCAACTTGGTTCTTCTACCGTAAAAAGTTGTGAGATCCATGTAATACCAAGTCGGTTAATTTATTCAGTCCCTACGGGTCCTTCTGTCTTAAGTTATTACGTATAATTAGCTAACCTAACAACATCTTATAGTGACTATCAATATAAAAATCTCTTATATTTTGATTGACTTGGCAATTGCATGAAAACACAATGTATCCCACAAGTAATTTGATTATTTGGACCCTGTTAAGCATTTATGTACCATTTCATACAAAATGTGTTTTTTTACTTTTGAATGTAGTTCTATAGAACTTAACATAGAGGTCAAATTTCTTTGGGTTTGATTTTCGTTACTTTATGCAATCGCACTCAAAATTACAAAAACGTTATTGCTTAATTTTGTATGCTTCTATCACATATTTTGCATTCGTATACTATGTAACTTGAACCATTGTTGCTTCGTGAAACGGGACCCTGGGACTTGCTATACAAAAGACAGATGCAATTTCACCTAGGTTTTTCCTGTCGTTAACGAATGCTGAGTCAGCTAGATAAAATCTATCTACTATATAGATTGTACATTGTGTTGTTATTGTATGCTGATAATACAAATGAAATTTGAAATATACCGTGTTTATACAATGCCTGCTTGGTTACTGAAAATTCAGGCTTCTAGTTTTATCCATAACGAAGTTATAGGGGGGTCGAAAATGGCCTGGACTGCTTCGACAAAAGGATGGTACGGCCGTGCCGCTTTTTCGTTCGACTTGGCGACTGCCGTGCCCCCAGATGAAATATAATAAAATAGTTATGAATTATTTTTAAATTTAAACTTTTTATTTTCTTCTTTTAAATTAAAACAGTCGGTATGAAAGCTAGAATACAAAGAAAAAAAAATCCACGCATTAATTTTCTTTTGATGTTATCAGGTAAAATACTTTTACGAAAACATTTTACAACTCTCGATAAAAATTACTAAAAACGATTATTACACTCATTTTGCAAAGGTCATGCCCGCGTTATCTGTCGATCCATACAACTATGAACCCATTTCTGATGTTTAACTATTAATGATGGCTATAATCAAGGGTCCATGGTGTGTGTTCACCAGCGATTGTTCCGCGGAGACACGCACTTCGGACGATGGTAGCCCAATGGTCATTGGTCACCGTTAACTGGGCGCGTTTCCATTGACAATTAACGTACGAATGACGGATAACGAACGACAAGGATGAAGTTACGTGTAAGGGTCGGGCCACATTGATCGACGGCGATCGACGGTTTGCCTATACAAAACGCGCGCCAAGTACTTATGGAAATCCGTTCGCCGCGTCGTCGATTTTATGAAGTTAACAAGTTTAGTGTCGTGGTATTTGGTTTTGGAGTGAAAAAGAAGCTTATTGAAGACAACATTCTTGTAATACAATGGAAGGAAGCAGCGATAGGGAAAGAAGAAGAGGAAGACTAAGACGAAGTTACTTCTAACAGTGAATTGTTGTATCAAGATATCGTTGGCAGAAAAGAGAGAAGAATGTCGGGCACTCCACAGACAAGATCGGAGACAGATATCACTTCTATCTACTACACCTTACGTTTCATAGTCACACTTGAGAACTTTCTGCTTCAACGGCCTACTGCTAGGGCTTAATAAAACACCAACATTCACGAATGCCTTTACTGGATAAGCCGTCCTCGGATTCCAAAACGAAATCCGTCACGAGAACTGTCATGGCTAATGGACACGAATTCCGATCGTGTCAACAATGGCAATGGTCACCTAACAAAAGGTCCACGGGGCGTGACGCGGGATGGGTCGGCGCTTCCAGCCAGCATTGTGGTGCCGGACTCAGTGTGAGGAGGCTGCGAGGATTATGTTCAGGTAAGCTTTTGTTCCTATAATTATTATTCTAACAATTAAGTATTAGTCATATTTAGTAAGTTATCAATCTTATACAGCCGTTTTCAACTATTAACTAATAATAAACTAGGTAGTTACCCTATTCTATATTTTTTTGTCCGAAGCTTTCGAATTGAGTTCTGGTTGTGCAATTTTGCCTAATCTTGATTTATCTGTAGTTTTTTGTACTGAAATGAATGAATGAAATATACTTTATTACACACACAACAACATACGGTAATTACAAAAGTAAAAATAGTACAACTGGCGGCCTAAGTGCTTAATGAGTGAGATGCTATTATATCTCCAACTTAAGAGAGATGTCTGTTACGTTGAGATTTCGTTGCTACAAAAGCGGCTCCTTCGCATTCAAGAGGTTTCACTTTATGAAGTCCAAGCGGCTGTTATTAATTTCTTAAGGTCCAAGTAACGTTATCACTCTTATAATGATTATTTTATATTATGTGAAAGTATATGTTGGATATTTGTTCTGCTTTCACGCCTATACTACTGAACGGATTTGGATGTAGATTGTGGATAGTTGGTATTGGTACCCTGGATTACACATAGGACTTTTTACGGGAAAAAGGCTTATTAGTCGAATGCAGCCTCGGGCGGACTGCTAGTCAATCAGTAAGAGTAGTGTACGCCAGTGGCTCTGTGAGCTGTAGACCTTGCGAGTTTTTTTCGAAATAGCTGATTATATGATTTTTTTACATTTTTAACCCTCATCATGCGTTTACAAATTTCCAAAATCTAACTCGACAAAAAAAATCTATATATTTATCGAACCTGCTCACAAAATTTCACGAGAATCGGTTGAGAAACGCGACCTGTAGATGAGAACAGACAGACAGACAGATGGACATATAAAAGCAGTTTTGGCCAAGCTGAAACAGAGACGTTTCACTCGCGCTTTGCGCTCGCTCGGTCAATTATAATATACTCTTTCTGTTTCAAGTGCATGATTTTGGGTATACATTTATGGGTTAGATAACAGATACATTTTTAAAGAGCTAAATTTTATTGATTAACCTGGCTGTTGTAGAAAAACGGATCTTTGCGATAATCCTGGGACGTATTTAAAAAGAACCGGGTGATTGTAAACTACTTGTGAGAAAAGGTAGATTTTCGTTAATTTATTTCATTTTCCAAATCTTTTTTGCAGGAAGGGTTCGGTATAATTTATTCGGAAAAAATATCCTTCTGAGTAGTATTGGACAACTACGGAACCCTATACTTTGAGTAGCCCGACACGTGCTTGGCTGGTTTTAGTTGTTTTGGTTTAGTTCGGTACGCGTTACGTTCTATGAGATATTTTTGTTTTCTGTCGCAGACTGTTGAGTAAGATGCTAGGTCGTCATCGTCTTTATCCGAGGTGTCTGTCACGTTGCTGCTACGATTTCGTTATGTATAAAAAAGTCGTAGCACGGGGCGTAGCACGGGTCGTGACGTAATGTCGTAGCTGTAGCACAGAATAGGTAGTACTTAGCTGTAGCCCGTTACGTTTCTACGAAAAGTGACGTTACAGATTCATAGGATGTACTAAGTATGTTCCGATTTATAAAGCGAAAATTGAAATTCTAAAATAGATTCTGAATTGCCCCGAAAGAAAGTATAGGTAATTAAAATATCAAGTATCAGACAGCAGATATTTTATAAATACAACATCCAAAAACAGACAAACAGAAGTGCTGATCACACGTACAAAGCACAGGGTCGCGTGATTCACAGGCAGGCGAACTGATGATGATGATGATGATGATATTTTATATCCGTCCGTTTTCGGCCAATGCGACCACCTGCACCAGCGCTCGACTGATTAGCAGTCGAAGTGGCATGCGTACTACTAGCATACGGAACCATCAAATTAATATAATAAATATGTGGGGACATCTCACACACGGCCATCAGATCCCAAACCAAGCAGAGTTTGTACTATGGGAATCAGACAGCTGATATACATTACATTATGTAAAAAGAAAAATACATACATATATAGATAAACATTCCAGACACTGGGCAAACACAAGTGCTCACCACAAGAATGTTTGCCTTGAGCGGGATTCTAACCCGCGACCCTCTGTTTCCAAGGCAGGCGCACTACCAACAGGCTACGGAGGAGCCGTCAATTTTAAAAATTATGATTTTGATAGACAGATTTCGCAAACGCGTCAATTTGTTGCAGCGAATTTCAGAGTCGCATTTTTAATTTTCAACTGTATACGTAAGTAACCTGTAAAGGTTAGGTTAGGTTAGGTTAGGTTACCTGCAGGTGTTACTGAAGCCACTAGATGCGAGTAGATCAGAATTACTCGTTGCGGATTATTACTTGAGGTCTTTAGTGATAAATCATTTTGTGTTTTCGTAATTAAATTAGAATAGATTTATCCTGATCAGCGTAGGTTCGAGCCTCTCAGTGGGAAGTATGAGCTGTTGATGATGATGAAAATTTAGCCTATAATGTTCCACTGCAAGTTAAAGGACTCTCCCCTTCTTTCATTCCTCTAATTCCTTGCACCGTCTCCTCCGTGGACGACCTCATCAGTGGTAACTTTTACCCAAAGATTAGACAGTATTCGGGAAACGTTACTAGCCCAATCACACTTAAAGTTAAGGTATTTATAATTGCTTGCTTTTCTTTCAATAGTGCCTTGCCTCCAAGTATGGTAGGTTGTCATATTTTTTTTTCCACGCAAAATTTTCATGAATTCATTCAATCCAAACATTTCCCACTCTTAACTTCCCTTTGAACTTAAACTAGGTCACCACCACCATTCGTCTATTCACCGACCATTGACTGCAAACTAAGGGATAACGGTGATCAATAAGTACTATGAGCATTCAATGGTTGGTTTATATGGACTGGAACGTCTATACATCGTCAGTTCGTCACAGATTCACGCCTCTAGTATCTGCTACTGTGGGAATTTGGCTATTTGTATGTCAACTATTGATCTAAATTCGGCGAGTTTTGTTGACAAGTTTGAAGGTAAACAGTTCGATTGTGTTTTGTAACGGTTCGTCTGAATGTTCATTTCCTATTCTAGTTTCCGCACTGCGGAGTCAGGTCACGGCTTTTGTCGATAAAGAGCTGGTGAAAAGTCGGCATGCTGATGTGTAGGACATCATACTTTCTTGAGCTGAAGGATTATTTTTGGAGTGGATGTTTGAAACACGTTCACGCCTAAACGATTGAACGGATTTTGATAGAATTTTAGTGGGTAGTAAGGCAATGCTCTTGCGGTGAAGGAAAACATCGTGATGAAACCTGCACACTCCTGCGAAGAAATTCAAAGGTTGTGTGTGAAGTCGACCAACCCGCACTGGGCCAGCGTGGTCGACTAAGGCCTAATTGGCCCAATTCAGGGTAGGCTCGAGCCCCTCTGTGGGGACGTATATGAGCTGTTGATGAAGGCAATGAAACAAACTTAGAAAACAAACTTTTTCTACTTAGGACAAATCTCAAACAACGTAGTAGACAGTTCTAAATAATACGTGATAATGCGTCAAGTATTATATATAACTAGCTGTTCACACACTTTCACATCAGACCATTAATTTTCATTTTGCGCATCAATTCTTACGATAAGTAAACATAATGCTATTCTGCGCTGTACTGCTACGCTTGCTACGCCGTAGCAGATGTGAACGCGTTTTGATTTTAGGTTAGTTGAGTTGTCATATTTCTGTATTATTTGTTTGATGAAGGGGATCGATATTGATAGGTACTATCGAGTATTTCGTAACATTAATGAATCATTAAAGCGTCGGTGGTTTAGTGGCTAGAGCCGCTGCCTCCAGTCCGGGAGACGCGGGTTCAATCCCCGCCACGTACCAATGTGTTTGCGAATTTCGAACTCATATATGCTATTCGACGCTTTTACGGTGAAGGACAACATCGTGATGAAACCTGCACACTCCTGCGAAGAAATTTAAAGGTTGTGTATGAAGTAGACCAATTCGCACTGGGCTAGCGTGGTCGACTAAGGCCTGATCGCTCTAATTCAGGGTAGGCTCGAGCTCCTCGGTGGGGGGACGTATATGAGCTGTTGATGATGAATGAATCTTCTCATAATAATAACTTTAGTATTATTTGCAACAAACAAAAAATACAATAAATAAATAAATTAACAATATTATTATGAAAATAGCTGGTGAAACCTATGGTTTGCGTGTCATTAAGGTCATCACACACGCGCAATAACGACCACATTCGGCGCAATGACGACGATTTTCCATAACGGTGATAGCATCTGATGCAGTGTATTACCATCGTAAATAAGGGCAGAGGCAGAGCTACACTCATTTTATTAGTATTATGTGAAGTTTACGTTAAATGAGCTTCTTACAAATTTAATTTGCAAAAATTCCTAACATTTTAGATACCTTTATAACATAAAAAAATGCATTTTGATAACCACTTTTAGAACCTGTATTAAAGTAAAATTTTAGTTAGAGAATTTTCAGTTTACGACGACGGTATCTCATGTTTATCAAGATTCTTATAGCCTCTTAAAATATTAATAGTGAAACGTAGGTCTTTTGATAGTACTAAAACAATTACAGAAAAGACGTCAAATTCCGGCAGTAGGAAGTTAAAAACTCACAAGTAAACAAATAAAAACAAAAGTACGAAGCATTGCTCCGTAGCCCAGGTGGTAGTGTATCTGCCTCCGACGCACAGGGTCGCGGGTTCGAATCCCGCCCAGGGCAAACATTCGTGTGATGAGCGCTTGTGTTTGCCTTGTATCTGGTTGTTGTTTATCTATATAAGTGTGTATTTATCTATTTATGTAATGTATATTAGCTGTCTGGTACCCATAGTACAAGCTCTGCTTAGTTTGGGATCAGATGGCCGTGTGTGAAGATGTCCCCACATAATGTAATGTAATGTATTGCTAATTAAGTACCGCTCAGGACGCATAATGTAAAAAAAACAAACGAATTAAATGACAAATTTAATTAGCGAAAAATGTTTCTCGTTGCCGGATATGAGATATGGAGGTTCTCATGGCCATGCTCATGCAGGTTAAAACTGTTGACCTTTAGATTTGAGTAGCAAAGGTCGCAGATGCATCGGATTAGTCATCAGATAAGCACATAAAAGTGAACATCTATAATTAAATAAATAAATAAGTAAATAATAAATATATGGGGACATCTTCACACACGGCCATCTGATCCCAAACTAAGCAGAGCTTGTACTATGGGTACCAGACAGCTGATATACATTACTTAAATATATAAATACATACTTATATAGTTAAACAACAACCAGACACAAGGCAAACACAAGTGCTCATCACACAAATGTTTGCCCTGGGTGGGATTCGAACCCGCGACCCTGTGCGTCGGAGGCAGATACACTACCACCTGGGCTACGGAGCCGTCAAATTTAATCAAATATCGGTTTTGCTATTGTATAATGATTAAGTCATCCAATTTATTTGATCAAATTTACATTTGGACAAATATATTTGACGGATGGAATACCACTCTAACATAAAATTCCTTCTATAGTAATTAGCAATCCGATATCGAACGATGTCTGTTAGCGCCTCGCCCGTCAGCCATACTTTTTTTCAATGGCGGTGCGGTTTATTAACTAGCGGTTGTACGTAGTACTAGCGGCTACGCTCGCATTATGTTTTTTTTTCCGTGGGAATATGTTTTTTTTCCGTGGGAATATGATATTTTTCCATAAAAAGTATCCTATACAGGGTGTAAATAAATTAGCTGACACTATTTTAAAGGATCAACCTACCCATGAAACTGAACAACTTTCCCCAAGAAACATGGGCTGTCGGACGACAAAAAAAGATGTATCTTCTATAGTAAATCGATTAGCTGGCCGCGCGATGTTGTATGAAAGGGACAACTATTTTTGTCGTCCGGCAGCCCATGTTTCTTGGGGAAAGTTGTTCAGTTTCATGGGTAGGTTGATCCTTTAAAATAGTGTCAGCTAATTTATTTATGTTAATCCAGAGTACAAACTATCTCCATTTCCAAATCCGTTCAGTAGTTTAGGCGTGAAAGCGGAACAAACATCCAAACATCTAAACATGCAAATATATTTTCACATTTATTAAATAGTGTGATTTTCTGTGGGAATATGAGTTTTTCCCTAAAAGTATCCTAAGTTAATCCAGGTACAAACTATCACCAATCTAAATTCGTTCAGTAGTTTAGGCGTAAAAGTGGAATAAACACCCAATTACATTTTCACATTTATAATAGTGTGAAGTGTGTTGTGATGTGATGTGATTTATAATATTAGTGTGATTAAATGTAAAAATTAAAATCAGTAAATCCTTTAGCTAAAAGCTAAAGCTGTAAGCACTTGACTATAAGCTTGCGCTAGTGTACTTTAGCTGCTTATGATTCGTGAAACACGCGTAAGCAAACGCTAATGAGTATGTGTGTGTGTCTGTGTGTAAGCTAAAAAACACATGGAGCTTAACCCTAACTATGGTTGATATAATATGTGGAGATAAAATTCACGGTTGGCCGGGCGACACTTCCGGTTGATTTCATCACAGCTTCCGTCACCCGGCCACTGTACCTGCGAAATATTTAAAACGTCGTCATCAGTTTTTAATAGGCTTGTAGTTCAGGTTGTACTGGATAGACAATAATATAGGTATACCCACCAACCAAGCTGTGTCATCATCAACAGCTCATATACGTCCTCACCGAGGGGCTCGAGCCTACCCTGAATTAGGGCGATTAGACCTTAGTCGACCACGCTGGCCCAGTGAGTGTTGGTCGACTTCATACGCAACCTTTGTGCAGGTTTCATCACGATGTTTTCCTTAGCGTCGAATAAACGTACATTATGAATTCGAAATTCGAAAACACATTGGTACATGGTGGGGATCGAACCCGCGTCACCCGGACAGCGGGCAGCGGGCTAGTCACTAAACTGTGTATCATTATTAAATTGTGTTCTTATGTTTTGGTATGAAAAGTCAAAGTCAAAGTAAAAATTATTTATTTCCATAGGATGTTATTACATCACTTAGATCCGTCATTACATTTTTTTGGGTGAGTTCACTAACACAATGGCGGAATCTGTGGAGAAGAGCTCACCGAAGAAACTCCACATATATTTATACTACTACTTAGGTACTTGATGTTTTTTTTTGTAATTTAATGTCGAGTCCCTACATTCGTTCGTCAATCAAACGTTACAAATAATAAACAAATGACAATATAGCAGTAATTTCATTTTGAGACATGACTTATTACGCTTTTTTATCTTTTCAGATTGAAAGAGGACTAAAAATATGGAGAACTTTAAGTTATTACTTCTTTGGTGCGCTTTTATAGCACATTCGTCACTCTCCCAAGAAGTTCATGGGAACTTTGAAGAACACTCTCAGGTAAGATTATCTTTATTAACTGCTGAACTGTTAAGTACTTTCCTGTTCACTATCTTTTTATTATCTAGTTAAAAAAACTAACCTAGTTTATTATTTACAGCTAACGGAAGACTTGGAGGTGAGAGGACGCCGTGACGTGATAGAGGAAGAGAAATACTACAACCTACATTCAGATAACAAGAACAATGCGCAACCGACGCCGTGGATACCACACTCACTAGACGACCCTACAACTAAAGCATCTCTCACTAATGAAGATGTCAAGGAAGTCCTACCCCTGTATCAGACCACAGAGAGAGTCACTGACAGGCCTACAGGCAGAGGAGCAAGAGCATCCAACGAAAACTGGATCAAACTGCCTTTCCCTGGCAGAGACGATTCCCAAGACGACATACTCTCTCCTCCACAACCGTCTGGTGAACTAATTAACTCTAGAATGCCAAGAGTCAATTTCGTTACACAAAATAAGGCTTTAGAAGCGTCCGAATCAAGGAATGATAAGGGATCTATACAAAGACCTTCAAGAAACGACGATATTAGAACTGAGTTCGTCAGGCCTGGAGAGGAAAGGGCAAAGCAGTATAAACCAGTTTATCCACGACAAGCTATTTACTATCCCGAAGAGTCTAGAAGATACATCGATGATAGGTATTATCCTGCTGACGATTTGTATAGACGAGAACCTTACTTTGATACGTACGATAGACGTCGGCCAGCTCTTTATCCACCAATGTATCCAGGGGTTCCAGGGATACCAGTTGTTCCAGGATCGAGAGTTGATAGATACGATGAAGTTTATGATAATGTTGTTCCAAGAAAACCGAAGAGGATCATCTATTATGCTCACTTGCCTGAAGTAGTGCGAACTCCTCCAAGCGTTGACTTGCGGTACAGGTACACAGTTGATCCGTACAGGCGTTATGATGACGACATTTATGCGAGGACTGGAAGATATGACTACCGATTTAGGAATCCAAGGCCGTATCCCCCTAATCCGTACCCTTATGCTCCTCTAAGGAAAGAAGACAGAAACTACAGAGACTTAGCTGGAGCAGGCACCGCTGTTAAGGATAAGAAAGTTGAAGAAAAAGTCACGCCAACTCCTATCCTACCCAAAAAAGCTGATGAATCATACAAGAACAATAATGTCAATAGAAATACCAACAGGAACTTGATCAATAGCCATCAATACCATGATGGTAGTACTTACAATGACCAGATGAACCACAAGGCTTACCCTGATGTAGTCAGACCTGATGATGGATTTCTAAGATATGAAGAACCGTTGTTCCATGGAACTGTAGAAGACCCGTATCAAAGAAAATATTAATTAATGATTTGAAGTGGAAGACGACATTTTTGGCTAATTTTCATTATCAGAAATGGTATTTGAAAAATGGTCACATAGATTTATTATTATAAGTGACAGTAGTATTTATTATAGTATCATGAGTCGCATTTAATGGTAAAACTAAGATAAGCAGAGTTTATATTGGCAAATAGATATGAAAAATATTGAAAGTGGACTTTGTGTAAGTTGTCGCTAATAAATGTAATTACTAAGGCTTGTTTTAATTAGAAGGGCGAGAGAACGCGACAAATTGTACGCGTAATAAATCGAGCATTTAAATTAAACACGGGAGGGTGAAGATGAATTTCATTAAGAATTAATTAATGTCATTCTTAAAGCGTTTTGTTTTTGCTCGCGAATAAAAAACATCTGTCGGGGATGGTTGGCCACGACGAGTTTCCTTGAGGTAATTAAGTAATAAATTTCTCCGCTGGCAACACAAGGTGGGGGCCAATTACAGTGCGCATTTAAGAAAATGGATGTTCACTTTAGAGGTGCCGTCTTTACAAAACCAACGTGACTAATTAGAATTGTGGGCTTAGAAAAATCCTACGACGTGACAGCTTGTAATCAGGGGGATAGATTTGGTGCTTCTTTTTTAATTTTGTTTTTTTACTTTTTAAATTTTAGTGTTGCCACAGCCAGAGGCGTCAGATTAATGGCGGGAAATAAATTGTGGGGTAATTAAATGTGTTGTCCGGGGTTGAGTTTCGTGGCGGGCTGGAGGGCTCCAAAACTAGATTTGCATCAGTTGTAAATCATGTCGGCAATTCGGCATAATTGTGTCGGCGAGTTATTAAGAGGTGATTTATTGCGCATCCGGGGCATGTACTTGTGTTACCGCGTTCCTTTCCTGTGGTATCTTGAATGTCTTAGCAATAAAAGTTATTATTCCTAAGGGCAGGCTCGAGCCCCTCGTTGGGGACGATATGGCCTGTTGATGATAATTCCTATAAAGACTATAAACTCCAAAAGTCTATATTATAGAAGTTGCCTCGGTTTAACACCTAGGACTATTATAAAGTTAAAGATTTTAAGAGATTCTTTGTAAATATATTTGTATTGTATTGTTTTAAATAAGATGTCTCCTCCGTTTAAACTCTCCTTTCTTACAATACGGTATTGAGCGAAATAATAGATAGGTAATGTTGAATTCCGCCAATCTACTAGGAGAAGAAATCTAGATTAGATACATATGAAAATGTCATAGAACCATTGTAGCATCATAATTTTGTCTATTTATAAAACTGATGTTATATTCATGGACGACCATTGTGAATAACATTGACTGATCGCCTTAGTAGGCTGCCTTTCTTTGCTGCCCACTCTAAGTAAGTATATTTATCTCATTATCGCGTTCAATTGTTTTCTTATTTATAGTATTCTCCGAATCTCTGTTAACAGAGGCTTAATAACTAAACAAGGTCCCAATTAGGCTTTATTTGCCCGGGATTAGGCCCGGGGCCGGGCTCCCGCCGATTTATAGGAGTAATGTATTCCGCCTCGAGACATCCAGCCAGCGAGCCTCGTGCCTCTAGACTAGACGCTCGATTGCAGTGTTGTACAAGGAGCGCATCTGTCAACTTGTTACCCTTTTACTAGGGTGGATATAGATTTGCCAAGAACTGAATCTAGACCTGTAGTGTGTAGGGATAAAATGTTAGGTCTCGATGAGATCTTCATCTTCATCCTTTTCGGATGACATCTGTCAAAATTATTATTAGACTTGCTAAATGTAGCACTTCATTTGTGGGGCTCTGTGTGCGCTGCTATAACAAAATACCTGATGAGATAAAAGAAAAAAAACAGAAAAAAGGCTTATGAATTGTGTAAAACAGACGTTGTGTAATAAAGCTTACTATAAGTTAGTTGATTATTTAAATGACAAAGAGGCTTGGTGTTCGGATGCAGCTCGGCACAGGAAACATTAACAATATATATTGACTACTGTAAACAATATTATATTAAAAAAAAACTAAAGTATAAAAGATACGAGTCCTGTGGAGTTTCTTCTGGCCATTCTTCTCCACAGAAGGCGTACACTCGTAGTGAACGGGCCATCTTGCTTCGACGTCGAAAAATGATTTTGTTAAATCTTACTTCGAATAAAGACACTTTTATCTTTATCTTTTTGACATCTGTCAAAATAGTCCTCTATCCAAGATGTTGACCTCATAGAAAATTATTTCAGTTGCACAAAATGGTTTGACTACCCAATAAGACCATCTGGAAGAATCCACAAAATCTGCGAAAACTGTGTGAGCTGGTGTGGGAGAGGAGAAGCCTGTACGTAGAAGTACGTTAATGTAGATTAAGAAGATTGTAAAGAGTATACAGATATGGTGTCAGCACAAACGTTTATTGCAACCAGTAACGATAACCATGGCACCAATAAAAGTTTTGTTAAGTAAGAATGTTTTTTTTTTATGAGTTCTGGACGCTAATAAAAGATTAGCGATATCACAAGAAGTGGTTAAAAATCTACCTAGATTAACAAAACTTTACATAAAAGTGAATTTCTTTGATATTATAATTTTTAACATAATGGAGAACAACTACGGGTTCACATTTCACTAATTCACATTAAAACATATCTTGTATTAGAGTTTATATCATGAACATTACATTAGACTTTCTGTTAGGCTCTCTGGGAGCCCCTCCCTTTCCAGTGACGTTTTCTTAAGACATCCCAGTTTCACCTTATCTTGTGGTCATCCTTCGGGTGACTCTATAAATAATTCACTTCATCAGCGGATAGTGCCATCTGTTTGACTAACCGGCAGCTTACCTTCCTAACACGAGGGATCGGAGTATTGATTAACATTTCGTGTATAAATATTTAAGTTACGTAACATTCAAGACGGGCAGGACATGTTAGCCGGAGGCGGAAACGAGGAAACTTGGACAAAGGATAAGAAAGATACAATGCAAATATTAATGGTGTTCTTAGATGATGATTTTCTTCATCGTATGGGTTGTAAGGTCGACAACCGGTTCTTATCTTAGTTATTCGGACAAGTAGGGGATGAATCCTCTACTTGTCTGAAGCCTGCAAGTCCTAACCAAACTGGGGAAAGTCTCACAAAGAGATTTTTGCTTAACAGAGACCCAATTGGAATTAGAACCCAGAACCTCCGTAGTGAGCGTCGAAGACTCGACTACTCGGCTACGGAGGCTGTACTCGACCACTCAGCCACGGAGGCTGTACTCGACCATTTGGCCACGGAGGCTGTACTCGACCACTTGGCCACGGAGGCTGTACTCGACCACTCGGCCACGGAGGTGTACTCGACCACTTGGCCACGGAGGCTGTACTCGACCACTTGGCTACGGAGGCTGTACTCGACCACTCGGCCACGGAGGCTGTACTCGACCACTCGGCCACGGAGGTTGTACTCGACCACTCGGCCACGGAGGTCGTGCTAGACCACTCGGTCATGGAGGCTGTACTCGACCACTCGGTCACTGAGGCTGTAGGTACTCGACCACTCGGCCACGGAGGCTGTACTCGACCACTTGGCTACGGAGACTGTACTCGACCACTCAGCCACGGAGACTGTACTCGACCACTTGGCTACGGAGACTGTACTCGACCACTCAGCCACGGAGGCTGTACTCGACACTCGGCTACGGAGGCTGTACTTGACCACTCGGCCACGGAGGCTGTACTTGACCACTCGTTTACCTCAGTGGGGACGTATATGCTCTGTTGATGATGGCTTGTGGCAGGTAGTTATACTGTCTCTGACACTACTCTCTTAATTAGTGAGAGCAAGGAGATACTTATTTCAAAACTGCTACTTTCAAAATGAAAACGAATGTGCGACACCAGTCTATTAACACTGTAATAACTATGAAACTAACAGTCCTAAAGGTTCGGGAGGCCAGCAAACTGCAAAGTTCCGGTAATAAGCTAACTACTATCGTAAAGGTCGTTCCACAGCGCTCCGGAATTCCCGCAAAGTCCCACTAATAAGCTAACTGGCCTCGGGCGAGACAGCGACATTCGCTATTAACATGCCAATAACAATTTGCTGAATTGCTTGCACGATGTTAGTTGATATGAGGATCCCGGCGGGAAAGGGGTGACTCTAGGGTTGGCGACTGTTCAAAATTAACAGAGATGTAAACCAATTTCAAACATACTAGTGATATTTGTCATTTTCAGTGAACCAAGTTTCGATGATATAACACACCCAAACACAATTAATGATAAATATACATGGATGTTTTGACCGAGACGTGAAATATGACTGTGAAGCTGGCCCACCGGCTACATGTCACTCAGCGAGCTTTGGAAAGATCTATGCTTGGTATTTCGCTACAGGATAAAATCCGAAACGAAATCATCCGGCAGAGGACCAAGGTAGTTGATATCGTCCAGAAGTGTAGCAAGCTGAATTGGCAGTGGGCTTGCCACGTCTGTCGCAGAACCGATGAGCGTTGGAGCAGACAGGTTCTCGAATGGAGACCACCACGTCTCGGGAAACGTAGTGTGGGACGCCCGCCCGCCAGGTGGACTGATGACCTGAGGAAGGTCGCTGGTGGTGGCTCGATGAGGAAAGCGGGTGATCGTGCGCTTTGGCGTACCCTTGGGTAGGCCTACGTCCAGCAGTGGACTGCAATAGGCTGATTAATTGATTGACTACATGGATTAAAGTAGAAGACCCTTACTTTTTTAGCCACGGCCGTAGCAGTATTCACCATGATATTTGAACATTTGATACTACTGATATTCTGTTTCTTTTTAAACAGAATTATACAATACAATACAATACAAATACTCTTTATTGACACCAATCAATTATATTGTGTTTGTATCCCTAATAATAAAGCCAAACTTCACTCTTTGAGACGGGATTTAAAATTGCAGAAGAGCAGTTTTCATGATAGTTGCAATACTAAATTGTCAACCCTAAGAAATTTACTTAGTCAAGTCAAGGGCCTGTCCCGGGCCCGGGCCGGCGGGAAATTGATAATTTTCACTTGCAGTAATATTGTATTCTCGCCCTGGCATTAGTTATTCATCGCAGGATGGATCCGGCGACCGCGATTAATATTTACTACCATTGTCCCGTGCCGTGCGTGACCCGTGTCCCGCTGTCCCGTAAATTAATACGGCTACTATTTAATGAACAGCTTTTTAATGTGAAAACAGCGGAGAACAGTTTTTGTTAGTGCTGGTCAAAAGAAAAAAGTGATCAAGCAAAGTCACTACAAAAGGGGCTGCGAGATTGCGAATAGGAACGCAGTTGATGTTGTTTTATAAATGGTCGATTTTAAATTTATTAATTTTGATTTTAATATACTTATACAAAAAACATTGACTTCAATCTGTATCAAACAATCAATAGGCACGGGTAAGCTCTTTTATTATTTGCTTAAAAATTTGTAAGGTGTGGTAAGATAGTTTTTTTTTACTGAGCCTACATCACCGTTTAATCGAAAAACCGAATGATTTCATAACACGGTACCTCTTCTCAGAAGTACCGTCTTGAGCTCACATTTTTCGTTAATCCTTAATAAAACCATTTGTTCTATGCTGACTAATAATTACGCTGCTGTTCATTAAATTCAACTCCATATAATATCTCTCTTGTTTGAAAAGGTCGTAGGTAATGCTAATCATAGTTTTCGTATGGGAATTGGGATGGTTTCAATTTCCTTTTCGCATTATCCACTAGTTTCATTGTGGTTAAGCTGAGGAGAGGTTATTTTCATAGTTATTATTATAAAGGGTATTTTGTTAGAGGGGTTAAAAGGGATTTCGTATAGGTATGTACCTAAGTTCCTTGCTTTTCTTTAGATTTTATTTTATTTTATACTCACTCGATACATAGAAATATAAAAACAATAACAAAAGCTAACATACTAAAGTGGTGCCTTAATTATAGGTTGTCACCGCATGCAGTGATAATAATTTATATTGATTTCTCGTTACATTTCATTTCATTTTTTTATTCTGTGCACTTTCTTTTGTTTTTTTTTTTTTTTATAATTTATTTATTAAATAAACTAATAATTACAAAAGACGTCATCATTACAGGATTGCTCCCAATCCGATGATGCCATCATACACAACACTATGTTAACATGCATAATCAAATGAACATAATAATACTTTAAAATGTCAGATAAAATAACATTTCAGAATAAAAAATAAAATGTAAATACATTATAACAGAATCAAAACTAATAAACATTATAAAGAACAATAAAAATCTAAATGTCAAGTAGAATAAATGTTAAGATAGAATAAAATAATAACAAAGTCAAACATAGACACAAAAAGTTAACAATAATCATAAACTCTATCCATAAGACAATTGTTTATTCTGCGATCTCATTTTCCACCACTGTGTAGGTTGGTTGGAAGAGATCTCTTATAGAGATTATCTCGCCTTTGTACATTAATTTAATTCGATTGCTCCGTAGCCTAGTCGGTAGTACGCATGCCTTCGAAGCACAGGGTCGCGGGTTCGACTCCCGCCCAGGGCAAACGTTTGTGTGATGAGCACTTGTGTTTGCCTTGTGTCTGGTTGTTGTTTATCTATATAACTATGTATTTATCTATTTATGTAATGTATATCAGCTGTCTGATACCCATAGTACGCAAGCTCTGCTTAGTTTGGGATCAGATAGCCGTGTGTGAAAATGTCCCCAATTATTATTATTATTTTAATTTATTCTTAATTTTTCTCTTCTTACGGAGGTAATTATTATTATTATTTCTACTCCTGTGTATGTTTGATTGTGCAATAAGTGTAGACCCTATAGACCCTATATACATTTAATAAGGTTACATTTTAATACATTTTCCCGGGTCATTTTGTTGTCATTTGAGTAAATAAGTTAATTGAACATTGGCAGTTGTTTTAATAACGTTATGAATTGTAAAATTGTTTGCTAGACACAAGAGATTGAGAACAACAAATATCGTTATTTCTAAACATTTATTAAAAAGTAATAGAAAGATACAACGTGATAGTGAAATAACGCAAAGCTGAAAAACTTTTGTTCTGGAACTGAAAAACTTTCCGAAATCGGAAATATATTTTTTTTACTCTTCATACAATCTTATCAGCTAGGCGAGTCAATTTGTATGAAATGGTCTTTTTTGCGATTTCGGAAAAGTTCCATAACTATATAGTTAGTTAAGTTGTAAGGGCCTAGCCAGCACCCAAGTGATTTTGCGTTATTTTGCTAACGCACGTAACGTTGTAGTATACAATAGTGATAATGAACAAAGCCTCCGCCGAGTGGTCGAGATTTCGATGCCCATTACGGAGGTTCCGGGTTCGATCCCCGGGTGGGACAATGTCAAGCAAAAATCTCTTTGTGAGGCTGACTGTTTGTCTTATTATTATTATACTGAATAATAATAATAATAATGATAATTTATTTCAAATTAACTTGAGTACAGTACAATAAAGATTTACAGTGGCACACACTAGGTAAAACCTGTATCGTGGGCGACCAACACCAGGTTACAAATTTTGATATAATACCTACTACTTTACTAATTTGGAGAACGTATAAAATGAGTCTAATTTAAAACAAACAAGCAAAAAGAAAAGAAAAACTAAATTAAGGCAAAACAAAGACTATAATAAATGAATGTGTCTTATTATTATTATTTTTAGAATTTGGTTGTCTGTGTTTATTTGTATGTTTATTTTGTACGCGCATTACGCTAAAACAACTGAACGAAATTGGATGCAGTTTTCACGGTTGTATTGCTGGTAATAATAAACTTAAAAACTGGTGCAATTTTTTTATTTTCGGAGATATTTTCTTTTTAATTTTTGTCATCAATCATCATCAACAGCTCATATACCTAGGTTCCCACCGGGGCTCGAGCCTACCCTGAATAAAATTAAAGAAAAAAAACCTTTTTTAAAAACAAGCTTTTATTATTTGGAAAATGAACTAAAAAGTTAAAAATAAATTAACTCTAATTAGAAGTATAACACTTTATAAGTTCATTGTAACCTTTAACGATAATTAAGCTTCTTTGTCTACGACAAAATAATTCCATATCGTAATCATATATTTTTAACACCAAAACTTTACACCTTAATTATTAAATCTTCCCGTTTTTATTACAGTCCCAATTTTATAAATAAAAAAGCGTGTTACATTGTGATAGCTTAATATTATACCATCAAAATGTAACACGCTTTTATTATTTATAAAATTGAGACTGTAATAAAAACGGGAAGATTTAATAATTAAGGTGTAAAGTTTTGGTGTTGCGCTGAATAAAGATCACGCAAGCGAAGCTGCGGGCAGAACGCTAGTATTTTAATAATTTTCTTGTCATATTACTTATTATAGCCAGCTATAACATGATTTATTTTAATATCATAAAATTTCTTACAAACTGTGTGTCATTAACCGAGTGGCCGGTGATAAATACTAAAGTTACAAAGTAAGCATGCAAATTATATTTTAATACCGATGTCGTGGACGCTTCTTAGAACCAATGTTGCTCCTTTGTTAATCGGAGCCTTCCTAAATATCTAATAAAGTGTCACATAAAGAGAATCTTGTGGAACAAGGAAATGTTTAAGTGGATTCCGTATAGAACTTTTTTTAAGGACCTGATCGCTGTTCCTACCAAAGTGGTAATATCATCATCATTGTGTGGGTTGTAAGGTCGACAGCCGACCTCACAAACCGTGGTGTTAGTGTTATAGAGCCGCCAAAGGCCACTGATTTTAATATAATATAAATTAAATGTATCTAAGTATACATATTATTGACTTGTAACGAATGTTGCCAAATAAATTATCATGTATCATTATCATTTATCACTTGTAATATGTAACTACTGATGATGATGATGATGATGATGATCTATCCGACCGATTTCGGCCATGGCGACCACTTCTACTCCTAGTCAGTCGGGCGCTGGTGCACCCGAAGATGGCTTATGTAGCCGATCTTCGCAGCAAACTCCCGTGCACAGTGAGGGCACGTGAGCACGCCCATAATTATAGTAGATGTTGCCGGGAACAGAGAAGATAACTTAGTTGTACAGTTTTTTTAGCAAGGAACCTTTATAGTTTCGCCATGTCCGTCTGTCTGTCTGTCTGTCCGTCCGCGGCTTAGCTCAATGACTTTTAGTACTAAAAGGCTGTAATTTGGCATGGATATACATATTAATCATGCTGACAAAGCTGAAGAATAAAATCTTAAAAAAAAACAAGTAAGTTTGGTACTACAAATATCATTGAAAAATATTTTGATGAATGTTAACTGTCTTAAACAGGTACCTATATTGGAGAGCTACGGAACCCTACACTTTGCGTGGCCCGACACGTGCTTGGCGGGTTATTCTTACTAAGTATATATTAATGTAATTTTTAACGATTATGATCTCCACTAAGCTGCTTCCTGGTTCCACGTGAATATGAGTAAGTTTGTATCGATATGAGATGAGATGTGGGTCCTTATCTTGGTTCCAGGAAAGCTCGTATGTTGTTGTCGCGATCTCGTGACATTATTTATGGAGTGACACATTCGATTACTGGCGGGCGACGCCGTGTTTTGTTTTGCCATAATTTTCGACTTCGTTTTGTTTTCTTACAATGTTTCTTTTACACACAGCAAAGTTTATTAATACAATAATAATTTTAGAGAGTCTAAACTTAATATTTTGATGATGGAAATTGATGGAATATTCCTTCTTCTGAAATGGAAACATATCATAATATTTCCGTCAAGCAGGCAGGCGGTTGGGTTTACATTGTTGATACCTAAATCATATTTTTAATAAGATAAATTGTAACAGAATATAAAATAAATTTTATATATAATCTAAAATCACCAAAATTTGTGGTTACACAACAATACTGCTTTACAGATTTTGTAGCCTAATTTTAAATAAAAATATCCACCCAAACAAACAAACAAACAAACTTACAAACAAGAAAATTCGTCAAACCGCTTCACGTGTTTCACTGCTCTTCGTTCTTTTAGTTTTTATACACGTCTCTGTATAAGTGTAGAGTGGGGCACATTAACTAGCAGATTAAAAATCGATATCGAGTTAGAGACACGAATTCCCTTCCGTCTTATCTTAAGTCGCGTGAGTCCACGGAAGAGGGTATTTTATTGGGAGTAGAGTAATTAAAAGGAAAACAGACAAAGCTCGTAGCTGACCGGGACGTGCGTCGAACACTAACTTGATAACATAGTGATGTGTAGATATCGATAAGAAATATCTGCACTTGTAGATTTCACTTTAACGAAAGCTGTAACATCGGATTGTGTAATTAAGCAATTTAAACAGTAACATACTCGAGATACTTGTTACGTGGCCGAAATCGGTCAGGACCTCTTCATCTTCATCATTATCATCATCACTAAGCTGATTATAAGCTTTTTTTGCAGTAAATAGTAAATAGCCTTTTGCATATTCCATATCCATTAATGTAATCTATAGGTATATAATTTAGTATGGATTTAGATAAGGAATAGGTTTGTGCAGAAATTATATTTTAGGCAGGCAGAGTGTTGTGTGTGGTTAGTTATTTTAGATTTCGCTGCATTACTCAAAAAGCCTAAAACTGTTATCGATATTATTTTTGAGTGATTCCCTCCTGTCACGTCACTAACACACAGTTTTCGCACGTAGGAGGACAGTGCTATAATAGGGTAAATTATATGTCTATTTCGACGAGTACCAGACATTCAATTTATTGTAACTCAATACTTTTCTTTGGTAGATGACACTGCCTTTTAATTTTAATAAACTAACTTATTTTCTATTTTATGTTAATTGTAATTTTTTTTTTTATTCTGTGTCTTAAGATGACCAAGTAAAAATATTATGGTTGCTAAAACATGGTTTGTTGGTTAGTTGTTGCTCTTGGTTCATTGATGGTTATTTTAATCTGAAGTAAAATTGCTATTAATAATAATAATAATAACTTTATTTATTTTCACACCACAAGAAAAATAATTTTAACATACACCAGAAACAATGTCGTGTTCTTGTGGAGGGCTGATGCCTAAGCTAGGTTTATATATAAACCTGTATTATAGGTCATCAGGCCTTCCCTCACAGCACAGTAAACTTAGTGCACTAGAAATACTAAATTTAGTGTAGATATAAAAAGTATAGTATTATAAATATTACATGCAAATTTGAAAATATACGAGATACGAGAAAATATAATACGAGATACGAGAAAATATAATATATTAAACGAGGGCTGCTATTTATGTATCCGGAATAACAAAAAATAACAAACATCTATAAACTAATATACTTTTATTGCTTTTAAAAATATATGCATTTTTTCATACGTTGAAACCAACTTTCGTAGCATTTTTTCCATTCTGTATCGGGTATCTCCAAAACGTGCATTTTGAAAGCATCAACGGCTTCTTCCCGGGTCGAAAATCGGTGTCCACGTAATTTGTTCTTCACGCTTGGGAATAAATAAAAGTCGTTGGGTGCCAAGTCAGGACTGTACGGCGGATGACCCGTCAATTCGATCATTTGACTATTTAAATACTCCGTTGTTGCGGCCGAGGTGTGACAGCTGGCGTTATCGTGGTGAAGGATTATTCTTCGTTGTCGATTGTTCTTGCGTATTTCTCCAAAGACTTCTGGCAAGCAAATGGTGGTGACCATTCAGAATTATCCGTTTTACGATTCTCTAGTGGTACTGTAGCCACATGTCCACTAATACCAAAAAAGCAGGCAACCATTTGCTTCAAAGTGCTTTTTGCACGCACAACTTTAGTTGGGTTTGGCTCATTTTGGAACACCCAAACCGTTGACTGCTGTTTAGTTTCGGGATCATACGCATATATCCAAGATTCGTCTCCTGTGTAGATATTATGAACAGCTTTTGATGTACCACATTTGTATTTTTCTATAATTTTTTTGCACCAATCAACACGAGCCTGTTTTTGTTCAACTGTTAAGTTGTGCGGGATCCAACGAGAACAAATTTTTTTACAGCCAAATGTTCGTGTAATATTTTATAAATACTCGTCATACTAATGCTCAAAAATGTCTCTATCTCGCGATATGTAACATGACGGTCTTGCATTATTAGTTCGCGCACAGCATCAATATTTTGTGGTACAACAGCCCATTTAGGGCGACCTTCTTTAAAATCGTCCGCAAGCATACGACGACCACGATTAAACTCACTGAACCAGTGATACACAGTGGTTTTCGATGGGACTTCCTCCCCAAAAGTCGACAAAAGTTGATCCATGCACTGTTTTTGAGTTAATCCACGCCGAAAGTCGTAATAAATCATAGCACGAAAATTTTCACGAGTCAAAGCCATGGTGATGATAGACAATGAATTTTAAAAATGGCGCCACAATGTAAAAACAATTGACAGATGAATGAAACAAACTTCATTTTACAGCCAAAGAGTTCTATTTTTAAATGTTATAATTTCTTTTTAAATATTGTTTATGTAAGTGGCCAGTTCCGGATACATAAATAGCAGCCCTTGTACTACACACCCATCATCATCATCAACTGCTCATATAGGTCCCCACCGAGGGGCTCGAGCCTACCCTGAATTAGGGCGATTAAGCCTTAGTTGACCTCGCTGGCCCAGTGCGGGTTAGTCGACTTTACACAAAACCTTTGAATTTCTTCGCAGGAATGTGCAGGATTCGTCACCATGTCTTCCTTCACAATAAAAGCGTCGAATAAACGTATATATGAATGCGAAATTCGAAAACACATTGGCACGTGGTGGGGATCGAACCCGCGTCTCCTGGACAGGAGGCACCGGCCCTATCGCCACTAGACCAACGACGCTCTAATAAACTGTAATATGACATTACATCAGAATCACATTAGCAGATAGGTATCTATATTTATGTACGAGTATGTATAGGTACGCCGTGTGGTGACGGCAGAGTAGAATACATTTGTCACCAACCCCTACTCTTCCCGTGGGTATCGTAAGAGGCGACTTAGGGACTACACATTGAACAGGGAACGGGCAGCAGCGCTCTCTGATACAGTAACCTTTTAATCTGCGATCTCCAACCCGCCTGCCAAGCGTGGAGATTATGGCAAAACCCTCCAGCAGTGGACTGTAACGGGCCGTTGATTTTTTTGATTGATTTGATGAACAGCTATATCAGCTGTCTGATTCCCACAAGCTCTGCTTAGTGCGTGATCTACGCGTGTCAAATGTCCCATATTTTTCATTTTAGATAAGTTGTAAACCCATGAATGCATAATGCATCATACGAGTATCTATTACTGGCACGCACAGCTCACCTATAACTGTCTAAATCGTCGTTCCAACTGCCAACTAAACGTCCCTCACATAAACACCAGAAGGCGAATTCTTGCTGAATATCAAACAGATGTAAGACACATTGCACGAGAGGGAGCTGGGGTCAGACGAGTTTTTCGTTTATTCCTAGTTCTGCGAAGTATTGGACATCGAAAACACTTGATAGAAAACCGCTGCGGTTATTTTTACTTTGACGAATAGACTGGCAAGAAGTGTCTTCATAAGTTTATCAGGTGAAACTGGGGACTGAGGTCAAACGTGATCGCATAGCGATTTAGTTAAGCGAGTTCAAAATCGCGAGATAGTGATATTACGGCTATAGTACGCGTAAAAAGAACGTTAAAAGAATTGGAGGGCGTAAGTGTGTATCATACATTATTTTAATCATTATATAATATAACGCTTTTGTGTGCGACTGTGCCCATTTGAAAGCAACTACATCTCGTCCAACATTTTTTTACATATATAACACTTTATTGCACAATTAAACATACACAGGATAAGAAACA
Organism: Carpatolechia fugitivella; assembly: GCA_951230895.1. NCBI lineage: Eukaryota > Metazoa > Arthropoda > Insecta > Lepidoptera > Gelechiidae > Carpatolechia > Carpatolechia fugitivella. The sequence continues at coordinate 5,021,670 of OX579660.1, forward strand.
AAACTAAACACGAAAAAACAAATAAAATAAAGTGAAACAACAACGACACGTGACACGTGACGTGTTTACGTGAAAAAATAAAACTAAACCTAGTGCTAGTAGAATCAACACACAATGCTAGTATTTAAAAATCTAGACGACCACCGCCACCGCTGTTTTCCTTACTCTGTGTAATAGTAATCCTACAATAAAATAAACATTCTTCCTACTGCATTTGAAAAAAAAACTCACAGATCGCACCATGCGTCAAAACAGCGGTTTTCCATCTCATGTGGTACAATCCCGCGCCTGGAAAACTTTGTAACATTTTACCGGCATGTTGGTAACTTACCGACGACGTCTTACCAACATTCCGACAGACGAGCACACCGCTGATTTATATCTTCAAGAGATTTCAACTGCGGTTGTGATGTGTAAGCGTTTTGTAGTTTTCAAACGTTACTCAGGAAAGTTTAGTTCCTAGAGCTTTAAAAACTTTTTCTCTGAGGTTTCAAGACGTGAACAGTTTGTACCTATTCATATGTGTTTTCTAGAGAGAGTAGAGACCATTATAGATAAAATCGTCTTTTATATACCTACTGCTACGAAAATTAAATAAACCAAATATTATTTACCAATTTTTTTTAAATTTTCTGATAATTTTGAAGTCAACTATGGTGTTACATAAACAAAAAAGTATTTTATAACAAAATATTCATAAAAGACGAGTTTTATGTCATAAAAGTCCATGCACTGTTGTAGGAGGTCACTTCGGAATCTTTTTAATGTCTTGCATTGCACTTCACAAAGCCATTGTACAATCCGCCGCACGCAATGCGTAACACTTAGCCTGTTGAACTGCCCTTATTCCATTGTAGTAAGGGTAGTATTAGTAGTGGAAGACTTGCAATCGACTGTACACGCGCGAATCTTCACACAAGATAGCCACTTCGATAACATCTCTGACATGGTAATATGGCGCATAAATAATAAAAATGCCGGCTATAAAGACAATTGATACGTTATGAGTGGCCGTCTGTGTCCGGTGCGGTATTTATGGGAAGCGGGTTCGATTCCCGGCCCCGGCTGGTGCAAAAACGGGCTCAGACGCGCGCTACAATGCGAAATGATCGGCCGTAATGCGAGTATGTGCGAAATATTGAGGTACAATTTGCATCTGGGGGAAGTTGCTCTACTACAGAAAGTATTTTGATTTCTGGAAATCATCTTAGCCGTTGAAAATATCTTCCACCCAGAACCTAAAAGCTGCAGCATGAGGTTTGTTGCAGTAACGACTGTCGCATTCATGGCATTCGCAGTAAGAAGGTTAAGTCGGTTCGATGTCAGTAGACAGCCAGGGAAAAAAAAAATCTCTCTGCAAAAAAATTTGTTTGGGATCAGATGGCCGTGTGTGAGATGTCCCCACATATTTTTTTTATTTTGGGTTTTCGCACCATAATAAAGTTAATTGTTTGGTAATAATAATAATGTTTTGGTATTGTTAATTGTTTGGTTTGTGATCCCCACCTGGACAAAAAGGCATTTCAGCTTTTGACTGAACCTAGGTCTTAAATCTAAAAACTTCCGATTCGGTTGCAACTGGAATGAATTCAGAGAGAGCGAGCCAAAGAACATCGGAGAGATTTTTCTAACTGAGCTCACTAATGAGCTGTTGATGAGCTCGCTAGTTGTAAACATAGTCTATACCTATCTACGACTAATTTAAAATCACCATTCACAGCTGCTACGGCGGCGTAGCAAGACGCGTAGCACTTTGTTAACTCATTAAAAACTTTGAGCGACGTTTGTACGGGGAGGTCATGATTCGGGATCGAATATAATATTATTTGAATGTCATGGTCTGTTGCTAAATCAAACAAAAAGGGAGATTTATTTCTGTTAGTTGTATACAAGACTACACTATCAACACGTCCATAGATGTTACGGCGGCGTAGCAAGACACGCAACAGTTGGTTTTTGTATTTATTTATTTAAAAATACCTGTGGTTGGTAGAGTAGTAGCAAGGGCTGTGGCTTACTAGGGAACTCGCGGTTCGGACCAAGATATTTTACAAATCATGTGATATGAGTCATAGTGTAATTCAATCAATCAGCCTATTGCCGTCCACTGCTGTACGGAGGCCTCACCAAGGGCACGCCAAAGCGCACGATCACCCGCTTTCCTCATCCAGTCACCACCAGCGACCTTCCTTAGGTCAACAGTCCACCTGGCAGGGGGGCGTTCCACACTACGCCGTATAGTATAATTAATGACCCATTAATATGAGTGGTTACTTACTGATATCAACGCTCTTACATCACAACAAAACCTGCATATTTTTTCATAGAAATTAAACGAGTAAAATCTAATCACATGGTTCACTTCAGTCAGGTCTGTGCGCCCTAATTAAGTGTAGACTCGAGCCTCTTATGAGGATATAATCTAATAATGGTACTTTTATTTAAAAAAAAAAAAAAAGTAAGGTTCGAGTCCTATGGAGTCTCTTCAGGCTGTTCTTCTCCATAACAGTGACTGTTCACTTGTAGTGAACGTACTAACCAGGGACAAACTTCTTTTGTACTTTGACGTCGAAAAACGATTTAGTTAAAACTTACTTTGGATAAAGAAATGTTTATCTTATCTTATGAAGAAAAAAAAACACCTACATATTGAGTAGAGTGTCCAACCTTGCAGTTCGCACGTCATCGACCCACGGGCCGCTACTTTATAGTCGTGTCGTACCGGTTAATGGGCGCGCCTTTGTCGCAGCCGCCACCGCGTATATCGTGCCCGCTCGTAGGCTTGAAAACCGGCAGATATGCCGCATGAAACTGACTTTTTACACAATGTCTTGATCGTTTATCTATAGACATTATCGGAAAACGGGACACTGTCAAACAATAATCTCTTTGTGTGTTCCCCAGTTTGGTTAGGACATTGCAGGCTGAATCACCTGATTGTCTGAAACCAAAGACGATTCCGTGCTTCTGAAGGCACGTTAAGCCGTTGGTCCCGGCTACTATCTAGTCGTTACACGAACCAAGTCAGTGGCCTTTGGCGGCTCTATAACACTGACACCAGGGTTTGTGAGGTCGGTTGTCGACCTTACAATCATCACGATGATGACAATGATCGGAAAATAAAACGGAAATATATAATAATTTCCACTTCTACCGTTTTGCCATTCTGATCGTTTGGGAATTATTACCAAATTCACAGCTGTGGAAAATAAACAAAAGTAGAAGAAGAACAAGAAGAATGTATTTTTTATAATTGGTGGGAGTAGTTTTCCTTCGGAGATACCGGAATCTTCTGAGGACGTTTTTAGTGGCAAAAACACCATATAGCCAGCTACTCCCCTTTAAGGTGCCAAGAAGAGTTTAATCCAGAAAAAAAAAACAGGTTAGGAAGTCGAACAGTTCAACATTTAAGTGCATTCATTGACATGCCCTCTTCGCATAACCCCCTTTAAATCTATAGCCATGCTAAGCGGCTGCCGACTCCGGCTGCGTATATCAACGGCATCAGGACGACATGAACCATCCACATGCCGGAGAATTGATGATGTAGAGCATCGTGCGAGACAGGAGCAGTGCATAGAGTCCAAGCGCAATCTGAATGCATTCGTGGCCATAGTAATTATATAGAGCTGCATTCTAATCACGCGTGGACGAGGTACCTCTAACTTAGAGGTTAGAGGCTCACGTTAGAGGCTCTAAGCATAATAGAGAAAGTTTCTCACTGTACAAAATCTGTTATTTTGTTACTGTGGTATTTAAAACATTTATTTATAATTACATTGTTCACTTACCCGTACATTGTCCAAATTAGTCATACAATAGAATATTTCGGAGAAAAGTGTTACTTATAACAGGAATATCACAAACGAGTACGTAAATCCAACGTATAATGTGCGCACGATTGGTCGCACGCCATGTGTGAGCCACGCTCGGGCGCCACTTCCGCCGGAACCGGATACGGCAGCCATCATGCCGGATGTCGCGACGATAGCGCAGCGCGGCGGAAACTGTGCGGAAGATTGAGTAAATATTCTTAAACTGTATGCTTTCGTATTATTTGTAGGCATTATGATTTTTGAGAAAACTGCCTATATACAATTGTAACTTTATTCTTTTAAGGATTTAATTAAGGACATCTATATTCCTTTCCTTTATTTTTGTATGTTAGTACCTTTTTTTAATAAAAACTTCCTCGTGTGTATTTTCAAATCGTCTCAAAAACAACAATAACTTAATTTATTTATTTAGCAAATGGATCGTGGAAGAAGCCACTGTCTCGCTCTACGTTATAAAAGACAAAGTAATAGTTATTTCTAGTACTCCTACAGCAGCACGTGTAGCACTTAAAATAATTAGTGGCTCTGTGAACTCGCGTTTTTTTTTAAATGGCTTATTTTTTACGTCTTCAACCCTCATAACTGCGTATTTTTTTTAATTTCCAAAAACTGACTGGACCTGTTCATAAAATTTCACGAAAATCGGTTGAGAAACGCGACCTGTAGATGAGAACAAACAGATCGACAGATGGACAGATAGTCAATAACAAAAAAAGTATCTTCCATTCTGTTTCGCTGCAGCCGGTCAAGCAAATTAACTAAAACAATAATGGTAGACACAGATTACGGAACTAACAACAAACAAACACCGAAGATGAGTTACTGAAACAATGATCTTATATGCAGCGGCGGACCCAGGATTTAGTGTTGGGGGGGCGGAGGGTAGATTTTGTAGTGACATTTAGGAAATGAAATTAGTTCGTGATTCTGTCAAACACATTATTTAAAAATCGTTGACTTGTAGCGTAACTAAATAAATAATGTGGTTAGAAAACAATTCGAAAGGCTTGTGAGAACTTCATTCGAATTTGACATGGTTGGACACTATATTTTTTATCTATGACCATACCAGATTTTAAATTCGCAAAATCCCAACAATTCGTCATTTTAATTGCATTGCTCGAACTAAACTTACAGATTTCTGATGGTTTGGGGAGTTTCAGCTCCCCCCCCGGTTCCGCTACACTGTATTTTTCATTTGAGTAAAGTTCGCAGCCGTGTGGTGACGGCAGAGTAGAATACATTTGTCACCAACCCCTACTCTTCCCGCGTAAGAGGCGACTTAGGGACTACACATTGAACAGGGAACGGGCAGCAGCGCTCTCTGATACAGTAACCTTTTAATCTGCGATCTCCAACCCGCCTGCCAAGCGTGGAGATTATGGCAAAACCCTCCACATAAGTGGAGGAGGCTCATAGTCCAGCAGTGGACTGTAACAGGCCGTTGATGTTGATGAAAGTTCGCACAAGGCGATTGAATTGTTATTTTAGTTGCATTGTGCGTACTAACCTAGACAAAACTTAGAGATTGCTGATGGTTTGAAGGGTTTCAGCCCCTTAACCCTGGATCCGCTACTGCTTTTATGACCGGACCAGTGACGCGGGAAGGCGTTGGTTTATTTCCTCGTTTGAGCTGCGCAGGATTGGACGGCGCTCCATCACGCGTGTCCCTGCGCTCGTTTGCGACAGCCCTAATGAAGCTGCCGTATTGCTAGGGAAAACTACTGGACGACACAGATGTTGGTTTTATGGAAATGGCTTAGGACAGTTGATTGGCTGATCGAATAATACTTTAGAACACTTACTAATAATACTTTAGATTATATTAAAATATACTTCATTGCACTCAAGAAAAATACAATACAGAAATACAGACAAGAAGTAGAGTACAGTGTACAGATAGGCGGTCTTATAGCCTAGGTAGCAATTTTTTCCAGGTCTCTAAAGTTGCCGGAAACATTTTTACAATAGTAAATCAAAACAGACACATCACACAGAGCTATGATAGTTTGTGTACAATTTTAGATTTTTGATGTGTTTTGATTGCTTGCTTGCTTTAAGCTTTGCAGATTTAGACACAGGTCATGCCATGAGCATTGCATGTGGTCATCGCGATTCACAACATACTGGCACATACTCTCAAGATTCAACTTTAATTCTCTTTAGGGTCAAATGTATTAGCACAGAATACTTGCATTAGTCTCTACATTTTATAAGACTAGAAATTTCGACGCTCATTACGGAGGCTCCGGGTTCTATTCCCGGTGGGGACACTGTCAAGCAAAAATCTCTTTGTGAGACTTTCTCCAGTTTGGTTAGGACTTCGCAGGCTGAATGAATGATTGTCCGGAAAGAAAGATGGTTCCGTGCTTCAGAAAGCACGTTAAGCTGTTGGTCCTGGCTACTATCTAGTCGTTACATGAGCGAAGTCAGTGGCCTTTGGCGGCTTTATAAAACTGACACCAGGGTTTGTGAGGTCGGTTGTCGACCTTACAATCCACAAGATGAAGAAGAAGAAGAAGAGAATAAGAAGATAAGACTTATATCACAAGTCTTCTTACCAAGATTAGTAATGAAGACTCTTCCAGTTCGGCAATAAAGAGGACAGTGCGGTGTTGTTGGGGACGCACACGCATCGGTTAATTATCCGAGTCGGGAGCTCTCGGGGATGATGGCCGCCAGTAACCTTGCTCTTCGGCCGGACATGCACCCACTAAACCCTCAGGAATTATTTCAAAGTTCAAGGAAACTTAGTCTTTTTATAAAAAGGCCTTTTATTGTTCTGCACATCTTCACAAACGAAATCATCCGGCAGAGGACCAAAGTAATTGATATCGTCTAGAAGTGTAGCAAGCTGAAGTGGCAGTGGGCTGGCCACGTCCGTCGCAGAACCGACGAGCGTTGGAGCAGACGGGTTCTTGAATGGAGACCGCGTCTCGGGAAACGTATTGTGGGACGCCCCCCTGCCAGGTGGACTCTGATGATCTGAGGAAGGTCGGTGGTGGTTGGTTGAGGAAAGCGGGTGATCGTGCGCTTTGGCGTGACCTTGGGGAGGCCTTCGCCCAGCAGTGGACTGCAAAAGGCTGTTTGATTGATTGACATCTTCACAGATGATCATATGGTTACAGTCAATACCTTACCCAACTTTATTAATTATAATAAAATCTATTTATTTAAGAACGATCTCTTTATAACGAACGTGTATCCGAACATACTGACCGTAGACAAGTGTTATGTTAATCTAAATAGTTGTTTCATTTCTAAAATAAACACAAAATTTACATTTGACGTGTATTTAGATATAAAACCATCCAAATTTTGTTATTTCAACTATTTACCGATTTTTGTACATCGTTACCATTTATGGTCACAGCCTAAATCTCAAAGTTACATTTTTTTCTAAATTGTTAATAATTTATTAAACTATGTCAGAGGTATTTGCCAATAGAACGATTCCAGGGTTTGTGGACATCGATATTACAAGTCTTTCTCACTACTACCCACAAAATACAATACTTATTATGGCGGTTTTCGTATTCTTTTTCAGAATTAGGCTTAGTGGTTCTAAAAGCACGACGATACTTTAAATAATGCTACAAGGTAATACAGTTTTCCACGAAAACAGCGCTGATATCTTTTAATCGATCGATGATCTTTTAATTAATAGTACATTACTGCCGCGGCCGCAAAAATTGTTATTGTTGGACGAGGACTTTTATTGTGTACGAGTCCAGCAAGAGTTATTGCGGCCGAGGCCTGTATAGTGCTTTTCTCTGAAATACGCGAGGAAATTATAAAACACAAAAAAAAATACCTTATAAGAACCTTGGATTTGGATGTGTACTCGTATCCTTTCGTACTAAACTTATACGTTCTAACCTTTATCACTTTAACCTCTACTACGACTACTTGAACCATTTATTGTCGTAATATTTCCCTAATTCAATGATTAGTTAACTCCATCATGAAAAATAAGTAACAAAATAGTATGTACGATAAAATTAAGAGATGAAAATTACAAACCGCCATATTGCGCACTTTTCTTTTTTTGTTCTGTGCCAGTGTCATACAGAGCATACAGCCAACTAAAATCACTACGATTCGTGTACGATTCATATAAAATTTGAATTTAGAACATAAGAGTATGCTGTAAAAAGACTCAATAACATTGAAATTTCTAGTAGATAGAAGTTACTTTGCCGGCTTAGGCCGTTTGAGGGCACATTCCTGGCCGCTGTTTTGTATGGGGCAATATTTCGTCCAAAAATGAGTCACTTCGCGTACTGTTTTTTGGCAGTAATGATCACATTTTCGAGCGTGTCGGAGAAATAATATTTTTTAGCTAAACCAGTGATTAAAATATGAAAATCGCTTTTGTGTGAACGACTTGATTTGTTCACAACCTTCTTTCTTCTCGCTGGTTTCACAGCCCTCACGAACGAAAGCACGTACTTACTAATGTCATTCAGCAGTCGCACAACAACTACTTTACGACCCTCAGTCTCACACACACATCACACACAGGTGTGAAGACGATCATTTTGTGAGCACTGTCGCTCGCTACCGTGTTAATTAGAAGGGTGGTGGTGTTGTCTTTTTTGTGGAAATTAGTTGAGGGTGGTTTATGGTGCATTTTGTTGTGTAAGAGTAGAATAAACCCTTGTTTCAAGAGCTACGGGAATTAATTGTGTTTGGAGATAGCTACGGGTTGTGTTTACGCTTACAATTTAACTATGAACCGAATCTTTAAAGTAAAACATTCTCATCTTAATATCTAAATAAATGATTTAAGAATTTTTCTTTTTATTTAGTAGTGGAAGGGTTGAGTCTGATCCCAGTCTCGTTTTTTGGGTTTCTGAACCTTCAAATCTGTAGGAAATGCCAATAAAGCAGCAATTACACCTCTCTGGATCTAGTGATTAATTATAATTATTACATTGCTGCATTTGACGACCCCGTAACCTAGTTGGTAGTACGTCTGCCTACGAAGCACAGGGTCGCAGGTTCGAATCCCGCCCAGAGCAAACATTCGTGTGATGAGCTTGTGTTTACCTTGTGTCTGGATGTTGTTTATCTATACATGTATGTATTTATATATATAATATAATATATCAGCTGTCAGGGGCCTATTCAATAAAACTTACAATTACAAATTACAATTCGAAGTTCATTGCGTAGCCAATCAGCCTAAATTTTAAACCATTATCTTCTTGGTAAATCGGCTACGCAATGTACTTCGAATTGTAATAGTAAATTGTAATTGTAAGTTTTATTGAATAGGCCCTTGGCCCTTGGTTTAGTACAAGCTTTGCTTAGTGTGGGTTCAGATGGCCGTGTGTGAGATGTCCCCATATATTTATTTTATTTATTTGAGTCGTACTCGGGATGGTAATTTTTACTGCAACTGCAATAATCGGTAGTTTAGTATTCGATATTTAGGTAAGTGCAATTGATGCTGTACGATCGACTTTCAGCCCGTTGAAAACATCGATTATATACTTTTTAAACATCGGATGCTAACTAACTGATCATTGCCGTTGCAGTACTAATTTACCGTTCCAAGTGCGATCTTTAGATTTAGAGGTATAACTTCAACCCAATATTACCCTGCACCATCCAATATTACCCATACCTCATTCGCATGTATCGAAACGAAAGCAATTAAACAAAGGAGGCATCGATCTACCAGCCAGGTCGTTACACCGGACTCGAAACCCATCTCCCGCTCCCCGAGGCAGCAGAAACAAAAGCACCCCAACGAACAAGTGACAAACTCATAAACATTTGTCACTGGACGGACCGTCCAAGTAATTGCGAACCACCATTATAAAACAACCATCCTAACTTGGCCTCTGGCAGCTCCAATCTTTGTCCTGAAAATCCATAGTTTCCAAGTGAAGAGGAGGGTGGGGTGGGTTGGATAACAGTGGTGGCAGAATTACTTATTGATGCCCCGAAACGTTTAACCGATCCCGTTCTAAATTTGAACAAATAATTTACGAACGGACACTCTTGACACCAAGTGCTTTAGGGTTGACACTGATGATTGTCTAATAGCTAAAAATATAACTTTTGGCTTTTGGAATTACTATTATTAGTAGAATGTACAGTTAAACATATAATATTTTAAATACAACGATATGATGCTGATTCGACATTTATTTGACGATAGATCTTAGATTATTATCTTTACGACTGTAGAAACTTTGTAAACAATTCGGTTTTGTGAGCGTTTACGAGTATACTTTGTTTTAGAAATCTTTCAAAGGATACACTTCTTGGTACTTACTGAAAATTTTAATTGTCATACGTATCTATTTGTCTAATTTAATATCTGAAACAAAGTATCTACTCATAACCAAACTAATAGTATTTATTTATCACCTCTTCATAATGAAATGATTTTATTTTAGATTCTATAATATAACCACTGAAACAGAATTTTACTAAAAGGTCACAGCCCTACACAATCGATGAATAATTACGTCCCTATGTCCTCTTGTCTGTTACCGTACCACCAACCATGTTTATAGACGTTTAATTAAATATCAAAACGTGATACCAAAATAGAATCCTAAAAAAATGTGTGTTAAGGATAAAATCTTTTTAAAACATCGAATACTAACGAAAGTTAATTGATTTATTGATTATTTTGCAGATAATGAAGTTACATTCGTAAAGATTTATTATAATGTTCTGATATACCATTGACAGTATTGACTTTACGTCCTAGACAGACACCATATTATTTTAACCTTCATTCAACCACACTCGTAGATTCCAAATCCAAACATATTGTTAGTATAACAGCACCCAAAGAGTAATATTGCCTAAATTTTTAACAAATTTTACTGCTGTTTTATGAGCGGAAATTATAGGAATTATCGAATTATACGGGTCACATTAACTTTGTAACGATGGAACAGGATCCTGACATCGGACAAGGGACTCGTTATGACTATAAAGTAGGCTCGGTCTCATCTCAGAGCCAGTAACAAAAAATACCGTGTAGACCTTAACAATGTACAATTTTCTTATTATTTCTACACAATGTTGAATTGTAATTTTGTAAAGCAACAATAAAAAGTATCAAACGAGTTTTCTTGGCGGAGTTAATATTTTTTATTTATCGGTGGTTTGAGAAATACCTTACAGACAAGATAATTTTCATAATGACTTGCAAAAAACTCAAAATTTTGTTTATAAATAAATAACTTAATATCTCTCTTCTAATTCGCATTAGATATGTTCTACCTCGATCCCCACCACGTACCAATGTGTTTTCGAATTTCGAATTCATATGTACGTTTATTCGACGCTCTTACGGCGAAGGAAAACATAGTGATGAAACCTGCACACTCCTGCGTAGAAATTCAAAGGTTGTGTGTGAAGTCGACCAACCCGCACTGGGCCAGCGTGGTCGACTAAGACCTAATCACTCTAAATCAGAGTAGGTTCGAGCCCCTCGGTGGGGTATATGAGCCGTTGATGTGATGTTCTAGCTTTTGTACCTGAATACATCGACACAACCCATATGACGTCATCTCATTATCTCTTAACACAAAACTCCATCATCGGTCTGCTGTAACAAAACAAGCGAACTAACTAAAGATTCTCGTCTGGTCGGAATCACAGCGGCGGCGGGTAGTTGCCAGTTGCCAGATAATTAATGTGAAGACGTCGTTACGTGTCTTGTGCCCCCACTTGCCCCATTTGCTCCGTTGCCGCACTCACCCCCAACTCCGCTGACCGGTGTTACCCCAACCTACCCCGACTTGTCTTGACCGAAACGTCTTGTGGAGTGTAGAGTAATTATTGAGGTTTGTAGTATTTGGAGATACACTGTTTAATACAAGGTGCCTGTATATTTTGTGTAGGTACGTATAGGAGTTCTGAAACCTCGCTATATATTTTGGTGCCATTAAAGCATAATTATTCGTGTTGTAATGTTTTAGTTCGAACCCAAGTAGTAAAATGTCACCTGATTAATGCTTAGACCTTATGGTCTACGGATTAATGTTATCTATCAAAGGTTATCCTTTAACGTGTGGTAGTGAAATTGATAGGTTCATCGTCATCATCAACAGCTCTTATACGTCCCCACCGAGGGGCTCAAGCCTACCCAGAATTGACAGGTTCAACAAAGTAAAAAAAAACTACTGCTTAACTAACAACCTTACAAAAGTTAGGTTAGGTTAAGGTATACCTGAATACATTAAACAAACATCGAGAAAGTAATCTATACGAACGCATACAAAATATAATATGTAATTAATAATAAGATGTAAATAATAATGAAAGATATAATTTTGTAACATTTGCAGTTTTCCAACCAGAAGGGTGAGCCTAGGAAACGCAAACCACATCGCAGTTTGTTTTGCAAAATGCCGCTAAAATGCGTATATTTTGTGCGTCACCACTTCAGCAACTCGTGTGTCGTATCGTGCGTGTCAGTTGCTCTCCGCGGGGTCCCGGTGTCCTTCCACGTAATTACCTTCCATTGTCTCGAATAAATAACAAATGGCATAAATAACACGATATTTATTATTTATTTGCTCTCGGCGCCGGGAAGCGGTGAAGTTATTTACGCGACGACGATGCCTTTTTGTTTTTAAAAAGCTATACTGTGGCTATACACTCTGTGATACCTTTTAAACCCAAAAGCAATTATCGGTCCTTACCTTATTTTTGTGAACCTAACGTTATTACAGTACTTTTAGAAACATAATATCTTTTTTAGTTCAGTCGATTTATTTATTAAAGTTCTCAGAATAAAACAAAATTATGCAAACACATAATAAAAAAAATACTAGAAAAATCTAGTTAACGACTCGAGCACGTCAGTGAGGACGTTTATGAGCTGTTGACAATGTCAATTATGACTAAAAACAAATCAATGTTTTTACATAAAATTATCAGCATGGCGTTCCAACAAGAATTTACAACAAAACATATTGTATCGAGAAAATATGACTCTAGCTGGAATGGCCACCTGGAGGACCAGGGACCACCTTAATGTTTAATTAGGTGATCCATCAGGGGCTGGCGAGAACAGGCTACTAAATTACTGGGGACACTGCAATAAACACCGGCCGAACAACTTGTTATGTCTTTTGTCCCCACCCTCCCCTATTGACTAATTACGACACTTTGTTTTCTCTCTAGGTAAGTCTTACGAGAAAATTGGAGATTGCTATGCAGTGTCAGAGATACAGTAAATTAAGGAAGGCTCGAGCCCCTTAGGGACAGTGAAATACTGTTTTTTTTGTCCCTTATGTCGTGTTTTCGAATAGCAACCAGGTATCAAATAAAAAAAACAAAATCAAATCAAATAAATAAGAAAATAGAAATATAACATATTATATATATATCGGAAGTAGAAATATATTTAAACCATCATTAGGTGGACGACCTGGTGATAAGTAGTGATAGTGAGAAGCCACTGGGTGCGGAAAATACAGGACCGGTCGTTGATTGAGCAGCTATCCTTGAGGAAGGTTAGATAACCTGCTGGAAGATTCCAGCTGTATACTTTTTGCAGCTGATGCCAGCGAGCAAGTTTTGCAATTGGGAAGTATGATGCAAATATTTGTGTACTTTACACATTGTGCATACTCGACTTCCGCAAGGAAACCACTGTATTTTCTTATAATGTTTGTTCCACCTTCACACTTAAAGTACTAAACGAATTTGGATGAAATTTGGAATGGGAATAGTTTCTAATCTGGATTAACACATAAGATTAGAGGATAGGATTTTTACGGGAAAAAGTCTTATTCCCACGGGAAAATCTTACACAATGCGAGCGTAGAAGAAGTAAGTAGAGCGTATGTCAATGAAGATAATTTCTCACTATGAATCTTTTCAAAACAGATATAAATTAGGTCCATTGGTGTACAAAGTACGAGTAATACCAAATCAAGCGTAAAAGCCGGCGTTCTTAGAACCCTGGATATCACCGACCTATCTCCTAAATCGCGGGGTAAGTAGACACTACTGCGTCGATGCCCCACGAATTACTCGCTCGCTAAAGATATTTGTCACCTGCCGATAAAGACTGTGTCACGAAGTATAGTTTTGCGTTTAAGTACAGTTTCAAGTACATTGAGTAGTTAAGGAAAGATAAAATAACTTAGCGTCTGTCGATGTCGACTGTTATGACATCATGTATCCGAACATTAAAAATAAAGCTCTTCTCGTTCAACTACTTAAGTGATTTTATTTGTCTCCACATAATTAATATATTTAAATAGATAAACTTAACATGGCGCAGACGGTAGGATTCGAACCTACGCTCCCAAAGGGAATCTGATTTCCAATCAACATTAAGATTCCAATTCGCCAATGTAAAATGATAAAATCGATCAGGATTTTAGCGAAGACGTTCAAGACAAGTTCATGACGATGAGTCGCTGACATTATATTACCGCTTAAAATCCATTAATATTGCATCTCTATCTTTGTGACGTAAAACGTTAAGTGTGAAAGAGAATGTGATGTGAATGTGTATGTGTGTGTGTTGCACTTTACACTACCGTCTGCCACGAGTCTTTGCGCATAGGATAGTTCATCATCATCATCATCATTGGCCTTAACGTCTATTTCAGACGGTTATAGTTTTTATAAATATGTATGTTAGTTTTAAGGTATTTATTATATGGGCCTCTGTTTACATATTTAAGACCTTTATGTAAATATTGCCTGAAATAAATGATTATTATTATTATTATTATTTATGGTGCAATGTTAGAGAGACATCGCTTTTGCATAAAGAAATTGGACGCGCGTCGCCTCGTTTCTTCTTCTTGTTTCTCTGAGGTTAATTACGCAATGTACATCGAATTGTGCTAGTAAACACAAAGTTGTAGCCTTGTAGGTTCGCGAGCGAAGGCCCTAGCGATAAGGGCCGTGTCGCCGTATCGTGGCTGAGTGGGCATCCTTGTAGGACACCGGGAGAGGTTTACGCTGCGCCTGAGCAGGCCCGATTTATGCGACAGAAACATGCAGATTATCCTGATAGATGCAAGGCCGGCGATAGCGAATCAATGATAGAAGCTGCACCTAGATGAAATTGATTTTATTGGTGGTGACTTTGTTGATCTATTTATCATTTATGTATCTAATCAATATTTATTGTGTTCACCTCGGGATCATACCCATTATTCAATAGTTAGACCTAAATTAACCAATCAGGTTAGTTTTTAATGGTGAAGCAAATTTGCAAAAGCGATTTTTTTTAACTCGATATAAACGAAAGAATTCGATTATTTCACTTGTTTTTATTTGATTATATACGTATTTTTAGTATGTAGTTACTCATACTCTCACAAAAGTTAAACAAAGTAAAAAATCATGACAAGTAAGTATTGAGAACTTACATAATTTGAATTCAATTTCGTTTTGAATGAATGAATTTTCGCTCTATACTAGGTATGATAAAGTCCATTCTAAGTTCCAACAGCCAATAGAAAAGTTTTACCACTTTTGCACTACTATTCGCGAAGTTCCAATTTCAAAACTGAATTTCTCACGACCAAAGCCCATCTTTCGTAGGGTGACAATGATTTGCGGGCGCCACGTAGCGGGGTCCCTTATCGAATTACGATTTACAGTGTCCCGCTATCGCGAAGCCCTGTCCTGGGTCCCACGATTCTTTATTTTGTTCGCAGTATTGTCTCACAAGTTATGCTTTTGTTTTTTTTCTGTTGTGTTGGTGACACTGTCCGAGGGACATAAAGTTTGAGCGGCGTATTATTTGCAAGTTTGCTGACGTGAACGAATAAAATGACTGGCGACTCTACGTTAAAATTTCAATTTGACGCTTCTTCGAC
The DNA here is from genome assembly GCA_951230895.1 of Carpatolechia fugitivella. NCBI lineage: Eukaryota > Metazoa > Arthropoda > Insecta > Lepidoptera > Gelechiidae > Carpatolechia > Carpatolechia fugitivella. The sequence goes on from OX579660.1 coordinate 5,037,337, forward strand.
TGTCATCTAATCTTCAACAGTTGCAATCTGATAAACAAACTCGGTAAAGTATACTATCACACGCCGCTTTACCTACTTTGTGTTACTATTTTGAGGCTTTTTTTTCTAAGAGATTAGTTTTTAGAAGTTTAATTATTTGTGTTTGCGTATTAATTCACTTTATTTTCTTCATTCCAAAACCTAGGCTCTCGAGCCCATGAAAACTTGCAAAATCTCTTGTATGAGATCAACTGGTCGACTAGTTATCAAGAACACCCGCGTTATTTAACCAATACACTTTATAATAGGAGAAATAGTACAGATATCAATCAATCAATCAGCCTATTGCAGTCCACTGCTGGACGTAGGCCTCCCCAAGGGCACGCCAAAGCGCACGATCACCCGCTTTCCTCATCCAGCCACCACCAGCGACCTTCCTCAGGTCATCAGTCCACGTCCTGGCAGGCGGGCGTCCCACACTACGTTTCCCGAGACGTGGTCTCCATTCGAGAACGCGTCTGGTCCAACGTTCATCGGTTCTACGACAGTCGAAGCCAGCCCATTGCCACTTCAGCTTGCTACACATCTGGACGATATCGACTTGTAGGTAGTAACCTAGTAAGATATTCCTATCATCAATACCACGTCTGAAAGACATGAAATCAGCATCAAATTCCGGTAGCCCCATAAAGCAGTAAGTTCGGGAACCGCTCTAAATCGTGAGCGCGTCGCAATCATAACCGTGTTTTACTCCACTCCCGCGCAGCCGGCAGTTAGTGTGAATGTTTCACGCGATATGACCACTTTGATCGCTGATATGTCCTTCGTGCTACAGACCCGGACTTAGGACCAAATAAGAAAGAAAAAAATATAATCTTATTCTTTTGTAAAGACGCTTTGTAATAGACGCTTTTGGACCAAATTTTCCTTCCTTTCTAACTTACAAATGATTTATTACAAATTCAAGATGATAATATCCGTAATTTAACGATGTGTTTTTTGCATCGTCAGGCCTTAATTTTTTTTTCTTTAGGTACAAAAGTAATAAACTCTGACCACTGACCCCTTATTAAAACAAAATAAAAATTAAAAACTAGTTAGCTGTACGTGTAAATATCTAAAAATGATAGACTTTTCAGAGCTATGATAAAACAACTAGTCTTCTATCTAAACTATTTTAGAGATGCCTAAATCCGTCACATCGACCAGCCATCAATACTAACGGTCTCGCCCCGGGAGAGTCGTAAGGTCGCTACGAAAAATCATTCCGTTGCTAAAATATCAATAAAACACCGCCCCCCTCGCGACGGCCCCGCATTCCCGCATGGGACTCGTTCGCTTCGCTTCTGAATTACAAATTGCTCCAAATACGGCCCTGCCCTTTTGATGGGACACTTTATTTTTTATAATGGCCGCCGCGACCACGAGTTCTGTTTTATGTGATTTACATTGAGTCGTGTCATTTTATTGGAGTCGTAATGGGAGATGTGAGGGAATCACTTTGGCGCTGTGAAAAATTTAGAGGTCGGCGGGGAAGGTATTTGTTTTATGTGAAATCGTGGTGGTTACATACGTTTGTTAGACTTTTAAGAAGCAATAGCAAGGCATGATGATAAGTACTTTCTCGGAGTGAAGGTTTTTTTTCACACGGTTGTCCAAAAGTGGAGTGTAATGTGTTCAGGTTTCTCATGTATGTATGTTTGTATAGGTGTACCTATATATAAGTAAGTAACACTTTATTGCATAACACATATAATGGGACATACAAAGAAAACATTATTATAATATGTGCGCAAAGGCGGTCTTATCGCTAATAGCGATCTCGTCCAGACAACTTTTTTTTTCATAGAGAAACAGTGAGCGGAAACGGAGTAGTGCGTGAAAGAAATATAAAGTTACTTTAACCTATAACTATGATATATATACAAATATAGTGAGCATATAAATACAATACACAAATATATAATTACATATGCAATAATATGTGAGTGAGTTTCTTTATTCCACCATAACTTCCAAATACCTCAAGAATTTAAGATTGGCTATCGTAAAGTTAGAATCATACATTAGTCCGAGTGACACTGGCTAAGTATATTTTTTCGGCAGAGCAGTCGTGTTTTTGATTTTTCGATGATTAAAATAATGAAAATAATAAGTAATAAAAAATATTTTTTTTGTTCAATAATTGGACGTAGTTACACGAAAAGGATCCAATCCACAACATTGTCAAAAATGACTTTAGTACACAAAACTGACCACAAATAATACCAATCGTCCCATAAATATACTATTAACAATAAAAATGTTTTAATGTTTCTCACAAAACATAACACGTAAAATTAACTTGAAACAAATACCTTCAATATCTGAAAAGTAACTTTGTGTGGATTGGATCCTTTTCGTGTAACTACGTCCAATTATAAAAAAAAATCTTATTTTAAATAAATATTGGCTGGTTGGTTAAAACAATATTTATTATACAAATAAATATAAACTCTTCCAGACATAATCAATATTGTGATAAAAATACATCCGTTGTCACGATATTAACCGTAGTACTAATTACTACTAATAAAATAAAAAAAATAAAAAAATACACCATTATAAAAACATCACAACGCAACACTACAAAGATTTTCATCACAAATTCTGTGACAATACGAAAATAAATAACCTCAAAATTTAGATTACCTCAAACAAAACCACCGCTCCATAACCAACATGAAATCCATCTCATCTTCTAACAATTCCAAGTATTTTACTCTCCGCAGCAAGTTGCGTGGTGAAGCAAAGCCAAACAAACGCGATCTAAAACAAAACAAAACAACAAAAAGTATTTGTCATCAAAGCTTGTTGTTAACAAGGGCGACCTCAGAAATTAATTTATGCTCGCTGCCGCAGCGCCGCGCCGCCGCGAAGAATCCGCGCAGGCAAACGAAGAAGTTGGAAGTTCCACCGCGACGGATATTAGCGCCGGTGAAATATTATCTGCTACACCCAATGATATAATAGGTATGTAGGTAATTGTAATATTTAAGTAGCTGCGAGTACTAGGTATATTGTAAAAAAAAATACTTTAAAAAAGTTATGGTTTGATATCTAACTTAATTCACTCATGGTCACTGACCGATTTTAAAATAATAAAATAAGCTAAAGAGTGTTAACATATTCAGCGTTTTAGTGAAATAACGCAAAACCTTTCAGGTGGTAACTCAGCCCATGAAACTGTTTCAGAAGTTCCACAAAACCTAAAAAAATAAATAACTTTTCATACAAACTGATCAGCTGATAAGTCTATCTGTATGAAAGTAAATTTTTTTTACTGCGAATTTTCAAAAGTTGTGGAACAAAAGTTGTTCAGTTTTTGAGCTGGCTCGAGAGGTTATGCGACTAAAATAATGTTATGTTGAGTTTAAATATTTTTTAAGTTGTTTGAAATGGTGAACTTGTTTAAGTTCAAAGGAGTGAATAACTATTCCTCTTATTAGTATTACAGAGCAAGTAAACAGATTTTTATAAAAGTTAGAGAGCATAATCAAACCACAATTGAGAATCATCATGAGATCTAATACTGACTAAGCAAGATAATTAATATTTCATACTATCTCTAAACATATTTTGAGAGGTAATCACTACGATACGTTGAAGTATTCGTCCCATCCCTACCCGGTTATAAGTAGGCCCGGGTGAAATTTATCCGGGTACATTCCGGTGCAACTCGCGACGTTTGTGGGATGCCGGGTAAAAGTCGACATGACAGGGAAAGAAGTCCTTTAATGTTTACAATTTGAGGCGACCCGGGCTAGAGGGCGAATTTGATGCCGAGGGGAATGTGACTTAGAACGGAAAAGAACATTTCCAAGCTGGAAAATATTTTCACGAGGCCTTAAAATGCTGATGGAAATGGAAATTTGTATTTTAAGCGATAATTCATCGTCAATAGGCTCGTGGTTTGACATGGCTATAACTGAAGAAAGTGTGGTTGTCAATCTAGTGACCAGCCTACTAGTTTGACTAGACCTATTGTGATAGAAAAAGTGTAAAATACTCGGATTCAAAATAAGCCGTGTGTTGACGGCAGAATAGAATACATTTGTCACCAACCCTTACTCTTCCTGTGGGTGTCGTAAGAGGCGACTTAGGGACTACACATTGAACAGGGAACGGGCAGCAGCGCTCTCTGATACAGTAACCTTTTAATCTGCGATCTCCAACCCGCCTGCCAAGCGTGGCGATTATGGCAAAACCCTCCACTTAAGTGGAAGAGGCTCATAGGTAGTCCGGCAGTGGACTGTAACGGGCGGTTGATTTGATTTGATTTGACTCGGATTCAATGAGATTAAAACATAATTTACACAGTTTTTTGTTTAGCAGTTTGTGAAAGAAGAAAGAAACTAAGTCTGCGCATAGAGGCGAGGTGTAAATAAATAGTACAGGTACAGTGTAAAATTAAATATAAAAAATAAAAAAAAAAACAAATAAAAATATTATAAATATAATCTGTCTTTATCTGTGTAGTCGGTTAATTCATATTTAATACGCTTTATTAGAAATTAAGTCCCAAAAATAGTTATTTATTATTATATATCACATATAATAATAAATAAAAATAAATAAAATAAAAAGCCTTTTATTTCTTGCACATAATAAAAATAATACATTACTTTGAAATTTAAAATAATAATTTAAATAAAATCTATAATTCAATAATAAATATGCAAGAACCCCTCTTAGGTGAAGGCCTCCTCCAGAGAGTTACATTTATCTCTGTCCTTGGCTAGTTTTGTCCAGTCCCGACCGGCCACACGTGTGATGTCGTCTGCCCATCGTGCAGTTGGTCTGCCTGTTCTTCTGTAGCCTGTTGGTCCCGGCCATGTTGTTGCACGTGACGTCCATCTGTCATCTAAGTTTCTGGCAACACGACCTGCCCACCTGAATTTTAATTGCTGTGAAAAGCGTAGAGCGTCGATTACCCCAGTTTTTTCGCGTATATCTCTGTGTGCAATTTTTTTATTTTTCTTATTTTCATCATGCTTCTTTCCATGGCTCTCTGACTAGTTTAATCTTGTTTTTAACATTACGCGTGAATTTCCATGTTTGGAATGCATATGTTAGAGACGGTAAGAGACATTAATTCATAACTTTTTGTTTTATTTTTACAGGAAATTGGCCTTTCAGTATTTCTTTTAGACTCCAGAATTTATTCCAGGTCTTTTGGACTCTTCTATTAACTTCTTTTGAGATTTGTTTGCCTAGGTATATATATTGGTCCACGTATTCTAGTTCATTATTGTGTCTATCACATATATAGACAACAAAAAAAAAAGCAAAATAAAAAGGAAGGTGCCTCAAATATTGGATATTAGCTCAGAGCATCAGCAGGAGACGCAACAAACGCGACCTCCTGTCGCGAGCGGGATCCCCGCAACGTTGCCAACAACTGGGCGGCTTACCCTACCTAATTCACCAACATAACTTTACACCCGATGCTATATCAAACCTTACGTTTCATGGAGTAATCAGTTCTATAACTAAGCAGATAAAGACGGGATTTCAGACGGAGAATTTGCGACTGGTCTTGCAGTTTGCAGAAGTGTGTTTTAGTATTTTAATATCGCTGACACGGAGTCGTGCTACAGCAATTTGTTTTGGTTCTCGCGTCATCTTTGCGACGCTAATGAATTTATGGACATTTTTCGGGTAGGCTGAATTAGTTTTATCCGCAAAAGCTTTTTAGGTTTTCTTGTAGGACCGTAATAAAGAAAAAGTGTAAGAGTAAGTGTTTATCTTTGCTTTAATTCGTTTTTGTGGTAAACTTTGATAATGAAAAGAACAATTACTAAAATCTCACTCACTCACTATTATAGCTAAGCGAATTCGCTATAGCAATAACCGAATTAATTATAATAGTGAGTTTGATAGGGAATATAATTGATTGATTGATTGACATATCCTTTATTGCACCAAAATGGATGTACAAAGGCGAACTTAATGCTATAGAGCATTTTCTTCCAGCTAACCTTTGGCGGTTAGGAGCAGGTTGAGGGTGGTGCCGCTAAAAACCTACTTACCGAACCATAAAAATTATTAAAAGTAAAGTATAGTCTTGAGAAGATGAATAAAAAAAGCTTTATTATAATATGTATAGATCTGACCATTATTACAATTCAAACCTACTTCTGTGTACTTCTGTGTCCTTGTTCAATCAAAGCTTTCAATCAAATTTATCTAAGAGGTTAGTATATAAGTATCTAAATAGATACTTATATAATAACCTCTTAGATAAATGAAAGGCTCGCGCGGCGCCCTTTCATTTATCTAAGACTTACCTATTTATTCATCATCATCATCTCAGCCGAAAGCCCACACGTCCACAGCTGGACAAAGGCCTCCCCCAGGGATCTCCACAACAACCGGTCCTGATGCTGGTCCCGCATCCAGTGGCTTCCCGTGACCTTCATCAGATCGTCGGTCCACCTTGTGACGTCACCTACCCACGCTGCGTCTTGCGGTGCGTTGTCTCCATTCGAGAACTTTTCTGCCGAAGCGTCCGTCGGTTCACCGTGCAATGTGTTCCGCCCACTGCCACTTAAGTCTTGCAATTCTTCGGGCTATGTCAGCAACTTTGGTTTACCTGCGAATCTCATCATTTTTCCTACCTATTTATTCAACACAAGTTGAATCCACACGACATTTTCAATAACTCAACCTAACTTTTTTATCCCCAAAATATTTCCACGTCTTATCAAATTACACACGATTTACGGCGGGCGGATCAGCCGGGTATCTCGACCCGGTTAATCGAGCGAGTGACGTCACGACGTCCCTGGACACTGCCCGGGCCAATTGAAAATTTCCGGATTTTTCCCGGAGAGTGGCCGCGAGAGGGATTCTTTAAGTGATGTTTTACGAATGGTTTCCGATAGATTAGCCACGGTGCTGGACACACTGGGCCGTTTTTTAGATTTTATACTTTATAGAAGTTGCATTTGTTTCTGTAGAATCGTCTATCTACAATACAATACAAATAGGTAGGTATTCTTTATTGGCACCAAGGTTTCATAAAATACAAGAAATTATTTAAAAGTTGAATTAAAAGCTATGGAGTTCGGGTAAAAAAACCAAGATGTATTAGCAAAGTATTTATGTAGTATTATGAATTTCATAATTATGTATTTATGTACGTACCTATTTATTTGGTATATGTATGCGTTTTATTTTAAATTATTTATTATTATTTTTAGGCTAAATTTATTTAGTGCACATCCTTGTGCCCGCTCTGTGTTTCACCTTTTCCACCACCTTGTAGGTTGGCTGGAAGAGATCTCTTATAGAGATAAGCTCGCCTTTTTAATTAATTTCTTGTTAATTTAAATTTGCAATAAAGAATATAAAGAAAATAAGAAAGAGCAATGCGGGTTGGTGGCAGATTTTTTTATTCTGATCTTCTTTCTACATAACGCGATGTAAATATATTAAAAAATCTATGGAATTTGAGTAATCACAAAAAAAATATTATTTAAATCGGTATAATCTACTATTTGTAAGGTACACTTAATTAACATTTAATTATTGCATCAGTTAACAATTACGTAACAAATCCTAAATCAAATCTGGAATCACGTATCTTTGTCATATTATTTACACGAATCATTTGGTATTTTCTTATCCATTCTTCGCAAAAAAAATTCTCAGAACATGTGAAACATTTTTAATAATATAGTCCAAAATCACCCCGTATGATCACCTTTAAACCATCTTCCCCCAATCAAACTATTAGAATGTATGTCACGGCGCCGCATTTCACCCGGCGAGGGCACATCTTAGTGGCATTTAAAGTGTAACTGCAAAGCCATAGGAATTTATCGGGATTCGGGATCTGTGGGGGAAAAACGACCTTTGATTTCAAGTGCGTCTTGCGGTACATTCAACAGCAAGTAGACTTGAATATACCACTTATTATGCCAGAAAAGTAAATTAACTTATACTAATTACTGAATGTAAAAAGCAAGTATAAGAAATGAGATAAGTGAGTGTAAGGTCGACAAACCTCACAAACCCTGGTGTTAGTGTTATAAAGCCGCCAAAGGCCATTGACTTGGCTCATGGAACGACTGCTTTCCGAAGCATGGAATCACCTTTCTTTTCTGACAATCAGGTGATTCAGCCTGCAATGTCCTAACCAAACTGGGGAAAGTCTCACAAAGAGATTTTTGCTTGACAGTGTCTCCACCGGGAATTGAACCCGGAACCTCCGTAATGGGCGTTGAAATCTCGACCACTGGCCACGGAGGCTGGAGTATAGAATGAAAAGTATTGATGCAGTAAATTAAAATTATAAGCATGTCGCAGCTCTTAATAATAATTCAATAAAAATCAATTGTTAATTTACCCCGATTACTTCTGATAATATGCACTAAACTATTGCGTATTTTAACTTAACGCATTACTTAAGACAATTACAAGTAAATGCATTGAACCAACCTGACATTCCTAAACACGCAAAAAATTAAGTCGAAACTAAACTTGCTAAAGCTTATGTTCACCAGAAATAATTTAATGCTATGTCCAAAATGAATGATCACTAACTTTTCCTTTTTTCGACTGTACTCTGAAGAGAAGTCTGTTCTATAGTTCAGTCAAGTTTAATTAAAGTGATCGAGGGTTGGCAAGACAGCTGACGGTGTCGTATGTCGTTATACTTCGAAAATGTACGGGTTTTTCTTGTAAAACTAAAATGATAATAATCCCAGCATTAATAGGATTAGTCATAATAGTTATACACTAACATTAATTTTGTCACGTAAAAAAATTTTCACCTCCATTTACGCATCAGTGGTTCAAAAAGCTCAATGTTAGTTATAAAAGCCAAATCAATTTGCAGGAACGGTAAAAAGCCAAAACACTCATGCAAATGTTACTATGTTCTCTACAAAAGTCCACTCTCGTTAACAGGACCGAAAACTCGAAGCGCTATTAGAAATCCAAAAGAATTGCGCTTTGAAACGGAAACAGGTACGAATTGATAAGTAAAGTCAGTAGGTACGCTTCCGATTCCCCCAACTTTGGCTGAAATAAAAGAATCGTTTGCTTTTATTCGTTTTTTGATCTCATTCGTGCATCCCCTTAATGGCCAGGCATTTGCGCCACGCGACTAAATGGATTATTTTCTTTGTGTGTTCTCTTTTTAAAAACAATATTCGGTCTCTTTGCTGCCAGTTGAGGCACTCCTTTATATTTTTAAACCATTATAAACTGATCCGTCGCGTTCCAAAATTGGTTGTTTTTGTCGTACACGACAACGAGTGATGTTTTTAAGTCTTAGAGGTCTTGTATTGTTGGTTATGTCTAAGCAAAATAGGAAACAAAACGTTGACAAGGACGGGTTGTGATTGGATTAAGGAGGGGTTGACTTTATGTTCGGGGCAATTTGTAAATTGACTTCGGCAATCTGTTTACCGGTGTAGCGCCATTTTGCGGCTTGCTCTTTTTGTCTGCGGCATTCGAGTGTCAATTTCTCTCGAATAGAATTTGAATGAGACCATTTCGAGATTAGAATCGTGTGTGAATGTTTATGTTATGGATTTTTTTATACGCGAGGGTCGATTTTAAAGCCAGTCTGTTTTTTGTCAAGTATTGATACGAATCATTACTTTATTGTATCTAGTGTAGAATTGTAATATGATCAATGTCTGCTATTACGTGCTTTATGTTGCAAATCGTTACCAGAAAATGCTTTTACACTCTTCATTACCCCAGTCCATTAATTTCGACAAATGGTTGTCACAGCGATTCGAGCAAAAGGAGCTAGCGCGTTAATTTTCGCACTTCCCAAATCGTTTCGTTATCGCCTCGCGCTTGACGGGTGAATATGGAATGTCATCCATCATTGTGTAACGTGACGTGTCGACTGTCGTACCCTGGGGTCGGGTCGGGGTAATACGGTGTGTAATACTTTCTGTCTCTGTGTGAACGACAGCTGATAGTGTATTGTTTTTGCTGGGGTGATCGTTGATTGCAATTAGAAGAGATGGCAGTCGGCAAAGCGTAGGTGAAGAATAACGTTTTTAAGAGTCTTTAGGAAATATTTTAGATCAATGTATGTACGAGATATTTAGGAAAATATATGAGTAATCTATATGTAATTTTGTATATATTTTGTTTGTTTATCTGTATCTTTGTACGCACATCATGGAAAATCTTACCGTATGCGTTGCGTGCGTGCATTATGCGTTTTTACCGATTGCTGGAAGTTTAACTTAAAACTGGTGTATGTTTCATCTCGATGAGCAGAAAAAGAAGTTCGCCTCGGTGATGAAACTATGATCTCGCAAGCAAAGTCGCAGGCAGAACAGACAGCTTATCAAAAATGCGTATTATAATTTTTAGTAGTTTTTCTTTCTCTTTGTTTTATATTTAATTCATTCATAAAATTATAGATGCACGATGTCAGGCCGTTACTATGGTCTATTTTGACATTCTAAAATTATGATCAAGTTCCCTAAATTTCTCCCCCAAAAATAAAATAGCCCTCAAATCTCAATACCACATCGAAAATAAAATGCCCAACTTCATTAGATATTTTTAAAAAGTAAGTCCATTAGTGCTGGATCCATGTCTCTTACAGCTCTAGTGCGGCAATGCCGCAGAGGCCGAGTTTTCCCGCAACTTATTGTGCGAACTTATCTCTTGCATAATGGATGTGCCCTGATAGGTTTCCGTAAGTGATTGATAGAGGCCGCCTTGTGTGTGTTCTTGTTACTAGCTTTGGATTCGGTGCTTGCGCATTGTAAGCTTGTGTTGTGCGCACTTTGATCCGATATTTTCTTTTTAAACGGACCTAATTGTGTGGTGCTTTTGTGAGGGCAGTTGTTTACCCTGCAACCCACAAGAATAAATAAATAAATATGTGGGGACATCTCACACACGGCCATCTGATCCCTAACTAAGCAGAGCTTGTACTTGTGCCATGTCCAAACGACAGCGTAAATCATAGGGTGTTGGAGCGTCTCGCAATGGCAGCGGCAGCAGCAGGATCCACGAACAGCTTGAACAGTACGAACAGATTTACTGTCCTAACCAAATAAACACCTTTTCACTTTATAAACATTACTTTATTCCTTTTCCAGAAGTCCTAGATTTTCACACCATGACCATGAAGATCAATTCCAAGTGTAATCTTTGTTTTATACTTTTCCTATATTTGGAAACTCTAAACTGCCAGCAGCATCTCAGCAACCACAAAATAAGCGCGGATTTTGCATCATGAACATGCATACTCTACAGGTATCAGACAGCTAACATATATTACTCAGATAAATACATACTTATATAGACAACATTCAAACACAAGTGATCGTGCCTTGGGCGGTATTCAAACCCGCGACTCCGTGCTTCGAAGGCAGGTATAATACCTAGACTACGGGGCCGTCAACGACGATGAAGAGTATCGAATGCATATTGCGTCCTTCGAGCATTTCCAGTCAAAAGTACGTCTCCATTAAAATATATCAGTAGTCCCAATATGACGGATCGCGCGCTTTGTTGTGCTAATGCGCCGACAACTTCCCACTCGCCAGGGATTTCCACCAGTCATCCTACTGGGATGTACCGGAACTGAACTGGAACACTGTGGAATAATAATATTAATGTAGTTTTACATTACTTACCAAAACTTCATAAAAATTCTTGAACTCGCTTTGTTTTTGGCAATGGCCCTTTCCACTACTACATAGATCAGCTGGACGAGATAAGCTCGCCATTGAATATCTATTTTGAGTGTAAAATTAAGAATTTACTGAAAAACTGAATAAATTTTTCGGGGACTGTCACAATTTATTATAAAAGCAAGCAAGACTTTTACCGAAATTATTCTGAAAATAAGAGAAACCCGATTTATCTTTACGTTTCTGTTTTTTTTCGTCTGTCGGTTATCTCAGCATAGCCTTACTAAATTTACCACTGTCACTTATATTACGCCCGATATTACAACTAGAAATAATCTCGTAGAGATTACGTCTACGACGTAGGCTTTTCGTAGCAGCAATGTAGCGTAACATTCAGATTTCTAGGATACTACGTTTTTAAATTGCAGCTAGAGTTTCAGCTATATTTCTGACTAGCTGTTGCCCGCAACTTCGTTCGCGTGGAAATAGTTTTTGCCCGCGACGACCGAACTAAGGCAACTAACATACCCTACTCACGCATGCTGCCCTAGTACCTTCTTAATATAACCTCATGTAAAACCACCCGAACCATTTCGCAGCACCTTGAACTGTGCTAATTCTTTAAGTACTATTAGTTATTCTGTGGTATTGTAGTAATGCAGAAAGTTTTCCTCCGTCCCGCCACGCCCCGCCGCCCGCGCTCGCCTAGGTACCGATTAACGACGATGATCGAGATGGCACCAAATACAAATTTTAAAACCTATTAGGATAACGCGGGTCTCAATCCATACTTCTTGGAGAACGGAATACAAACCTGTGATAGGTGATGAAGTGACACCAACGCCACATTGATGAGATTGACATGTTTACTTCGCAATGCCATTATAATATAGCAAAAAAAAAAAAAAAATTTACATTTTTATTTTGAAAATACTCGATAATCCGAATTTTCCGCCTATAAGTTGTCGACTCAGATTAACTATTTTTTTACGCTCTTCAATTTGATGTGCATTTCGTTGAAGTCTACCGTAGACCGGTACGAAAATATTTATAGAAAATTGTATACAACGATGGCGGTTGTAAGCAAATTCGATTATTTTTCCGGTTTCCGTAGGAATGAGATGTTTTTTCGGGATATAAACTATCCTATGTCTTATTCCAGGGCCTAACCTAAATGTGTGTCAAGTTTCATCCCGATCCGTCCAGTGGTTCAAGCGTGATTCGGCAACAAACATCCAAACTTTCGCATTTATAATATTAGTAGGATAGGATTACTCTGTAAAGAGTAAAATAGCTATATCAAATATTATTAAACCTATTTAATATGTTCCTTTTACACTTTTCGATACCCAAACATTATATCTTGTAAGTACCATCAAACAAACGTCTGTAATGTTATTGAAATATTATGGACATTTCTATTCAATACACAGTGCAATCGGAACTTAAGCCGGCGCGCGACCCGATAACATCTGTCGAACACGACTTCTCAACCCCTGGCCAGGGGTAATAAACCTTTTCTGGCATTTTAGGGTCCGAAAAGCAGAGATTGTTAATGATTTTTTTTATTTTGAAATTTGAGGTTTTTGATAAACCAAAATAACTGACAATGTGTACTGTGTAGTGTAGTTTTTTTATGTTGGAAGTCTCTAAAAGATTACGTGTCATGTTTGTTATTTATAAAAAGATAAATGGCAAGTATTATTGTATTAAAAAAGTTCCAAAGTAAATACTTAAAAATTTCTAACTTTAACTAACACGCTGATAAATAAACACTAGTTAAATGCATCTAAAACAACCCTAAAAGCCTCCACTACGAACAGACAAATCTCTTTCGCGCCACTAGTTCGCTACCCCTGCCACCATAACCCCATCGTAAGCGCATCACCATAACGCATAACCTTTATGTGTCGGAAAAAAATAATGGCCACTTGGCGAAATGCCACTAAGGGTCAACACAAACGTGCCAAAGGAGGCAAGGAGCCGGGTACGGGAGCGTGATGAAATGTGACGTAGAGAATGACGTGCGACACTTACGTGACCCTTTGAGGAGGGACACAGGGTTGTACGGGTTGAGGAACTATCTCAGCTGATCTCAGCTGATTTGTTTAGGGTTGCGTACCTTAAAAAGAAAAATGGGACCTGTATACGTATGTATTAGTATGTATGTGTTTTATGAACTTGAGTGTCCATTTCTCTGTTTTTTTCATCTTCAATCTGCTTCAAACTACTGGCTGGATGAGGTCTCTCCCTTTGTACGCCCGTGGGCGCGATCTTCAGATATTTTAGTTTATCTACCATCACAAATTAGGTAAACTGGCGCGGGGCCCAGACAGAGAGTCCACTCAGAACAAAACGCCAAACGTAAAATTTCACGCACGCACACATTGACGTATGTTTTATAGGCGTTGCCACGCAGTTCCCGTTCAGTGTGCAAACAGTTCTCCATAGCGTTTGCCCAAAAAGTGAATGAGAGAGTGAGTCTGGCACGATGACGTAATTATTTTTGAAGAAGGCGGGAGTGGCCCTTTTGTAAACTTTTTACTTTGTGCTACTATATGAAATTTGAATTGTTTCGTCTAAACGACTTGCCCGTGTGTGACAAAAGGATGACAATCCCCAGACAGGGGCTCCAAGACACTTCGGGGACCGAATTCTTCGGATGTGTGAGCTAGCTAGTTTGGGGAAGATTGGAGACGGTGGGAAAACTCAACTTTGATCTTATGGTATTTATCGAAGATGTTTTGAAGATTTGTTGGAAAAGAAAGGTAAATAAAAGGAAATATTTTTAGTACCAATGAATACTCTTAGTATACTGTAACAAAATTTTAATAGCCAATTATTAGTCATTAGTTTGTAGGCTGTTACAGTTTAGAAACTACCCCACAACAAAGGCATATTTTTTCTCAATATAATAGCATTGTTTTTTATGTTCATGAAAATATAATGTTGCGATAAGATATAAAAACCGTAATTTGTACAGAACGCAAAAGTTTTAAACCAACATTCTACAAAAAAAAATAGCCTAAGATTTGAAAACCAGTAAAAATGTGTCGACATTATTTAAAGACGAATAAGCTCAACTTCACTCTTAACTAAACTCCAAAGTTAAAGCTTAGAAAATCAAGTGCCATACTCAAAATGGCTCCGGTAAGTATACACAGAAAACACAAACCTCAATCGTTAAAACCGAAACACAAACAAGAAATTACTGGCCGAAAGCCGATCGGGAAATTCCTTTTTCAAATTCAATATTTACCGTCTTACCCCAACCTCCGTCACTTGTTCAACCTTGCTAATCAACCAAGTCTCAGTAACGACTCCCCGAAGAATAAACAAAAGGCGAAGACAGTAGAATCCATTGCGCAGAAATAAAGTGTAAATTTGAAGTTAACGACAAACGCAGTGCTGTAAATCATTCAGGGCTCCGCAGGCGCGCGGAATTAATATCAGTTTTCTACGTCTCCTCGGCAATTACGGTGTTGTCCGTATCACTGCCGGTACGATTAAAGCAAAGATTATGAGGCAGATGCACCGGATGTTCCTATAATCTGATGAATTTGTTCTTATACAACTTCTCATTTCAGTCTGAAACTATGTTGATGCTGTAATAATAATAATATTTGGGGACATTTTCACACACGGCCATCTGATCCCAAACAGGCAGTTAGCTTCACCTTCACATTTTAAGTTGGTTTTTTAAAGTACACAACATAACTCGATATAATGGATGAAGTTACTCATCGCAGGATAAACAGGTTTAGAGAATACCATTTCAATAAATTTAATTGATACTTTGAGGTTCAAATAAAAAATAAGACATTTTTGAAATCACTTTTTTAATCTTGCACTATAATACAAAGGCTTTATCCGTCAATCAATAAAATAAATGTTACTCGAATAAGTAAAATAAGCACTTATGTTCTTATCTTCTCTCCAAACCGTTGTTTAGTCTATGTCCGTCTCTCAAGAGAGCCTAATTTGACTCGCGACAACCCAGCGATTAAATTTTAATATTTGAAAAGCGAACTCGTTCGAGACGGCAGGCAGTAGACGGACGATTGCGATGGGGCGCGTGTCTCTTTTATTTTGTATTTCTGTTTCTGTACTTACTGTTTGAATTTGGAACAACTTTGTTTATTTTTTTATGTTTTATCCTTTCCACCTTGTTTGTTGAAGCGGAGTTAATATCGCAATTTTTTAGATATAGGTGTAAGTATATTATTTTAAATATAGAGCAACAAGGACGCTGCGTTTATAATATGTCTATAAAATCTTAATCTTTCTTATTTACCTTAACAGCCTCCGTGGCCGAGTAGTCGAGATTTCGCCGCTCATCACGGAGGTTCTGGGTTCGATTCCCGGTCAAGCAATAATCTTTTTAGGAGACTTTCCCCAGTTTAGTTAGGACATTGCAGGCTGAATCACCTGATCGTCCGAAAAGAAAGATGATTCCGCTATATTGTGTTGCCGAAAACTCGGACTAATTATGGTAAGAAAATGTTTACTTTCGAGGGAGCACAACTGTTTAATAAACTACCTTCAAATATCAAAAGTGAAGACTCGTTAAATGTATTTAAAACTAAACTGTTCCAACATTTGTGTACTTAATTTATATGTTTAAGTCAGTGTGCGACGAAATTAATTAATGTTCATTTTTTATGTTAATTTTCTCACGTAAGTGACTTTTTGTCTTTGTTGAGAAATAAATGTCTTTAAACCTATTCCGTGCTTCGGAAGGCACGTTAAGCCGTTGGTTCCGGCATCTAGTCGTTACACGAGCCATGTCAGTGGCCTTTGGCGGCTCTAAAGTCAAAAGACAATTTTTTTTATTCGAATTAAGATTTATACAAACAAGTATACAAAACATTTTAAGACGTCAAAGCTATCATAGATGGCACGTTCACTACCAGTGTACGCCCTCTGCGGAGAAGAACGGCCAGAAGAAACTCCACAGGAACTGTATCTTTTGTACTTTTCTTTTAAATATATAAAGAATCATACATGAGTCATAATTACAATCTACTCCGCTGATTTGGAACAACAGTTGACCAGACGTTTTTATCATCTATCATTTATCGTATAATAGGCCTTAGAACATAAAATAGTTTTAATTTTAGTTTTAAATTGGCTATCGGACAGATTTACAATATCATCTGGTATTTTATTATAGAAGCGAATACAGTTCCCCATGAATGAATTATTAACTTTACACAGTCTAAACTTTGGGTGCGCTATTTTATTTTTATTTCTAGTATTTTTATATAAGTATATCAGAATTCTTAGGAAATAGCATTATGTTCTTCCGGACATACAAGATGTTTTCAAATACCGGGTGTCCAAAAAGGGTATTTGCACTTTTAAATATCAACAAATCGTCTTAATGAGGGTAGATAGCAAAAACAAATATAATGTCATACGTGGAATTTATTGGAAATTTAATTGAAATGGATTATTAGCTTGATAGCTTAGATTGATAGCTTATTATTAAAACAATAATTCGATAATAACAGTTCGCCGCTTACATCGCGCGCAGTTCAATCTACGGGACATTTCTTTATCTCCCAGTGCGAATATCATTAGAAAATGGATTAAGACGTAATGGACGTCATTTAAACGACATACTTTTTTTGTCGTAAACTTTCCATTGTATGTACTTTTAGCAAATAGTAATAAAATTATGAAATGATATATTTTTCATATATATTTTTTGGGTATAAACTGCCAACAACCTTGTTGGACACCCTGTATGTACTCTATAATACTGACACTAGGGCGAGGGTAGGTTTGTGATGTCGATTGTCAACCTTACAACCCAAACGATGAAGAAGAAGAATTCACCGTTGAGTATTTATCCTACTCAAAGTTATTCACAACACCGCAGAATTGAGAGACAGAATAGTAATTAGGTAATTGGACGTCCTAATAGGGAATATGCATTAAATTTAAATTTGTCTCAAATATTTTTTTCTAGATTCTTTATTGTCTTTACATAATACTTAAAAGGTATTTCTTTTATTTAGTTATCATTAAAACCCAGAAAATATTATATAAAAAGTGAAAAGTAAGGGAGGGAAATTCAAACTTACAAAACGCGTCACCATTGGTCGAAACGAAATGTGACGTCAATGGTTGTGTCAGATCAGTCACGTCCTATAGATTTATCGGCGGTTATAGTAGTGTTTGTGAAAAAAATTGTTTAAAACTGTATTCCTGAGTGATTCCTTGTGAATATATATTTGTAGTCAGTCTTTGACGATGACTGAAACTGGTTTTGTCAAAGCACAATCAGATAATCTACCGAAAATAGATGCATTTATGATGTCAGTATATTATTTTGCATCAAATCTCGATTTAACGAGCGCAGAGATCAAAGGAATGAAAGCTGCAAGGTAATTATTATGTTACATGGTATATTTTAGTCCATAACATAGATTTTTATTCTTAAAAGTTTTAATAATATTTACAACAAAACATAACCAAAAAATAACCATTTGACATTAAAATTGTTCACTCCTAAATTACGTCGATATGATTATAATTACACGTATACGTATTACACGTATGTACACGTATATTATTGAAGCTCACTCAAGTATAATATGTTTATATACTTTTTGTAAATATTAGATTTATACGATATTCAGATTTACATGAAGAATTTTCTTTCCGTATTTAAGTGCTTGTTTGTTTCAGATCTGAACGAGAATCTTACTAGCCAATTCACGCTAAGCTGTACATAAATATAGCATACTTACGTTAAAATGATCTTCACAACAAAATACAACCGATAATGGCGATGCATTATCTTTTCTCATCATCTTACACCAATTTTTTTGTGTTTTGGCATCGCGTGGAATACGAAAAAACACTTTATCGGGTGTACTAATAGTAGTGTTTTTGCACTTCGGTACCATACAATACTTGTAGGGAAGTTTTTTGACTTCTTCCATGTTTTTATAACAATTAAAACTGAAAATAAAGTATGAAGCAACTGAAACGCTATAGTAAACTGTAGTAGTAAACAAACACGGGACACAACCAATGACGTCATCAAAAGCGCGCGCAAAATGGTGGCGTTTGAACCGCTCAAATTTACGCAATGTTTTAAATTTCAATTTGAAAAAATATTTGACTATTTTCAACCCTATTTATATTTCTTTCTATATTATAAAGGTGTAAATTATTAATTTAAGTAATGAAAAAAAATCATGCATATTCCCTGTAATATTTTCTTAATTTACTTCGTTGATTATTGTTGTATTGCACATAAAATCGTCTTAAATGTGATGTTTATCATAAAACAGAAACCGACAAGGCCGTGTCACTTTAAGTTTTATTTTTATCTCAGCATTCTTCTTATGAAAGCAATATCGAAAACCACTTCCCCGCTTTTAGCGTTTAACTGCCAGTGATATTTCATCAATTAAGAAAAGAAGGGGCGGCAAAGAGTTGTTTACTGCGGGATCCTCGTTCCGTAATAAAGAATATCGCGGTCCCGCGGGACGGCTTGCTAAAGGGGTGCACACTGCATCCGGTGAATGAGCAAGCAGGATTCTGATGGAAATGGTTTACTTGGAAATAAGCTGCTCGCATCAGTAGTGTAGTCGCTAGAGTTTCTCGTCAGGGATATGCGGGTTCGAATCCTACCACGTACCAATGTGTTTTCGAATTTTGAATTCATATCTAGGTACCTTTTTTCGACGTTTTTATGGTGACGGAAAACATCTTGAGAAAAGCTGTACACTCCTGCGAAAAAAATAAAAATTGTGTATGATGTCAAGCAATCCACATTGGGCCAGCAGCGTGGTCGACTACAGCCTGAACACCCTGGTAATTCAGGGTAGGCTCGAGCCTTTGAGTGGGGATGAACTATTGATGTAATCACCTTTACTGAATATGATGAAAAAATATATGGGAGAGTGAGGTTAAACTGTTGCCAGAGACGAGTTATACAACGTTTCTAAATCAAATCAAATAAAAAATTATTTATTTCCATAGGATGTTATTACATCACTTAGATCCGTCATTATATTTTTTTGGGTGAGTTCACTAACAATGGCGGAATTTGTGGAGAAGAGCTCACCGAAGAAACTACACAGTCGTCGCATCTTTTGCGTTGCCTTTTTTTTAAATATATTGTCAATTACAAAATTAATGCTAATTATATATCGAACTAGCCTGCTACTCAAACAAATCTAGGAAAACTAAGTAGCCCATTCACTAACAGATCTAGAGTTTTTTCCAAGTTTTCCGAAGCTTGTTACATCGAATACACCCACTTTCTAAAAAACCTTCCGTGTTTAAACCCAAAACTTTGTCGTGTTTCCTTTTCCAGCCAGTAACAGTTTTGTTTTTGTTTATGCTCCGATGAGGCTAAGCAAAATTTGGCATGCGATCTGCGTCCGCGCAGACAAAATAAAACATATCTCGGGGCGTAAAACAGGTAGCCGGCCAATCATTTCATTTGAATCTTTCACCGTACGTCGATTGAACGATTTTCATACTTTTGTCTCCAAAGAAAGGTAGCTGGTGACTTTAAAGAAAGATTTAAAAAATAATCGTTTGGTTGGCTAAAGACGTGCATAGTAACAAAGGTCTTCTTTATAGTTTTGTTGTAATGAGACTATACATCACATCTGGACAGACATCAAGTAAAGTTACTTGTGTCAATCATTGCCTTAAAAATGCGTTATACCTAAAAAGTGTCACTTTAAAATAAATAATAATAGTAAAAACACGACTGCCTTAGATTATTATTGTTATTTTTCATTTTCTGCTTTATAATTTATTACGACTGCCCTACCTGAAACTAACTAAAATAATAAAAAAAAACAAGTTAAATAAAATGGATATTGCAGACGCAAGATTTCTTGGATTTAAAAATGTTCCACAGAACGGTCTCAATCGAGTCCCAATAGTTAAGTATTAGCCCTTAACTGGGCTTTCGTGTGGTGGAGTAAGTCCTAATTGTGCTAAGGCTTGAGCTCCCCTTTCTTATAACAACAACACCACCAACACAAAAACAACGTATCTAATTGGACCCTGCTGCATTAGATAGTGTCAAGGAGTTGAGGTCAAGGTACAACTGTTGAGAATAAGGTCGGGAACAATATAATGATTGTTTATTGAAATACCGCCATTATTTTAATAGGACATCCGGCCACTGTTCCACGGGACGATCACGAAATCTGAACAACATTCGATAAGGCTGCCACAAAAAAAAATGGCGGACAATTTTATATCTCGTAACTAACATGCATAGAGCCCGCGCCACGACTCAAGTCCCGCGACGCAAACTGGAACTAATGTGACAGCTCCGCCAAATAAATATACAAAAATAACTAAATAAATAAATAACTACCCTGTTACATTATTGGGAAACTGAGGGCGCATTCCGAATCAGACTTTCAGCGCTGTCAGCGATCAGAAAAGCAAAAAACGTATGAGTTTTGACAGCCGACAGTAATTCGGAACGCGATTACGGGTGCTTTAATCGATTTCAGCGCGTCTCGGAACGCAGGGTTATTAGGTTAATGGGATTTTTTCCTCCGAGAGTTTTCATCATCATCCTCGTGAAAACTACACTTCTTACTGGCAGCACTTGCGTGACTGCCTACGACTGAAGCGCCCGCGGCTATTGGAGTGGTGGCGAGGACTCTAGCACGGAGTGGAAATTGGTGACTTAAGCGAAGCTAGGTCGGAGATAAGTGGCAAGTTATTCATTTACAATAAATATACTTTCCACTCTATTTTCTTTGACGGCTCCGTAACCTAGTTGGTAGTACGCCTGCCTACGAAGTATAGGGTCGCGGGTTCGAATCCCGCCCAAGGCAAACATTCGTGTGATGAGCACTTGTGTTTGCTTTGTGTCTGGATGTTGTTTATCTATTTAAGTATGTATTTATCTATTTAAGTATCATAATGTATATCAGCTGTCTGATACCCATAGTACAAGCTTTGTTTAGTTTGGGATCAGATGGCCGTGTGTGAGATGTCCACACATATTTATTTTATTTCTACTTTACTAAAATTTTAGAGGCAGGGAAAAAATAAATATTTGTTTGTTTTTTTGTTTAAAATTTTAACCCACACTATGAAGAAGTCTAAAGTTGTAAATGGACTTTGCTGTTGCAATACCTATTACACTAATTTCGAAACAAACACAACAATGCATACTGCATAAGACTCTACATTTAGCTTATTCTAAAGGCGCTTTGAATAAGCCTATGCTGCACTAGCATAATAATATAGGTACACTCAACAATATGCACTCAAATTTAAAAGTACTCGGATTTCTAAATATTCATCTATTATTATGTACAGGTAGTAAATACTTCTTTTTCATCGTGTGGATTGTAAGAATAGATAAAGTGTCGACAACCGACATTATAAACCCTGGTCAGTGTTATAGAGCCGCTAACATAGTCTACTGACATTGCTCGTGTAATAACTTCCGTCGATTGAAGCCGGGGCCCTCGGCTTAACGTGCTTTCCGAAGCACGAATCATCTTTCTGTTCGGACAACTAAGTGAGTCAACCAGCAATGTCCTAACCAAAATCGAGGAAAGCCACACAAATATATTTTTTGTTTGACTGTATCCCCACCGGAATTCGAACCCGGATCCTCCGTTATGAAAATCTAGCGCTTGACCGCTCGGCCATCTTAAAATAACTGGAAGTTATAAGCATGTCTTGTAAAAAACTCTTTTTCACAGCCCTACCAGCAATGAGCATTAGAATAATGATACAATTTGCCGTATCCTTCAAAACTCGAGGTTATATCTAATTGGAGGTTATGAGGGCTCATCCCGTATGCAAATGAGGAGCACCTGTGCGATACGAACCCGGTCTTCATTCACTCGTTCTTTTCGTTCACTCAGATTGTAGCTACCCATTGTTTTGTGATTATGATTATAGGTGAGCGAGGTCACTGACATGAAGGATTTTGAGGAAAATTGTAGGGTTGAGGTAATTTAGTTTTGTGCCTAGCTGTCTCGTCTTGCATTTTTAGTGTACATAACAATGTATTTTTACTTTTGGTATTAATAAAATAAATAAATAAATAAAATTTTCTTTTTATAGATCTACTGTGTAGATGAAAATAATTCGAATCCATTGCTCCCGGGTAAAATATACGGAAAAAATTTTCCTTACATGAGCCATGTTAAAGACCTTCGGCGGTTCTACCTATATAACTCTGACACCTGGATTTGCGAGGTTAATCTATAAACGTCTGTTATACCTATAATATTACCATTTTGGTACCATAGGTCAATAAGAAAAAAGCCTATAGCCGCCCCGCTACCGCTCCAGCCTTAGCCCCTCACCTGATGTGACCCGGCCATGTCGCCGGTCGCCGGCTGTGGATCGATACAGCCTCTGCACTTGAGCTTTTTGCTCCCCCCCCTCCCTATCCTCACCCGCGTCTCATACAACCCCCACCGCCCCGCGGCGACCCCGCGACGGTCCTCGGCGATATTACATTGCCATTTTTACGTCTATTTCTTGCAGTTTCATAGAGGTGATTACGGTTTGAGCGGTGATGGTATACTTTATAATATTCTAGCGCTCTCGTTACCTCTGTATAGATGTGAAAGCAATATAAAGGGAAGTGTCTTGTTGAGTAAGGTATTTGTAGAGTTTGCGATTTCGCAATAAGCTCGGAGTTGAAAATTGGTTAAGTTTGAACTGTTATATATAATATATTAAAAAGAGCAAGGCTGATATTAAATTATCGAATATATTTGTTTTCTTTTTCTTCAGTTTCTATTGAAGTCCTTGTTAATTCAAAATATTTTTTGCTAAAATTAATTCACCTCGAAAATGGGCAATGTATACTTACTCAGATTAACTTTCTGAATATAAAAGTATAAATAAACCCGTAAAAAGCCATATTTATCTCAGCACACGTAGTATTACGAAATGGAAAAGGGTATCATGTATGAACCTCATAATCCTTATATAAAACGGGCCACATACCCCTCTTATAGGGGTATAATCTGGGGCTCTGCACGCCCCCCTAGCAACCTTCAAGGCTTTTTAAAGACAGTGACACAACTGGAAGTCGTCTCACTCTGCCACGCCCACTGGCGACATTACAAGCCACGCCCAATGCGACACTTTGCACCAATCGCGTGACAGCAGCTTTTTTATTACAGGCAAAGCGGGTATTTTGAAGGCATTCTATTTTTTTTTACTGTAGGCGGAGTAGAGTGAGTTTTTCATGTTACTCTTTACGTAGAAAATGATATAACAGTCTTAGAAAAATATAAAATGGGTTTCTATTTGTTATTTATTAAGAAATATTCTGAGATCGATTTTGAAATTATAAAGACAGGTATTATGTAGAGTAGGGTTTGGCAATGAGATAGGTTTGAGTGGCCTGGGTGGACATTATGCCTTTGGTCTTGCGTAATAGGATGTGATGGGCTAAGGCTTTTCGTCAAAATTGCTAGATTAGTTGTTCATTATATTTATATCATTTTCTTCAGCTCCGTGCGGTTTCTTTCATATAGCTTTAAATGCTTTAAAGAAGCCGCTTTATTCCTCTCAGTGACCACTTCATCAACATCATCAACGGCCCGTTACAGTCCACTGCTGGACTATGAGCCTCCTCCACTTAAGTGGAAGGTTTTGCCATAATCTCCACCGCAGATCGCAGATCGCAGATTAAAAGGTTACTGTATCAGAGAGCGCTGCTGCCCGTTCCCTGTTCAATGAGTAGTCCCTAAGTCGCCTCTTACGACACCCACGGGAAGAGTAGGGGTTGGTGACAAATGTATTCTACTCTTCCGTCACCACACGGCTTAGCAGTGACCACTTAGCATCAGGATATCTGTATTACGAAATATTTCTATAAACTCAACCTTTTGTTGGATTACATACATATTTATTCCGAAACATTACTATAAACTTGGTTGTATTCGAGGTAGAACGCCGCCGTTGCTGTTCAAAGCATTGCACATCGTACTAAATTGATTATCCTTCTATGTACTTATCTCCATATCCAAGCGTATAGCTAAGCCAGACGACGTATAAAGACAGTCTCCCGGCGCATCCCCCTCTAAGGGGGTCCCACCCAAGTGGGGGGGCGGTAAGGGGGTTTCTCTTTTATTTCGTTACCCGCAGCCTTTGTTCTCTAACTGGAAAAAAAGTTAGCTATCGACTTCTCGCAAATCTGGGTTTTGGGTCAAGACTTCCTTTTTTGCTTTTCAACTCCTGAGTTGAGGAATGGAAGGGTAGTGCGGGGTGTTAGAAACCGTATTTTTATTTTAGATTTAGGTCGTGAGTTAATTGGTGTTCCTACTGTAAAGCTTATGTTTGTTTTTGCAACTGCATACCAATCAATTTAATTTGCATTTAATATAATTTGGTTTATTTTTTTATGTCTTCGTTACACAAGCTTACTCATGATCGTCCAATCAAGCCTTCGACCACGCTGGACCAGTAAGGTTTTGTCGATTTCAAACAACTTTTCAATTGGTTCGCAGGCGTGTAATAGGTTTGTTGGAAATGTTTTTGGAAATCTAATTTTGACCAATTTAAAATAATTAGTTCGAACTACCACCACCCGTAGGGGAGGCAGGGGAACTAGCAGCCACACCACGGACGCTTTAGTATTGATTATTCTAGTCTATTGACCATAAATTCAATCTTGTTAACCTAACCTAGACTATTCAACAGTCTACGTAGACAAGCGTTCGATTTACATTAAGTAAATACTTATTACTACTTAGTAAGTTGATTGTATGTATTGAATTGAAGTTCTGGGTTCGAATCCCGGAGACACACCGGATGTGAAGTTTGTATGCAACCCGAGCATATAATAGGAAACATGTCGCAAATCAACTCGCTCCCGTGTGGCAGTTTCCGATTCCGAGTGAGACAGTTCCGTGAACACAGGCCCAGGGTTTGTGATGTCGGTTATCGATATAATTTGTATCTATTTATCTACAATCTACACGATCATGAAGAAGAAACGTTTAATTTAGTTTTCAATACACCTTACTCGAAAATTGAACTTACGAAGGCAGTATTTGCGTTTTACCGCACTAGTGCGATTTTATTACAATTTTTTTTAAAATCTTCAAAATTATTATTTAGCCATAAAAATTGTATCAAAAATGTTATTAGCCAGAAATATTTTAATTATAAAAATAAAATTATCTCGATTTAACAAAGAATCAATTCGTAGAGGTTGAATGTCTGCTAGAGCTTTTTCTCCGTAATGATGCTTACAAAAAAGAAACATACTATAGTTTTGTAGTTGGCGCCAAGTTTGTAAAATTTTCATTTAATTGTTTTACATTTAATGTTGTTTTATGAGTGATTAAGTGTTGATATTTAATGATAAATGTGTATAGTAAGGATACTCAAACTGCGCGCGATATAACAAAGGTTAGTTTTTACAACTTCTACATGATCAATTTTACCTATAGTATCATAGCTTTTGTAGGGTACTATACTATGTACCTTTCTTAACCATTTCAATTTAATTATTTACTATCAGTTTTCTCACAAGTGTATTGAAAATCGTCTTACAAAACACGGATCTTAGGTTTTATAATATGCCACCTACGATCCTTGTATCGTAATGTACTGTTAACACATCCATCTCAATTCCAAATTTATCCATTGAGTTCTTTAAGCGTGAAGGCGGAACAAACATCCAAAGATCTAAACATCCAAATATATTTTCACATTTATAATATAGCGGTACGCCCGCAGCTACGCTCGCGCTATGTAAGATTTTCCCATGGGAATAAGACTTTTTCAGTTAAAATTATCTTATGTATTAATCGAGGTTACAAACTATCTTCATTCCAAATTTCGTCCAAATCCGTCCTGTGGTTTAGGCGTGAAAGCGGAACAAACATCCAAATATATTTTCACATTTATAATATTAGTGTGATTAGTGATGTGATGCTACAAAATTTAAGTTTTGAGTGGAAGAACTAGTGCAATTTCTATGTAAGTGTGTCCCACAGAAATGTTGTTGGAAATAATAAAGTAATCACCACACTGAATCACACATACACACACCCTCCCTCATACACCCACACACCCCCTACATACATACATACATACATACCTATATACACAGACACACACACACCATCATGCAACACATATCATCATCACTTATGTTTATGTTATTAATTTAGTTTTATTGCATTTAGATTTTAATTGTTCAGTGTAAACAATCTGTCCCAATTTGTCCCAAGGAAGGGGCTGATTACTCACAGCACAGGGTATCCTAGTGTGAGAATCAGTGTGCATTGTACTGAATTGAAGATGTTTAGCTGAATAAATACTTTTTTACTTTTACTTTCGGCCACGTAATAATTTTCTATCAGATAAGACTGTAATCAAACGCGAATCCATACCATAAATAAAACAAAGAGATGAATTGATCTACTTTAGTATTTAATCCTTTGTAAGCAGAATTCTTATTATAAAATTATAATTGCACTGCTGCTCTTTATAAACCGCGAGTTCGCGATTTAGGGCTCCAATTGAGGAATAATATTGTACATCTTTGAATGGAGCCGCAGCCCTGGAGCCCTAAGTAACGACCATTCACCGCAGTCCCGGACTATTCATCCGCCTACACTTCATTTTTTATACTTTTTTGTATGGACCAAAGATATCTTATAGGAGCAAGAAAATATATGCAAGTTATCATCATCAACTGCTAATATACGTCCCCACAGAGGGGCCCGAGCCTACTCTAAATTAGTACGATCAGGCCTTAGTCGACAACGCTGGCCCAGTGCGGGTTGGTCGACCAATCTTTGAATTTCTTCGTGGGAATGTGCAAGTGTCATCACGATGATTTTCTCCACCGTAGAGCGTCGAAAAAATGTACATAATGAATTTGAAGTTCGAAACTAGTAAGTGGTGGGAATCGAACCTGCCCCTCCCAGACGGAAGACAGCGGCCCTCTCTATTCACCACTGACGCTCTTAAGTAGCCAAGTTAAAGATGAACATTTTCCGTGCTTAGGAAAGCACGTTTATTCCTTAGCGCCAAATAGTATAATAGATAGCGTTCATAAATTAAGTCGGGGGTCCTTAGACTTGTAAGCTTCGCTATTAGGGGTTAGTCGGTTCTCTTATAAACTTATTTCTATGATTAGAAAATACAAAAAAATCAATAGTAAAGGTAATCATCAGTAGTAAATATCAATAGTTATTTTCTTGATTACTTGATAAAACACCCTCCGATTCCTTACGGAACCTCAGAGTAAAGAAAGATGATAGCTTTCAGAAATATTTGTACGGAACCTATTGGCTTGGCATCTATTATGTTATAAATTCATGATTGAAAATTACAAAACAAATATTACGATATAAAGTTGAACTCGTTGCTCGCTCCTATACCAACAATTTCCACTCAAATTTATTCCCTTTCATCTATCTTTTACATTATATAAATAAGGTTTTTTGAAAGGAGCCATTCACGAACGATACATTTATTAAGATGTAGTATACGGGGTGTTTCAATACGGTCTGAGTGGGTCGTCTCAATTAGAGGTAGGCTTTCATGGGATCCCGTATGAAAGGGAAATGTCTAAGGTAGGCCTTTGTGTTTCATGGAGGGATTTTCATGTTTACTGCGCAGACGTTTCATAAACAGTCTCTATGTAGATTTCTAAATAAATACGCATAAGCAAGTTCTTTTATCATCGGCCACGTCGTAATTTTTGAGGTGAGGCTGAGATCAATGTTAAACTCATTGTATTTTTAAATATAAAACATTAACAGCTACACAACGAAGTACCTCTACCTACCTTTTTTTTTAATTTTCCAATACAATCATAACCTACCTAAGTATTCTTTGTAAGGATTTATATTCTTCCACTTCTGTTGAAATCCGGGCTGCTTTTTGTCTTATGAATGGTTAGGGTGCTATTTATGTGCAAAAAATGTTAAGATACATTCAAAGTTTTTCTTATACGTGAAGAAACTAATTTTCAGAAATGTTTTTATTTTTTGTTTATTATACAAGCTGTAAATAAATTAGCTGACACTGTTTTAAAGGATCAACCTACCCATGAAACTGAACAACTTTCCCCAAGAAACGTAGGCTGTCGGACGACAAAAAATATGCATCTTCTATAGTAAATCAATTAGCTGACGCGCGGTATTGTATGAAAGGGACAACTTTTTTGTCGTTCGACAGCCCATGTTTCTTGGGGAAAGTTGTTCAGTTTCATGGGTAGGTTGATCCTTTAAAATAGTGTCAGCTAATTTATTTACACCTTATATAATCAGTCTACTTTCTTGTCTAAACATTAAAAATACTTTCTGTGTCTATTCTATTGCGTGTTAACTTTAGCACTTACCTAAATACAATAAAAAAAAACCCTGAAATCATAAGCATCTGCGTCATCAGATAAAACCACAAAAACAAAAAAACACAATAATGCCATCACAATAAGTAAAGGCCAAACGTCAGATGACTTTATTAAAATAAAGTGCCTATTTACCCTTTCTCTTAAAGCGGGTAAAGACACAGATCGATAAGGTAACATTGTTTGCTAATTGGTAAGAAAAATTAATTTCTGTTAGGAAAAGGGTTGCGAGGGTCGCAGAATGGCACCCCACGGGCCTCGCGAAAAGTGTACCGTCTGATCATCATAGAGATGCTCTTTGTTCTTCTACCTTAGAATAGAGATGATCCATTTTTTTTATTTAATTAACTAGTTGGTAGGTTTTACTCGATTAGTGAAATAAATTACTTTCATGGAAAGTTAGTTCACTAATCAAAATTGAGCATTGTTTTTTTTTATTATTGTTTAATTTTTCATAATCTCGCTTTCAATATCGCTAGTGTCTCAATTTTTACCATAAGAATTTAGTTTTCTCCCGGTGAAATGGAGTATATGATTTTTCCGGTCTATAAACCTATCTCTAATAAAAAAAATGTTACGTTGCGGCGTTAAAAAGATACACCGATAAACACAATTTTACTTTAATAAATAACATAGTGATCATTTAAAATTAAATTGGTAAAAATGGCATTCATATAATTCGTAATATAAAATATTTAATCAATAAATGCTCTGCCATGTGTACCAACTCTACGCCGTTCACAAAAATATGCAAAAGAGTCGTTGCTTCACGAAAATTAACTTTTTCATTATGAATTATGTCCTTGAAGGTGTCTTCCGTGTCTTCGGGGAGTTTTTTCAGATTTTACAACCAAAGGGGTATTTCTTACCCGATGGGTTTAGGGGTGTAATTTTATTGAGGGGTCGAAAAACCCTTGAAGGGTTAACAGTCTTAAGTTAAGAATATTTACTCTTGTAACGGTTTTTATTAGGTTGAAGGTAATTGTGCTCGTTTTAAGGAAATTTTCATCAAAAATTTAAGACTATCTTATTTTGCTTAAAGGAAAAAAAAATGTTTTATTTTACACTAGCTTTAAGCCTTTTAACTTTGACTTTGTTTAAATGGTTGTGTTTTTCAATAAAAATACTTTCTGAATTGCCATACTAGTCAGTGTGTGCTCACTGGAAGCTCACTAAAGCTCTGCTCAACTCTTCGGGGACAGAAGCGTGATCTTATGTATCTATATAGGTAGGTATTTTTTATTTATGTATCTAATAAACCATAAATTAAACTCATTTGAAACATTTCGAGAGAGCGATCAGTCCATGAAACTTAACCTCAAACTTTTTTCTCAAACTTCTGATGATTATGATGATTTGATGATGATGAAATTAATAAACTCAGTATTATTTTGTAATCTATTTGCAACCTGTTTTGTTTTTAATTGTTATAAAACTCTTTTAAGACCAACTGATCGATAAATAAATTTATCTTTTCAGACAGATCCCGCACAAAGCCTCATAAACCATATACCGCTTATCACCATCAGTTCTCAGCTCACTACGGTACAGTAATCGACTCCGGCACATTGTCTCAGCTCACTCCGGGCCCACTCAGAGGTATTGAATTGAAATAAAGCCCCATTGGTTGAGACGTAAGAGAGACAGTACTGTAATGTCTTCATCAGGTGGGCGTTGGAGATTGGGTCTTGAGCTTTATAATGGGCCAAAGTGGAGTCTAAAAATATTGTAAAAATATAATAACGTTTAGTATGCAAATGCAATACATTTCGATGTATTTAATGAAATGCCGCCTTCCGCAATAACAAGCTGCATATTCAGAGCTGAAATAGGAAACCTCAATATTATAAAGGGATAATTCCCATACTCGTAGAGGCATGACTTTGGTAGGAGTTTTTATCACACAGTTTATGAACTCTAGTTATTATTAGATTTATGTAATTATAGGTATGTCCGTATTGGGGGATCGGACTAGGATTTGTCTATATTACACACGTTGCACGATAGTATACTAGTAGTTTTGTAGGCTGTAGACCTGGCTAGTTTTTTTTTTTTTCGAAACAGCTGATATATGATTTTTACATTTTCAACCCTCATAACTCCAGCATTTTTCAAAAGTTTCAAAATTTGACTTGACAAAAAAAATCTATATATTTATTGAACCTGCTCACGAAATTCCACGAGAATCGGTTGAGAAACGCAACTTGTAGAATAGAACAAACAGACAGACAGACAAATGGACAGATGAACAGATGGATATACAAAAGCAATTTTGGCCAAGCTGAAACGGAGACGCTACGCTCGCGCTCGAATATATATATTTTTAGATATGGTCAAATGAAATATTCTTGTTACATATAAAATAAATATTCATACAGTAATCAATACAACGGAGAAAAGGCAATTAAAAAAAAAGTTTCTAAAATTCTGCGCCTATTATAAAGTGGACCAAAACGCACATATCATAACATCACAAGTCACAAACGACGTATAATTGCACCCTCTGTGGCGTGGCACGATCCAATCACTCATTGAACGAATGGCTCAAGTAAGTGAGTGAATGAATGGAGAATGAGCTGTTAGCACTTGCCGTCGATAGATGCACTGAATGGTTTATGATAACTGCTAAGTGATAAGTGCGTAGGATGGGCTGATTCGAAGCGTGGAAATGTTTAACGAGTAAATGTTTTAAGTTAAGACATTTACATAATTGTGATTTGTGTAAAAGAAGAACTTACCTACTTACCTTTACGCTTTATCTATCTATCTATCTACCTAGATTAAAATTGTAATTTAAAATAAGCGCTAAGGTAACCTTACAGAGCAATAGAAACAAATCAGATATAGCGTACACGAATAAAAAATGGTCTGTTAAAATAACGAAGCATCAAATTATTTATATTTAATTTTCGACTGCTCTGTATCAACTTTTGATATCCAATAGCGAACTGGAGATCTCGGATCCAACCTGGTATTAATTTTATAAACATCTCTCAAAAAAAATCAAAATCAACGGCCCGTTACAGTCCACTGCTGGACTATGAGCCTATGAGAGGGTTTTGCCATAATCTTCACGCTTTGCAGGCGGGTTGGAGATCGCAGATTAAAAGGTTACTGTATCAGAGAGCGCTGTTGCCCGTTCCCTGTTCAATGTGTAGTTCCTAGGTCGCCTCTTACGACACCCACGGGAAGAGTAGGGGTTGGTGACAAATGTATTCTACTCTGCAGTCACCACACAGCATAAACATATCTAAAAATATGAAATTCTATAAAATAAAATATTTGTTGAAAACCATTTTGATTTTCGGAAATCCGCATTCAAAATAGACGAACCCTTTCCATCGTACGAGTATTTCATGTAGTTCCTCATTTACCTTCACTTACGATCAGACCCCGCCTGTGAAGTAGTTCGACCATGCTTCAGTAGTAATCCTCAAAGTAAAGGAGCTACGAAAGATACTAACATGTGAGCAATCCTGTTTATTCTTGATATTGAATAGTAGTAATAAAGGGTTTCTTTAATACTTAGAGAGTTCAAAATATGCTTCGGTGACCAAAAAGAATCTAAATATTTGATAATTCGTAGCACTTTGCTACGGTTGCTACGCCGTAGCCCGTAGGCCGCTTGGGACTACCGCTATAGCAACGAATTTATCTATAGTGAATTCGTTGGGCCATAGATAACAGTGTTCTTTCCAAAGACTTCCGACGCGTGTCGCCTAAGGAGTGAAGCGATCGTTTTCTATTACTCAGACGTTTTTTCTGTGCCTACGACAGTCAGTTTAGACTTAGGTTTATACTTTAATAGTGATATTACAGATTTATTTTGTCTGCGGTGATAGGATTTTCTTATGATTTTCCTGGATACAAGATATTTTCCCGCGGTAAAAATTATCGTACTGCCTTCACTCATATTGTAGTAATACAAACAAACTTTTTCAGTTACAATATAAGGATGAATGCCGCGTTTATTATTATTTATTACACTTACTCATTATTTCGTAACTCGTATTTCCGTCAATACCTATAGTGGGCTACCTTAGTTTGACGAACAAGCATCTACCCAGCTACCATCAATAATTACGGCCTGGGGTTAAAAGTGTACTCTACAACTACTAGGAACTTCTCATAAAGCTTTCAGAGTATGAATTCATAATTACCCTAAATAAGGATTATCGAATAACTCCATGTTTACAGTGAAAAGGAATGTTTGTGTTGCCAAGGAAGTATTTTTAATAATAAAATAACAATTTTAGCACTGGCAGGTATACGTGGAATCAGCAGAAGCCTTTAAATAATTAAAATTAAAAAACAGTTTCTTTTTTTATATCTTATGGCTACAGAAATGTTTTTCTGGGAAATTTCAGCCAGTATTACATTTCTTTAAGAAAAATAAAATACTGGCAAGAACTATTAATTTTTAAAGAAAAATAATAATAGCTGAAATGTGATAGAAATATGTATTGGTATATTCCAATAGCTAAAACAAGCTGTTCCCTTGATCCCTGTAGATAACCGAGTTTTATATTATCAGATTTCTAAGAAGAAAATAAGTTTCCATAAAAAATGATCTTAAACTGATAATTATAATTATATATTAAGACAATAATGATATCTACCTACTAGCGTTGCTTTTAATCGACATGTGTGCGACTTGCCACCTAACTCAAGTAAACAGCATCACGAAACTTGATGAATAAATAAGACAGGTACAAAACTAGTTCAAGTATACTAAATACAACAGTTAACGAGAGTAAAATAAAAATGCGCAGTGTTTACTACTAATAAGAAAAGTCCGGGTGACCATTAGGCCCAGGGCCCAAGGGAGTCACATGTTTTATTCAGCCTCCATGCCTTTGCCGAGAACCAACTGGAAAAAGTTATACTGGTTAAGTATACAGTGGGTAACATGGGTAATAATTAGCCAGTATAAGCTGAGACGCAACGCCTTTGTAACTATTAGTACCGCAAAACCTGAATTGCACTGGTTTCAGGAAGACGTCTTGAAAAGTTGAAGTGGGGTTTTGTGTACAAGAAAATAGAAAATTAGGTGTTTTTTTTTACATTATAGCCAGTTGCGATTTAATAAAATACATAAGAATGAAAATGGTGAATGGATACAGTTAAATGCTATATGAAATTAAACAAAGATTGATGTTAAACCATTTTTATCAGCGCACATAGAGATTTCTTGTTGCAGCATGTTTCAATTTCAATGCGGTACGAGTAAGTATAAGTACTTACCTACTTATGCTTTTGGTTTTAGTTTTTTATAGTTTTATTCAGGTTTTTACAAGCTTTAGTTTAACTTGTTTCGTCCATATGCCTTTCTGTCCTGTTCAAACCTTGCAAGCAAGAATAAACTTACGTCTTTGCTGTTTGCATGCTTGTACAGTTTTGATGGCAATGCTCTAAAATTAAATTAACCATATGATGATGCAGCCAGAGTCGATGTTTCACGAGAAAACTCCTCAACGATTAGTATGGATATGAATAGCATGGACATTCAGGGTCGTAAACAATGGTGCAGAGGTTGAAAAGTTTCTGTTTAAAAAGAAATCAAATATATTTTCTGTTACTTATAGGTACACTCGTATTTGATGCGTTTCATCTACACCAACCCTACAACCCAGTCAACGTTTCAGTCAATAACATTGTAAGGCGTAGGTGGAGATGGTGCTTTTAACTAAAAGATAGATATTACACCAGAGATGCTTTTTTATTTACTTTTTCAAAGATCTTTTCACACGCGCAGTCTAACCTAGAATCAGCTCTTTTTTCTCATGTCAAAACTTATCTTCCTAATTCAAATAAATCTAAATGTTTACGGCCAGCAACAGCCAAAGAGGCAAAGAGGTATAGGTACACATACCTAACATCCCTCCCCCTCCGGAAAAGAGCGTATTCTAATTTACATTAGTACAAGAAACGATCTAACCTACCTAAGCCTGGAAATATTCATCTTAACAATCATGATTCATGTCAGTAGTTAGTCCTACCAACAAACTAAAATACACATGACACCACACAATGAAATAATTTAAAAAAAACTAAGAAAAAAATAAACTAACAATCGACATAAATGTGGCGCAAGTTATTTTAATTTTGACGGGCAAAAAACACAGGCCCAAAAAGTACCCGTCATGCTGAAGCGATGAACCATACTACCACAGAGACCAAAAGAAACAATATCATAAAATTTGGAAATGTATGAGTATACCCTAACTAAATATAAAAACATATATAACCTAAATACAAAAACGCTTCACTCCTTAACGCTACACTGCACAAACACACACGCACACAGACACATCATGATAGCCTTATGGCCAGAGAAGGCCCACGGGAGAGATGTCCTCCCGCATCATAGCTGCATCCATGGTCACACATCAGTCATGCACCAACATGACCGCCTGCATCATTAAGCGCGACAACCAGGCCGCTACCACACATCATGACTGCAACTATGACATCTCTTAGCATCTCAAACGGCCACTTCAACAGCTTCTTGACGCTTCTGTTTCGCTATGCCACAGCTCTGTCGTCCAGAGGAATCGTCGTTCGTCCAAGCGTTCGTCTTGAAAATATCATGGACAGGATTTCCTAAAACAAAACTACGCGGTACTTACACACCGGTCCTCCACCATAAGGCGTAGGTGGAGATGGTGCTTTTAACTAAAAGATAGATTTTACACCAGAGATGCTTTTTTATTTACTTTTTCAAAGATCTTTTCACACGCGCAGTCTAACCTAGAATCAGCTCTTTTTTCTCATGTCAAAACTTATCTTCCTAATTCAAATAAATCTAAATGTTTACGGCCAGCAACAGCCAAAGAGGCAAAGAGGTATAGGTATGTACACATACCTAACACATTGAATTGGAATATTTCAATCGTCCGCGGGCACGAATTATATCCTTCGCCCCAGGGCGGGTCATCAACTACGCAAACAGACGGACAGACAGCCTTTGACATCGGTAAATAATCTTTCCAATTATGGAATCCCATCCCCGAACTCCAATTTATATTTCTACCTATTTTCAAACAGATATTTTAGTAATTACACATTTTTAATTAAAATAAACAGATCCTTCCTTCATCAGTTGGTTTAAACGTCGACTAATGACCTCATAAACCCTGTCAGTGTTATAAAGCCGCCAACAAAGGCTACTGAGCATTGACATGGCTCGTGTGATAACTGTTTCCGTAAAAAGTGGCCGGGGCCCACGACTTAACGTGCCTTCCGAAGCACGGAATCATATTTCTTTTCAGACAATCAGTTGGTTCAGGCTGCAATATCCTAACCAAACTGAGGAAAGAAACTCACGAGACATTTTTTAAGTGTCAGTCCCCGGATTTAAACCCGGAACCTCCCTAATAATAACAGTCGAACGCTTGACCACTCAGCCAGTGAGTCTGAGATTATATTTACTGATAAAAAAATGATGGTTCTTAAAAATACAAAGAAAAATTGTTTCCTGTTCTTCTTTTAGAAAAAAATAATGAATCAGTTAGTTTTAATTTTGAATAAAAAAAAACTATTTTAATGATAATTTTTTTAAGAATTTTGAATAGTTGTGTTGTTTAGTTGTTAAGTTCCGTGTTATTTACTAGTAGTTAACTTGTTGTACATATAGTTAAACTTTTTTCAATGTTTTTTATTTATTAATTAGCTAGCTCTACAGCTTTATTAGCATGTTGTAAAATTGTGTTTTATTTTATTAATTGTCTTATTTATATGTTGACATTATAGTAACACACATATCTATCTGTATCATATCTATCTATCTATATAAAGTGTTTATGTTGACATAGTTTTATCACTAATGGAATTTTCTATAGCAGTAGATACTATATCGATATAGTAAATAAAACCAACAAGAAACCGCTTGTATCTCGCTCCAACATAAGTCTGGGCTATGTCATTGTCAAATAACTATTATACGCCTTAAGCATTATTTTCATAGGACAGTCACCGTTTGTTATGAGCAGAGTTCCGGTAGATATGACCCTATTTAACCCTCAATGCGTCAAGACATCGTACGTAGAGTTAAGTTCCAATAATTTCAAAAAACTTGCTTTTTCTTTAGGAGTACTGTATTTCTAATGCAAGTGTCCAGAAAATTATCAAGAATCGGATATTTTTTATTCCAATTGAAATTTAAAAAAAAAAAGTTTTTCGATGTGATAAATATCAAGGACAAGGAATGCTTATTCATGGTTGGCACGTGCACTACATAGAACTATGTTCACTACATAACGTTATGTTCACTACATAACACTATGTTCACTACATAACACTATGTTCACTACATAACACTATGCTCACTACATAATGCTATGTTCACTACATTACACTATGCTCACTACATAACACTATGTTACCTACATAGCACTATTTTCACTACATAATACTATGTTCACTGCATAACACTATGTTCACTACATAACACTATGCTCACTACATAACACTATGTTCACTACATAACGCAATTTTCACTACATAACACTATGTTCACTACATAACACTATGTTCACTACATAACACTATGCTCACTACCAAGGACCGAAACCGGTACCGCAAATACCGGTATTATTTGGTAACCACCTTTATTTTTATGCCGGTATTTTAAAAAGGTAAGCTTTTGGCGTATTATACAACCGGTACGTAATACCGGTAACCTTATTAAAATTACCTTTATTTCGTGAGATCTCGCGACACCTCGGCACGCGCTATGACGCGCTGTCTATCTCACTCGCACCCGTCGCGTCGTTTCGTCTCGGTCGTCGGTTGGTATATTCAAAGAGCGACCGGCTCCTGTCTTATTTGTTAGTAAGTGAGGAGGTCGCCCGATCGCGGTTAGCGTATCTTTCTTTTTCCAGTTTCATAGCAAATTTTGGATAGTTTGGTCTACCCGAGTGTCATAGTTCTACTAGAAATATTAATTAGTCATGAGACGGACTACGTTTACTTTAAAATTAAAATAATATACACTAAGGAGACGAATACCTCAAAATGTAACATCGCAAATTGTAGTAAAATGTACGATTTTCTCCGTAAAAATAGGATTTTTTCCTACAAAAAGTATCCTATGTGTTAATCCAGGGTACAAACAATCTTTATTTCAAATTTCATCTAAATCCATCTAATAGTTGAGGCGCAAAATCAATACAAATATAAACATCCAGACATACTTTCACATTTGTAATATTTTATTATTATATCTTATTAAAGTGTGATAAGACGCATACGTATGAAAAAAAAAAACGCATTTCGTTATACTTTTATAATTGATATTTGTTATGATAATAAATATTTTTATATATATTATATATACTGAGATTAATATGCTATTTTAAAAAAAAGAGAACGTAAACTTGTGAAATTCAAAATAGCGCCCATGATATGTTTATGGACCGATTTTGTTGAAACTTAGTTGGAATAATATTTTGACATGCAATGAAATCCGTTTCGTAAATACGATGATACATAGACTAGAAAAAATCAATAAAATTAAAATATCTCGAAAACAATGCGCCGTAGCGAAAAAATAATGAAAATTTATGCCCCCTTAATAACCCTGAACACGACCGTGGTCGTTCTATATAACGACCTTACTTGACCTTGACAAAGTTAAAAAAGTGAGTGTCAAGGTCAAGTAAGGTCATTATATAGCATGGCCATGGTTGTGTTACGGGTTATAAAGGGGGCACAAATTTTCGTTATTTTTTCGCTACGACGCATAGTTTTCGAGATATTTGAATATTATTGTTTTTTTCTAATGTCTGTCTGTGTGGCATCTTATTTGACAAATTGATTTTCATTTCATGTCAAAATATTGTTCTAAACCAAGTTACAACAAAACCAGTCCATAAACATTCCCAAGCCAAGTTTTAACAAAATCGGTCCATGAACGAAATATAGGCCGACATGTTGGATTTTTGTCATTTTTAACAATGCTTCGTTAATAATTGGAACTATCTTACCATTCTCAATCAATCAATTAATGTTTACAGGACCATTAAGATATATTTTTCACAAACAAAAAAAAGTGAGTGTCAAGGTCAAGTAAGGTCATTTATAGCATGGCCATGGTTGTGTTAAGGATTATAAAGGGGGCACAAATTTTCGTTATTTTTTCGCTACGACGCATAGTTTTCGAGATATTTGAATATTAT
Source organism: Carpatolechia fugitivella (assembly GCA_951230895.1). Classification (NCBI taxonomy): domain Eukaryota; kingdom Metazoa; phylum Arthropoda; class Insecta; order Lepidoptera; family Gelechiidae; genus Carpatolechia; species Carpatolechia fugitivella. The sequence continues at coordinate 5,076,519 of OX579660.1, forward strand.
TGTTTTTTTCTAATGTCTGTCTGTGTGGCATCTTATTTGACAAATTGATTTTCATTTCATGTCAAAATATTGTACTAAACCAAGTTACAACAAAACCAGTGCATAAACATAAAAATTGGTTGCCATCTTGGATTTTTGACATTTATATCATACCGTTATTAATTTCATGTCAAAATAATGGTCCTAAGCCAATTTTTAACAAAATCGGTCCATGAACAAAATATAGGCCGACATGTTTGATTTTTGTCATTTTTAACATTACTTCGTTAATAATTGGAACTATCTTACCATTCTCAATCAATCAATTAATGTTTACAGGACCATTAAGATATATTTTTCACAAACAAAAAAAAGTGAGTGTCAAGGTCAAGTAAGGTCATTTATAGCATGGCCATGGTTGTGTTAAGGATTATAAAGGGGGCACAAATTTTCGTTATTTTTTCGCTACGACGCATAGTTTTCGAGATATTTGAATATTATTGTTTTTTTCTAATGTCTGTCTGTGTGGCATCTTATTTGACAAATTGATTTTCATTTCATGTCAAAATATTGTACTAAACAAAGTTACAACAAAACCTGTCCATAAACATAAAAATTGGTTGCCATCTTGGATTTTTGACATTTATATCATACCGTTATTAATCTCATGTCAAAATAATGGTCCTAAGCCAAGTTTTAACAAAATCGGTCCATGAACAAAATATAGGCTGACATGTTTGATTTTTGTCATTTTTAACATTGCTTCGTTAATAATTGTAACTATCTTACCATTCTCAATCAATCAATTAATGTTTACTGGACCATTAAGATATATTTTTCACAAAGTTAAAAAAAGTGAATTTTATGAAGTCTTTAAAAGGAAAATTACGTCATTAAAGTTTGCTAGACAACAAAAAAACACAAAGATCTTATAGGCCGTATTTGGAGAAATAAAACCCGACAGCTGCCTTTGCAAAAGTTAAATAGTTTTATCATGGACCTATTTTCAGATCTTATCCAAGACTAGACGAACAGAGAACCAGACGAACGGTACGGAATGGAAATAAAAAAAATATTAATATTTTTATTTTACCATGTTATTCACAATGTGTGCTTCCTGTGAGCCAGGCCAACTAGAACTCTGCTCATGCCTTTAGCGAATAAAGCGTGACTCTGTGTAAGTACTCGCACATGTTGTCTGCTTTAGATCTCATCAAGTATAGGCTTTAATAAAATTTTTACATCCCAGAAATTTCGGATTTGAAAATTTTTGTTTCAATCTTTTATCCTTATCGAAAAGATATTTTTGAAAAATAAATCTTGAATAGCTTGAATAGAAAATAGCAATAGCAAAAAGCCAACATTACGTGGTGTTCCCAGGCGGTCACCCATCCAAGTACTGACCACGCCCGATGTTGCTTAACTTCGGTGATCGGACGAGAACCGGTGTTTTCAACATGGTATGAACGTTGGCGACTGAACAACCTAATTGTATGATGTCTTTAAAAAAATAAGTCTTTTTATTTGGAAACAATAGATATAAATAAAAAAAACAACATACAAGTGACAGTTATTTCATTTATTACAGAATCTGAAATATCAACATTGTTAGTTTACGTATGTTACTAAACGTGGTGTGGTAGTAGTGAGTGCTTCCAGGCCAACTAATGCTCTGCTCATCCCTTGAGGTATAAAAGCGTGACTCTGTTATGTACAGTATGTGTATGTATGTTGCCAGTTAAAATTATAAATAGATTTTCAAATTAAATCGACAAAAGTTAGTTTGATATTAAATAATACAATCTAAATTTTGATTCTTTCTTGTCTAACCAAAAAGAAATAGCTTAAAATAAAACATTACGTGGTGTTCCCAGGCGGTCACCCATCCAAGTACTGACCACGCCCGATGTTGCTTAACTTCGGTGATCGGACGAGAACCGGTGTTTTCAACATGGTATGAACGTTGGCGAATGAACACCCTAATTGTATGATTTCTTTAAAAAATAAAGTATTTTTATTTGGAAACAATAGATATAAATAGAAAAAACAACATACAAATGACAGTTATTTCTTATTATTACAGAATCTGAAATACATATTTATATTTTCCTTTACCTATGTTACTAAACGTGGTGTAGTGAGTGCTTCCTGTTACCAGGACAACTAATGCTCTGCTCATCCCTTGAGGTATAAAAGCGTGACTCTTTTATGTATAGTATAACATGTGTATATATGTATGTTGCCTGTTATAATTAAAAATAGATCTTCAATTAAAATCGACAAAAGTTAGTTTGATATTAAATAACACAATCTAAATTTAATCTTTTGCATGTTAGAAATTTTGGTTCTTTGTTGTCTTACCAAAAAGAAATAGCTTAAAATAATTTTATAAATAAATAATACGAAAATAGCAAAAAGCCAACATTACGTGGTGTTCCCAGGCGGTCACCCATCCAAGTACTGACCACGCCCGATGTTGCTTAACTTCGGTGATCGGACGAGAACCGGTGTTTTCAACATGGTATGAACGTTGGCGACAGAACAAGCGAATTTGAAGATCTTTTTCCTACTGTTGACATGTTGGATTTTTGTCATTTTTAACATTGCTTCGTTAATAATTGGAACTATCTTACCATTCTCAATCAATCAATTAATGTTTACAGGACCATTAAGATATATTTTTCACAAAGTTAAAAAAAGTGAGTGTCAAGGTCAAGTAAGGTCATTATATAGCATGGCCATGGTTGTGTTACGGGTTATAAAGGGGGCACAAATTTTCGTTATTTTTTCGCTACGACGCATAGTTTTAGAGATATTTGAATATTATTGTTTTTTTTCTAATGTCTGTCTGTGTGGCATCTTATTTGACAAATTGATTTTCATTTCATGTCAAAATATTGTTCTAAACCAAGTTACAACAAAACCAGTCCATAAACATAAAAATTGGTTGCCATCTTGGATTTTTGACATTTATATCATACCGTTATTAATCTCATGTCAAAATAATGGTCCTAAGCCAATTTTTAACAAAATCGGTCCATGAACAAAATATAGGCCGACATGTTTGATTTTTGTCATTTTTAACATTGCTTCGTTAATAATTGGAACTATCTTACCATTCTCAATCAATCAATTAATGTTTACAGGACCATTAAGATATATTTTTCACAATATTAAAAAAAGTGAGTGTCAAGGTCAAGTAAGGTCATTATATAGCATGGCCATGGTTGTGTTAGGAGTTAGAAAGGGGGCATAAATGTTCGTTATTTTTTCGCTACGACGCATAGTTTTTGAAATATTTGAATATTATCGTTGTTTTCTAATGTCTGTCTGTGTGGCATCTTATTTGACAAGTTGATTTACATTTCATGTTAAAATATTGTTCTAAACCTTGTCTAAACCAAGTTACTACAAAACCGGTCCATAAACATAAAAGTTGGTCGCCATCTTGGTATTTTGACATTTATACCATACCGCCGTTAATCTCATGTCAAATTAATGGTCCCAAGTCCAGTTTTAACTAAATCAGTCCATGAACAAACAAGTTGCCCACCATTATGGATATTTGTTATTTTATAATTCAGTTGCTATTTTCTTTTCAAAATAAAGTATCAAACTGAGTTTTATCGAAATCATAAACAAAAAAGTTGGCCACCATCTCGGATTAGCTTCACCAATGCGTAATATTAGATGAATTTTAAAATAAATTGCTTGCTAAATAGATTAATAAATTCACATTTTGATCGTAATCGATAGTATCGAAAATACAGATAGCCTATCGATACTATCGATAGACTATCGCTATCGCAACAACACTAGCTGGCATTAAGTTTTAAATTAAATAACTACGAAACTGCGAGATCGCAAAGAATTTATAACTATCTACATTTTCGATTGTTAGAGAATATACAAAATCTAAAGAAAAAACCAAAATATAGTCATGTTCTCAACGTAGAGGGGTATATTTTAATTATTTCATGCATAAGCAACAAATAACTCTTAAAGTGGCGCGGATGAAAATGGATTACTTCCCAATACATTTCTAATTTTCCCTGACTCCGAGTAGACCCACCATTAATCGGGCTAAGTTGTGACCACAATGCAATGTGGTGTTTAAAAATCTCACCGAGTATATATTGACAGTTAAATAAGATCTAATTAGTAGTCATTCCAAATATATTAAAGTACTAACGGTCACTACCCAGTTTCTGTAGACAGGATGTTTTTTAATTTAAAAAATAAAGTCACTTTATTAATGCAGATGAGTATATTTTAATAATTGAATGCAAAAACAACAAGAAAATCTTCAAATTACGCGGATGAAGATAGATTACTTTCTGAATCATTTATAATGCCGACGATACGGCAAAAAATCGCTAGCGTTGCCATTATTAATTCCTTTCTAAATCAAGGACCTTTTTCGGTAACCGATATTAACACCGGTAACCAAAGCTAGAGGTAACACGTTTATAGGTTTCGCTAACCCAAATATCGGTTACCTTTATCTTAAATGTAACCTAGAATTTCTACCTTTACGGCATACCTTTACCGCAAATTTTAAAGGTTTTCGGACCCTGCTCACTACATAACGCTATGTTCACTACATAACGCTATGTTCACTAAATAACACTATGTTCACTGCATAACACTATGTTCACTACATAACACTATGCTTACTACATAACACTATGTTCACTACATAACACTATGTTCACTACATAACACTATGTTCACTACATAACGCTATGTTCACTACATAACACTATGCTCACCACATAACACTATGTTAACTACATAACACTATGTTCACTACATAATACTATGTTCACTGCATAACACTATGTTCACTACATAACACTATGCTCACTACATAACGCTATTTTCACTACATGACACTATGTTCACTACATAACACTATGTTCACTACATAACACTATGCTCACTACATAACACTATGCTCACTACATAACGCTATGTTTACTACATAACACTATGTTCACTACATAACACTATGTTCACTACATAACACTATGCTCACTACATAACACTATGTTCACTACATAATACTATGTTCACTACATAACACTATGTTCACTACATAACACTACGCTCACTACATAACACTATGTTCCCTACATAATACTACCTATACACACCTATTCTGGATAATTCTATTCGGGTGATACATACATACGCACCTACGTGTTTTATGTTGTTTCTTTCCGCTAAGTACGTCCCTTATCACAAAGCAATTATAATTAATTTATTAATATTTTTTAAAAATATTATAATAATGATATTATTAAACGAGCGGTCCACCCGTGGGTACGCTCGTGTTGTGTTAGATTTTCCCGTGGGAATAACACATTTTCCCATAAAAAGTATCCTATGTTAACACATACCAGCCTACAAACTATCTCCATTATAAATTTCAATCAAATCTGTTGAGTACTTTAAGCGTGAAGGGGAACAAACATTCAAACATCCAAACATCCAATTGTATTTCCACACTTATAATATTAGTGTGATTAATGTGATATCTACGGTATTTAATCGAGCACCTACACTAGTGTATGGATCCGGTCACCTAAGGCCACTTCCTTAGACGGCCACCACTCAAAATCCTTGTTCGACCACTTCCCAGTTCTTGGTAAAGTTTTCTAAAAATTATGAACTTGAAATGGTTGAAGTACTTTTATCAATTCTATCAACAATCGTAATTTAGACTCATCTAATTTATAATACGATAAGTACTGTCCACGGACAGATACATGTGACAGATTGAAATAAAATTGATTAAATTGTAAAAATAAATACAATAAAGATAAAAAAACTCAATCTGTTACAAAGTACTTGATTACCTATATCGTTAATTGAACCGCCCGTCTTTATCTTACTGATTTGTAACCGGAATTATTTAGAATTGTAAATATTAATAAGTATATAATAATTTCCTTTAACCTGTAGAAGAAATCTTACTCCCACCAAAAAAATAATAATGTAGAGGTAGCCGCGAACAGATAGCTAGTATCCTAAGTTTGATAATTTGAGTGCAGAGAGGAAACGCTTATCAGTTTGTTAGTGGCTATAAGTATAGCATTACTAAATCGTACTACAGTGCGCTGTCAACTGTCATACAACATGGCGGGCAAAATTGCTGTCGTAACTGGCTCCAATAAAGGCATAGGGTTTGCCATTGTCAAAGAGCTGTGCAAACGTGAAGTTAGTACAGTTTACCTTACTGCAAGAGATGTGACAAGAGGAAAGGATGCTGTCGAACAACTGAAAAAGGAAGGCTTCAATCCAGAATTCCATCAACTTGAAGTCACTGATAACGAGAGCGTCAAGAAATTCGCTGAATATTTGAAGAAAAAACACGGAGGATTTGATATATTGATTAATAACGCCGCAATCATCAATGAAAATTTCCTTGAGGTAACTTACGAAGACTCGAAACGTGTAATTAATACGAACTACAGAAGCTTATTTATAATTCAGGAGCATTTGTTTCCGATACTCAAAGATAACGCTCGAGTGATAAACATTTCGAGTGATTGTGGACACATTTCGAATTTAACAAACACTTATTGGATCGAACGTCTGATTAAAAAAGACGTTAAAGTGGAAGATGTGAACACATTCGTGGATTGGTTTTTGGATTCCGTCAAGAATGGCACATTGAACGAAAAGGATTTTAATGGTACGAACATTTTGCCGTACAGGATATCGAAGATAGCTATGTGTGCGTTGACAAGAATACAGCAGAATGAAGTAGGGAGAAATATTTCAGTGAATTCTATCCACCCTGGTTTTGTGCAGACAGATATGACCAAAAATAATGGACAGTTGACCATGGAGCAATCAGCTCAAGCGCCGGTATTCTTGGCTCTGGACGTGGATCAATGTGCAAAAGGACGCTATTTCTGGTATGACAAAACGGAGAAAGATTGGGCGGACTACAAAGCAGAACTGCACGTCAACCGGCAAGAGCTCTTAGACTATATGAACTCGATTAATTTTTGGGGTAAAAAATAAATAGGTGCATAAATGTTTTAGCTTTATCATTAAAATATAGCTGTATGATCTTCATTTATTTTTTGTATAAATTACTATTTACTTGTCTTGTCTTTTGTCTCTTTTTAGTTTTGTATGAAAGAGTTATAAAAATAAATAAGATTAGTGTATGATTAATATGTCTTTAAAAATATAAAAGTAAAATTAAGCGAAATACATAGTCATCCTAATATATGTTGGATGTGTTTTGTTTGAATAATTTTATTATCTTATCAACATACCTACAACGAAACGTGTTTGCATTCTTTTGGATATAATAGTAGACATGATAATATAGATTATATTAAACAGAAGACAAGTCTCTAGATTTGTGATGTGAAAACAATCTATTATTTTTATTGCAAGAATTGTGAATGTTACGAAATTCAGTAGTTATATTTTCAGTATTTATAAAATAAAATCTGGTAAGAAATGCTAAAAATCATCATTACCTTTTTAAATCTTTATTCGTATACTTGTTTTATGTTTTGTTTTAAATAAAACTGATTTATTATATATGCTATACGAGTAGAAGTATAAACAAACAAAATTTATTTTCATAACGAGAGCTGTCCTATCGGCAAGCGCATTAGTAGCTGATAGAGGCACTTATTTATCTTAATTGCTTCGGTCGAAAAGGTCTAAACTTATCTTATTGATTGTATGTTTACAATCAACATTCATCCACTGATGTCTAGTTATTTCTGCAATAACATTAGTCAAGTTAAAACTCTCCTGCACGATGGCTGGAAAAGTTGCTGTTGTGACTGGATCTAATAAAGGAATAGGTTTTGCTACCGTGAGAGAACTATTGAAACGAGGAGTTGAAACTGTTTACTTAACCTCTAGAGATCCAAAGAATGGAGCAGAAGCTGTGGAAAAGTTAAAGAAATTAGGCTACAATCCTAAATACTACAACTTGGAAGTTACTGATACGGAAAGTGTCAAAAAGTTTGGTGATTATTTGAATAAAAAACATGGTGGAATAGACATATTGGTAAACAACGCTGGAGTAGTTGAATCGGATCACTTCAAATTGGAATACGAAGAAGCAAAACGTGTCATTAATACAAATTTCTTCAGCCTTGTTACCATTCATAAATATTTATATCCTTTACTAAGACAAAATGCTCGAGTTGTTCACATAGCCAGTGATTGTGGACATATTTCTAATTTGGAGAATAAATATTGGATTAAGCGTCTCACCAAAGAAGATATTACACTGGAAGATGTAAAAGCCTTTATCGATTGGTTCCTGGATTCTATTAAGAATGGAACTTTTAACGATAAGGATTGGTGCGCAACGAATGTGGTGGCTTACAAGGTGTCGAAGATTGCGGTTTGTGCTCTGACCAGGGTTCAGCAAAAAGCAATTGGGAAGAATATATCTATCAACAGTCTTCATCCAGGACTTGTACAGACGGATATGACTAAGAACATTGGCCATGTGACAATGGAGCAAGCCGGTGAGGCACCTGCTTTCTTGGCTCTGGACGTAAATCAGTCAGTCAAAGGGAAGTACTTCTGGTACGATAAGACAGAAAAGGATTGGGCAGATCACAACCTAAAATTGCATTTTAACAGAGATGATATCGTGGAGTTTCTAGTGAAGCATGATTTCTATAAAAAAGTCTCGTCATAATTGGGTTTGAAAATGTGTAATCGTCTGATTAAATCTTAGTTTTATTTTTGGGAATTTTAATGACATTTGAATTGAGTAAAACCAAAATAAAATCTAATTATTGCCTACGAATTAATTTGTCTTGGAACATTTAACGCATGTAAAAATACACACACAGATAACAAATTAACCCCATAGGCGTGCAAAATCCTTGTCTCAAAATAAGTAGCGCTCATAAATTCAAAAGTTTCCGAGGTACAATTCTTCGCCGGCACGTTGTGAGGTTAAAAAGATGCCGCGGCATAAGTAACTGCCCCCCAGAGTGGCATATAACCTGCATGCATAATATCTGGCGGCCAAGATCCGGCTCCAGCCCTCGCCGCGCCAAATCGTTCGAAAATACATACGATTGTTCCGTTCTCCTTTCACATATAAATTATATGACCTGCTGCGATGTGTCATGAATAAATGTATGAGAGGCAAATTGATATTACGAAGCCTCGTATGTTAGACTTTGGCTTTTATGCCACTTTTTTGCGGTGAAATTGGTTTTTTAGCCATTTCCAGGATAAATTTGTGACCGAAATGTGTAAATTAGACCGATAATGAAACGGTTGGAGGGACCAAAGTACGGGGTATTTTCGTGAATTTCGTGTCGTTATGAAGATATTTTGTAAATATCGTGATAATGTACTCCGATTGATTGCGGGCGACCATATTTAGAAGACGACGAATGTCCCCCCCTAAAATTATGGGTAATTTGCGAAGAGAACGAAAGGTTTTATTATTTGAAACCAAACCATCTTGCTGATTTTACTTTATGGGATTACTGCCTAAAAATGTAAGTTGGGTTTTCTGTCTTGCTGTAAGTCAACAGAATACATGTGGAAGTATGAAATCAAAGTGGAATACTTTAATTATTATAAGTTTAACACCATAGTACGTGGAAAAGTTTCCAGGAAAATATTCTTGAAAATATTGTTATTGAAAGAAAATCAGTACTGTTGTTATTTTTGTGAAGGTGCCTGCCACATTGCAGGCATTATCGAGTATAACTTTGTAAAAATTAAAGATAAGTAAATTATCTTGTCTAAAAGTAGTATAATTTCTTGAAGTGTTTGGTATTTGGTACCTCGGGAGCCGTGAGCGGGCTATGTGTCTTGTCATTGTTGGGCATTGCGGTCCGATTTGTACTGCGACTTTACAATCTTGACTTTATAAACTCAAATAATGTTTCGTTTACTTTACTGTTAATAGGAAAGAAGTTGCGAAATAAACTTAAAATAAATAAATACACGCAATATAAAATTTTTGGATAGTGCTGCTAGTCAATTTGACTATTGAGTTGGGTGAATTAGAATAATATGAATGTGTTAGTTAACTATTAGTAAGTAAGTAAGTAGTAAGAAACACGACATTAACAATAATAATGACACCATAAACTTGTATGACAATACACCTGACTGGTGCATAGCTATCGTGAAATCAAATGTACCAATTTAAGTATCTATCGATTAACTTTTAATATGTTATTAACTATGAATGTAACGTTTTGGCTATGCTGTAAAGTTACATTTAAATTTATTGGTAATGCTAAATACATTTTTTAAAGGATCTAAATCGCTCCGCCGCGCTACCTTCACGGTCAACCATTAGGGAAATCTGTTTGGTAGCTGCGCCTGAGTCTAATTTATTCCCGTGAATATTCTTAAACTATCGGTTTTGTGGTCGCTGGCGATTCGGGCCTTATTTATGCGGCCCCGGCCTGGCCCGAATTAGTGGCATGCCCAGGAGACTCGGCTCTGGTTTGCGAATAAAATAGTAAAATTAGGTAAGTGAGTGTTGGTAGAGTAGTGGTGAAGGTAGCTGCCTCCCATCCGGGAGACGCGGTTTCGGTCAAAATCAATGTGTTTTCGGATTCATATGAACTCGTTTATTCGCTACGCTACACTATTATGGTGAAGGAAATGGTTAAGAAGGGAGGAAAACATCGTGAGGAAACCTGCACACTCCTGCGAAGAAATTCAAAGGTTGTGTGTGAAGTCGACCAACCCGCACTGGGCCAGCGTGGTCGACTATGGCCTGATCGCCCTAATTCATGGTTGAATCGAGCTTTCCGCTTGGGACGTATTATGAGCTGTTAATGAAGCTAGCGGTATAGTCAGCAACGGAGATATAGCATCATCAACAGCTCATATATGTCCCCACCGAGGGGCTCGAGATATAACATATTATAATAAAATCGCAAATGTTTTCTCAGGTAATCTATTTATGCTTTGTCGTGAAATTTCATAGATCGGTAAACTGCAGAACTACCTACATTAAGTTTCAATACATTATTAGAAAAAAAAAAACAATAAATATACAATTGTAGTTTAATGAAGAGGTTAAGTGGAGAATTACTTACATGAAGTCAAAGTTTATCTTGAACGATAAGAACGGACACATGGACACAAAGCCAATAAATATTATACAACCATATCATAGTCATAGCTTCGGATACTATTCATCCACATGTCACATGTCTATATCCTTAAATTGGAGAAGAGTGAATAGGCATCTTTTGGGTGAGCGTGTATCATCTTAGACCTCGTCATCACTTTCCATCAGGTCAGACTGTGGTCAAACGCGAACCTATTTTACATTAAAAAAAACTGGACCATTATCACAGAATTTCTTATAGTATATTGTCAGAATGTATAAATCATTATAATAATATACAAGGTGTTACAAAAATACGATAAAGCCGAAAGGGTGTGAATCTGCTCGTGAAACTGAACAACTTTCCCAAAAGAACATAGGTCGAAAAGCTATTTAAAAAAATCGCATTCCCATACAAAATGTAGAATGATCTCATACAAAATTTACTCGTCTTTTCGTAACACCGTTTATAGAGCAATTAGCAGAATATTCAGAGACTACATCTACCTGATATTAGTTTTGATGGGTCGACTCGACTTATCACAATAAAATTATTTGAGGCGTAAAATCAATATTTGAGAGTGCTAAGAAAATAGAAGTCGTTATTTAGCGTGTCAAATGTGGTGTTGTAACTAGGACTTGAATCACGAATACCATCCCTCCCTACTGCAGTATAAAGGCTCTTTCAAAGTTAAAGTGTTAAACCAAATGAGTTGGTTACTGTACATTGGGCAGGCACTCCATTACAAAGATATTCAATCAATCAATCAGCCTATTGCGGTCCACTGCTGGACGTAGGCGTCCCCAAGGGTACGCCAAAACGCACGATCACCCGCTATCCTCATCCAGCCACCACCAGCGACCTTCCTCAGGTCATCAGTCCACCTGGCGGGGGGGCGTCCCACACTACGTTTCCCGAGACGTGGTCTCCATTCGAGAACCTGTCTGCTCCAACGCTCATCGGTTCTGCGACAGACGAGGCCAGCCCACTGCCACTTCTGCTTGCTACACTTCTATTTTGTTTTTTTTACTTCTGGACGATATCAACTACTTTGGTCCTCTGCCGGATGATTTCGTTTCGAATTTTATCCCGTAGCGAAATAAATTATTATAGGTATAAAACAACATCGATTGACACGTGTCAATTTTGCACGCAATCTGAATAGGATAGTACAGAACAGAGGAAAATATACTTTATTGTACACAAAGAAAAAAAAAGGTGGCGACGGTGGCCTTACAATTGGGTTTGCAAGGTAGCAATTTCTCCCAGGCTACACTGAGACAAAAGTGCACTGGGGTAAGTTACTTTTTATAATAAGTCGACGAATTACTCTAAATTAAGTAGCAATTGTACTTATAATGAGTCCAACTCATACGCGTCATGCGTCTAGCTCATTACGTCATGCTTCTAGCTCATTACGTTATGCGTCTAGCTCATTACGTCATGCGTCTAGCTCATTACGTCATGCGTCTAGCTCATTACGTCCGTCTATCCCGTTTTCCTATGTATTTTCTAGAGCTTTGCTACTTATGTAAGGTGTACGGCTCATTAAATTTTTCTCAGTGTACCTTTAGGTAGACTCTATAGCCACGAATACACTCAGATCACGCGCGGACGGTAGCTCATGTTGATTCCACGCCTGTAATAGTCAAAACAGATGAAGTAGAAGCCAAACTAAATCAAACAAACAACCAATAACTGTCACCAACCCTAATTAATAAATGCATTAATAACTCTAGAAGTAATAATAAAAAATCCAAACCCTAATCCCCCATTGCATTACCAAATTGAGTGAAATACACCTCCCCAAACATTTTAGGGACATTAAAAATCTAAGGAACTTTTAATATTGTAATAAGACATTGATTTAATTTCCTTTTATCATTATTTATGTAAGGGTCGTCGGGGAAAAGGCGCTAAGTCCGCTTTATTATTTTTTCGGGGGGATTTTTTTCGCCCTCGTGAGTGATCTGTAGAAATCTAAGCGAGTAGAAGATTTTACATTGAGTATTTTTTTTATTGAGAACTATTTGAAACAGTGTGATATTCCTATGTACAAATATACATCGTCATAAATTTACTCTAACAAAATTTAAATATAGTAATTTGTTACAATATTGAACAACTAATTACGTCCTCTGAAATTATAAGAACAATCTAGTTTATAATCAGCCTCGAGAGATTGTAACCTCATGGAAAATTAAAAACGATTTTACGATACTTGTACGAAACAAAATTATCATCAAGAAATTTTAATGTTACACAAAAAACACTTTTTAAAACTTCTCTTTTTGCATTATTTTGTTCTGTAAATGCCTTAAATTGTTCCATAAATAAACCCAAGCGAAGTAAGTACTTCATAGCGTGGCATTCTTTGTCCAATTCTCCCTAAAGTTCTATAGATATGCGCTAAAAAGCCTGAGATGTAGTCTAAAATAATTATCTTCAATTATTTGTTCTACTGCTGCTTTTTAAAAACAAATACATTGTAATATTTTAGTCTATAACTTGTTCTACGTATCGGTCAATCACTATCCGTAAAATCTTTACGACAGGGTTGAATTTTCCCAGACCTTTCCTCAGTAATTTTCTATGAGGGTGACAAAGTATGACAAGGGGAACAACTTGTTGAGCAGTTTGTTACTAAACACGAAACGTCCGGTTTTTTGTGCTCATGTCACTATAAGAACACTGTTATTATGGTGTTGTGTGGAAAAGCGGTCCTTTGTAATGTGACGTCACTAGTTAGGGGTGACGAGAAAATAAAAGGTGTTGAGGAGTGGAGTTTATTCAGCATTCACAAAAAAGAAAAACAGTAACTTAACCTTGGCTCTTGTTTTGTACTTTTTTATCAATAAGTATTTAATATGCATGTTTTTTCTACTGGTATACTTGTAAGGCTGCATGCTTATGCAGATTTAGCTGACATATATATTATTTATTTAAATTATGTCTGTTATCGAGTTCAAATTCCTAACAAAGGTGTTAATATATTTCAAGTCAAATGATACCAGACTTTAGTTTTAGTACTTACTGTATTTATGCGGCAAAATTAATAATATCATTCTGGCATTAAAATAATCAGAACAGGTAAAACATCCATTAATTTGTCAATATGTTAAGACACTTCCTAATGTTATTACGTCATGCTATCCAAATTTTTTCGAAGACACTTAATCATAACTCCTGGTTTAGCCATACCTTTATAAAGGCTGGTTCAGACTGGGGTGGTCCCCTAATGTGTTTGCATAATGGTGGCCATTAAAACATTATAACGATCCAGTGGGCAATGCCCTTAACGAAGACATTCCATAACAAAGTATTGCCGTCGTAATGGAGCTATGAAGCGGTATGGGAAAGTTAAGACGATATCACACCTTGTTTACTTTGTATAGTCTATAAATAGGGAGAAAAGGCAAAACAATACAGATCGTTCGATGTTTTTCCGAGTAAAAGTCCCATTTCTTCGTTTAAAATTAAACTTTTTTATTATAAAACACTTTTAACATTAGAAACATCTATTTTTCCTCCCACCTGACCTGTAACTTGAAGCAATATTTTAGAACAGTTCATCACTATAGTGAAATGAATGGTATGGCTACAAAAAAAGCAATGGACTACGGGTATGGCGCGTGTGTGATCCACACTCTACGACTGCATTGCTACATTAGATAAATCAGGCGTTTTATTTACAAGTTTTACCGACTTTACAAGTTTTACCTTCGAAACGTTTCGTTTTCTTTGTAATTATAATTAAACTATAGTTTGTTTTAGTATTTTCAAACGGTATATAGGTTGAAAAGGAAAACTCTGAAAATAATGAGAAATGAAATGAGATCTGTCGACAAAAAAGTGAATTCCAATGCTCATTTTAAAATAAAAACAGATTGAAAATAAAACACAATCAAAAAAACCGCGGGAAAGCATCTTTTTGACCATGAAAAGGACTAGTTTTTAGCATTATAAATATTTTTGCATTTTTTTTATTAGATAAAAGTGTTTTTATTCGAAGTAATATTTTTATTTTAGTTTTCGTTTTTTTGAAGAGCGCAATTTTCCTTATTTCGATCCACGTTTCTTGAGAAGACCTGTCAGTTACCTATTTGAGTGAGTAATTAATTTAGTGACAAAGCATTAGGAGTGCAAAATTAAAACTGTGAGCGACGAATGCTGGATAAATGAACGTGACTTGCTACTCCTCTAATTGATGGACCTCGCACTTACTCTCCTCCCTGCTAGTGATTTCAGTGACAAACGAGTTTTTGAACACATCCTTAGAAAAATTTTGCAATATTGACGAATATAGCTGGGTTTTTTGTTGGTAACAAAAAAACAAATGCAATCATCATCAACGGCCCGTTACAGTCCACTGCTGGACTATGAGCCTCCTCCACTTAAGCGGAGGGTTTTGCCATAATCTCCACGCTTGGCAGGCGGGTTGGAGATCGCAGATTAAAAGGTTATTATATCAGACAGCGCTGCTGCCCATTCCTTGTTCAATTTGTAGTCCCTAAGTCGCCTCTTACGACACCCACGGAAAGAATAGGGGGACACAAATACAATACAATACAAATATTCTTTAGCGGTCTTATTACGAGTATTAAGACAGATATCTCCCAGACAACTTTTGGGTAAGAAATCCGATAAAAAGAGAGATGGAGTGGAGCGGGGAGTATATTTAGTAGTTAGAGTAGAGACATATTAGTGGCTCTATAACACTTATAACACTAGGGTTTGTGAGGTCAGGTTGTCGACCTTACAATCCACACGAAGAAGAAGAAGATTAGTTTACATGTTAATGGATTGGTTCATCATCATCATCATCATTGGTCTTAAGCGCTTAAGCGACAGTTACAGGCAATTGTTTAATCATGCACGTTTCTTTTTTGCTTTAAGGAAAGCCTTTTGAAGCAAGGAAGAAACATTCGAGACAGTTTGGTATCGGTTTACAAACGCAGTTGAGTTATTAAACCTACCTAAGAAGATATTTGGCGCCTTCAAACCTCTGACAAGAGGGTTAGTAGACCTCGCTACTAGACTGCCAATGCGCACGATATCCGCCGATCGCGTGCGCCAGCGCAGCGTTACTGGGTTATTGCGCAACAGCATCGCTTCAGTGGGCAACTATGCCGGCTGAATCACTTCCTCTGTGTGTTCACGTCCTCGCCAGTAACCGAAGAAGTTGGTTCCTTCTGCGTCTGGGTGTGCTGTCCCAATATTATATTTTTACAGCAATTAAAGTCACGTTTTATCTCTGAAGGGATTGGCTTACAAAGAGATGATAAAATCCTATCAGAAGGTTTACTAATCATAGTTTTTTTTAAGTGCACCTAGTGACTTTGCCAACCATCGCCTATGCGTTACGTGCATCTTTATTATGAAGGCTTGGTATGAAGGTGACACTAAACTTAAATTTATTCAAAATAAAAAAAATTACATTCCCAGTAATATATAGAATAATAATGATAAAAATAGAAGTTTCCCCATAATAGTAATATATATCCAGCGCAAATTGAAGTGATCTTCTTCTTTGCGAATCGATGACAATCGTTACAAAAATTAAAATGTTGTAGCCCAGAAACGTGGCCACTTGGATGAGGGAATGCTAAATTAGACATTAACAATTTTATCAACTTGAATGGATATTTTGGGGTAAAAACAAAGTAGTTTAAGGTAGAGAAAAGAAAGGAACATGCACTACTATTATATTTCATCGCTTCATTTGTCAGATTTAATATAACCACGTAGTACCTTTACCTACAGATGACTTTGCAAGTTTGCACGCTTTAAGAGACACTAGGGACTGGAGACATTAGACTTTTAGAGGGACTGCTATTTGAAAGATAAATAATAAAAAGCAAAAATTTTAATAATAAAAAAATTTTTTTTTTTTCAATGTTTGACAAAGGTTTCAAGTGGAACCCATCAACATCGCGACGAAGCCCGCGATGTATCATTGCTTTTACTTGTATAGCATCCTCAGGGGCGTTCCGCGGCTCAACTCCTGCGCAGAACGTGAATTACCTAATAAATTATTGTAACTTTTGCTCACAAACCATTCGCTCTTGTAGGCTCTAACTCCGACACTATTCTCGCTTTTATCTTCAACGGCACAACGTTCATTTCATCCCTAAACCTGTTTTTGACAACTGTATTAATAACTTGGTTTTCTTCTGTGTCCTGTCATTAAATTTGGAGGCGATGCGTTTTCCATTTGCCACCATTTTATCCGGTACAATAATAGTTGTAATTAAGTTTGTATTTACAGATGTTTTATGATACATACTAGTTTCCGTTTTGGTGGCCTTCAGGCTTTCAATGCTACATACTATATTACGTACGTCTAATTAATGTGTAGTATATAGTTAGAGCGGGTGCCAAAATTAGGTATGAAAAATCATAAAAAAATCTAAGTCTATGTGAAAAATAGTGGGCGAGACTTTACAACGCCATACAAGTAATGTTTTTATGGAACGGTCGACAAAGCGATAAACATTAGTATTAATTAAAATTCAAAATTATTTAAATTCTTTAAACAATGGGTCAACTGAAGACGATTGGACATTCTTTTTAAGCAAAAGACTATTGCCTGTACCAGGAAACCCCGCTACAAAAATACGATTAATACAGCCTAAAATTATCAGATAAGTTGTTATAATAAATTGAGGAGGAAATAAAAATCACTTGAAAGATGGAAATCGCAACAGCCCCATATAATAGAAGAAAATTGACACATAGATTAAAAAAAGTAAAGAGTTCAATATTAACTAAAAAAAATAAGGTTTTATCAACATCCTCCGGGCCGAAAGAACAGCAGCGCAACATAAAATATTACGCAACGACGAACCTATCAGGTATCCTAACTACACGACCGCTCCTCGTGATAACCTGTCGGCTGACACCGCCGTTTCCCTGATCAGTAAGCTCTAATTGAATCGAAAAAAGGCCACAAATATAATAAATTGAGGAGGAAATAAAAATCACTTGAAAGATGGAAATCGCAACAGCCCCATATAATAGAAGAAAATTGACACATAGATTAAAAAAAGTAAAGAGTTCAATATTAACTAAAAAAAAATAAGGTTTTATCAACAGTTGTTGTTGTTATTTTCAGTTCATGTATTGTAACCGATAAGATAATGTAAAGTATTATTTTCTGAAATTTAAGTAAAGTATCCTAAATTTATCCTCGGTGGGGACGTATATGAGCTGTTGATGATGATCCTAAATTTTTGTTGAGATCCACTAGCAGCGCAAGATATAATTGCCATTTGTTTTTATTGTTTTATTAATAGCCATTAATAAATGTATACAAAGAAATATATCAAGTTTTAATTATATTTTAATTTTCTTTAGTATATATACTGATTCTAAACCCTTTGAATAGTGGTGGAAAGAAAAAAAAGTGACTCTTGTCCATAAGATTTAAAGTTATTAAAGAAGACAAAATCATGGTTCTGCAATATTAGTTTTACTGCATAGGAGGTAATTAAAAGGGTTAGTTCATTCTCTATTAATTCATAAGTTTCAGTCAATATCTGATCTTTGTTACAAAATCTTTGTCTAAACTACAATTAGCTGATCATGCAAGGACTACCAAAAGAGGGCACATCACATTCACACGCGAGGTAATAACACTCACGCGCACATTCAAGATGGTCGCCGTAGACACGAAACCACTCGCATTGGCATCCTTACCAGTGATTAATTGAACTGATTTGATGCAAGGTGAACGATTCCAATAACTTATTATGTTACTCACCTCGTTACTAGTTGAATAACTTGTAGCTATGATGATTTTGATTTAACTGTAATATAATGAATTCTAAGCTGCGTGACTTCTTGATATGTTTTATCAGGCATACTTTGCGAAGTTCTCCTCCATACAAATCTGACCTCAAACTCAAACTCGAACATTTTGTTTTCTAAAGACATGGTTATATCACACATATCTAACCTGAATATTAAACATGCAAACAATATTTTACAACTTATTCAAATCATCATCATCGTATGGGTTGTAAGGTCGACAACCGACCTCACAAACCCTGGTGTCAGTGTTATAGAGCCGCCAAAGGCCACTGACTTGGCTCATGTAACGACTAGATAGAAACTAATAAATCTTTGCAATATCCATATAATATATCTCGTTCAAAAACCACATAATAAAATATCCAAAATGCGTGGAGGGAACTAAATATATTCTTCGCTTTTGTCATTTCTTTTCTTGATTAATTAAATTATTCTTATTTAATAATAGTTTTAAATTAGATGTCAGATAACAATTAGTGTATCTTTATTCACTCGTAGTCATTGGGTAGGTAAATTGTGTATAAAATTGAACGTCTTCAGTTAAGTATTCCTACGGGAAATATTCTAATCCCATAGGAAAAATTGAGAACATCAAAGGCTAGCCGCGGTCAGTGTTTTATAATTCTAGCTCTCACTACAAAAACTGCTTATTACTATACATACACCGCCGACCACCCTTCCTACTTAGCATGCAGTACATCGCCAACGAACTTTTCTACCACCTAACAAAGTCACAGCCAGCGATCTTGTTACGTGTATAATTGGCGATGATAATAGCACTTTCGATGCGGCTTGCGTGCGCGGGCGCAGCGTCCGTTGTGGCTCGGACGGAAACGCGAAAAAACCCCGTTTTGCTCAATACACACCGTATCGTGTGCCTTGTGAGGCTTGTCAATAATATACTGCTTCCTTTGGTGTGGTACTTGGATGCACTTTATTGAATTCAGTCACAGGAAAAACGTAAGAAAACTCACCATCAAAGGGTTCTATTTTGCCTTAAATTAAGTTGAAAAGTATTCTACTATTTATCTGTTAAATATTGTGGCCCAGCAGCCGCCACAAAGCTGCTGAGCACCACACAAAGGACGTTGTAGAGTATTTTAATATGAGACGTGGCAAAAACAGGGTTCAGCCCGTAGGAAAAGGTATTTATTTATGTATTTTTTCTATAATTTATGTTATAAAAACTGGAAAATGGTAACAAGGATTCGAAATGGTAAGGATAACTGAGCTTTTCACTGTTAGAGCTCAGAACATGAAGTGAAAAATTTTGCAGAAAAAAGACAAAATCAAAACGTAAGAAATTTAAATTTGAAAATGAATTTAAAATGAAAGATAAAACTGCCAGCAAGAAAGGTTGCCAGTCATAAAACCGGAAAGAGGACGAATGCCTCGTTACAATATCAATACACAAAATATCAACGAAGAGACATCCAATAGACATGTAAAACAATCACGATATGCGGACAAAAACTAGGTGCTCGTAATTGTAGAAATGCATGATACTGTTCGTGAAATGAAATGAAATGAAATTAATAGTTTGTGCACTTAGTTTTGGCACTCATGGTCTCTTATTATTATTATAAGAAGAAAGTCGTATTTGAATACAAAATGCGAAGACGTAGCTAGTAACTTTCAAAGCTTCTATAACGATTACGCTTCCATGCTGCATCTAAAAAGACACTCAAAAATTACAGAATATACTAAATGAAAGTGGTTCTTTGATTTCGATCGAGATGTTTATAGCATGTCTCTATTTAAACACATGCTTATCAATCATACAGTGGTATCTATTCATTTGTACAGTCATTCACGCAGTAGTTCACGTATCCTACTTACCTTCTCAGTGTCGGCTTTTGAACACAAAATAAGAAAAAAAACTATGCAGTAGTGCAAGCAGTGGCATGCAATGCAACAAAGCAGAGGATATGAAGATTATTAGCCTAATAAAAAAAAAATCACCGAATAAAACTCAGGAGGCCAAAGAAGAAGGTGTGAAAAACTTTAATTATCATACTGTGTGAGTGAGTTGTAAGACTTGAAATCAAAAAGTCCCTTCTGGTACTGTAATTTCAAAGGTCATGGTAATAAGCTGAAAGTTTTATATCAGTTTTGACCTTACAACCCATCTATACATATGATCACGCTTCTATCCCCAAAGGGGTGAGCAGTATTTTAGTAGGCTCCCAGGAAGTAGACACTAAAACAGCTTTTGGCAATATTTTCGGGTATTTTTTTTTTACCTTACAAACCACATGGTGAAGAAGAAGTTTAATATATTTAGTATAAGTTCTATGTTCTATCTAAGCCACCTTTCAATAGAATCCGGCAATAATGTAAAGAAACCAAATCCGAATGTAAAAAGAACGAATGACCATAGACAATAAGAGGAACGGTCAATTGTCAGTCAAATGTCAGAGAAAAATGGGAATTGTTTCCGGATATTTTGGATTAGGCATTGCTTAGTTTTCACGTGGTTTTCCAATTTTCGGCAACCAATTTAAACACGATTACTCCGTATTACTTACATTTGAGTATCAATTCTGATCATATTCACGTTTCGAAGAACCATACATTCTTCTTACAATCATTTCGCCCCTATTATGAATGCTTAAATATTGTGGTAAGGAGAGTGGCGAGTGTATCAGTCCAGCCGTAGTGAGCTGTACCAAAGCAGTGTCGTGTGCAAGTGGGCCCGAAATATTTTTAATCCAAACAAATATATATATATGCGGCCGCTCTTCAAGATAAATATGTCGGCAGGAGAACGTTAAGGAACGTGCACATCTGGTTCAACTAAATAATTATTAGTTTGAGCAATGTATTAGAACGTGATTGTGAATGTTTAACAAATCCAAGCTAACGCGGAAAAACGACACGCTGGCCAGATTATTATTACGAACATGAAGATAAACCTATAAAAAGCTTCGATTGCAAAACGTATAAAGATAAGTACAATACTTTGTTGAAAAAAAAAAAGAAATAGTTACTAAAATTCGCAGTATTCTGATGTCCTTGGTTGAGTCAGATAAAATGTGTTCCGAAACAAAATATTTTAAAATATCCGAGTTTTATAAAATCACTTTTTTATATATTTTAAATCAGGCAGAAAGCCAAAAAGTATCCATAGTAGGTATGTATGATAAATATTACTATGAATTGGGGATTTTTTTTATTAAGAAAAATGAGTTTTCCTAGTGTAAAACATCCCTTGGGAGTAGTAAAAACCAACGTTGACCAGAACCGGATCACTTAGGACAAAAAGAGAGCATGTTTATAAAACGCACCGCGAAACGGATAGTAAACGGCGACTGCGCAGCCGACAAGTTACAAGCGACAGCGGGAATCCTACCAATATATATACTAGAGTTTTCAGCTTGAGAATGTAATCCGGAATTAGATGCAAACGGAATCAACGCTACCGGAACCGGACTTGATGTCACCAGACTCGACGTTACCGGAATAATTCCAAAAGGCTCTTGTTATGTCACTATACTATCAACCTTAAACATTAACGAATATAAGAAAATCTACTGGACTGTCTCTGTGAAAATTAAAAGATGATATCGTTCAGGGAAACATATTCAAAAAGCTAACACCTACCTGGTTGAATTTTCAAACCAGTTTGCGCGCATGTCCATACATTTTAAGAAGAGTTTTTTCATTACAATTCGGCTAGCAAGAAGCGGTATTTTTTTAGGTTCTGATCTTAGAGCATTTTAATTTTGATTCCTGCTCAAATATCAGACTGAATTGCTTCACTCTTTGGTCCTCGATCTGGTTTCACTGCATTTATTCACAATTTATGCATAAAAAAGAAAGAGATAGAGCATCGCGCTTTACTCGTCACGCGCTGCTTGGGATTAACCAGGTTTATCCCAGAAGCGATATCGCTCGTAAGTCGGTTTCGCTTTACGAGTGATTCGTCTGGGATCTGGTTTGAAACTGAAATTCACCAGGTTAAAAAAATACCGATTAAAACTCAAAAACTCAAAATCTTTAACCAAGAAAAATAGGTGACACAAAAGGCCTCTCATTCAGCATATCAAAAATACATTACTATTTTTTGCATCCCGACAATCCATTTATGTGACCTGCTTAGTTTCATGACCTGAAAATGTCCTATGAACTTAAATAATTCAGATTTTATTCTGAAAACATTTTCCCCCACAATTTGATCCACCTTGCACCATACAATAAAAGAGTGGTGTTTACGATACGGGGCCGATTGTAACTGTTTCCTAGAGACGGAATCATCTCGACTATGAAGTGCTAGAGGACGGGGCACGGGCCTTTGACAGCCCGGAGGCCGCTGTGGAAATAGCCGGTAACTAACGAATAGAATTTACGTGGGGATCCGATTAGGTTGGACTTTTTTAATGAAAGTTACAGTAGGGCTACCGAGAAAAGCAAGATTTGACGTTATCGTTCTTTTTTTATGGCTTCTGCTGAATTGCAATTTAGCCAGTGCCAAATAATCAGCTAATCACGGTGGGTTTGACACTACACTATCATAAAAAAGAGAAAAAAAAGGAAACCCGCCCATTAAATGTCCATTTATTTCCTGAAACAGGCACAGGGTTTATTTTATGTTATATGAGTTTGACAGCTGTCAAATCTCGCTTATTTCGATGGCTCTATAATACGTACAGTCAGCTGACGAATTAGCTGGCCCCACCCCCCGCTCAAATGAAGTTTTCTTGGGGAATTGTTTTTGCTTTATCATTAAATTTGGTATAATTGTGCAGGTTAATAAACTGTACGAGTATATAAAATGTTATGTAAAAATATAAATAATCACCTGAGAAAATCTCATCGGTTTTGAGCGGGGGGGGGGTGGGGGGGTGAGTTAATTCGTCAGCTGACAGTACAATAATTCTGTGGTAGTGAAAAGCTCCCGTGTGAAGCAGCTGAGCGGTAGAGCTTTCGATTCTGAGTTCGAATCTCGGTGGGACACTAGACAGATTAAAAATCACTTTGTGATACTGTCCCCAGTTTCACATTGATTATTGCAGGCTGAATTACAAATCCAGATAATCAGGTGCCCTACACCCACCATAGGATAGTTCTTCAGCGGCATAACCTCCGACACCAGGGTTTGTCTTGGTTACAACACACACGATAAGAAGAATAGGGTCTATTTTTTGGCCCTACTGTTTATAAATACATTCTTCACATACATAACTATACAAATTCTTGAATTTACTAGCAAAGGTGTGCTTTCTGATGTTCTCTTTAGAGTGAGAGAGACAAATATCCTTGGCGAATAAACAAACTTTGAATTGATTGAAACTTTGAAGTTATTGTTTTACATACTTTTGAATAGGCAAACAAGCGCGGGATAATGATCAAGAGTTGAAAGTAATGGAAGTATTTAATAGTTTTATCGAAGTTTATTTTTAAATTTCACCCATTTCCTTTCTGGTTGTAACACAGAGAAACCGCAGCGGTCTATTGAAAAAACCTTCTTAAACTTTACAATCAGTTGAAGCGGTTCCCTTTTGTAGTGCAACATTCGTTTGCGGCTTTTTAATTGGTTTGTTCAAGCTTTGTGGTAAGGTGCATATTTGTTGCTTTGTACGTAACGTCGTCTTACGATAAAACAAAAGAAAATAGTATTAAAGTCATTGAAATGCCGCAACCAAGCGAACTCCTAAGCTTTTTGCCTGGCCGATGATCAGCCTCACCTCTCCGAATATGTAGTTTTACAAAGATTGTTTTTTTTGACAGAAATGTCTTGATCGATAGAAGAAACTCATGTAACGTATGATCGATAGATGTGAAAAGTGTTTTTTGTCTAATATTATCTGTTTACGACATTTCGTGACTTATGTTCATATTATACCCACATTAACAACATGGTGACTAAAGCATATAGAGCCCTGGGTTTCGTGTTGCGTTCCTCTAGGGATTTCTCTCAAGTCAAGACCATTAAAATTCTATATTGTTGTTTTGTTCGTAGTACATTGGAATATGCGTCGCAGGTATGGAGTCCCATGTATGTTAAGTACATTGAGCAAATTGAAATGATCCAGAAAAAGTTTATTCGGCACCTATGTTTTCGGACGAAGCAACGGTATCGCTCTAATAATTATTCGGACCTCTGCAAAAAACACCACATTCTCCCACTCTTGATGTGAAGAGAAATTGCGGATCTATCTTATTTACTTAAAATCACCACTAACAAAATTGATTGCCCAGATCTGCTTTCCAAAATTTTTGTCCGAACCCCCAGACTGACCTTACGTAATAGCGCTTTCATCCATCTTCCCTCAGTGTCTTCGAACTACCGTCAAAATTCATTTCTTTTGCGTGCAAGCAGCAATTTTAATAAATTGTGCCAAGAATTTGACCTGGACCTGTTTAATACTGGTTCCGATTCGGCGAGACGTCTGCTAAATAGACAATTTTTTTTGTAACTGAACAATCTGTTTGCGAGCTAGTATTCAGGCCTATGAGTGTATGACCTTATGTGTTTTTTTTATGTTCTGGAACCTACATGTGGAGACCTGTAAATGGCTTTTTGGTATTACTGTATTTTACTATCAAGTTAACTTTAGCTGTTGGTCTTCCTATTATTAATAAATAAATAAATAAATACCCATTATCTGTGCAATAAGAATTATATTTTACCTATTCTTTAATTTTATATTTTTATTTTCTAAATTTAGTGCTGCAGTGCTATAACGTGAATCTATGTAAGTATATAATATATAAAAATCAATTGCTGTTCTTTGTTTCGCTAAAACTCGAACTAATGGCTGGACCGATTTGGCTAATTTTGATCTTGAAATATTTGTAGAAGTTCAGGGAAGGTTACCTACATAAATACATAATAAGTAACAGAAAAAAAAACGACAAATTTAGTTTTCCAATACAAAATGGTCAAGGGTAGGTGTAGGGTAGGGTAGGTGTAGGGTAGGTGCAGGTAGGTGTAGGGTAGGTGTAGGGTAGGGTAGGTGTAGGGTAGGTGCAGGTAGGTGTAGGGTAGGTGTAGGGTAGATGGTGGGAAAAATGGCAGGATAACGTCTGCCGGGTCAGGTAGTACTTCTTATAAATTTATGAATTAAGCTAATGGCTTTTACTTAGGTAGTTCCTTGTGTGCAATAAAGTATATTCTATTCTATTCTAGTACCTTACCTAAACATATTCAAGCTCTAAAAGGTCCTAAAGGCACTAAAGCTATTCCTACCTATTAAAATACCTACTACGAAGAGTACTTCATAATTAGTATAACGTATGCGTTTATGATTATGACAATTACATTCTGTGATTATTAATTTCAAACAAGATAAATGAACATCTAAACCTCGTATATAGTCCACTTGAATGTTCATAGATGGCGGTACTAGTTCAAGTTTCAATTTAACTTTCTTGTGTGAGCGCGCGTGTAGTTTATGAATATTTTTCAATTTTATAGTATTTTTGTTCTATACATAATTTTAAATATTTGCGTTGTTTTGGTTCCTAGGAAATTGATGATAAATAATATTCCTTTTTTTTTAAATTATATTATTCCGACTTTAAATAATTTATTCTGAATTTAATAGGTGCCTTAACCTTTTGTGGTGAAGAGTAGGTTTTTTTAATAGAGTTGTTTATTTTTGTTGTTAGTAAGGTATTGTATTGTAAGAATTGTATTTTTTGATAAAATCCGAATCACGTAAGTGGATGATGTTAAACTCAATTTCATTGAGTTGTATTATTTTATTATGTTTATTTGCAGGCCTAAAATAAAAATGGATAAACGACAATCCAGTTATATTTTATACTTAATAATAATTTTAAATGCAAGCCATATGAATTCTTTATCTTCATGCCGTATCATTGTTAACAGGGCGATTAGTTTTTTTTATGAGTGTATAGTATTTACATTTTGATTTGCAGTTAGTTACAGACAGTTAGGCACCGTTACGAAATTCTTGCATCTTTGATGTTACTTAGCCACCGTCTGCCGGCACGTTAATGCAAAAAGCTAACTTTAGTTTGAAGTTAGGTATTAGTAGAGTTGAGTAGGTATAGGTATATTATAGGTTCGAGCACACATTGGTGCAATGCACTTGCTTCGAGAGCCGTATGTAGTTACGTAAGGTGCTCAGCAGTGTTTACAGTGCGGGCGATGTCGCGTGTCCCCACCGCGCATCGATCCGCTCCGCCCAGCGCTCGCTCCTCCCACCGCCCCCCCGCGCCCCTCGCCCCTCGCCCCGGCGTCACTCGCGCGGTCACCTGTGTCGCACGTCCTCAGTCGCACAGCGGCCGCGTCGCGCGCCACCCGCCTGCAACAGCGGCATGAACTCATAATGGACAGCAAAGAGTACGGTGCGGTGCCCGGCCTTCCGGCGGGACTCGACTACTTCATGATGCCGCGCGCTCAGCCCACGCCACACTTCGACTTCAGGAAGCTCGGAGCCAGCTTCAGCGGGCGCGACGACGACCGCGCCGATGACCGGCGCTCGCCCGATTACCACGATCGGCGCGACCCGCCGCCGGCGCCCTGGCCCCTCGGACTCGGCGTGCAATTCGTCAACCCGGCTACCGGCAAGAAAAGAGTGCAATGCAACGTGTGTCTCAAAACTTTCTGTGACAAAGGCGCGCTCAAAATTCACTTTTCGGCGGTGCACCTGCGGGAGATGCACAAGTGTACGGTGGAGGGGTGTACGATGATGTTCAGTTCGCGGCGTTCGAGGAACCGGCACAGTGCTAATCCTAATCCGAAGTTGCATTCGCCACATGTGAGGCGTAAGATATCGGCGCACGACGGGAGGTCGTCGCAGCCGTTCCCGCTGCTGCCGGCGCTGGCGCGACTGCCGCTGCCGCCGCCCGGCCTGCTGCCGCCGGAGCTAGCCGCGCGACTGCCGCCGCCGCTCCCCGCGCCCGCACCGCTCCCTCCCCGTGTGCCTCTCGATAATCTCCGCAACTTCAGTGAAATTGAAAGGATGTACAGAAAAATAACACCCCACGAAGAACACCATCGGGGCGCTCTCGACCTCGCTAAACCTCACATTGTGCAAGAAGAAGAATCATCTAACAATTACAGTGAAAATAATGATAACAATGAAGACATTTCTGATGGTGAAGACAAAGAAAAGTGTGTTGATCGTGTCGAATCTCCGGGCGCAGAGAGACTGAAATATGACGATGAGCCGGAAGATTTGAGTGTAAATAAAAATAAACTTGTTGATACCAAACCTAGTGAAGTGAAGCCAGAGCCTGGCAGCCACGTCGACCCCACCGCCTCCGAAGATAAGACGTCATCGTTAGTTCCTAACAAACGTAAGAGGAAGAGCGGTAATCCCACCCGATGCTCACAAACCAATGAATACAACATATCTGATGAAGAATACAACTCTGATTTATTTAGAAACTTGTCGACGCCTGGCTCCAGTCGTGCTGACGAAGAACCCTTATCGTTGAAAAAACAAAAGCCGGAAAAATGGGAGCCCTTTCAGAACGGTGAAGAAGCAACTGTGGACTCGGAGTCAGTAACGCGAGTAAAGGCTGAAAGTGAGTCGGACGACGAATCCAGTGCCCCTAGCGTAGTTCGAGAGGGCTTGCGGCTGAGGTCTGACCTTTATACCCCTAGCGACAGCGGTAGTGACATGCATACAATGGAAGATCGTCTTGCAAGAGTAAGATCCCCGTCAGCGAGCAGTGACAGAACTGACGATCGAACTGACCTCAACGATCTCGAGATTCCTATTGACGACGAAAACCCCGACCGATGTACAGCATGTGGAAAAATATTTCAGAACCACTTCACTCTGCGAATGCATTACCGTAACGATCACTTGAAATTAAACCATCCTTGTGATGTAAATGGATGCGACGCTGCGTTTCCTTCACGGCGAAGTCGGGACAGACATAGCTCGAATGTTGATTTGCACAGACGACTGCTATCTACGAACTCGCCAGATGCCCGAGAACAGAAACCACCGGTTGAAGTGAACACAGAACTTCTAAATAAATTGTACGCGGACATCAAAGGGCTAGCTTCAACACTTGAGAGTTTGCGATACGGCGGTGAAGAGGCATCGCAACTCCCCAGCTATGTTACAGAGACGATGAAGTTTTATAGTAGAAACCTGAGCGCGTTGCAAGCGGGATTGTTCCCACAGTTTGGAGAAAGAGGATTTTTTCCGGCCCCTTTTCTGATGAGTAATGGCGTCCCGCACGCGGGAGGGGGACCGTACGGGGCACCAGCGGGGGCGCAGACGGCGCGGGAGTCGCTCTCGCCGCTTTCGGCGTCTTCGCCTCCAGTCATCTCACCCGGGAGGCTGGACGCGGCTCACAACCGGCCCAGAGACGATGGCAAGCTGCTTTTTCGTGAGAGCTCAGAATCCCTGAAGAAGATGACGTCACTGTGCGAGCGCCAGGAGCAGTTGTACCAGCACCACGTGCCGGTGTCATGACGCCCCCGCCCCGCCCCGCGTTCCTCGTGGTGATACCTCACTCGCTAAAGCCTCTGGCACGCGACTCTCTGTATATTTAATTGTTAATAATTTTAATTATTGTGTTAATAATTCTATTTCGTATTTCGTTTTGTATTTTCTTGTGATATTTAGACAAATATATCGTAATAATCGATCCCACGAACTTTAAGTTATAGGGAATAGGACCGCTTCGGTGTTGAGTTGTAATGTGAAGCGAAGTGCAATACAGACTCGAATATTATAAATATTAATGGACTCGAATGGCGTACGATATGATATCGTGTAGAGTAAACGTAATCGATGTTGAAAGTAAACGTTATAATGATCAGCTTCATTTATTGTTCTGGCGCAATAAACTCATTGAGGAAAAAATCACAATTGTTTTTATTTCCATCGCTTCGGTAAGTGTTTGTCGAATGGGGAGATGGTTGCTGTGTAAGGCTTGTTAACAACAATAACATTGTGCGCACGCGGCCGACTGGAAACGCAACATGTTCCTAACATTTTTTGTTCCCCTTAGCACAATGTAAGCACTTGACTCACCTTATTTGGGGAATGGCTTACTCATTGAACTTCTAAGTAACAATCTCGATACAAAAACATAATCCAATCATATGGGTTCTATCATACGTACACTATCGATTTCATACATTTTTGAATCTAAATAAAATTAATATCAAAATGTACTAAATTGAATCTTTATGTCACGAAACTGGCTCATAAATCTGTGAATTTAATTATTCCCATGAATAAATCCATTTACATACATCATCATCACAGACGAGGACATAAAAAAAACCACGCGAAATTCCAGTAGCTGCTGATATCTTAATTTAGAATATATTATTTATTATCAAAATACTACCAATTCTGATTTAGATTTTGTTTATTAAGAAATAATTGATTCATAACAGAAGGAATCAAATATAAATATTCATTATAATCTTTGTTGGAAATTCGGTGTAGAATGTAAAATGAACGAAAGATGAAACCAAAATTAATACAAATTGATATGAACGAATTCATTTATAGCTACCGAAAGAAGAAGCCTTTGGGTTAGATAATTTTGATAAAGAAGAAGACACCACAATCATAGATAATTTGAAATAATATGATAGTTATAAACAGTAATGCAAACAAATCTAGAATTGGGAAAAGATATTAACTTAATAATTTACAACGGAATTAAAGCGGTGAATACAATAAATAACAATTTTAACTGATCAATAAGGCTACCGTTTGCTATAAAAGTTAATCTTAAAACAGTATGATCAACTCTAACGTTGATTAAACTTTAATAATCATCTCAAAAACATCCATGTAATTTATTTAAATGTTACAAATTTTGAAAGTTGTTGAATGTTACTTAGTAGCTTATGTTATAACTATTAACATTACTAGTATTTTTAAGTTTTAATTCGCAAGAAAAAAAAAATGATTTTCGGGTTTAGATTCACAACTTTTTGACAAATAACAGATTTTCTTTGTGATAAAAAAAAATGTCACTGGTCTAGAATCTGTTGATATGCGCGAACATGCCACAGATGCTGGTAGGTTAATACGAGTAAGTTGTCCTGTTTATCAAACAAACACAATAAAGCATTTTTTTTTATAAAAGCTTTGAACCCAATTAATATAAAGTTCTTGTGAATACTATAATCAATTATAATGCTCACCAAAATGACAAAACATTATAATCAATGGCAATACAAAATAGTAGCAAAAACTTGCCCTTAGATCTTCAGTTTGACCAGTGTTGACCTCCGCACCCAAAAAACTTCCTAGTAATTATCGTCAAAAGTACCTTTGTACCGTGAGAACGGGTTAATTGTACCTCGGTGTTACTATTAGAACAAGTGGTTATTATTTAAGTTAAAATTAATTAGTTGACAAAAAACCTTCTTATCCATCTTTGCGATTCCATAAAAATAAAATTATTTTAGTCAGAGAACGAACTATTTGGCGTAGCGATTTCATTTAACATATTATTGATGATAAATTTTAGTAAGTTTGCTGTTGTAATTTTTTAAATTAAATTATGCTAGTCAATTAGTTTTTCATGTGAGTACAGTACATAGGTAAATTAAAACATACCTAAAGTGTAAAGTATAAGTAAAAAAAAGTGTGTGTTTTAAAGTGTTTAGACCCAAACGATTTCTGATCCAACCGAAAAGTATCGTTTCTTCAAATTAACATGGAATTACGTTTTTGTTTTGTTTTCGTAGCTTAAGTGCTAAATGATA
The DNA here is from genome assembly GCA_951230895.1 of Carpatolechia fugitivella. Classification (NCBI taxonomy): domain Eukaryota; kingdom Metazoa; phylum Arthropoda; class Insecta; order Lepidoptera; family Gelechiidae; genus Carpatolechia; species Carpatolechia fugitivella. Next base: position 5,108,079 of record OX579660.1, read on the forward strand.
CAATAATATAATCATGATATAATAATAATTTTGTTGAAATTTCAGTTAAAATGATAATTTATGTACTTACTTTTGAAGAAGCACAATAGCTTCTTACTATACCTACTATAACTACTCAGGCACATCATATATACACATCAAAAAAAAATTGCGATCAGTTTCCGATCACCTTGAAAAGTCGAAATCTTTAAAATTCCTGTTACAATTACATTATGATTAATTACTCAATTTTTGTTAATAAAAAATAAAAATGGTTTCAATTTTTTAATTCAAACAGGGTATTTCTATTTAAAGAAAACACACAAGTTAGAATTTTTCTTGATAAAGTTAAATTAAAAAAATTATATTAGCTTATACTAAAACTACAAATTGTGTGTATGTTAGTGATCACAAACTTTTTTGATGAGTGTACGAGTATGTTGCCTTAACAATCCTAGTACCAGGGCGACGACGTTTGTAATGTTAACTCGAGCATTTTCCCAGTGGAGTATTTTTTACCGTTGTAAGATATCAAGATTTAGGTGATGAACGTACTTGTACGTGTACAGTATGCTCCTACAAGCAATTTTATTTTCTATTTAGTTTACTGTATGGCCCAATAAATAAAGTCCCATGGTCGTTTATAAGTGCAGTTAATACTTTAACGAACAAGTGAACGAAAACTAAAAGATATATTTTTAAAGATAATTTTTATACAGATTATGTCTGATAACGGAATATCTATTTTATCATCATTTTATTATTGAACCAAAAGTTCATCATTCATTATTTTTTAATTTTTCGCTTTATGTTTATTATATGGCCATTTCTACGATAGCTTTTTTCTTATTTAGACATTTTTAAATTTTTCTTGTTTTTAGAATATAGAAATAGAAATAGAAATATTTTTATTATTCTTCTCTCACATAGATAAAAAAAAAAACATTAAATGAATATTAATCTAAGAGGTACAGTTAAATATGATCTATGTGAGAGACTGGCATCTGTACTAGGATATCCTGTATGACAGATTGCCAGCCTCTCCAACACCGGACCAGGAGGATGACAGGTAAGTACAACTTAAATTACACTAAATTATATAAACATGTTTATGAGAGATTAAGTGATGTATGTATCAGTGTGTGTGTGTGTGTGTGTGCGTGGGTGCGTGTGTGTGCGTGTATGTGTGTGTGTGCGTGTGTGTGTGTGTGCGTGACAGCGGGGAGTGCGTATGTACTCACATTTACTTATACAGGGGAGCCCATGAATAAGCAAAGTGAGTGGGGGTTTTAAGATACAACGTTTATATAACATTATAGGTACTAAAATAGTCACAATTTACGGGTTTGTTACCACGGTTATATTTTATATTATCACCTTGATATTTCGGAATTTAGTGTAGTACGAAATTCTTAAAACATATAGAAAATTATACCCATCACCCTGTAACATCTCCATCATTCTTACACAAACCATAATTTTTTCCGTAACTTAATTACACACAAGCCGTTTTATTTGACAAAACGGTTTGTGAGTTTTAAAAGGCATCTGTATTGAGTAACCAAACTGTTTTGATAAATATTAGTCATAATGTTTTGGTTGAAAACGTGGATGATCTTATGTTCGTGAGAAAATACGAGGGCAAGGCTGATTCGGTATTTAGGATTCATGATATTGAAGTATAGGTGGTTTTTTTTTACTTCTTCCTAACTAATGGCGACACATCTTATATAGACGTATTTCGCCAGTGTCGAGTGATATATATTTAGGATATCCTTGGATGATTGTTCGGTTGATTGGGCTCAGTAATGTGATAGTACAATTATACTGAAGTCACCACAAGGCCTCTTGGCATCATCTAAAAATGTCAGCAAAGTGTAAGCGATTCAATTGTTTTATTAAAGTTTATAGTCCTGAAACATTCACTGGATAATGCACTATCGAAATTATACACTAAACACCTCAATAAACTAAAATAAAAAAAATTAAAACGAAGACACGTTCGCCATTGTCAGATGCTGTCAAAAGACCAAACATAGAAGGTTGTAATGATAATTCTTGTAAAGTATTTATTTGAAGCAGAATTAATATCAGGGACATTTTTTTACTGCTAATCGCGTTTTTTTTTCTGTTTGGCAATTATAATGAAGTTCCATTGGCATTTGCTAATTAATCTTTTTGACCGCAAATATGCCCGGCCAATGGTAATTTAATATCACCAGAGCGTTGTTTGTGCTTTAGAAGGCACGTTAGTAAATTTATTATAGAATATTTTTTAGACAGTAGTCATGTTCGAAATCTCTTATAAAAGAGTAGTTGAGATATAAGTATAAGTACACGAGATGAGTAATATACAAAAATATTGTTAGTGAAAAATATAGTTAGGCTGTTACCTTACAACCCACACGATGAAAAATTAAATAACCGTAATATTATAGCTCACATCACAGTTCTTTACCCTCACGACAAAAATCTGTGACATCTTATCACTTAGCCCTTACTATGTGGCCCAGCAGCCGCCACAAACTGCTGAACACCACACGAAGAGTGTTGTAGAGGGTTATGTGGCAATAACCAGGGCACAGTCCGAAGAAAAAAAGGTAGGTATTTTTCTTTAAAATTAAAGATAAAACTGCCAGTAAGAAAGGGTGCCAGTCATAAAACAAGAAAGAGGACGAATCTATATCGACTCTCTCGATGCTAGTCTGATAACTATACCACTCAAAATTGAATTTACTATTCCTTATTGTAGTGAGGTTATTAATAATTCCTCGCGAACAGGACCAGACAGCCCGGGGCGAGTCGAGCCGAGTCAGTTTGTCTAATCTTGTCCCGGGACTAGTTTATTAATTAGGGTTTGACAAACTATGCGGTTGCTACCGCGCTCGGCTCCCGGGGGAACACAATCTTGGGTTGAAATATGGGAATTTGGGAGATGCAATGTCATTTGCAGACCCGTTATGGAATCTTAAGTAGTTTAGGGATATGTATACCTACTTAACAGCTCATATACGTCCCCACCGAGGGGCTCGAGCCTACCCTGATTTAAGGCGATTAGGCCTTAGTCGACCACGCTGGACCAATGCGGGTTGGTTGACTTCACACAACCTTTGAATTTCTTTGCAGGAGTGTGCAGGTTTCATCACGATGTTTTCCTTCACAATAAGAGCGTCGAATAAACGTACATAATATGAATTTGAAATTCGATAACACATTGGTACGTGGTGGGGATCGAACCCGCGTCTCCCGGACGGAAGGCAGCGGCCCTAGCCACTAGACCATCGACGCTCTATACTTAAATATTACTTAGTGGAGCTATTTTGCTGGAGAACTGGTATAGATTTCTTGGCAGTATTTCTGCGAACACCGGATCTAAAATCCTTTATTTATAAAGATAAAGAAAAGGCACACAAAATGGATCAGTTGTTTGATTATACAGCATGAAATTTACATCGTTTTGTTCCCGCCGTGTAGTGATAGTACCCGTCAAACTGAACAACTTTTCACGAAAAAATAATTTCCTGTGACAACAAAATTTTTGGTCTCTCCATACAAAATGGGTCGGTCGGGAGTCTCACTTTGTATGGAGAGACCAAAAATTTTATTGTCGCAGGGATTTTTTTTTTCGCGAAAAGTTGTTCTGTTTGACGGGTACTATCACTACACGGCGGGGACAAAACGATGTAAATTTCACGGTGTATTGTAAGCATTTACTGTATTATCAAAAAATTGTTGCAGCGCAGTTTTATATTTTTAAGGAATTCTGAATTGAAAAGTTACGGATGATAAAAATTTACTCACTGTTTATGTTTCTCAGGTACCAACAGCATTTAGAAAAATAACATTTAGAAAAGAAAAGAATAGATTATTGTTGTTACAGATAACGTCTGTTAACGATATATCAAATAATTATAAAATCGACAAAAATATAATTTTTCGCTTTATAAGAATCGAATAAACTTTAATTATTAATATTTGTATTATATTGTACATAATTTAGGATATACTCGACCCCGCAAGACATAAATTCGAAATGATAAACATTTGTTATGCAAAATTTTATTTTATGGACGCACTAACAAACTTTATTGGTCAAAAATGCGCAGAGTTCACGAAAATCGCGCTGAAAACAAATACCTCATGAAAAGGCTCCCAACACAGATCGAGCCGTAACTACGCACAGCACAGCATTATTCACCATATACCGAGTCATAATCAGATGCCGATCTCTTATAATTAATTATTACTCGTGAAAACACAAAATGCCTATGAAATAGCAACGTTCGGCAAGCAACGAGGAAGTGCCGTGGGGCCCACTTTAATCTCCAAGACACTCCCTTGTCTTACCCAGCTCTTTCTCAAAGTGAGAATAGCTAATGATTCTTTTAATCTGTTTAAAAATTCTTAAAGGAGTTCAAACGGAAAGGAAGTTAGGCGGGGTTGTTTCAATTACTTTTTTTAATTTGAAGCTGTTGATTCTAATTCCGAAATTTTAAGGGATGGTTTATTTTGTTTGACTGTGTATCGTGCTGTGTAGATTGAAGCATAAAAATAAGATGCTTAAGTAAAGAAAGTAGTGAGTTACAGTTTTTTTTTAATAGCAATGATAACATCATTAATTAAATACAGTTTAAATATTATGTTATGTTTCGCAATTGTCTGTCGCATCTAACGGAAAAAACATTGATTTACATTGAAGCAGTAAAAGTTCAAGATCATAAACTTTATTTGACAAAACGATGATGTATCTTTTAACGGAGGCTGGCAATATTATTCACGGTGTTACGAGTACATCAGGGAGTCACAGAACGTCATAGTATAAAATGAAGCAAGTAGATTACCTTCCAGTTCCGGCGGCTACACTCCTCGCTCAGAACTAGACAGTCGTGTTATAATATGGATACCAGCCACCACCGTAGTCTGTATCATTGAAACGTGCAAAAGAAAAAACAGCATCAGAAAAAATTGTGATATCTGGAAAAAAGTTTTCCTTGCGTGTTTACGACACGCAATTGTGGCGTGAAATTCGAAGGATCCTTTTTCAAAAATTTGTAAGAACGTTTTTGCACGTAGTGTACTTATTAGTCTTAAAACGCATCAGTTGGAGTCATCAACGGCCCGTTACAGTCCACTGCTGGACTATGAGCCTCCTCCACTTAAGTGGAGGGTTTGCCATAATCTCCACGCTTGGCAGGCGGGTTGAAGATCGCAGATTAAAAGGTTACTGTATCAGAGAGCGCTGCTGCCCGTTCCCTGTTCAATGTGTAGTCCCTAAGTCGCCTCTTACGACACCCACGGGAAGAGTAGGGGGTGGTGACAAATGTATTCTACTCTGCCGTCACCACACGGCGGATCAGTTGGAGTCATGTCGTGATTAACTTCTACGCCAATGTGTTTGTGTACTACGCCGACAAAAGATTAGGATGTTCTACTTCCCTATGTCTACTTCGATGTAGGCGGTACTAGGGTGGTGGGGTGTAACTGTTGAATAATTCAGGTGTTTGTGATCAAAGACAATTGAGACGTCACGAGAGACGGCAGTCGTTTTTGTGCTGTCAGGCCGTTAGGGTGTTACTACCATGTTACACGGTGTTTTAGGATCTGAACTTTTGAAATGTTAAGCCTTGTTTTGTCGAGGTAGCGAGATTTTGTGTAGCAGGGAAAACACCTTTGTGTTAGAAATGTTTTGTGTTGTAAATGGCATTGTAAACAAAGCTTACTTATTTTTTTTACAAATACCGAATACGACTTCGTCACGTACTTAACGTGAACTGTATGTTTCCCTAATAAATAAAAAAAAAAATGTTATTCAATTTCTAATTCATATTCCTTTCTGTTTTCTTACGTGGGTTGCATACTCGACAGCCGACCTCACAAACCCACACCACACATCACTGACACCAGGGTTTGTGAGGTCGGTTGTTTTATATATAATTATCATATCAGGAGCAGGATTGGTAGGGTGTTGAAGTAAAACGAGGCTTGAATAGTTAGGACATGTCTATATTGTCCAATGTCCGAATTTAGAGTGACTCAAAATTGATATAAAATAATTAAAATAACTTACTTGCTAACTCAAGCAATACGTAACACATGTCGCAGTCATTGTAAAATGTTGCTGCAATAATCTAAATAAGGCATTACTGCACTTCATAATAACGCATAATTAATTCCAACGATATATATTATTTGAATGTTTATTCTGTTGTTGAAACCGGTTTCAAACTATTAGTTTCTAAAGTTGCCGAAAGGGTTTAATAAACATCTAAAATCAGTAGTATTTCTAATGTATTAAGTAGATACATAATTTAAAATAAAATTCATTGTGAAAGAAACAAAAAAGGAACTGCATAGTAGTTACTACACAGTTTTAAGTGTAATTAATTATACATACAAAGTTCAACAACGTTTTAACAAGATAAACCGTTTTATATCGTGTTCCAATGACCATGGTGAGGATGAAGATGATCTAACCCATAATACACTTGATTGATACTTCCTAATCTGTGCATCACACTTTATACAATCAAACAAAAATCCGGTTATTTTTCAAACCTTACTTCCTTAATAATAAGGTCTACCAGGATCTACTAGCCTATGTGATATTAACTAAAAAAATATCAATATTTTCAATTGAACTTTATCCCCATATCTTAAGATCTATGAACAAAGTTGACCTATGTGAAAACGATCCATCATTATAATGTTAAATGAACATTGTTTTGACTGTTCGTATGGTAATATCAGTGTCTAAATGTCGAGGTGAATTACTCATAGTAATCGTCAAATAGTTACTATTAGAGTTAGAACAAAGATCCATAGCCATTATAGGATCTTCAATGTATTTTACCAGCAGCTGCACGATAGATGCGGTTTTCAGATAATTATAAATAAATCACTAGTTGCGCTAAAAAGCAAGATCAATGTCGGCCAAAAAATTGGGTTAGCACTCTAGGGTTGAATATTATTTTCAAATTATGATTTTCGTTTGCTAATCGATTTGACAGATAAACCATATATAGTTGCTGAAATGTGTTTTTTTCTGTGGTTACAAATATATTTAAATGGTAGACAAAGTACAAGGAAAACGATATGCATATCCATGCCAAATTACAGCCTTCTAGTACTAAGAGTCTCTGAGCTCAGCCGCGGACGGACAGACAGACAGACAGACATGGCGAAACTATGAGGTTCCCTTTTTACTACGGAACCCTAAAAATTACATTGAAGAATGAATAATTTCAGTAACAAAATGTTCAATGAATGGTGTAATCATTCCGGTCAACTCGGATTAAGTTAAGTGAGCTACGAAGTCCACGCTTTTGTTTTGGTCTTTAGACTACAATGTACGCATCCGTATCATCAGCAGCTCATATATGTCCCCACTGAAAGGCTCGAGCCTACCCTAGATTATAATAATATAATAATAACTTTTATTTCTTCCACAATATATGGTAACTTATACTCTAACAAAAGTGACAGGTTACAAACTTAAAAACTCAAAAATTATGTCATAGTAACACAATAAAAGTGTCTTCTATTCTACAAGGTAAAAATCGTGGAAGACAGGAACCCAAACTAGGAAAACCCTGAACTATGGGCTCCTGGCATCCCCTCTCGGAGTAGGCTAAATGGGGTTACAAGTTTGTAACAATAAGAAAAAAGAAAAACAGGGCGATTAGGATAAATTGGACGTAGTTACACGAAAAGGATCCAATCCACACAAAGTTACTTTTCAGATATTGAAGTTTGAAGTTACTTTTCAGATATTGAAGGTATTTGTTTTAAGATAATTTTACGTGTTATGTTTTGTGAGAAACATTAAAACATTTTTATTGTTAATAGTATATTTATGGGACGATTGGTATTATTTGCGGTCAGTTTTGTGTACTAAAGTAATTTTTGACAATGTTGTGGATTGGACCCTTTTCGTGTAACTACGTCCAATTAGGGCGATTAGGCCTTAGTCAATCACTCTGACCCAGTGCGGGTTGGTCGACGCATCCGTATAACTGTAAAAATACAAATAAAAAAGCGTACTGTCCACTCCGTCTCTTGCCCTCTTAGCTCGTGCTAACTGTCGCTGTCAACCTATTGGTCGATCTCAATCGATCTCCATGTAGATCTCTATACCTACTTAGATTGTCGTTTGTTATCTGTGGTTCGATCTGTCACGCTTCCAGCCACTCGTGATCATCCGATCGATAAAATCTCTCCACACAAAAGTGATAGCTACATTATGTAGGGGCTTTTTGTCACTGAATTGAAGTGACAAGTGATGCCGCAGGTATGATTGGGTCAAATTGATCAATTGGTTTCGAGAAAAGTATTTAGGAACAGATATAAAATAGTAAGCCTCCGTTGTGGAACCAAGTGGCCGAGCGTTTCCGTGAGCGAATCCTGGGGACACTGTCCTTTGTGAGTCTTTTCCAAGGCTGAATCACCTGGTTTTCTGAAAAGAAAGATGAGTCGTTGTTTCCGGCTACTATCTTCAAACTGTTGGATTGTGAGTGTATAGCCCACTTTGTAAAGCATAGATTATTTAACATTTTTAAATCGACTATTGTTAACTGGCAACATTGTATTCTTGGTCTTCGAGCTCGCTGGTTCCTTTTCGTTTCCCTGATCTTTATGTGGAATATTTGTAAATCTTTTTGCATCCTATTCATCACTGTATTTTTACTCAAAGATATTAACCTCAATAAACAGCCAAGCTGTGTCAATTAATAAAGTGATTTTATTTCGTGAGAAGCACCCACCCACCTGGCTCACTACAGGTATTAACACAAACCACACGATGATGACGAAGAAGAATTACCTAGCACAAAAAAAAATTGGTTATTTGTTACCTTTATTTATAAAAATAAATATATCAAGTTAGTTAAGTACGGCACTTGTATTCTAGTAAACTTTCCGATTTAAATTTCTATTCGTCTCGAATTACGACGTACACAAATCGATCGAAATATACGGGATGATCACGCCTTAATCCCCAGTCACCAAACCATAGCAAACACATAAAGACTGCATTTCCGACGCAATAAAACTCTTTTATTTTATTGCTGTCGTCATAAAAACAAATCTAATTTCGATCGCAACATTCGAGTGATATGTTTCCATTCATAAACAAATGACGATCGGGCATGTGTGTTTTATGTTGACGAATATACATCATCGTCAACGTCTCATATTACGTGCCCACCGAGGGGCTCGAACCTACTCAAAATTGGGGCGATGATATACAATTTGTTAGTCATCATCATCATCATCGTGTGGGTTGTAAGGTCGACAACCAACCTCACAAACCCTAATGTCAGTCAGTGTTATAAAGCCGCCAAAGGACACTGACATGGCTCGTGCAACGACTAGATAGTAGGCGGGACCAACGGCTTAACGTGCCTTCCGAAGCACGGAATCATCTTTCTTTTCGGACAATCAGCAGCCTGCAGTGTTCTTACCAAACTGGGGAAAGTCTCGCAAGGAGATTTTTGCTTGACAGTGTCGCCACCGGGAATCGAACCCAGAACCTCCGTAACGGGCGTCGAAATCTCGACCACTCGGACACGGACGCTGTTACTTAAATATCTTGTTAGTTAAAATATATCGCAAAAGTTCTCGGGTAGCTCAGACCACGGAACTAGGCAACTTTTTAAAAGATGCGTTTTATTGACTCTGTCAGCTGATCAGTTTCTATGAGAAGTAAAAATGCATTTTAGAGGTTTTGCAAAAGATGTGCAACAGAAGTTGTTCACTTTTACTAACTGATCAACCAACAGAGAGGCATTTTTTTGTTGAAAAGTTGTATATGTATAAATTCATCTTGCTCGGGAATCCTGCCAACTCGTATTAGACTGTATGAGATGTCATCCGCAGGGTCAAACAATAATTGATTTTTCTGAAAAAAAAAGTACTCGTATCATCAGTATTTATCGTATTTTTAACATAATTGAGGAATTGCCCTCACAGTATAAAAAAATATCGTTAAATAAATATTCTGCTACGGCGGCGTAGCAACATTCGTAGCAGTCGTAGCAAACACTGTGATAAAATATAAGTTATTTTTACCCTACATAGTGAATATATTAGTTTTTGCTATCTACGTAGTTAATTAAAGTAAAGCGATTGGCGCGTCTCGGGAAACGTAGTGTGGGCCGCCCCCTGGACTGATGACCTGAGGAAGGTCGCTGGTGGTGGCTGGATGAGGAAAGCGGGTGATCATGCACTTTGGCGTGTCCTTGGGGAGGCCTACGTCCAGCAGTGGACTACAATATGCTGATTGATTGATTGATTGCCCTCATGATAAGTGTTAAATTAATTTTGCTACAGCGTAGCAACATTCGTAGATATCGTAACAATCTGCATTTTTCTACTTCAACAACAGTGATGTTATTATTGTGAACATAAAAAATAATGAAGTTTTGACTCAACAGACTAATTCTAATTCAGAGTAGCCTCGAACCCCTCGGTGGGGACGTGTATGGGCTGTGGATGATGATAAATAGATCTTGCTACGGCGTAGCAATATTCCTAGCAATCGTAGCAATCGTTCTATTTAAACAGTTCAAACACTGTGATGTGAATTGCAAAACTATTATTAATATAGTTTTTCCCAGACATCGTGAATATGCATACATAGTTACTACATTACTATTAAGTAAGTGAAGCCTACCCATTGTTTCTCACGCTACGCCCAATCGTCGGAAAGTGCATGCCTCTGTCGCCGCCTGCGCACGTCCTCTGCGAATAAAAGCAGTATAATTGACAGCCTGCTCGATCATAAGCTCTATAACTGCCATTGTGAAGGACGTAAAGGGCAATCGATTGACGTGGTAAAATGAGTTATAAAATTAAGTCAGTATGAAAACTTGCATCTTAATTCAAGTTTTCTTTTTTGTTACATCTGAAACTTATGAATCGAAATGGAATACATCGTCAAGATAATCCCGCAATAATCCAGATCCTGATAAAAAAAAAATATTTCCTAATTTCTTGTTTTTTATTAAATTCAGATGGAATGTAGGGAACTTTAAGTAAACCGATAAAAAAGAAAAACAATAAAGGTAATAATGATAAAAATATAAGATTACGTGATAAAACTTCACTTATAAACATGACTGTACATGATTCTATCAATTTGTAACAAATAGTATAAAATAAAAACGTATTTTACCGCCGCAGACGAACGTCACAATGTCATTTCCGGCTGTCAGGGATGCGTCAGCGTTTTGCATGCGCGTGGATAATGTGACAAGCGACAACCCTGCCTTTGTGGGTGTTTGCGCCCTGTTATTGTACAAAGGCATAAAACCGTAGAATGTTGTATCACAAGTTTTATTATTTGTATTAACTTGTCATAATTTAAAAGGCTTAAGCTGTTTTCATGTATATGAAAAGTTAATTTTTTTCATCTTATTTAATTTTCTTGTATTTTGATTTTGTATATCTAACCTAACAAAAAAAAAATCTAAAAGAGATCGTTACATATTATATTCGAGTTTATGCGCTTACTACGCAAGTGTACTAATTGTTAAAAATGTTTGACTTACTTAACAATATTAGAACTGTTTTTGTATTCCAAAAGTCTACCATTATCAAATTAGAATACCTAGGTAGGTACTTACAAGTTTTCTTTACCAATTTTTATCCCTACGATTATAATTATTCAAACGAATTATAAAAATCATATTATAAAAATGAAGGTTCCTTTTTTTGAATTACGACTACAAAATTGTTAAACTCGTAAATCGAACGATTACGAGTTGTTCGTAAAATCTTCGACGATAGAAAAACGACAAAAATAAATTCCGCAATGTTTGCGTTTGTGAAATGTAGTCGCTAATCCAAAATTTTGGGATTTCTCGTTATAACTATAACTACCTACATTTTACTAAGAATTTGCACCGACTAATAAATTAAGATACCGTAAAACTTAGCTGTGATCTAGAGTTAACTTAAAATTAAAGATAATTATGTGTGCTAGGTTACTTACGAGCTTCCTATACTCGAAGTAACAGTTTATAAAGCTTCTTTACTGGCTAAACTACTGAGCCGGCTTGATTTTATTTATGGCAACACAAGTAATAAAAAAATTAATGTTGTCAATCTTGAACTTCCTTCTAATCTCTACGTTGTCACGCTGTATAACCAAGTTCATTGAATTTAAAATAAATAAATTCAGTGAAGTACGAAGCTGTTTTCCTGATGACCAAGCCATGACCAAACCACAACACAACAGTCCACTAGCCTTTAACATAGTACTAAAAGAGTACCTTTCCTGCACCTTCAGAATCTAGAATTTGCCTAACAAACTTATAGAGCCTAGAAGATTGTGGAATTCCTGTTTTTTCTCAATCCCGCAGCACACGTAGATGGATGGCAGTCGTCGAGTGGCCACATAAACGTCGTGTATCGACACCGACGCGATACAGCACTTGGCTCGCGCTCAAATTGATATTGAATTTATTTTAAATTCTAACGCGCCCTCCTTAGAAGCGCAGAGTAGTTAGCTGGCACGAGTGAACGATTACCCATCGCGATGGGTAATTCTTCTAAGGAAAATATTAAGACCATTATTTGTAGGAAAAATATGTTTTTTATCTCTACCGCTAAGGAAGGCTGTGTTCATCACAATTCTAGTTGGATTCTTAGTATGCCGTTGACGTACCTATCTTCGTTAAAACTGCTGACCAACTGCATTTTATTTCCAACGATGGATGGCAGTTTGTATACTATCATGTCACAATGAAGACTGACTAAATAGTGTCAAGTGTCAGGCTACGAGTAGGCTACGACAAATTGTCACACGTCTACGGCGTAGCACATTGCTACAGTTAACCGAAAAAAGTGACTTTTCTGTATTATCGGTTTAATTTTCTTTTTTTTTCTTCATGGTTGAGTGTAGTTTCAGTCCGTACAAAAGGATATGGTAAGTAGGCCCGAGCCCCTCAATGGGGGACGTATATGAGCTGTTGATGATGATACCAGGAGTAGACTCTGTCACTAGACACTACTCTGTAAGGTTGACAGTGAACAGGCGCCACCACGGATACAAACGTCAAGCGCTATTTCTGTTGCGACTGCGGCGAACCCCCCACCTCCCACACATGCCCCACTCCGCACACTCCCGCGCACTTCTCTACGTAAACAACCAGCTGTTTTTGTATGGATTTAAAAATTAGGTTGTTTGATTCCGAAGCCCAATATAAACTGGCTAAACCTTCCGCGTAGTGCTTTCGTGTGTAAGTAAACATGAAAAGTGAAAATTATAGTGTATCGGTCGGGTTATGTGTTTATCTTGGGCGGTATGTGGGATGGAAGTGTTGAGGAGTCTAGGTGGTCTGGTTGTGGAGTTTTTTTTAATGATTTTATAATTTCAGTTGTTTTTTTTGTATTCAATTAATGAATTAAGAGTGTCCGTAGTGCAGCGGTGGTTATAGTTGTTCCGTTATTCGGGATCACATGATTTCGTAGCAACTTTATGCGTAATAGCAAACATTCGGGGTTCCGGAGTTCCGTACGTCGGAACTATGTATCGCACTCCATACTAAAAATATAAATATTTACTATCTTCCAATCGTATTACGAACATTAGCCTATAAATTTATACTCATCAATAGTGCGATTAAAATAAGTAAGTAAGTAACACTTTATTGCATAACACATATGGGACATACAAAGAAAAAAATATTATAAAATGTGCGCAAAGGCTAATAGCGATCTTTTCCAGATAAACTTTATTTTTCATAGAGAAACAGTGAACGGAAACGGAGTAGTGAGTGTGTTAAGGAAATGTAAAGTTACTTTAATCTATAACTATGATATATAGACAAATATAGTAAATATATAAATACAATAAGAAAAAGACTGTGTCCTATCATCCTGTCAAATCAGTACAAAAATACACCATAAAGAAGTTAGCTACGATCCCGTCCCATACTTATTTTAATAGCATTGTAAAAAGAAAAGAAAGAAAGAAAGAAAGAAAACAATTTATTTCCTGTTTATTTATTCCCTGTTTTTATTTTTTTTATTTGTTCCCTGGTTTTACTCTCCTATTTAAAGACAAAGATAAAGATAAAAGTGTCATTCTTCGAAGTAAGATTTAACAAAATAATTTTTCGACGTCAAAGCAAGATGACCCGTTTACTACAAGTGTACGCCTTCTGGAGAAGAACGGCCAGAAGATTTTTTCAATTCACCAAAGTTGCACCAGATAAAATGTCATTCCAATAAAACACAGATATCCCGCCAGTTCTCCTTATCCTTACGGAGAGCAATGTATCAAAGGGTGCATAGATCATGGATCAATGGCGCGAGACACCATGAAGCATGGCGGTTCACGCTCGGCAGCGCAGGAGTGGCGTTGACACGCGTCGTCGTGGTTGAGGATAATGGCCCTATTATCAATAATGATTGTTAGTAACTAAATAGGCTTCAGTCCCTTATACCGGGTGTCCAAAAAGGGTATTTGCACTTTTAAATATCAATAAATCGTCTTAATGAGGGTAGATAGCAAAAACAAATATAATGTCATACGTGGAATTTATTGGAAATTTAGTTAAAATGGATTCGTATACCGGAGCTCAGCGCGCATTTTGTGTAAGAGCTTATTATCAAAACAATAATTCGATAATAACAGCTCGCCGCTTACATCGCGCGCAGTTCAATGTACGGGACATTTCTTTATCTCCCAGTGCGAATATCATTAGAAAATTAATTAAGACGTAATGGACGTCATTTGGACAACATAGTTTTTTTGTCGTTAACTTTCCATTGTATGTACTTTTTGCAAATAGTAATAAAATTATGAAATTATATATTTTTCATATATAATTTTTGGGTATAAACTGCCAACACCCTTTTTGGACACCCTGTACTAAGGCCAATTACGTCTGGTAGGAATAACTCTTTTCCCGTGGTAAAATGCAGCCCTCTATGGGTTAGAGAAACTGATAATCGAGACGAGAGAACGGCGGCGGCGGGCGTTATAGATGTTGGAGAATAAGAGGAAAAAAACAGTTGAATTATGTATCTTGTCGGATGTCATATTTATTTACAATTTTTTTTAATTTTATCAAATTTCTAACATACATAATTACCAGTAGCTAAGAAGCTAATAAGGATCAGTAACTGAAGGACAAAATGAGCCATCAGACACGCTTTTATTTGATTAATATGACGATACAGATCACCCACAGTGGTCACCTTTCATTCATCCCAGTCTATTTCAGATGCCCTGTCGAACTCATCGCCCGATCGTGTGTGTTCGTCATATTACATTATTATTTCGAGGCGCACTTTAAAACGTGGCGAATATCAAATTCTATTTTGGCTCGTGGTAGCTCAGGAAAAACAAACGGTTCGCGGAATGTATCGACACTGAACATGTCCGGGCGTCGTGTCATGAGAAGAACAGCACACCGAATCTTAAGCAGGAAGAAATTACTTGGAAAACCATGGGTGATAAATGCCGAAAAACATGGAGCAAAATACCGCACGTAATAAGAACCAATACGAAATTTGCATGCGCGATCCTTCCTACAAATGCTGGCTTTTATCAAGTATCTCTTCTATGTACGTACACCTATAAATAATATATTTAATGGACATACTATAGCTGTAACGCCTTGTGCCATTTTTTAAAAATTGAACTTTTGACGCAGAAAATGGATGTTAGCTCCTTTATGGAGCATAGAAATCATTCTGATCCATGAATTCTCCTAAGACAGTCCATTGTATTTTAGTTTTTCATATTGTCAGAATAAAGTTCATGGTAATGGATTGGATCGTTTATTGTCCGTGTGTAAATTCTCCTTAACTTTCGTTACCGGATAAGCCGGTCTTCTTAAAGTAGCGCTTGTGACATATCTATCTGAGTTATCCTTCTGTGGTGTCAAGTCGGATTTGTTATTGTATCCCATGATTGACGACAGCTCCGCGCTGGAGTCGCATAACTCGCGGCTTTGGGATTTGGCACACTTTTGCTCAATGCTACGCCGATAAAGTAGCAAAATTATTGGAAATGCAAACATATTTTAAGATGACTTATGATATGCTAGAGCAAGTAGTTTAACTTACCTAAGTATTATTACGATCTAAATCCCAGATACGAGCTTTGAATATCTATTTCAAATCATTAAGACAGATTTGTGAAACTAACTTTAATAGTTTTTTCTTCTTATGTGTTGGTTTTAATGTTGATATACCTACGACAGAGACTTTTTTTCCTCAGCTGATTAATTCTGGCACCAGGGTTTGTGAGGTCAGTTGTCTATCTTAAATCTTACAAGAAGAAGAAGAAGACAGAAAATAATATCATATTAACCAAAACACTTCAACACTTGAGGAGTTAATGAGTCGTAAATCGAGAACCTTAAACTTTAAGTTAATAACAGAGTTTAATGCTACCTAATAATTCCTAAAGTGATAGTAAACTGCACCCAGAAAACCAGTAATCGTGTCGCCAGTAAACGTCTCCTCGGTAATTTATATCGAGTGCCCGTGTCCGTGTCACCTGCGCTTGCGACTGCGATGCGATTCAGATAACCTTTACTTAGGCTTAGCTTGATAACTACTGGTTGCCAATAAATGCTTGGGTTGGGCTGTCAGAGGCTAGGCCGTGGCCTAGCTTTCTTGAAATCGAAAGGATGGGAACTCCTAGGCTAGTTTGGTTACTAAATATACGTTTGTACTATGCTCTTTCTTTTTCAGATTGTGTGTTTGTTTGACGAATGTTCATTTACGTTACGAGTTTATACGAATTGGTGGTCGATTGGTAAGGTATATGAGAAACATTAAAAATCATCACACGATGAAAGAAAGAAAAAAAAGAAATGGAGAACGACCGGTGGAGACACCAATTCATTGTAAAATGTTGACAAATCTATGACCGACCGATATATGTGTTTATAACTTGATTAATCCGTTTTATTAAGTTAACCATATTTTTTGTACACATTTAATGATCATACATCGTAATTCTCGTGTGCGATTACCATCACTGAGCTACACTTTACGAATTCATATCTAAAGCTCCCTTACTCTACGTCTCTAACTCATCAAAAATAATTTAAAATATTATTTTACACATTTTTAATTAAAACCAATCCAAAATACCTACACAAGAAATATCTTTACCTCAAAAACTTATAATCATTTTGTTGAAAGAAATCTTTTCATAATAGGACTTAAAATTTTGGGCAAGATGGCTTATTATAGTCGCGTGCATAAATATGCAGTACCTATATGTGGAGTTAGGGTAGGCAGGCTAGGTCGGGACGGTCGCTATGCATAAATAATGCTCTGTCCGTCTGTCTGAAATCATGGCCTCCAGAGATTCAACACTTTTTGTTGTTGTCCAACAGTGTCCAGCTTTGTACAGTCAACATACATGTCTCCACATAGAAGCATGAATGTAAATCGTCCTTTACTTGTACTAGAATTACATATTTCATCATTCAACTCTAAAATATTTGAAACATAATCCAAAGACAGAATGACTTCATCCACATTTTCCATCGTAACTGTCTCGTCAATTTTCATCCCCGTCACACTCCACAATTGAAATGCATTCAAAAATATTCAGTTCCGCTGTCATAGCTGTCACTTTACAAAATATTCTAATATCCATAGAATTACGCGGTCGAATGTACCGAGGGGTCCCGTGGCCACCGAGCAATGGATCGCGATAATATGGAGATGTATCAAAGACGGCTATTTTATTCAGTAGTGCCAGACTGCCAGGGTCTTCGACACTGATTTATTTATCGCCATCTTGTACGTCCAACCCTTGCGGAGTCGCGATAGTAATGGATGGAGAAAGAAGTCGGAGAATTATTGCTGGTCTTGGAAGAGTGTAAGTACATATTACATGAAAAAGTACGTGTAATGATTTTTTTTTTAGTTTCTGAAAATATTTCGTTTTTGGCATTGGGTTGGGGATGGTCAGTCGTACTGTGGTCGTCGTGTACTCGGCCAGCGAAGTCGACTTGATGGGAACGTATTGAGCTGTTGATTATGGAGATTGGGGAAGTTAAAAAATATAACATTATTGGTTAAATATAAAAGAAACAAATAGTTTGTCTCAAACTCCTTACTTTCGTATCGATGTTGAACAAATCCATAGAAAATTATTTACTTTTATATATTTAAACCAGAAGAAGGAAAATCTCAAATAAACATGAATCGTATCTCCCCTCGAGATCCTTGGTTTAAATGGAAATAAAGTAATAAAATATGTTTAACCCATTCAAAGAAATCAAGTGCGATTTAATTATAAAAAAAATGTACTTAATTAGTACATTAAAAGCACGTTGACAACCCACACGATGAAGAAGAACATGGAATTAACAAAAGTTAAACAAGTACTTTGATAAATTATTCTCAAATATGTGGTATTAATTTTTTTCTTACCTCAAAAGCATCATGAAGCCACTGGTCCAAACATATTTATACGATTGAATTCCATTTGTATGTAAACATTGACACCGATGACATTGATACATGGAGTAACATGCCATTCGATATCCAGAGAACAACACAGAAACGGCTTCTACAGCTTGTAATGATTGCTAATATACACTTATTTATTCAAACATTATAAATAATTCTAACGATTTCTAATAAAAGGCATGAGTTATGCGGACATGTGCTTTTAGAACCCTTTACACTATCTTTACAATATGCGATGCGACATCTTAAAATAATAATACTACACATACTTCGTTTGTAATTTGATTGCTAGACTAATATAAGCTTTGAGTCACATCATTTAAATAAGAACTAAATAATCTCGATAGGAAAGGTTAGAAGGAACATCAGAGGGACAACATAGGCTAAGCAAGGAGTAAGAAATATGTAGAAGAACTGCTTCTCGTACTTTAACAAACAATAATCTTAAAAAAAATAGACACACGTAGAAAAAACTCAATAAAATTTCTTGTAAGTCTAATATCTTGTATAACATGTGTCTTTGAAATCGTCAGTTATAAATAGCTGATATTTATGTATACGAGCTTTTTACAGCATGTAATGGTGTCTGTTAGATATTCATACTGTTGTCTGCGCGTGCGAACGTCCTCGTTCTTCAGAGGACGGATGCTGCACACTGCTAGACACTGTTTCCATTATTACATAATACGACACGATCTTTTTTTGTGTGTCTTATAATATACCTGAGTTCCTATTATGTAAAATTAGTGTTACAATTATCTTCGCTGTATCAGTATTCACTGGTATTTTAAGGCGGAGCAGCAGGCGTAAAATTCAACCTTCACTGTGACAGATTGACATGCAATAAGTGTATAGCATTAGACTGTGCACTGTAATGGGCCGTTGTTGATGATGATGATGATGATTAGACTTAGGGGTCCGAAACGATTTGAAGCTCAGCTTTTCCTTAGTCTGAGATTTGAAGAAGCATTTACACACATGCACAAATAAGCATTCAAGCAAGCTTTTTATGGTCTTGCTGCGACCGCAAAGGAGTTTTAAATCTGAGGCTAGTAGAGTTTGAAAGAAAAAATCGTATTCATACGCAAAGTCGTAACACTAGTGTTTGGATCATAATGATTATTGTTTCTAGTCTTTAGGGTAAAAAAAAACTAGTATTTAGTTTAGATTTTTGTTTTAAAGTAAAACAAATTTAAGAGTGTATCACGCACGGCAATCAAAATATTAATGACGGACTAACAACGGAAACAGATCGCTGATTAGTCACAAACACAATCAGGCATTTACGCAAAAGTAACTTAAACACTAACACTATCAATGCGTTCACGATTCCCCGCCAATTATCCGCAGTCGGGACCTGGTGACGTCACAACTCTTGCGCGTGACTAAATCACGAAAATAATGACTAACTGTAATTACCGTTCCCATATAAATTCGTATTGTAATTGATGATAGTGATCGTTGAAATGAGGTGGGAATGATGATGTGTGCTGGAGATGACTGTTGTTGTGAAGGAATGCAAGAATGCGTTTATATTTAGCCTTGTTATTGAATCAGAGCAATTTTTGAGCACTCAGTCTGCGTTTGCTTTATTACCAGTTTGGTCTGGACATTTGGGTCAGGAGATTCAGCCTGCAATGTCCTACTGAACTGGGAAAGTCTCACAAAGAGGTTTTTATTTGGCATTGTCCTTACCGGGATTCCAACACGAAGCCTCCGTAATGAGAATCAAACGCTCGATCGTTCCACCTTGGAGGCTGTTGGCTCTTCATTTTAAAGGTGACAAGGTGGGTGTAAGTGACAGGTCTCTATATTGTGCTTGGTATTTCGCTACGGGATAAAATCCGAAACGAAATCATCCGGCAGAGAACCAAAGTAGTAGATATTGTCCAGAAGAGTAGGAAGCTGAAGTGGCAGTGGGCTGGACACGTCTGTCGTAAAACTGAAGAGCGTTGGAGCTGACGGGTTTTCGAATGGAGACCACGTCTCGGAAAACGTAGTGTGGGACACCCCCCTGACAGGTGGACTATCACCTGAGGAACATCGCTGGTGGTGGCTGAATGAGGAAAGCGGGTGATCGTGACTTTGGCGTGCCCTTGAGGAGGACCACGTCCAACAGTGGACTCCAATAGGCTAATTGATTCCACTTTTTTGACGTTATGTTTTTTCATTCGGTTCAAGCCTACCATGAGTTAGGTATATAGTCGGCCATGCTGCCTCAGTGCAGATAAAATGAGGTTGCATTACGATGCTGAGTTAGTGTAATAAGTTCCTACTTTTCGGGGTACGCCTGTACCGGTCACGGATGCACTCGAACTCCTTGGCATGAGGCTGACTACCAATCTCAACTTCGGCGAATACATCGAGTCACTGGCACAAACTGCAGCCAGAAAGTTGGGCATTCTGAACAAGGTCAAGCATTACTTCACGCCGGGACAACGCTTATCATTATACAAAGCGCAAGTCCGATCTTGCATGGAGTACTGCAGTCACCTGTGGGATGGCTCGGCAAAATATCAACTTGCTGCACTTGATTCGGTGGAACGCAGAGCCAAGAGAATTATCGGTGATGAGAATCCAGTGGTAACCAAGCTTCACAGTTTGGCTCATCGCCGAAAGGTTGCATGTCTGTCAGTGTTTTACAGGCTGTATTTCGGGGAGTGTGCACATGGGCTGCATGAGCTCATTCCGCCATCACCTTTTTACTATCGGGAGTCCAGACGAACTGCAGCATACCATCCGCACTTGGTCGACATACCCCTTTGCCGCACGAAGCGCTTTCAATCATTTTTTATTATGCGCACGGCCAAGGAGTGGAATTCTTTGCCTGCTTCTGTTTTTCCGAGTGCTTATAACCCAAGCATTTTCAAAGCTAGAGTGAACAGGCACCTTCTGGGCAAACTCGTTCCATCATCGACCACATCTCGTCCCTCGCGGACCTGATTGTGGTCAAGAGTAAGCCCATCAACTAATAAAAAAAAAAAAGTTCACAGTGCAAAGGTCACAAATTACTTACTTAAATATGATGCGTAATAAAAAAACCCTTATATTAGGTATTATACCTACATATATATTTATGTCGTGGTGTTTAAACCGCCGCCGCCGCCCGCCGACTCCCGAACGTGTGCGGCAGCAGTTTTCAACGTATTCGTGCAGGTCACCAATTTTAACGTCATTTAAATTCCCAAACAAGATTCTTCGATCTTAAGTTTATGCGTATTTATGTACTTGGTCAAATTAGTTTAAAATATATTATTTCTATGTGGCTAGGCTACTCGTGGCACATATATAACTTTTTTAAACGGTTAGGCTCATTTGCATCTTTACAATAATCTACCTACAGATGATACAACTTGTGCACGATTATACGCTCCACCATACTATCATTGACGTCTGTTGAGTTTTCAATATCAAACACAATTACACCTATAAGTATGATTGTAACCAAGCTCACGTATGTGATGTGATCATTGATAATGCCGTCACGTTTGTTCCCACAAGTGCTGTTTCATTCACAATCATTAGATTTTTTACTGTTGCATGATTTACAATAAGAATAGACAATATTTACAGCAACGTTTATCGATATAATCGCATGATGTTTGTGAGTTATGCTTACAATAAACACTTAGCAGGATACTATGACCTGGTTTACGGTTTACTTACTTATATTTTTGTATCTACTTGAATACTTGCTGCTTCTTTGTCTGCGTTTATAACTTTTATTAAAGACTAGAACATAAATTTCAAATCAATCAAATCTAATCAACGGCCCGTTACAGTCCACTGCTGGACTATGAGCCTCCTCTACTTAAGTGGAGGGTTTTGCCATAATCTCCACGCTTGGCAGGCGGGTTGGAGATCGCAGATTAAAAGGTTACTGTATCAGAGAGCGCTGCTGCCCGTTCCCTGTTCAATGTGTAGTCCCTAAGTCGCCTCTTACGACACCCACGGAAAGAGTAGGGGTTGGTGACAAATGTATTCTACTCTGCCGTCACCACACGGCTAAAACATTAATTTAACTATCGACATACCTTATTGAGAATATTTTTTGTTAGCCCACCCATAAGTACATGTTTCGAGCTGGATATTTCCCCATTGTAAATACGATACAGTAAGTGTTTATGTGGCTCAAGTACAGTCAACTGAATTTCCGACGGAAAACTTTGCCGTAGCCATCAGGATACTCGTAAGTGATGACGAGATGAACCTGCCGCGTATAAACGCGACAGGCAGGGAACAGCGCAGAACTCAGGCTGTGCCTGCGGAGTGGAAGTGAGCTTTTTGCCCTGTAGAAGGATAAATAATTTCAGTCCAAAAAACCTGATCAAAACTACTACATTTTTATTGGCCTCATTCAGCTTGCATAGTACCTACATGGTACAAGAAACATGGCGATCAAGGCAAGATGACAGATGCTCTTTTTTCCGTGGCACCACATTCGTACTGATCGTTATCTATCAGTGAATCACCAAGCTTTATCATTTGCCCTACATTAACTTATCTATTCAGCACCTCTTATATGAATAAAAGTCTGGAGGAAGATACTAGAACTGTGAATTTAAAAGTTTATACATTGGCTTGTCAAGAAATATTCAATCAAATTGCTTAGCCATGCTCAACGTGTTATCCGTCCATCAGTTTCCCCAATCCAACTTTTCCCACCTCGTCATACAAGATTCAATCTCTAACATGTTTCACATATGATAATTGATCATCTCATCTGTCTGTCCGTTGATTAACATGAGACGAATCACGCCCTTTGACCCGGTGCCTGACAAATGGCTTAGACAGACACACGTTTTGATTTCTTATAAGATTTGTAGCTGGTAACCAGCTGGATATGACAAAAAATAAATTGAGTGTTTGACGTTGCTGCAGTTAGTTTGGGTCGTATTGTAATTTTTGTGATCTAAAAAATAAATAATGTGTTTAATCAAAATAAGTAATAGACTTGAGGTTTAAAAATATAAATTTCAAATATCAACACTAACTCAAATAAATCATCAACAGCTCATATACGTCCCCATCGAGGGGCTCGAGCCTACTCTGAATTAGGGTTATTAGGCTTTAGTCAACCACGCTGGCCCAGTGCGGGTTGGTCGACTTCACACACAACCTTTGAATTTCTTCGCAGGAGTGTGCAGGTTTCATCGCGATGTTTTCCTTTACCGTAAGAACGTCAAATAAACTTACATAATTCGAAAACACATTGGTATGTCGTGGGGATCGAACTCAAATAAATAATGTTCTTAAATTGAAATTGAAGAGACGATGATTTTTTACATAACAATGATCATAACAAATCTATATATAGGCACATTTAACAGAAAAACGATGCTAACAAAACAAAATCTCAACCAGTTATCGATGCATGACAAAATCAATTTGACGAAATTTGTCTCACCAAATTTCAATTACAGCACTTCAATAGATAAAAATCCAATTTTGTATATCGGAAGACAATTCTCACTTAAAAGGTCCCGAGAAAAAACCAAAGCCGGGACGATAAAAAGACTTTCGTATCATCTATCAATCTAACATGCTTCGAGCAGCAGGGGACTCCTATTAAAATCGACCACGCTCAAGGCACTACACGGAACAACACAGTGACCACACTGTGCTTGATAGCGACGAGATTTTCGATCTCTGTGTCGGAGATGCTATACATTGATGGCTGTAGTTGGATTACGTTCCGTTCAACAAATAAAACGAGACGCCTACGACATCCTAAATACAAAAAACAATTACATTCATGACATCTCACCGTAGTTTTTGTGGGCTCAATCTTGATCGCTGTTTCGACATTGAATGACAGTATTAATTTCATATTGTATAGCTGCATGTACACTTTGTTACTTACATGGGATAGGTAGAATAAAGAATAATTCCTTGCACTCGAGTGTCCAAAATATTTCGGATCATCATAAATTCTGGTATTCGTGATTTACTGGAGTTTCAATGTCTTGCATAACACAAAGTATTTTTATAAAATGTACTTTCCATAAATTTGTCTTGTTGCAAATAAAGCTTCTATTCTATTCTATTCATCCTCATCAGTTTTATAATTTATTCGTTGTAGATCACAGCGGTATTCCCATATTCTCACAATCTTACAATATCAGTACTCAGAACAAATCAAATTGTGGATTTTCCATAAATTTTCCTTAAAGGTATTCTTTTTTCGGTTTTGTAAAGTTCCCATTTCTACCTATATATTGTCAAGTTCATTTTGTGTCACCGCACTCAACCTGCTCGAAACAATCTCGGAAACTCTATCAATGTGTCAATCTCATTCTCGACCACGCTACCTTATCGTTGAGTCATTAAATCACTCAGATCGAGTCACGTACCGAATCTGGATTGGAACATCTTTCTAATTACTTCAACTATAATATGTCAAATGGAATAGAAAGATTCGAAGTTAGAAGCGGTAGCGAATAATAAATCAAGAATTTATTATTTTTAATTCGATTTGAAGTACGGATTTGGATTTAGAAAGAAATAAAATATTAGTAACATCCACAAGTATAAGTTAGATGGTTTGAATCTGTACTCTTAGATATTGATAATGATCCTGACCTGACGTACTTTGTTAGTACTCAATGCCAAAATTCTAAACTCTTGCCGACGCATGACTATTATAGCGATATCTTGATATATTATACAATATTTATATGTAGTCGAGCTCGAAACGTTGCTGTCCTATATAGTTTGATTATTTGCAAAAGTTGTTATCATCATCAGTTATTTTTAGACCAGACGCTACCTTCAACCTCATATTCCACAACTTCTTATTTTGCATATTGTTATCCAGTTCAATTCCCATCCTGAAGATCATCACTTCCACCATCCACCACGCCGGCATGGCGCCTGGCGTCCGTGTCACAACAACGAAACCCGACCTAGTTCCCACAGTAGCCGGTACATCACTCCACTCTCGTCCAGTGTCACAAACAGGTTCTTTTCTGGGCAATTTGATATTTTAGTTTCGTCTCTTGCTAATTGTTTTTGTTTTGTCATTGAACGTTTAGTATTTCTAAACAGTTTTTGATGCCACTAGGACATGAGATTAGAGACCTCGATTAGGTTGTAACTAATTAATTCACATTACATGAGCGCTTGTTAGTTTTTAGGGTTCCGTAGTAAAAAAGAAACCCTTATAGTTTCGCCATATCCATTGTCTGTCTGTCTGTCCATCCGTGGCTTAGTTCAGAGACTCTTAGTACTAGAAGGCTGTAATTTGGCATGGATATACATATTGATCATGGCGACAAAGTTGAAGAATATAACCTTTATAAACAAATTTTTCAGGTTTCTTCTGGTACACGTGAAGTGGGGGTTATTTTTTTTATTCACGATTACCTTATTGTGTGAGGTATCGTTGGATAGGTATTATAAAGTAAAATTGGAAAACTGCGGAACCCTACACTTTGCGTGGCCCGACACGTGCTTGGCCGGTTATTAACTTTAGTATCATTGTTGAGAATTATATTTTCTTTGTAATTATTATGACGAAATATTTGCTCAGAAAAGATCTCTTATTTTGCAGCGTGGGTTGGTAATTACTATTTGTGACAACAATATTCATCTACAAACTTTTTACAAATTCCTTTTCACCTAAATAAACCACTTCGAAGAGATTATTAATTAAATAATCGTCGACATCCGGTAATCGATCAATTCTTTTTTATAGCAGCGGACTCAAACGTATGTTTTCTAAAAGCTCATCTCAACAACTTTCATGATATTTTTATGTGTATTTTATGCACAAATTAAATGCAAATCTTCGCGTTTCCACATGGAAATGTCGTATCGTAGATTAGATAATAATTGGCTAGTATTCGTATTAAAAAATAAATGTTGTCAGCGTGACGGATCGATAATTTAATCAATTAGAATGTCGGGTCACATTTTAAAAGTCACATTATAAAATACGTAGGAATCATTAAAGAAATTATTGGAGTGATTGGAGGGAAAATAAATCATTTACCTGTTCCCTATGTTGGCTAATTAGTAGGAGCTTTACGGCTGACAATTAAAAGAAACTCGAGGTGGTGTATACTATACTGTAATATAAGATGGCATTATGTCCAATCACAACAATTCTGAATTTTGACATTTCCATGGTAATGGTTGTAGTTCCAATTTTGGCCATTTCATAGGTATGATGTAGGTCTGTGGTTGGGAAGCGATCGGATTGGATTGCCACTGCGCATGTTTACGCTCGTTTGTGTCTGTTAATTACTATATCTATGTTATGTACCTGTATGTGCTGTAAATAAATGTATTATTATTATACAGTTATAATCCTTAGTATATTATTTTAGTACATCTGACAAAGGCCATTCCAATTAAAGACTAAACATTAGCATAGAAAATACGAGCGCAAATTGAAATATTGGAGATAAACGTGGTGTCAGTCGCAGACATATTTTACTTGCCTATCAGAGGTCA
Source organism: Carpatolechia fugitivella (assembly GCA_951230895.1). Classification (NCBI taxonomy): domain Eukaryota; kingdom Metazoa; phylum Arthropoda; class Insecta; order Lepidoptera; family Gelechiidae; genus Carpatolechia; species Carpatolechia fugitivella. The sequence goes on from OX579660.1 coordinate 5,134,965, forward strand.
TGCTCATGCATGAGGCAAAGTATTTTTAATTATACTAAATCAATATCAATTAAAATAGCATCGATTATGTATTTGCAGAGAAAGGTGTTTAAATAATCAAAACGCAACATTAGAGACAAAATAGCAGAAAAAAGAAATTCATATAGAAAGTAATCCTTTTCTGGTAAGGTGTCCGAAATTAACCGGTTTTCTAAACATATCCGTAGAATTTAAAGCCCTTTGAAGGACTCCACATGAATCAGTTTTTCGTTTTTAAGAAACATAACATCTTCACATTGACCTAGTGAACACAAATTGACCATCAATGACATGGTCAGTAAATCAGAAGTCACAAGTAAATGCGTTTGACCTGTGACCATCACTGCGCCTGATTAATGTTACAACAGCGCTTCTTTAAAATTAAAATTGAACGAATCAACGCGAATCCGCGGCGTTGTTTTGTCAACGTCGTGACTGCCTTCAAGGTCGCAGCGATCATCAGCGGTCACTAGGGTTGCCAGCGTTCTTAAAACAATTTGCAAATACTCTTTCACTTTACGTCCTTACTTAGATCTTTAAAACCACAAAACCTCTTCTTATAGAGTTCAAAAATCAAGATTGTAATACCTTTTGTATTTATTATGCGTTTAATAAGACCACGCCGTGTGGTGACGGCAGAGTAGAATACATTTGTCACCAACCCCTACTCTTCCCGTGGGTGTCGTAAGAGGCGACTTAGGGACTATACATTGAACAGGGAACGGGCAGCAGCGCTCTCTGATACAGTAACCTGCGATCTCCAACCCACCTGCCAAGCGTGGAGATTATGGCAAAATCCTCCACTTAAGTGGAGGAGGCTCATAGTCCAGCAGTGGACTGTAATGGGCCGTTGATGAATAAGTTGTGATCTCATATTATAATTCTAGAAATTGTATTCAATATAATTTTTTGCCTTATTAGTTTCATATTGTGATTCATTGTTTATTGTACTTGTAATAAGTAATTCAAAGCTACAATAATCCTCACGATTTAAATAAAGTATGAATTGAAAGGTATAAATCAAATTAGAAGCCTAGCGCGGCAATCTTCAATCAGAACTCTTAAGTCATCGGTAAATAGATACACAATTTATATTAAAAACCTCAGCATCTCAAAGATGTTTATCTGATACTCATCGCAACCCTACCCGCTGATGACAATCACGGGTAATCACGATGTATGACGTCACAGATCGTGCAGCGATGCAGCCTTCACGGCTGTCAACTGATTGCGCGGGATTCGATTCTCGGCTTCAAATTGCGGTGACATTGGCCCCGCCACATCATTCCGATTAAAGAAGTCGTTACCTTAAAATCTGGAAAGGACAAGATTTGAAGGCACGATGAACTATTAAACACTTGGCCTTTGGACAATTTGGTGATAAAATTCTGTAATTCAAGTAATAAAAGTAATAGAGATATAATAATGGTTGCGATGAGGTCAGCCATTCGACATTTTAGTACATAGAGTGGAATAAAAGGTGTACCATAATATTGTATATTCAATTATTTTTCCAGTTGAACTTTGTTCAGATAACATTTTTTTACTCGTCCTAGGTTGTCGACGAATTTCCCCCTAACCTAAAGCTTAGTACATGAAGTACAACATCGAAAGTTTGAAATGTTAAAAGCTTTTCCTTTCATCTGTAGCCTCCGAATATAAAAAAGTAAACATTGCACAAGCACCATAAGCCGGACCCAATTTAAATACTGACTCACAAGATTTCACACGTAAACAAAAAGCACCTATGTTTTCACTATAAACTGGTGCACAATTTGCGCCAATCATCACCTACCTATTAACCGTACAGCCAACATTTAGAAAACAAACCAAAAGTTACGAAAATCTCACCAAAAGTACACAAGTTGAGACAATGAGCGTAGCATCATGAATCATGGCGTTTGGTAATATTCTCTAATGGTATTGCCTTCGAGTCCCACTTTTGTAAGGCAAGAAATGTGTATCTTAAATAGTCGTCATCCATCAAGAGATATTATTGCGTAAAGAAGTCTATGTCGCCGATGCTATTGTTTTTTTGGAAAGCTAAGGCGAGACCATAAGGAAGGTATTAAAAAAAAACAAGTAATAAAGTAAAATAAAAAATCTTATTTCAAAGAAGAGGTATTTATTAAACTAAAGAAACCCAAATAAGACCATTTATGAAAATTAAAATCAAGTCCTGAAGTTTCGAAGCAAAATGTGTAAAAAGTTACTTAACAGTACTGTTTATGGATAGTATTATTGATTTCGTACATAACGATTAAACGAATTGCAAATATTGCAATATTACAATCCAATACAAATATTATTTATTGACACCATTCCCAGTTTACAAGAATTCATTTTTATAATTGGTCGAGTCAATTAGGCGGCCTTATTGCTAAGGTAGCAATTTCTTCCAGGCAACCTTTGGGTAAGAAAAAAACCAGTGATAAAGAGTAAGATCAGAGCAGTCTCTTGATTTTTTTCTTTATGTAATACTTTTGTAAGTGAAATGATAAAAAAAGGTAACAAAAAATAAATAATACACCAAAAGTTAAGGGATGTTTCTGATTCATACGAGTACATTTAAAGGACAAGAGTTCGTGTGCAGAAAATAATTTATAATCCTATTTCCTTCAACACCACAAATCCCACCATAATAAGGTAAAATATAGGTACGTTTGAAAATCAAATATGGCACCCTATGTCCTTAGTATGTCCAAAGCCATTGCTGGTATGGACTCGTCTCTACCCGACCTTGAGGCTATAGCGGCTGGAAATGGAAAGGTCGCAAACAGAAACAATTCTACAAGGCACTTAGAGATGCTCGATAGATACGAATATTATGGACTGCATTCACTTACGGTGCGGCATTGTCGGCTGATTTGATCAGGTATAATATAAATTTTCACCATTTTAAAAGTCAAGTAAAGTCCTCATGACTAGATTAATTTGAATTTTGTTCTAAGTACCATGATGAATAATAGCATGTATTTCAACAACTGTTGCTTCTGATCCTAGGAAATTATTGTTGGGATGTGAGATAAGATGCATGTGTTTTACTTTACTGCACCACTTAGTTATCATCACGTTTAATTGCATGCCATTGTACCAATATTTGGTTCTTATTCTCCAACCCTTGGTTTAATCCTACGAAAAGATGCAAAAAATATGTTTATTTTGATCTGACCAAATTTCATTTTATTTCCTGATCACATTACGTTGTGTTTTGGATTATATCAGTAAATATTAGGGGCCCGTTACTAACACAAACGATTCCATTGTCGTGATTGTGCAGTTTTGGCCAGTAGTCAAGTTACGTATTGTTAAATACATCGGTATTTCAAGAGAATGCGATACAGGTCTTTGTAAGATTTGCGCAACCTTGAAACACTTTTTCTAAAAGAAAAGAATCATCAATCTCATAAAAAGATACAAATAAATTACTGAGTAAATAGATATTTTTTTTACAACTGGAATTAAAGAAAAGGAAAGTGAAATAGTAAGATATATGTTTATAATTATGCATAAAGCTAGTTTAATGAAAGGACGCTATTAACTTCTGATCATCAACATTATTGAAAGTCCATAACGAGTACCACATCAAAGATACCGATTAACCATACCATATATTATCGAACGACAATTTGATACATCCGCAGAGTTTCTGCACGATCAATTAGGGAGGACAGATGTGGTCACTAATAAGCCAGAACATATCGAACGTATTGACATAGTAATTAAAGAAGCTCATTACGGATTCAACGGTTTTAATGATTAATGTGAGCTTCCTCAGCATCCTGACGGTGGAGGTGAATGGTGGACGGTCACGTCACGACTCGTGACGGCAGTCAGATATTTGATGAACAACCAATTTCAACGATGATGTACCTATCTATTTGAGCTTGTTGGTCATAGTCATTATAAATTATGTGTGATTATGTTTGCCAACGGATTTGATGGTGATTATTAGATGTTGACAGAAAAATTACAGTGGCGAGGATGACCTCATTTGCAATTTAACCAATATGGATGAATAGTTTTGATAGGCAAAATATAAAGTATAAAAACCAATATATACTAATATATAGGGACTAATAAATAGTACCTAACATTAATTATATGTAAGTTACAGAAGTGGTTAGTAAAACTTTACTATCGAGAATAATGTATCTCTACCATGTGAAATTTCAGTTATTTCTTGACAAGCAGGAAGAAACTTGCAACGTTTGTTAGCTATCATATTCAAATCGTGGCAACATTTTGTTTTTTTTTCTGACATCATCGTAGTGTTATCACGACAACGACGTGTCTATGCATGGGTCATTAAATTATATTATAAAGATATTGCTTCCGTACAGTTTTATAATTCTATAATTGCATTCATTTTTGACTTCGTGCATTTACTGGACAGGTAGTGATTTTATTATGACACGATTTTTTAAATTACCTTGTTTGGTGTCTTCATGTTTATTGAAGGATTTATAAGCTGTTAGCCAGCGCGTTAGTACTAGTTAGCATGATCATTATAATTATTTTACATAAAAAATACAAGATCTATTGGATTACGATCAGCATCAGCTATAAGTGTTACAATATAGAAATGGTACAAAAATGGTACAATAGTACAATATACAACGTGTTAGTGAAATAAAGCAAAATCTTTCGGGTAATAATTCAGCCCATGAAACTGAACTTTGTTCTGGAACTTTTCAGAAACCGCAATTATTATTTTTTACTTTTCTTCTTTTCTAGCTGAGCCAATTTGTACGAAAAGTTTTTTTTTTGTAATTTCAGAAATGTTTCAGAACAAAAGTTGTTCACATTAACGGGCTAAGCTACCACCTGAAGGCACAATCACAAGGCGTTTTTTCACAATCTAATAGACCCAAAAATTTATATTCTGTGCCCAAAATTTGAAAGCCAATTGATTGCTTTTATATGTAAGATCAATGATAACAAATTGTATGTACATATAAAATTGTATTCGTAAAAATTAACATTACGCAAGTCAAAATCAAACATCATCAACTTTCTCTATAATGTCTTCCATCCTTCTATGTCTACATACTCTAGCAAATCAAGACCCAGTGGCAGCTCATCAAATATACATATCGTAGATATAGTTAAAGATATTGGATCTGTCACTGATAAAAGGTAATCGAACTATGAGTCACTCTTACAATCGCAAGGCTGTCCCATTCAGTATTTAATTGTAAATTTGCATCAGCACGGTCTCGCCACAAAAGGGCTGAATCATTTTATCATTGTTATTAACTTAGATAAGCTAAGGTTTGATTATAAACTACCATCCATTGGTGAGAAATATATATGTGTTCAAATGGATCCGGTCACTTAAGGCCACTTCCCTGAATGTCCAAGAATGTAAAAGGAAAAATCCAGACCCAAGGCTCCGCCGGAGGACACCCTTGGGGATGTGGATGCACCATCCTATTATGTGCGCTTTTGACATTCTGCTCCTACGCCCCCTGGTGGTACACCCACTCCCACGTTAATTAATGCAGTGCTTTTGAATAAATAAATTTATTTATTTTTTTGGTATTAAAACTATGTATACCTAAATGAAATCTGACTGGTCTTCAGAGTCATGAACGTCTTTTTAATCAGTTATATTTTTTGTGATTGGTATGGAATATGATGATGCGATTGATTTTAAAGATAGAAATTGTTTCATAAACGGAATTTATAATTTTGGAGCTATTTGTAATACGAGCATGAAAAATCGGAAACATATGAGAGCATAAATGGATATAAATAGAATACACACGCGTATAAAAGCGAGAACAATATCAGCAGATTCTTTAGAAAAATGTCGGTATAAAATTCTAAATTCACCACAAAACTGTTAATAAAAATATCGCAATAGATGGGAGACACCGCATAAACTCAAGCGCAAGCTCAAAGCACAACTATCGGATGTCAAGCGTCGTGGGCGTGTTGACACGGGCGAGTCAAGTGGCAGAGTCGCTGTTACAACACTCGCCCATACTTGTGCCAGTACTAAACGTTTCACTTCAGACTTTAGGTGCAAAACAACACCTACTTCAGGACTTACCCGTCGCGGATAGTATTTATGGCAGTCAATAGTCTTAAAAAAGAACGTTTCTAAATTTGAAAAAATCTTAGTAAAATTTTCGGAAAAGTTATTACAAGCGCTGCTATTGGAAGAGAAGCTTTAAGAATGCACTAATAATACGTGACAATGTACTCAAAGACATAGGCATGAAGATTGAATTAACTTTAACATTTTCAAATATTTTTCCATGCATGCACTGTATACGTTATATTATTTAAGTACGTGACACGGTATTTACTACATTACATTATTTCACTTTATACTTATAATTTTAATTTATTTTTTCACTTTTCGCTTTACAAGTTTTTAACTTTGTAAGTGTACTTAAGAAGTATTTCATCGAGAGAAGCGAGATTTCACGTTTTTAAACTCATTGACATAGGGTTGATTTTCCGGTGCTTACTTTTATTTCATATGAGTTTCACAGTTATCAAATTTCGCTTCTATCGATAGCTCTACTCGGGGAGTTGATCTTTTTCACTTGTAATAATATTTATATTCTATGACGGGACTAGAAAGCCCACATAGCATGACTCACTATGCTAATACTAGTGTTAACTATTGCTAGCTGCGACACTTACGGTAAGATTAACTTGCTTCATCAGATTTATGGGGGATTTACGCCCTATATAACCTTAATCATGTCAATTGTTGGCCATTTGAAGCGAAATTATTGTCATAAATTTTGTCTTAATGATTCCGTATTGAGTGAAAGGAAAAGTTAAAGTGTAAAGCGGAACATAAACTACGGAAAGTCGAAGTATATCGCCAACTAGTAATCGTAGTGTTACTATATCTGTAATCTACACCTTACGCAACAGTTGCAGTTTTTTTTTTTCGTTTAGGCATAATGCTATTTGCACGTACTTCAAATGAAGCAACACTTTATCATGAGTATTTCAATAAGACCTTTTTGGTGTCAGAAGATATTATTAAAGTCAAAGTAAAAAAAAATATATTTCCATAAGATGTTATTACATCACTTAGATCCGTCATAACCTTTTTTTGGGTGAGTTCACTAACACAATGGCGGAATCTGTGCATGGAGAAGAGCTATTATGTTGACAACGCAGAGAACATTACGATTTTGCTTAGTAGATTCGTATTATACAATATAGTCTGATTTCTGTCAATCTGAAGATATTGGATCGTTATGTCCACATTTTAGTCAAGTTCTTCACATGACATCTAGTTGAAGATTTTTAAGAAAAAAAAAGCGTTGGATGCCAGCACCTCACAAAAAAAAAGGTCGTTTCGTTCCCGACACCCGTCCAATTTCTTTAGACACATAGATACGTTTATGTTTAGTAGACAAATCTGATGACTGTTTAAGGCACCAGTAGGCTGTTGAGGACATAAGCCCTCCCCCACATCCTGCCATTAAGCCTAAAAACCTGATTTTAAACCACCAGTCCTATCTATCAATAGAGTATTACATTATTCTCAAATAAAATCAACACCGTGTTGAAAAAGCAGCAATCCACAAAAACACAGTTAGAAAGATGTCAGTAACGTAACAAAGCGAGCGGGTCACATCATCACACATTTCACAACCGAGCCACATTAGAACATTGTAACTTATCACGCGAATCTCACAGTGCTGGACATAAGCAATTTGGACATAAATCACGACACGAAATTATCAAAGAAAAAATGTGGAGTTAACAGAAATAGGACGCTGCTGGTAGAAATGGTAACTGTTTTAAGTCAAATACTCAAAATTAATAACTTCAACTATTATACGAATGCGATTGGGGCACGTATGTACCCCTTACCATCTAGCAGGACTCCATATCAAACACTCTGAAATTTGTGAATGTGGCGTAGATGTGGGGTATTTGGACCACATATTTTTCTCTTGTACACAATATAATCGTTCTTCCTTCCTCCTGTCCCTCCAGACTCTTCATGTTCCTTTGCCTACTCGTATGTCTTGTCTCCTTATGAATCCTCTTGATTATTATAATATATTATCATCTTTTATAATAAGTAATAATATTCAGATTTAGATATTTCCATTTATTAGTCCTTTTGTTTAGTTATTATTATTTACCTATACAAATTTTATAACCTAAAAAACGTGACTATCCTTTCCAAATTCCTGTTTCCTTATTCGCGTTCAGTTTCCCTACCTTGACTTGACACTGGCACAAAGTCTACTAGTGCCAAAAAAAAAATACTCATGGCGTTATAAGGCTTTCTTGAGTTGGAGATGCCATTGAAATATATATAGATAACCACAATTTGTCAATTAGACATGAAACGCGTTTTACATCAAATATCTGTTCAGCTGGGAAACGAAACCGGAATGATTGCGGTGAAGGCAAATGCTCGCACTACGCTTACTACTGACATATTTTATTAATTGGTATGAAAAGTTGCTGCCTGTTAGGACTACCAATATACAAAACAATTTAATATATATAAAAAATTTAATATAAAACAATATAAACTATTTAATAAATACCAAAACTTAGGTATTTATTAAATTCATAAATAGGAACTTATCTAATAATAATATCAACAAAACCTTCATAAAAAAACAAAATATTATAGCCTCAGGCATGACGGCTCCGTAGCCCAGGTGGTAGTGTATCTGCCTCCGACGTACAGGGTCACGGGCTCGAATCCCGTCCAGGGCAAACATTTGTGTGATGAGCACTTGTGTTTTGTGTCTGGTTGATATAGTATGTATTTATATATTTATGTAATGTATATCAGCTGTTTGGTACCCATAGTACAAGCTCTGCTTAGTTTGGGATCAGATGGCCGTGTGTGAAGATGTCCCCACATATTTATTTATTTATTTATCCGCTGCTTGCTTTGCGGTAACAAAATTACATCAAAAGATAATTGTTATACCTATATAAACAATATTTTTATTATAATATTTCCAGATGAATTTTTGATCCCTTGGATTGCTCTACCAGTGGAGAAATCGGAAAACAAAGCCATTTCTAGCCGAACCGATAAAAACTTTCTGTTCTGCCTCACATCGTCTCGCAAGTCACACAAGCCAGTGTCCACCGGGCACAATCTCGTATAATTGTCTCAATCAGCGGTCATAGCGCCGCGGGACACTATTAACATTGTGTACTTGCCTTTATTCGCTAGCAACGTAAAGGCACATAAAGGCTTGCACACGCATGGCAATAACCGCAGCGATTGATCTGTTGGTGGTATACCCTGCGGTTTTGAAAGCATGAAAGAGTGGGATCGCGATTGACAATGAGGACAACATTGTTGATGTATCAATTGTAGGTTCTTCTGGAACGCTGTCTGCGGTAGGTATAATGATTATTGGTTGGTTTGTAAAAGTTCAGCTTGTGTTATTATTTTACTTGGACGTTGAAAGAGACAATACAATTCTTTGAACAATTTTGGAAATACGATAACGTAAGTTGAGAAAATTTACCAATATGTTGGTCAGTATGCTCCTTTTTTAGCCTATATCTCACAAAAAAAGTAAAAAAATAGTCTCCGCAGCGTCAATTTGTACAAGTGTAAGTGTACCACATTTTAAAGCCTTGAACTTTGGCTGGACCGCCAAATAAGTTGCGGTCACGACATATAGCGCTAATGTAGTCCAGCATGGCATACTGCCGTAAGAACTATCGGTGTGTAAATGCCTGAAGATGAACAAAATATTAGTACACATTCACACACTTCTCATAAAAAAAACTGAAACACCTTGCAAGTTTATGTTTTGTAAGGAATAACAGAAAAATTTGTATATTTAGGAATATATGTACCTATATGTATGTGTTATGTCTGTGTAGGTGAGTTTCAGTCAGATATAAAAAAAAGACACAAAAGCAAAGGCTTTTAGTATTGTGCTACTGCCTACTTTTAGTTACTTTTAGGTTGTTTGCAAATATCTCCTATTTCAGTGAAATTATTAATTCTAAAAAAAAAAAATAAAACTATTATCTCCAAACGGTTTTTTTTATTTTTGTACCCTTTATTTGAAATGATGTCAATGATGCTACCTGTATGACTCCTCTACTCCTCCGCCTTTTATTTTAATCGATGCGAAAAATGAAAAATTTATGAAGATGATATCTAAAGTCCCGTCAATAACCTCATTATCATCATCATCAACAGTTGTTATACATCCCCGGCCCACTGGAGGGCTACAGCCTACCCTAAATTAGGGCTCGATCACGCTGGCCCAGTGCAGTTTGGTAGATTTCACACACACACACACACACACACCTTTGAATTTGTACGCAGCAGTGTGCAGGTTTCCTCACGATGTTTTCTTTTACCGTAAGAGCGTCGAATAAAACTAAATACAAAACTTTGATACTTTGGTACACACATTTTATTTTTTCATCGGTTTCATTTCCTAGGTTTCTGGACCATCTCTTTCTTCCAGATAATATACTCTTGCTCCAGGCGTAGCAAGGGGTTTTTCATCTAAGCCCAGGCAGGCGTCGTCGTTGTTTTGACGCCCACCAATAACCAGAGCTTTGATATTAAATTCGCAATAATGAACGTTTATTTCAAGCCCTAATGTAATAAGCTCTCCTTGCATAATTTCACAGTATTCTATTAAACTATATTGCGACAATCATCCCACTAAGTAATAGCCAATAAAGTTTTAGCACCACGCCCACGGCAAGTCTAATGCGTTTAGGAAACGCTAGTGATAACGGTATAGTGACTAAGCCCTGATTTTGAAATAATTACTTACTAAGATTTCTCAAAAGTTCAAAAGTAATTAATCATTCTCTCCTACAACCTGTTTCATGTGCAGTTTATAAATCAGCATCAACTCAATTCAATCTACAGCTCATGAATATACGTACTGAAGGGTTCGAGATTGCATAGAATTAGGGCGATTAGGCCTTAGTCGACCATGCTAGCCCAGTGCGGGTTGGTCCACTTCACACACAACCTTTAAATTTCTTCGAGTGTGCAGGTTTCCTCACGGTGGTGTTTTCGTTCACCGTAAGAGCATCAAATAAATACGTCGATACACTATTTCTCCTTTTTTATTTATTTTGTAAATCGAGATCTATTCTTCTAACCCAAATTGCATATTTTAGATAACAGAGTTTATCAAACCTTATCCAAATATCACCATAATCATATCAAATATTATTTAAACTATCCAAACATTTGAAACCGGATCCTTAATATCCTTGTCCAATCCCAGTTATAAAGTCTGTAATGTCCAATTACAGTGCTCAAATTTGAGTCCTTTAAAATTCTCCCACGCTCACGCAAAATTTCCATAAAAACTGGTCTTAATTGACAAGATTGCGCGAACTTAATGAACAATCATTCGTCACATTTCCAAAGAGGTGAACATCAAACACTTAGTGACTCAACATTCCGTAAACACTACAAATATCTGCACCACAGTTTAAAAACCTTTAAAACATATAACTTTCCTTTTTAAGCAGTATAGAAACTGCTACTATGGATTCAATTTACTCTATGGCAGTAGTCGAAGCCTCGAGGCATTGAATTGTTTATCTATGTCGCATACTAGTTATGGCATAGTGCTGTATAATAACTTGTCGATTTATGGCCATTTAAATTGATTATGAATGATATTTATATTTTATTCAAATTATTATTGTCTGTCCTATTGTTTACACGAATATTAACGTTGCAGAGACGTAGTTTATGCAAATATAAAGGCAGAGTTTATAAATCCGGATTCCATAAAAATAAAACAAGTAAGTAGAAGAGGATTATGCAACATTGATTTAATGTTTTTTAGTCACTGTGTCTAAATATAAATTTAACTTGCCCTGCGTTCCGAGACGCGCTGAAATCGATTAAAGCACCCGTAATCGCGTTCCGAATTACTGTCAGCTGTCAAAACTCATACGTTTTTTTGCTTTTCTGGTCGCTGACAGCGCTGAAAGTCTGATTCGGAATGCGCCCTTGGTCGACGTAGTTTAGTATTCGGGTTTACTTACGGCGGGAAAGACAAAAGTCAAGTCTCTAATTCAAGCGTTCGTTTTTGACTAAAATGTATCGATACGATAGTCAAAAACATAACCAACACTATTATAGTGTGTTTAATGTGACAAATTTGTAATGCGGCGGTTGTGGGCGCGGTCGTGAGAACGCTGGCTCTGTGCGCTGGAGTGCAAGTTCGAAATTATTGTTGCGGATTTGACACGACGGTGTTGACTATTATGGATTGAGTGTTCGATCTGCGAGATAATGTTGTATGGTGTAAGATGTGGAAGACGCAAACCGAAATTTCATTTTAAACTGACCTTCAGCAATAATACTGGCATTTGAACCATAATTTACCCACGAATGAGAAAAATGTTATAATTTTCTTTGAATTGTGTTTAGAAAAATATTTAATAGTTATTATTATTTATTATTACCAATAAATATAAATATAACTTTACAGCATAGCCAAAACGTTACATTCATCACATATTAATTAGTTAATCAATAGATACTTAAATCGGGACATTTGATTTCACGATAGTGCACCAGTCATTCTATATTAAGAAACATTATCTAATGACTGAAATGTCTGAAATATATTTGTTAGTTGAGTTGTAGCAATATAAATTATGTTGGTGTGCTTAATAATAAAAAAATTGTTAGTTCACTAGAATACAGACTAGACGCCAGTGGAACTTCAATCATTTTTGACAATGACAATTTTGACAATGCAGAGAACGAACTCTGTTTTTACTGTTTATAAAAACTCGTGAAACCCCCCGTTTTTCAAAGTCAGGGGTTAAAAATGTAAGCGTGCATAATATAAAACGAAACGTTCAACTTTAACAAAAGGACATACGGTTCTCACTAGTTTCCAGCTACGCTTCAACAACAGCTCATATATGTCTCAGAGCGATTAGGCTTTAGTCGACCACGCTGGCCCAGTGCGGGTTGGTCGACTTCACACACAACCTTTGAATTTCTTCGCAGGAATGTGTAGGTTTCATCACGATGTTTTCCTTCACCGTAAGAGCGTCGAATAAACGTACATATGAATTCGAAATTCGAAATCACATTGCTAAGGGTGTACGAATTAATTCGTCCAAGCTGAAAGGATATCGCTTCCGCTTATCACTTACCCCTCTTTAAGTGCACAAAAACCGTTCTCCCACGGTTATTGCAGCATGTGCTTTATCTAAGTGCTAATTGAGAAGATTAACCGTTTTTGTACAATTTGCGACGATCGCAACTAGGAAATCGATTTGTTTTAATGCAACCGATTACTGAACAAGAAAAAAAAACAGTAATTTTGTCTACATGCGGAAATCGTTGAAAGATTTTTTTTGTTTCAAACCTCGTCAATTGGCCACAATGATGGTGAATTTACAGGTTATTTTTATTAATTCCTTTATTATTTATTTATATAATTAAAACTTGTGCTTGTTGTAGTATACTTAGATACTTGAATGTGTTATAGAAGAGGGCGATACGTTCCATATATGAATTGCGTGGTCGCGATTCCCTAATAAGCCAGTCAAAATCGACATCAAACATCGCAAACGCGACTGTATCTACGATTTTTTTATATGTTGTTAGGTTTCTTGAGAGTAGTTTAAACCCAAGTTTGCAACCCTGAAAACCCTGTGCTACACCCAGTTTCAGTTTTTTTTTAAAACTACCCTAAGAAAGCGTTTTTCAAGTATGTTTGCTGTATAATTTAATAAAGCTAACTAGATTTTCTACAATTTGAGTTTAACCCCAGCACTCTAGGTCCCTTAGTTGCAGAGATACAGCTTGTCAAAGGTAGACTTTTTTTTTAAAAAAAAAGTGTATATTTTGTGTTTGGGTCCTATTCAAAGACACGTACTGGCTAAACTAATGGTCCTGGAACTGCTTCAATTGTTCATCTGATTGTTTTGTGACGCAGACTCTTTGGAATATGGTTAGGGGATCAACATCAACTCTCTTGATGAACACTTTCACAGAGGTGGTGACTGATGCCAAGGTCTTCACCTTGTCCTGGGTCAGCGTTTTTCGCGGTTTTTCAAGGTTTTTGGGTAGCACAGGGTTTTCAGGGTTGCAAACTTGGGTGTTAAATACTCTCAAGGGACCTAACAACATATAAAAAAATCGTAGTTACATGCGCGTTTGCGATGTTTGTCCTTTTTGTGTTGATATTGACTGGCCTATAAGGGAATTGCTTAAAGAAATTCATATCCTCACGGTATCCTCATAGTACATAATTATTTGAAAACATCTTGTATATCCGGAAGAACAAAATGCTATTACCTAAGAATTCTAATATACATAATATACATAATATAAATAAAAATAAAATAGCGCACCCAATATTTAGACTGTGTAAGGTTAACAATAAATTCATGGGGAACTGTATTCGCTTCTATAATAAAATACCAGATGATATTGTAAATCTCTCCGATAGCCAATTAAAAAAAAAAAATATTTTATGGTCTAAGGCCTATTATACGATAAATGATTACTTAGATGATAAAAACGTCTGGTCAACTGTTGTTACAAATCAGCGGAGAGGATTGTAATTATGACTCATGTATGACACTTTATATATTTAAAAGAAAAGTACAAAAGATACAATTCCTGTTGAGTTTCTTCTGGCCGTTCTTCTCCACAGAGGGCGTAGGTACACTGGCAGTGAATCATCAATGATAGCTTTGACGTCGAAAAATGATTTGTGAAAATCTTAATTCGAATAAAATATTTGCCTATGACAATTAGTAGTAGTTTCGACACGTAGTCTTACATTATCAGTATCTCTAAATACTGTATTTTAAAATATAATGAAAAGCATGTTACGCTTTTGATCCAATACTGACAACTTTTCCGTTTGAGGAAGAAAAAACATTGTTTACATACATTATATATTAAATGCATAATATGATCACGCTTCTATCCCCCAAAGCAGAGCTTTAGTGGCGTCCCGAGGAACGCACACTTAAACCACGTTTGGCAGTATTTTTGGGTTAACATTCGGCACCTAAACTAAGAAACATACAGCCTCCGTGGCCCGACGCCCATTACGGAGGTTCCGGGTTCGATCCCGGTGGGGACACTGTCAAGCAAAAATCTCTTTATGAGACTCCCCAGTTTGGTTAAGACATTGCAGGCTGAATCACCTGATTGTCCGAAAAGAAAGATGATTCCGTGCTTCGGAAGGCACGATAAGCCTCGGCCACTATCTAGTCGTTACATGAGCCAAGTCAGTGGCCTTTGGCGGCTCTATAACACTGACGCCAGGGTTTGTGAGGTCGGTTGTCGACCTTACAACCCACACGACGACGATGATGAATATGAGCGCATCTATTAAGGGGTTTCCAGCCTATCGCCTAAATATCTGGCACTAAGCCCTTCACTTACCAAAATTAATATTTTATACTATTCGCCATTTATCAATGTATCCTGCGTACAATATACAACATGCTAGCAAAATAACCCTTGCCACGTTTTCGAATTTCGAATTCATATTTATGTAATAATTTATTCGGCGCTTTTACGGTGAAGGAAAACATCGTGATGAAACCTGGACACTCCTGCGAAGAAATGCAAAGGTTGTGTGTGAAGTCGACCAACCCGCACTGGGCCAGCGTGGTCGACTAAAGCCTAATAGCCCTAGCTCAGGGTAGGCTCGAGCCTCTCGGTGGGGACGTAGAATGAGCCGTTGATGATTAGCAAACTAACGTAAAACCTTTCAGGTGGTAGGTCAGCCCATGTTACTGAACCACTTTTGTTCCAGAAACATAAATCTAAAAAAAAAAAAAGCTTTTCGTACAAACTGATGAGCTGATTGAGTCAATTTATATGAGTTTTTACGAATTTAAAAAAATAGTGGAACAAATGTTGTTCAGTTTCATTGGCTGACCTACCCGAGAGGTTTTTCTAACACTGTAGAACAGCCTGTGAAATATTTCACATCTACCTACATGAAATCTTGTTTAATTTGTCCAACAAAGCAATACACTGCTACTAAACATTAATTTTTCAAACCCCTGCTCTTTTCTCCCTGTGCAAATATTTCGACAAAAGATGTTTCGGTTTTTCCCTTTTTGTTGTGTCAAAGCATACTTGATCCGCTCGGCTGAATAAATTGTGCGCTATCGTTTTGGGAAAAGAGGACATAAAGACTTATTCTGTAATTTTCGGAATACATTCAGCTTATAAAAGTATTTACTGAGAGGCTAGAGCCTACCCTTTTTTTCTTAAATGACCTACCTACCTACTGTTAAAGTCGCGTGTTCGATTTCTGGTGCTAAAGCGGCAATTTAACGCGAAATAACATCTTTCGGATGAGATGATGTTGAGGAAAGTTTCAAATCTGATGATGAGAGAAATATCTACTGAACTTTTTACAATTTGCAATCGCAGCTTAAATGGGTACTTGCTTATTTGTCTACTGCTTGTAGATAAAAGGAAACTATAAAATAGATTTCATACTATAGGAATAAGGAAGATAAAAATCGAGTGGCAAACGGTCGAATAACGGCAAATCTATAGGAAAAACCACCAAAGCAAATGTTTGTGAAGTTCGCCCGTAGCACCTGCGACTCCTGTCACCCTCGCAGTGTCCACTCTACGTGGATTTATATAGAGCTGATATAACATGTTCGTCACTTCCTAATAATAGTAGATACCTCTTCTTAGTATCTACTCGACAAATCCATTTGAAAATAAATAAATAAACAAAACTGCGATGATAACTTAAATAAAGGTTCTTTGAGCATAAATGGGTTAAAATGGTAATAACTGGCCCACATTTTCAACAGAACTGTTGTAGCCTTTTTCTTAAGAACTTTTTTGATTTGCATTAAATAAATAAGTAAGTATGGTCAGCTGTAAAGTAATCGGACCCCTTTAACATACAATGCGACAATGCGCTAAACATTGTATATTTAGCAATCAAAACAAGTTTCGTTTTCGTTATTACATTTTTAACCATAATTTAGCATCCCCAACGAGGACGTATTATCAGCCCCAAACAAATAACTGAAAAGAATTTCTACACTCTTTTCCTACCCTCATTTTATATCGCAACTCCACTAAATACGCTCTGTATGTCGGGTCCTCAAGTGTTTGCCTTTTCCCTCCAAAGGGTCAGTGAGAAGAATACCAAGCGAGAGGGTTGGGAGTGCCTTGAGTGTCGACTTTCTTTTGTCATTTTATTAGTTGTCGATAATTGTATTATTTGGCCGACAATGCTGACATGTTTATGGATAGGGTTGGAGGTAAGTTATGGGTGTTTTGGGTAAAATGGGAATAAATAGAAAAAGTAATGCAAAATTGTTTGGTTTGGTCAACAAAAGTTGGAAATGAGCTTGTGTGTAACCATGTAAAAGCTTTACCATAGATTTTAGTCTAGTACCTAAAGTGTTTAGTTTGTCTACGACATTAGTGTATTTTTAGCAGTGTTTTTAACCAATTTAAAAGTTTTTGTACTCACTGCCAAAGACAGTTTTGTACGACTAACACACAGATGCTCTTTTAACTAAAAAGGACCGAATGATAGTGAAATAGTTTTGCAACATCTCTTCGTAAAATTTAATACAAAGCACTTAATACATTTTAAATTATATCTCTATAGAAATAGTCCATCTTATTTCCTATGCATCCTACCATCTGTAACAGCCGTAATGCTCTAGAAAATCACCCCATACATTGTCGTAGTCCGACATTAGGCCCGATCCACGCTCTGCGGATTCAAGCGTGGCACATTATTTAGCCAAAGTGCTGCACATTATGGTATTTAACAATATCTAAGCGCTGGCATTGTCTTCGGGATTAGACACGGGTTGTGAAGACAGAGCCGTGAGCTTTGTAACGTGCGTAGGTGTTACATAGATTAGAGAGTTTAGAGACGTGGAAACTTTGAAATTTTAACTTTCGAAGATTATTTAACATACATAATCACACCGTAAATTTTCATTCGTTTGCATGAGTAGTCAGTCAATGAAATTAAACAACTTACCTTAAGAAACATAAATCATCAGATGTAAAAAAGATTGTATCTCCTGTAGTAAAGCGATCAGCTGGCAACGTGAATACAAGGGCCATTATTCAAAATCAAAAATATTTTATTCGAATTAAGATTTTTACAAATAATTTTTCGAAGTCAAAGCTAATTAAGTCTAAGTTAATGATTTTTGATTCGCGACAGTGCACCACCGGATTTTTTTCTTTGGGGAAAATTGTTTTCATGGACTGACATTCGCAAGGGAGTTAAAACTAATGAGGCGGTGTTAATTCGGCGTCTGTGTAGGTGACTTTATTTTTGACAAGTTCTGCTACGGAATTGCTACGCCGACTACGATGTAGATGAGCTCCAGACAAACATGACTTTTTAAAGCATCTTGCGCTTTAATTGCCACTAGAGTCAGGTTCATCTGAAACTGACTGTACGTGAAATCAAAATCAAATCAACGGCCCGTTACAGTCCACTACTGGACTATGAGCGTCCTCCACTTAAGTGGAGGGTTTTGCCATAATCTCCACGCTTGGCAGGCGGGTTGGAGATCGTAGATTAAAAGGTAACTGTATCAGAGAGCGCTGCTGCCCGTTTCCTGTTTAATGTGTAGTCCCTAAGTCGCCTCTTACGACACCCACGGGAAGAGTAGGGGTACGTCACCATCAGTCAATCATAGTTCATTGCTGCGCTGAAATTTTAACTGTTTGTACGTTTGGACACAAACATGTGACGGAAATAGTAGGTTATCATCGCTAATTACGTACCTTAAAGAATCTACCCTCTGGCTGCGAATGACAACTTAGCTGATACGTACATCTCTTTTGTAAGCTTACCGAAATAATATTTTTTATCAGGTGTAATATTGTCCTTAATGTGCTTACCCAACGAAGTCTATACTTAGATAATCCAATCATAATGACTCTATTTATTCCTTACTACAAACATATCGCTGTAAACTACCACAAAGTAAATTTTAATATCAACCTACGTGAAACGTCATTGTATTTACCTTCTGGGCTGCATAATCTATGATACTTAGTCATAACGTGGAAGACGCCCGGGGCAGGTCAAAATGGTCTCCAAGAAAGATCGCTTTGTAGAGATAACAACATAGGATTAATTAATCCTATGTCTGTATTCAACACCTGAGGGCTTGCTTTCAAGCAACGAGGAATATTGTGCCGTTTTTGGCAAACATGTTGCTAAATTTAATGTCTTATGAGGAAGAGCAAGTCGAGAATTTAAAGAAATACATTTAATTTTATACTTCATCTTTGGTTAAATTTTGTCCAATATCAGTGACTGATTGGCATAAAGAATTTCCCTCTTCCATTATCAATGAACTGCTGATTTGTGTGAAAAAGTAAAATATTAATGTTTGAGATTCTAAATCTATCCTATTTCTTAAATAAGTAAATTAAGCTTCATTGCTTCTTTAGGCTTTACAGAAAATTATTTTTTTTGATGGCGCTTATTTTGCACACAAAATCTAGTTTATATCATCTTAGTTAAATTATATAGGGATGCGTTATACTAAATGCATGTTAGGTTACATCTTAGATCATAGACAGAAAAGCAACTGCCAATCAGCACGATCCTACATAGCTAAGTTAACATTTGCAGACTCGTGACGATCTACGATACGGCAACTAATAGCCGAGCACCTCATAGAATAATCTAGCAGCTTTTAAATAACAATATAACACGCCCACAAAGCTTAATGTATTACTAATCTATGATCTTTCTCAGGGATGCTTGTAGTTTGATTCGTGGAATATTCAAGGTTTTATGTAATTGTTATTAATAGGCTTGTTAATTGTAAAGTTTTGGAGGTATGGTGGTTTGATAATAAAATTATTTGACTTGTTTTTTTTTGGTGAGACAGACATTTTATGGGAAAGACATCGGAATATCAAATGACAAAACAGCGACATCACGAATCATCAGTTGCAAGGTGGCTATGGTATTTTGATGCTTCTCATAATCATAACCTGATGCTTTACCAAAAATAAAGTTCAGAATATTTGTAGACTTAAAAAAATAACAAAAGATATTAAAAAAAAACTGTGTGTTTACAATAATTTATGCATGTCAAAGTGATGATAATGATGATGATGATGATGATGATGTCCTCCTAGACGTATCCGTCAACGGTGACACCTTTACCCCTTCTCTTCCCGTGGGTGTCGTAAGAGGCGACTTAGGGACTACACATTGAACAGGGAACGGGCAGCAGCGCTCTCTGATACAGTAACCTTTTAATCTGCGATCTTCAACCCGCCTGCCAGGCGTGGAGATTATGGCAAAACACTCCACTTAAGTGGAGGAGGCTCATAGTCCAGCAGTGGACTGTAACGGGCCATTGATGTTGATGTTGATAGGTAGCCGATATAAATAGGTGACAAAGACTATTTCCTTCATTTGTCCGCTTGACACCAATCATAATAAAATTAGCAATAACGATAAGACTACTTAAAAAGACAATTCTACTAGAGAGCGGTTAAGTGCAATTTCACAAACGATAACTAGGTCCAAACACCGTAATGATTTACTACATATTATTATCTCTGGTTCTAGTTTACGTATTTCCATTTTACTTTTAATTACGCGAAGCAATCCGCTATACTGAAAAGGGTTTAGCACGTCCACATTTCAACTGAGCGAAATGTGAAGAGAGAGGCAGCCGCGGGGTCCGCGCCCACGTTAGATGGGCTTATACGTCTCTTGTCTTAAGAAGCTACGCAAGTACCTAGTGTGAGTCCGACTACACTGAGCAGTTTTATAAACGCTTTATTACGCGGAAACCCCAAGTGGATTTCACCAATACCTGTTCAGAAGGATCTTCCTATCTAGTTAGTTCGTCTGAATTTCAACTAAGCGAAATGTGAAGAGAGAGGTAGCCGCAGGGTCTGCGCCCACGTTACATGGTCTTATACGTCTTTTGCATTTTGAAAGCTCTTTTACGCGCAACCCTAAGTTGGATTTTACACCATTTATTCCGAAAGGATAAAATATAATATCTCAAATTATTCTCAATTAATATGGGAAAAACGGGAGACCGTGTCTGAACAAAAGCTAAACTGCTACTGAACTAGCATTATTAAAATAGAACACATGGAGGAAAGAGGCGCTAGCAAAAAAAAAATGACTTGTGACCACCAGTAGTAAATTATTAGACACATGGACATTTTACAAGACAGAAATGCAGCATTTTTAAAACCGCTCCGTGTGTACGGCTCCTGGACCCCCGAGCAGCGGCCCTTACGCGGATGCAACTCAACCTAATAATTTCTTAATGTCATGCGCTTTGAAGGGAATTATTGTTTTGTATTAGAATAATGGTGCACTCAGATTGCTGAGTACAGATTAGCCGGGCCCATTCTACAGCTGACATATTGCGTTCCGCTCCATTCAATTGTGGCCAAGAAACTGTGGACATAAATTGGGTCGATCTGCGAAATGTCAAACGCGAGTTACACCCGTTCTGAACCACGACTGCGACAGGCTAATTATTGAACAGTGATTCTTGTACGGTAGACAGCACGCTAATTGTAACTCGACCTTTATTCCGTAGCGTTATTCGTAAGGTGAATGATACACCAAAGGTGTAATCGGCTGTACTTAACAGAATTTTCAACGATTGCTTTGTAATTTGTCTTTCAGGTCATTTTGAATGTGCAGTTTGTTTGATTACCGGTTTAGACGCAATTTGTACCCATATTATGATTAGTTTTAAGCCTAATAAATTTTTAGGTATCCCATGCTTAATAGATTCAGCGGCATCAATGACGTACATCAAGTCCTGCTGCTTAAAAGGTCATGAGAAAACATAGAGAACATGGACACGTAAACATAATTACATTTTCCATCATAAGCACGTCTATGCACATTTAACACCATACCTTAAAACCATATTTAGAAATTTATAAGCAAATTACAATCAAATCACCTATATAAGGTAAATATTAGGTGCAATTTATGTACGCACATTTTCTTACTAAATGACACTCGTCTTGTACTCTGCTTATTAAATAGACAACAAAGAAGGGGTCGTTCCGTTCATCTACTATCGTTCATCACGTCGTAGTCGGGTTGTAATTACTCTCGCACACGGCGAATTCTCAGTGTCACGCACGCCATGTGTCCCTGATGGGGTACGGACTTGAAGGAAAACTGGTTATATCCGATTATATCTAGTTTTCAACTACGCGTGATAGAAATTTAGAAATTTTTCCGCCACTGTGTTAGTGAACTCACCCAAAAAAATGTAATGACGGATCTAAGTGATGTAATAACATCCTATGGAAATAAATAATTTTGACTTTGACTTTGACTTTGAAAATTGCGCTGCCACTGCATATTTTGCAATTTTTCCTGTGGGAATATAATTTTCCCCGGGATAAAAGTAGCCTCATCCGTTGTCCTGATACAAAACATTGGCAGTAGATTAGCCATGAAAGCAAGAAGAAGTGAAGACATAGAGACTTCCGCAATTTATTTCTGAATTTCCAAACCTGAAATGAAATTAATTAGATTAATTTTTGGATGTTAAATCTTTTAGTTTCGTCATTACATTTTTTTGGGTGAGTTCACTACACGATGTGCGTACTCTGTGGAGAAGAACTCACCAAAGAAACTACACATGCGTCGCATCTTTTGCGTTTCTTTTTTGTCTACAGATTTTTTAGGCCGATGCGTAAATCTTCTACCTATTGCCATTGTGTGGTGGTGGTGTATCACCTGAAATTCTGCTCACTTCGTGAAAAATATGGCGTGACTATTCCAACTAAAATATCTTAATAACTCCTCCAAAATACAACACAATACCAATAAAGCAAGAAAGTGGAAAAGGGGCGAATTTTGAATGTCACGTCATGCGCTGGAGTCAGAATGTTCGCGACTCTTGTACAAACGATGTCACGATGACACAGCGAGCGCAGCCTGGAGTTGTCATGTTATATGTATTGGAAAAAAAGCGATTGATTGTCGAGATTTATGACAAATGCAAAGAGATTAATATTTGTCATGTTTCTGATACTGTTTTCATTTAATGTAACGCTTTCCGGAAATAATGCAAAAGAATCTTATAAATCTAAAGGGTAATTTAAACTTCCGTAATTAAATAATATGTTTACCAATTAACCCGAAGTAGTAAGTAGGAACAAAACACATAGAAAGCCCGATTTGACAGCTACTTACTACTTATCGAGTTAATGACGGATTAAGTTAAATCGCCACTCTGCTTGTGCAAATACAAATGGGCCTGAAGACTCATCCATCCATGTTACAGCTTAACATCATGGCTTTACAGGACAATTACAAAGGATTTAAACACCGTCTTCCATAATTCCACCGATTCATCAACCAAACCATATCCCGCAGAAAAATTGTAACACAGAATTGACCTATTAACCTTAACAAATGGGCGCTTGTTCCACCTGAGTCCTGAGCCTGAATTATCTCGGTCACGTACTCAAGATGGCGGCCATTTATTTGGCCATGCGTCATCCTGGAGCCGGCCCTGTTCTATCACTTAGCCTGAAGGACAGTGTATTCCGTTTCTTTGTGGCGTAGACAGGGTGGAAATTAAAAGAGTAAAGTCGTCAATTTTTCTAACGATTGTACTGAAGAATTTTATTTTGTCTTCTGTGTGGAAATTGAAGTAATTTAAAAGGTGTCATTTTATTATCATAAATTAAATATGACAGATGACAACTAAATTTAATATAGTTTTTTGCTCTGCTATTCTAACGGTTGTGTTTGATTGTTTGATCGAATATTAGCATTGTTTACCTTGAATAAAATTGTGTAACTTCTTAACCAATGTCAACTCAATCTTTTTGTTGTTGGTACTTAAATGACACTTACTTACATAACTTTAACTAATGTTGATCTTTAACATTATTAAGTACTGACTCCTTTTCCCGATGAAGCTTATTTCCATCTGGCGTGACTGCGTGAAAGATTAATAGCAACTTAACTCACCTCACTAAAATTCCGTGCTTTATAAGTTCCCACTCTTCTTGTCGCATAGTGTATTGCTGCTTATTTTCCCAGTTGTTGTGAACGCACCCTTGTTTTCCACCTGAGTCTATTACGGTGTGACAGCATCCCTTCAGCCGACGACATATCGCGCCGGGATCAATTGCGCGGAAGCCCCCTAATCTTGGAGAAACGAGTATTTTTGTAAGAAATCTTCTTGAGATTTGTTCGTAGGTTATTTTTCGTTGTTTGAATTTTCTTGGGCTAGAGAAAAGTATCAGAAATAAATAAAATAAAATGATTAATGTTTCTAGAGATAGTCAAAGAAAAGTTAATATCTACGGTTGATAGAAATTGCTTTTGACTACACAGAATTTTAATTTTGTGTAATCACATTCATTACTTGTTTTTCAAAAGATTTGGTGAATAACCTGTTGTTTTACTGAAAATTGTGCTTAGCTGATCTATTGAAACAAATGCTTTTTGCTTCTCTCTCGTCGTTTATAGACCACAGATGAGCCACTCCTAGACTGTAAGCTAAAAATAATAATATGCTTTACTTGATTGACTTTCCGTGATCTAACTTTTGATATTGGAAATGTCTTTTCGTTCGCTCCAGTAAATCGAAATTTCATGAAAAAGTGCGATCCTCTTATATCTCGAAGAGTTGTGCAGATATGATATTCACGAGAGCTGTAAGGTGCAAAAAGAATTATCCGAGAAAGTAAAAAACGAAAAAAGTTATGGCCAAATATTATGGAAAAGAATTTTTTTTTTCAGAATTTTTGATTTTGGCGCTCGATATTTTGGAAACGAAGAATGATCTCATATCAAAAGTTTGAGGATAATTCCTCTGGATAATTTAGTCACCTACAATTTGAGTCTATAACAAAGACGATCGGGTTAAGGGTTTGCCCTGTAGCCTAACCTTTTTGAAAAAAGTCAAGAAGTCAGAACGACATAGATTCATTTCCAATGTGCTCGATAGTCGTGTAAGGCACGAAATCTGAGAATTTTTTACTACTGCAGATCACAGGTCATGCCAAAACTAATAGACTACCATCGTCACAGGAAAATACAGGTCAAGTACCATAACTTGCAGTCCATCAAGTCTCCATACATACCCACCTGCATAAGCCGTAATAGCACTTCAAAGGAGCTTGCGATGTGACAGGAATGCATTCCGATCATAGCGACCGGGGCTTGCATTGAGGACTACATGCCATAGGCTTCTTGATTCGATTAAGCGAATTGTTGGTGTAGTTTGGAGCACCTTGCTAGAACGCTCAGCATGAAGATAGAAAAATAAACTCGCGCGACATACAGTGCAACTGTTATTGTCGCACGAAGACAAAAACTGCGTTACTATTGGCGGCTACTTTTTATGTCGCGTGGTTTATCAAGTCAACTTAAATTAAAATTTTGTCATTGTACTAAGCTTACACGTGAAGTGACGACATACGCAGGTTAGTTGGCAGCGACTGAGTGAGGAGAGCTGAAGATCTTGATCTGGCGTGCCATGTGAGAGTCTATACATATACCAATTGAAATATCGCCATTTTGACGTTGGCGATCTATTGTCTTTCGACAATTTAACTTCCGGTGTGATGTACTAAGCCCAAGTCAAGCAAACTGACACCAGCTGATGACTCGAAGGAAAAAGGACACCAAACGCTTCTCAACATCTTTTATAATGGGTACCGCAAAGGAGTGGAATCTCCTGCCGGCGTCTGTATTTCCGAGCACATATAATCCGACTCTCTTTAAAGCCAGAGTGAATAGGCTCCTTCTGAGTAAGCTCGCTACATCGTAGATCCCATCCCTGCTCTCGGGCTAGATCGGGGTCAAGAGCAAACCCATACAATATAAAAAAAAAGTTGCAAGGATTTTAAATCACGTCAGGTGTGTCTAGCCCAAATTTTATCATTAGCTAGCTGTGTGGGAGTTGGACCACGCTGTTGTCGATTTATCTCCTGGCAATAAGATTTTTCCTACAGTAAAAAATACTTTATATTATTTCTATCTTTTTTCTTTGCTTTACTTTCTTTATTTAAAGAGTTTAAAGGTCCCTCCGAAAAAAAACATCACCTGCAAAAGATTGAAATAACTTTTGAGGAATGATAACTTCTCTATGAGCTTTCTTTCATGTGAACTTTTTACTTTTTAAACTGTAGTGTGGGTGACAACATTTTAGCGTTGAAAATGACTTTACCATGCTATTGTTTACAATAACTAATCGAACGATGCTGATAACAAGTTTATTATAACACTGAACAAAATCACCTAAGCCCAAATAACACAGCAAAACATTAACTCAATAAAACATGGTGGGAAAAAATATTTACCTCGGCCACAGCTCGTGTCACGTACACAAGCTTGCCCTTTGGAAGTCTCCGAGTTTTGTCCTATTGATTGACCTCGCTAAGTGTGTTAGAAGAGGGACCAACTGCCAACTCTTGGAAGGGGAATTAGAACCGCTTCATCGGACCGCAATTAAAAGGAAGCAGGGAGCTGTGTTGCCAATTTCTAGTACATGCATTATATTCGTTGCCCCTAACTTTAGAATGCCTTGTGTTGGTAATACCATGGCATTCTTAAAGATGTAGTCAGATCAGAGTTGACGCAGTCTCTGTATGCGGAATCGGTGAATAGGTCATCATCATCTTTTGCTGGTTACGGAGTCCTTAAGTGTGATTGATGGACCAGACTGAAGGAGAAACAATAAGAAACATGCTTTTATATACTCGTGCACATACAGCACAAAGGTAATACTGAAGTATAAGATAAAGATAAAATCAGCTGTCTTTCTTGAAATTCAAACTGAAGCTAAAATAAATGTCTTTTTTTCACACTTTCTAAACGTTTGGCTCTACTAAGTAAAAAAATAAAAAATATTAGGGAGATAAGAAGTTGGCAACATTAGGAGGGAGCTCTGAGCTACCGATACGAACTTCCGAAGTGCAAGGTTTGGTGGAATGAGTCGGATTATTGGACGACTTCTGTTTAGTCGACAATGGAATAGGACGGACGATTGAGCATTTGCCGAACTTCATGAAATTAAAGTTGTTCAACGCTTAATTGTTTCATCTTACTTTCGCTGTTGTTCTAGAAAAAGAAGAAAATAGAAAGAAAATATAGAGAAAGGTAATTTTATTGAAGATGTTATTTTTGGATCTATTTCGTATTTTATCATATTTTTGACTTGGGGTTTTAATGTCGAAGATTGTTCCAGAAACAGACACATTTTATGTGAAGAACATACCAACATTAAAAAAAACTAAAGGTTACTCCATCCAAGCTAAAGTGTAACGAAAAGATTTAGGTGTCTTGTTCTTGTTGTAAGTAGAGATTACAAGAGAGTGAATGTACGTTTACATTTTTTTGAAGGTACAAAAATATCTTTCTGGCTCTTACCACAGTGAGAGAAAGCTTTTCCACAATCTACCCATAAATCTGGCTTCTGTTCAAAAACTAAATGGCCAGTACGAATCCGATAAAAAAAGAAAACTTTAAATCCTTGAGCTGCCTTTTCAGCCGATCAGATCCGCTGCCAACGCGACGTCTTTATCAAACCCTTTGCTCTTTGAGCTAAGGGCGCGTGCAGAATAAATCTGAAGGTATCTTAAGCCGCGGACACACGGTAAAAGTTCAGCGCCAGTCGCGCCTGCAGGCGACATAGCAGCTTGCTTGGAGAGTTATTCTGAAACTTGATTGAAATAAAAAAAAATAAGGTTTTCAAAATGATGATTGAAAAGTGATAGGTGATGATGATAATGTTAGTAACTTTCTACACCATATTAAAAAAAACTCCAAACTGTAACTTTCTCTATAATAATCTCTTAGACTACCTATTCATAATTTTCTATGATTATTCTTAAAATAATGCTATTGAGATAGGGATGATAAAATAAATAGTATCGTAATTTTCACTTCTGTCGTATCTTTTAGCATCTACACAATTCATTGTACGATACGATATTTGGTCAACAAAATATTAGGAAGAATATTTTTCCGAAATACATAGAACCACAAAAAGTTTAGTTTCGTTGTCAATGAAACTGGCACAATTTCATAATCAAACATTGAGCGATATCAGGCTCCAGAAGAAAACCGATACCCTGAACGCAATTTAAAACATCTCTTTAAATAAAATCGTGTTCAGAATAACCTGCCCAGCACTGCATCACCCACTAGCACAGTGGACAAGCGATAGGCCATTAACGATTTATAGCCAACAGATTGCTATCATTACCCGACTGGATTATGTTGTTTGAATACGTTATTAGGACCTCTGGGCTCCTAGACGCATTATTGTTATATTTACAGGACAATCTGGTTTGGGTAAGTGTAGATAGAGGTATTTTTATTTTGGCTGCGTTATTTTAGGGTATTTTGGGGCTGGTTTATGTGGATGATATTTATGAATTATGTTTTTTGAAAAGATAAGTATGTGTTTTAATATACGTCACCATTTTTGTACAACAATGTATTATGATTAAGACTTGAAAAAAAAATATTCCTACCTTTTTTTGGAGCTACCACGTACTTTATTAATAGTATGTTCAACAATTTCGTAGCAGACAATACACTGTAATTAGATCACAATAGTTTTTGTTTAAACGAAAATACAAATTGAAGATAGAATTTTAATAATAATAACAAATTAACAATAATAAATAATTGAAGAAATCATAATAATATTCAAACTCTCCAAACACTATATTATTCAAACGCAACCTTAACAATTCACCTAGATCTTTAAAAACACTATCTTTTCCTACACTATTACAGCATTGTCGGCGGTATCGTAACTCAGTGTGGCTCGCCGGGAATCGAACCCGGTCCCACCCAGTGACAACCGCGCCGCCGGCAGCCGGCCACAATGGCGATTGTTCTTCGCGTATTGATCATGCGATAGCACTGGCTTTGAGCACTCCAAAGATCACTAGAATACCAAGAAGTGACTTTTGGACCCAGAAATAGTAATTAAAAAAATATAAAGTATATAACGATAAATTTCAATAATGTCAGTGCTAGTTTAAAAAGTTGAATAAAAAAATTTGTTTTAATAGTTTTGATTATTATTACTTAGTGACGTATTTGTCTACTATTGGCGTTAAGCATAAAAAACAAAAGTTATATTTTGTAAAAAAAAAACAAGGACGTGGTTAGTTACAGAAAGTGAACCGATTTTTTTTTCAAATAATAATAATCCAGCGTTTTTGTGCCGGCTGGAAGGAAATAATTTGGAGATACTTAATTTTATGAAGCGCAAAAAGAATGGAAATAATAAATGTTTGAACTATGTTGTAAGCATAATTTGCAAGTTTAAGTTTAAATCAAGCATTCCTATTTTTCAGTTATCGCCAACAGATTTATGAATCTCAATCATAGCAAATATTTGATTTCTAAAAAATTATTAAAGAAAATATTGTAGAAAGCATGCAAATAAGCAGCTGACTGACACACTAGGCAAATAATCACAAACTATTACAACTTCACTGCGACACTTCCAGTACTTGAATTTCTTCCATAAATCTACGGAACTAGTACAGGCGGACTCCTCCTCGCTACACTCGTTCCTTATTATTTATTGTGTATGAAGCCTATAACAATTACCTATAATAGGAATTTCAGATAGATAGCTACAAGGCCTTGCAAGTTGCAACCCGTCATAAAATGCTTCAAAGATCCTCGTTGCGGGAAAACTAATTGAAAAATCAAGATGCAATTCATAAAATTGAATTATAGTATCATTGATACGACTCAAGGTAAATAAGTATTAGTAAATTCAACATCCGTCTTCACAATCACAAGAAGGTATCCAAAAGAATCATCTACGTAGAAACCAATAAAAATACTTACAGGAAAATCATCGAGTGTAGTTGACGGATAATTCGGGTTTTTTCCTAGCCATTACAAAGAATACCAACAATAATTACATACAATTTGATGTCAATCGAACGTACGACGATCTTTGACATTGAATCGAAAATACATCGTAGAAGAAAAAACAGAATAATTTGACAAAAAGCCATGATCAAAAAACCATTCGTTGTTCTGTGATTACGACTGATTACTACTCTCCGATAATGGTTCAATATACCATCTTATCTAAGACTGCCCTGCCCCCCGCGTTTAATACAGCTGAAGATGACAGAGGGGGTGTGATAGACGTTATAAAAGGCGTTATTAAAGCTATTTTTGAAAAGGTTACATGCGAGCAAAACACATGGCTGACAAGCAATGACGGTACCACAAAAGACTACCTTGTATGTCAGAGGCGTCGCGTCACGAGAAATCACGTTCTATGATGATTGTGTATAATTAGAGACGAGAATTAAATAAATTAAAAGACTTTTGGTAGCGATCGGAAGGTGGAATGTCAATGTCGTAACCGTCAACGGTGAGAAAAATGTCCGTAATGTTACCTTTGATAGTCGATGTGGCCAATTTGGTTGGAGTGAATTTTTGAGATAATATTTTATTCGTGTTACGTTGTGGAATTTGAAACGTAATGTTTCGTTAAAATCGAAGGATTAATTGATATGTGCAATGAATGTAGGTATAAAATAATTCATAAAGTCAACACGGTCTTTATAAAAACAATGTTTTACCTCCAAAATTATGAAGACGTTGGATTTTAAAGTACAGTGTTTTACTTTATTAGTACCTATTTTATTTTTTCCTATGAATACAAAAAAGATTAAGAAATAAAATAAGCAAATAGTAGAGAATAGTAGAGTATAGAATAAAATAAGCAAGCAGTAGTATTATTAGTAGATTTTAAATGTACAGATATTGTAAAAGGTCTAATCAAGCAAACATAACAGCTAATTTATGAGCTACATTTTGCAGAGTGACCTACCTGTTCCAACATGCAAAAATTGAACTTTACTTGATTATGCTATGGAGAAATTTCTCATCAATTACTGTAGACTGACATCGTTACTGTCATTTTAATTCTAAATTCAAAAGTCAGTAGGACTTGTTAATAGAGGTCAATTAAAAGCTAACCTATCAAAATCTATCACAAATTGTGATGTATTGGTAATAAAAAAAAAAGAGTGAATATTATTCACTACAAATCGAAAATAATAGGAACTAATGAAATGTAGATGGAAATTGTAGCCGATAATCAGACAGAGCGGCAAGCAGAAAATGTTATTAGTAAGTTAGTTTCAACGACAAACACCTGCTCTACACAGGACCTTTAGGAGGCTACCAACAATGATCGTCGGGTGACTTCCCATCGATTCGCAAAGAAAAAGAAGAGTGGCAATGTGCATTTATAAAATTCTAAAAATAAATCATTAGGCATCCTACTAATATTATAAATGCGAAAGTTTGGATGTTTGTTGTCGAATCACGCTTGAACCACAGGACGGATCGGGAAGAAACTTGGCACACATATAGGTTAGGCCCTGGAATAGGCCATAGGTTACTTTTTACCGCGAGAAAACACTTCATTCCTACGAGAAAACTCATTAAACGCGGGTGAAACCGTGGGGGAAAGCTAGTGAAGAATAAAAGTCTCGAAAATGAGAGGTACGATTACATTCCTAATCCGTACATTTTATTATTTTAGAAAACGGCGAGTCACCAAAAATGTCTTGATTGTATTTTTATTTATTTACCAAGATTTATTTATTTTTGCAGATACGTTTCACGTTACCCTTTCGCCAATTAAAGTGTGTACGTCCATTGTATATGCAGCTTTTCAATTTCAGTCCATCCATTTATCCATGTCCTGTGGTACAATAGCCCGCACAAGCGGCTGGACACTTTGACCTTGAGAGCGCTTTTATACTGTAGCAGTGGACCTTATGTGCTAGCCAGCTATATGTTCTGGCCACTGTACATTCATCCGATCGGCGGCGAGTGGTGTTTCAATAAAACAGATTGACTAATAATGAACACGACGCGGCTATCGCAGAGATCTGTCGTGAGAACTCCGGACCGTTAGTACAACTTTTACAACTCAGAGCTTTGGAGCCCTCAGACTGGAGGGTTTAAAATCTCGAGGGAAAGAAATAATTTATTAATTACAAGCAAGGAATGCTAGCCCTTCTTCTTTTGATAAAAAAAAGCTTAGGTTCCTCAAGATAAGACAAGAGTTAGACGAAAAACAAGTTTCCACAAAGAGCTATGCCGACGTTACTAAAGGAGAATTAAAAAATTATGCAGGTTATGTTTTACTGTCATGTTAAAGATTACATACGTGAGCAGAAGAAAAAAAATTACACGTAATTTTGACCATAGTTCAAATACTACGTTTACCCAATTGTGCTAAGATTGTCTTTGATAATTCACAATAGCTGAGACATTACGGCTATGTCAGCTCGCTTCGTGGCTCCAACAACAACACCGAGATTTACAACTGATACACTCAAAAGAAATCCACCCATTTCGGATTCGTCACGCAATTCGTCAATCAGTTCAACATCTGTATATCGTTTATTATCAAACTGCAACAGGTAACTTCGCTTTTCATTACTCTTTTCCAAAGACGACTTTCAGTGAGCAGTGGAAATAATACATCGATAGAATAGAATTTATAGCAGGTCCGTCGTCGTTGTGAAGATGTTATATCGTCCTCACTCCATTAAATGTCAATTTTTATAAAAAAAAGCACCTCTTTGCGTTCGCCGCTCGCATATTAATTCCTATAAAATTAATTACGATGACAAATCCATTAATTTAAATTGCTCCAAAACAGGTTCTAGCGATGTTTCCGATAGCCTGTAGATGATGTTGTTGAATAGCTTTTAACATTTGAACTCTGTTTAGAAGATTGCAGGTGTAAATATTTTTTTTATGTAATTAAACCACTTTCTCTCAGCATAGTATTGCGCTTTAGCATCTGTCTTTGCGTAATACATCACAGAAGATGTTTTTAATTAAGATAAAGCGGCCACTTGTGCCAGCTTAATGCATGCCATGATCATGCCGAATGACTTGCCACACTCAAGACAATTCGTTAATAATTGGTCAGGAGTATATATGACAAAGGTGCTAGTGAAATGTTCACAGCCATGGACCAAATGAAAGGAAAATTCTATGACTAGTCAAGAATTGAAGAAATTAGTCATGTTGGTAGCGCAAATATTTCTATGCTATATTTTGTGATTACTGGTTTAAAAACTGCACGAAAAAGATGCGTTACTGGAATGAAAACGGTAGAAATAGTTGATAAATCTGTTATAAAATTTGTGATAAAGACATGAATAATAAAAAATAAACTTTTTCAGTCATCAATTTGACCAAAAAACAGTCGTGTCCAGTCTCCAGACAAACTGCTATTAAGTAGCTGACGATGGAGCGAGACTATTGGAAATTGGCCGTGAATAAATCCTTTATGGGACCCGTTTTCTTATTTTGTGTCATTGCTATTCTCGACTGTCTGAAGCGTCGAGTGGAATTTGGTAACGTTGTAAGAATCTTGTATGTGGTATATAGCTAGACAATTAGTCTGTTGGTAAAATAATAAAAAATATCATGAAAGAACTTCAAGCACAACCTTCAGATGTTAAGATACAGGTGAAAAAATCGTATCCATCAAGAGCTCATAAACGTCTTCACTGAGAGGCTCGAGCCTACCTACCTAGTTTTATGTATACACACAGAAACACACCCCACACACACACACACTGATATATTTGTCTGTAACTACATTAAGTACTTACCTGACCAACTGCAACAATAATGTTATGTAATATAGTATACATTCCAGGGAAGAGGCTGATGTCCCACAACACAGGGAATCCTAGTGTGGGTATCAGTGCGCAACCTGGCTTATTGTCACCTTAGTTTTCAATAAAGATTTTTGTATTTTGTATTGTATTTTTGTATTTAGAGTGATAAGGCCTTAGTCGACCACGCTGGCCCAGTGCGGGTTGGTCGACTTCACACACAACCTTTGAATTTCTTCGCAGGAGTGTGCAGGTTTCATCACGATATTTTCCTTCATCGTAAGAGCGTCGAATAAACGTACATATGAATTCGAAATTCGACGTGGTGGGAATCGAACCCGCGACTCCCGGACGGGAGGCAGCGGCCCTAGCCACAAGACCACCGACGCTCTTTTTTGTAAAAATCGTATATATAGGCATCGTTAGTTTCGTTGCCATTGCCAGATTCACTGGCCCTGTTTTGTCGTAAACTTTGTATTAACTTTAACTAAGTATACATCGAATCAAATGCACACAAGATAGTGAAAATTACAGCAATTACGGCCGGCAAGTATTTCGAAAATGTTGACGCTATCTCGGTCTTTTGTCTTTTCGATGTTCAAGTAGGTTTAAAGTCGAATACAATGCGTGCTCAAACTCTTTGTTTACTTCAGCTATTGTTTGAGTCACATACCGGAAAATTACTCTTCTAACCACATAATTTACTTACACATAAGGCAGTTATGTGCTACCGTCTATTGTGTCTCCGGTCATCAAGAGAAGCCGTCGTCTTATTGGCCAAGTGAGGTGTACAAAGAGAGACAATGGTTTTTAGTACATGTATGAAAAACGGGCTGCTAGATAATGTATGTGGTTAGGTGTACAGTTAAAATTATACCTGAAGAGACAAAATCAGCAAACCGAAACGAATGGTGTATGTGATTGTTTGGATTGGCCCAGTGCGTGCTAGCACTCTCAACTCACTAGCGAATCCGGTATTATTATACTTGTCTCCTTCTATTCTGAATAACGAAATGCAATTCAATTGTTTTACTCCATATTGTTAACAACGCTATTTGCTATTCAAAGACTATTGAATTGAATGACTATTTGAATTCGATATAAGAGTTTTATAAACAAGTTAACTTAATAAAAAAACAAATTTGCAAGATGACTTCATCCAGAGAAAGTAAATTATTTGTTTAACTTGAAGGGTCCACTGCTGGACGTAGGCCTCCCCGAGGGTACGCCAAAGCGCACGATATCACTACTATGCGATAATATTCGCATAGTAGTGACAAACAGCAATAGAATACAGGGGTGGAATGGTCACAATCACAATATACTCGCAGAACACCAAGTTACTTCACACTGTAGAACGTTAAAAAACTTGGAGATGTCCGGCTGTCAAGCGTCACGGTTGGTGATCTTGCTTCACGCTTTGAAGAGTTAGCCTTTTTAATATGCACTGCCTTAGTTGGGCGACAACACGTATCCTCGACAAGTAAAAGTCCAGTGTCTCTGTGTGTGTGTCATTTGCGCAGAAGTTTTTCATCATCACCAGTCGATTAGGGTCGTTTCAAACAATAGGAATACTTAAATTTTGTAATATAATCTTTTTGTATTTGTTTTTTTGCTTTCATTTCGAATGAAGTGTCTCTTATTTATTTCTTTCAGCAATTTTCAATAAAGTCTCTACTATGTCTGAATACTAGCACGTAGAGACTTACAGTCTCGAAACTTCAGGGGGTGGACAGCGGGATGGAAGTTAGTGACTTCCCGCTGTCCACGTTAACGCACGTTTCGCTGCCCACTTTAACGGAGACAAAATAACGTGGTCAACGTGAATTGATCTATTATTTGTATTTGTGTATATATTTTTTTATCAACCGCTTCAATAGGAAATCCTGTTGCAAAAATTTGAGTTAGATGCTTGTCTTTAATAAAGAAGCCACCCGCCTCATCACCAGTCACCATGAGTGAGTGTCCCCGTCACGGCGGCTGGTTCTTGCCTCATGTGTAGATATCGCGATTGCTCTGATACGTGTAACGGAGTCTGCCAAACGTGGCCGAGTCGAGCGCCAAGTCTCTTTTTTATTGTTTTACACATAGTGGCTTTACAACATCGGCCGGTGAGTGCCCGACAGCCTGGAGTTGAGAAAGGTGATATTCTAGTTTTGTGTTTAGCCGAGTGGATTGTTTCTTTCTATGTCCATCCCAAACCTTTGTTATGTTTATTAGAAGAAGGTAATAATGAATTGGTAGAAGGAAAAGTTTACGCCTGCGAAGAGATTCAAAGGTAGTGTGTGAAGTAGACTAATAAACGCTGGGCTCGCGTGGTTGACTACAACCTTATCGCCCTAATCCATCCATCCATCCATCCCTGAGTAAGCTCCTCCCTTTTGGACATTAATGATGAATTGATAACACATTTTATTGAAATACTGTTGGATGTCTTTAATAAGTTTTATTTAATAATACCTCTGATAGCATATTGTCGGTGCAATGCATCCTGATGCAATTCACACTGACGAAATCTCGTCCATATTTATAGGCATTTTCGGGCAAGAATTTGATGTGCTGTTTGAAGCGTTTTATTTCTAGTATATTAAAAATATCTTATCAGTGAGTGTTTTTACACTTATGTGCCATCTGTGATGTCTTTTAGAATACATATTTAAATTCATGTCCAATTAGAGATTGTGGTAGGATTGTAAAAATACTTGATAATAATGAAGGTTGATACTTATATCTAACATTTTTCAAAGTAATTTTTTCATTCAAAGAAACATAGCCAATAACCATAATACCGAATTTTCTTGTCAACCCTAATTTCTGGCCCAATATTTTCGTGAATCCGAGTTATCCCAATAATCCGCCATAGCCCGGGCACAAAGGACGGAATTTGTCAAAAAAGTGGCCAGCCCCGCGGCTTGGCGGTGAAAACACTGTTATTATGCAAATCCGATGCCATCGCCCAAAGACCCACAGATGACTTAGGATGTCAAGAGAGTTAGGGCTACATGGAGAATCATAGAAGAGAAGAGAGTGCCAATGGAGATAAATCAAACTAAGTGTTGCCACTGTTGAGTGTACCTAAAATATAGAAATTGGTTAAACAAAATGTCAGATGGATTTCTTGTAGATCTGTCCATTTCCTTACAGTAATGACGCCCTTAGGTTTCAGTTTTTGGCTTCAATCATATGATAGCAGATTATGTACGCATATCTCGTTCAGAACTGAAAGTAATGATTTGCCTACGTAAGTAAATAAAGTAGTGGTTTACGGATGTAAAATAAATTAAGGTAGTTGTTTTACTGGTTCAATTAATTATTTTTTTCATTATTTTAAAATGGTAGAAAAATTTAGGGTGAATATGCAAGGTGTGTTTTTTTTGTTTAGTAATACTTATGTGTGAAATTAATACTTAGACGCGGACTTGATTGAACCGTGACTATTTATATGACAAAATCAAAATAGTATCACAGAATGTATAACTCCTTTTCTGAAGGCACTTGAAGTATTTTATTATTTTCTTCATCTCCATGTAGCCTTATTCCTTTCGTTTAACTCGGAGGGCGGTGACGGAATGTCAAAAATTTTCGCTTCGAAATTCAAAATGTGACTTGCGGGCGACGTGAGCCGAAATTACTCGAGTGAGTGATTCTCGCCTGCGGACAAATGGCGGGCCGCCGCGGTTTGAAATTCGAACCATATTTTCGTCGTTAGATGAGTCAACGCGTTCCAAGTTTGATTTGATTTTGTTTTCCGGCATTTTTATGAAAGTTTTAAAGGAAAAATGTCTAATAACTTGATGAACTTGAACTTTTCTGTTTAATGAATAAGAAAAACTGAAATGGTGGGAGAGCTTTTTTAGACTCAAAGGAATCAGACCCAATAAGCTTTGGTAACTTTGTTGGTTTACTCTTCGGTATATAAATATGCTTGCTTAACTACGCACCTTAACGAAAGTATGCATTTCTTAGTACCTACCCATTACTTAACCTATCATTTGAACCACCACCGTCTTAGTAGTTGCATTTTATTAGATCAATAAAAAACAATTCCCCTTATCCTACCTTAATACTAGCTTGTATTATAATAGAAGCACTTGTAATTTGAAATCTGTTCGCGACCGCTACTTGCGCCCGCGCAGCCTAGCCGTCTCAGCAAGTGTGACCGTTCCGCCACGTGAGTCCATTGCATTATTCATATACTTGGACGATGTAATTAAATGTCTTGGTGGTAAAAAGCACTGACACCTTCCTGTGGGATTTATAGGGGCACCTGATGATTTTATTGAGGTTGAAGACCTTTCAGATGTGGAGGGTTAGAAGCTTAGACGACCTTTTTGTTCTTTTTTTAATAGTACCTTGTGCATTACGTTACAGCCAGGAAATACACAAAATTTAAGTATTGGTACTATCTAATTTACCCCTTTGTACTAATTCACTCTTGGCTTACCTTGGGACGCAAGTGAATTCATCCCAAACGATTTTTTTGTTAGTGCTCCAAAAAGTCGTAACAATAATAACTGCTTCACCATCTTCATCCATACACAGGTCTCGAAGTAAACACCATTCAACAAAAAAGCACAAGAAACAAAAGCTAAGAGTAAAAACAAATACCTGAAGTAGACACGTAATGTTGCAATTATAGGTTGGTAGTTCTATTGGTAGTTAACTAAAGGCTTTACATCTTGCCAGTTAGAAAGTGAAGTGCTTCTACTGACTGCATGATGACTTCTGGCCTCTGGCTTCAGTAGTCTGTACCAATGTTCTATAAAAATAATACCGTTAGTGAGTCAATAGACGTAGAGTATGTAAAAACACTTAGCATTTAATTAATGGCTTAATCAAGCCAAGTAAGCTACGATTACTAGGACAATAGGTAATCGATATCGAGTCAGAACACAATACAAAAAACAGATTACGATATAAAAATCTTGAGACGATTCCGAGAAAATATAGGTTACTTGTGATATGTAACACGTCTGTCGCAGAACCGATGAGCGTTGGAGCCGACGGGTTCTCGAATGGAGACCGCGTCTTGGGAAACGTAGTGTGGAAGACCCACCTGCCAGGTGGACTGATGACCTGAGGAAGGTCGCTGGTGGTGGCTGGATGAGGAAAGCGGGTGATCGTGCGCTTTGGCGTGCCCTTGGGAGGACTACGTCCAGCAGTGGACTGCAATAATGAAAGCAAAGCTGAATGAGCTGCTGCTGCTGCTGCTGCTTAATAAGCTGATTGATTGATTAATTTATGATATGACCAATCATAGATTTGGATCATATTTAGTGTACTGTGTTTAAATTAAATAGTGTTGTTGATTGTCACTTCAGTACGTTTGTAATGCTCTGAATTTTGGTTGTTTAAAATAAAATCATAGAAGCCAGTTATGTTATACTGTAGTTTTGCTTTACTTATACGTACTGCTTACTCGCCTTGTGTCACTGTACTGTCTTGGTTTCATGGTATGGTGTAGACAAGCCTTCACATGGAGGAGTGTTCTTAGGGTGCCGAGTTGCGCTTGAGTTCTCCAAATGTCAAGTGCAGTAAGTACTTCCTATCTAATTATTTCACAGTTTCTTTTATTATGCCGTTTCCTGGTTTTTATTGTGTCAATAAAATATAATGCTAACGTTCAAATGCGTAATTAATTATACTAATTTAAAGTGATTGTTTGAAGGCTTTTACAATTTTCGGTGTTAATAAAGTAATGTTTTTGTCTACTAGCTTTCTGGTTTTATGAATTATTTATATCAATTCATACCAAATATATACTTACTCAATCAATCAGCCTATTGATGTCCACTGCTGGACGTAGGCCTCCCCGAGGGCACGCCAAATAGTAAGTATACGCCAGCGGGCATATACTTACTATTCAGTTTATTTTTTTTAATTTAGAATATACTCGTAAGTAAATAAAATGTTTATAATTGTTCCTATTAGGATTTAATATTGAAATAATCATGTGAAAATAATATTCAAGAAAATATAAAAATATGATACAGAAGAAAATCAACTGATGTAAATGCCATGGCCTTATAATTAAAAAAAACTGAACAATAAATATTTCTTGACTCCTCACATCGTTTATTTGCACACAAACTAATTAAAGAAGGATTTCGAGAGTAGAACATGAATCCAGATAAAAGACAGTAATAGTAGTGATTTGGAAACTTTTGAAGTAAAAAAAATAATCCGAAACTTCGCTCCTAAATCACGGGTGCTCCAATTAATGTACGCATTTAAAACTTGTAGTCCTGTAATTGCTTCAGATCTGCGGATTACAGGGATCAGCCTGTAATCTTTCGCAATTTTCGTTTAATCGTTCCAGTTTTAAAACGCCATTCACATGAGACCCTTCGTTGCAGTATCTCTTAGGTTCTCAGAAAGGCCTTTGGACTCTGGTTGTACGATAAGTCCCGGGACATTTGGACTTATGTGATAATGCTAGGGCAAGTTGAAGAAATTTGATAATTCGCGGTTAGGAAAACGATCGCTTTTAATAATAACTTAGGTCGCATTGTTGGTAAATTATCATTAGAACAAAAGTGGTGTGGAGCCGCCTTTTAAGTTACAATCTACTAGACGTTCAAAAAAGCATGTGTTTTCAGCCATCCGGTTGTATCGTAACACATAAAAATATCGCAAGTCAAATATATTTTTTATTCGATCGGTTGGTAAGTATTTCGAGATTTAAAATATTCTAAAATTTTATTGCTGATGTTACTTTGTGTTTAAATGATAAAAAAAAACCATTCGGGCGAAACAACCAATAAAAAATAATTATTTTTTAACATGTAACACGGAGCTCGGGGGAAACGTCCAATAACTCGATCCATTATCGTATGCAGGTTTCCGAATGACGAAATTTCGTTTGTTTCGTTAGAATAATACATTTATTTGAAAATACGATAATTATTATTCGTAGTGAGGTTTTGAAACTCGCTCAGAAGGCAATAATTTTGTTGTTGCACCATTAAAGTTAAATGCTTACTCCATAATGCTCAGGTACCAAAAAATAGGATTTACAAAAATTTAAATAATTTATAAGAATATAAACGACTCTATACCTATATAATTTGTCTACGACTCTACGAATTTCTCTGTAGGACAACTAAGACGGACATTTATCACAGCCTGTCAAAATCTAATTGTCCCGCCTTGCTAACCGCCGATTGTGACCGTAATTACACCCTTAATATTTTTTTAACTTTTTTCTACTCAAAATCAAATCGACTCGTAGATGTTTTTTGTTACCCTCAAAAGACGCAATTTAGATGAAATTCCAAGTATTTACATTTTATAGCTCGAGGCTTTGACAATATAAATGTTTACAGTCAGTCCCATTTAAGTTGTGGCTTGTAATAATATGTCTGAGTTTATTAAATTCCTTGTTAAATGAAAAAATCTAATTAACAAAAGGACAAAAGCGTTCACATGCGTTTTTAGAAACGCCAAAGGTGAAAATTTATAAAGACAATGGAGGAAAAAATGGAAGGATTTGTTCAGTTTTAAGACATTAATCATCACTAATAGAATATACTTTATTGCACACTAGGAACAAACAGAAAAGTAAAATTCAAACTTATAGTGTACAGATGGGTGGCCTTATTTCTAAGGTAGCAAGCAATGTCTTCCAGGCAACGCTGCTGGGGTAGATAATAAGTTAGGCCCAACAGCATGTGTCTTCCGAAGCTCTGATTCATTGGCTATAAAGTGATTCAACATGTAATGTCTTAAACATATAGAGGACGGTCTCACCAGGAGTCCAATCCAATAAATTTGTCACATACAATATTTAACGTAAACTGTGAAGTATTATAATGATAGCTAATGCACGAACTAAAGAACGACTATGGTCAGGCAGAAAACTGATTTCATAGATAAATTGGTAGCCGTTTAGTGAAATTACACGGTTTTTAATAGAAGGGATGCACAATGGGCGTTTCTAATGCACATCTAGAGGGTTGGGTTGCAACCACAGGAGTCTAAAATGAGGGTAGCTGCTTATTAAAAACAAATTTGGAAATATTTATGGTGAAGAAGCCATAAAATTTTCAAATTTATAACGAAAGATGTTCGGAAATACTGTAGAAACGTGAAAGGTGTAGCAGAAGGAGTAACGATTGTGTGTGAGACCATTAAAAAAACAGAGGTTGAACTGGAAGCAGCTCAAGAGGCTGTTGGAGAAGCTAGTGTAGCGTTAAAAAAAGAAAGCTAGCTAACCTGTGGTCGACGACCACAGGCGAAACGTGAAATTTAGGAGAACAGGGAAAGAGTTAGTTGAATTTGTCCGAACGGTATAATAAAAATTTAAAAGGGCCTAGAAATTGCCAAAGTATCAAAAAGTGAGCCGAGAGCCGGGTCTTGAGGGGACTCCGTCGATATAGTGTCGCTGAACTAGTGTTGTGTTGAGAGAGTGTATCGATGCAGGAAGGTGTAAAGACCGCGGAGTACCCCGGGAGAGTATAGCCAAACGGGAACCAAAAAAAGGTGGGCCAGAGAAACCTAAAGGGCCTTTTTAGAATTTAGAAAAAGGAATTTAGACAGAATTTGGCAAATAAAGATACAAAAAACAGGCTAAAAAATCCACGAGATGGGCAGTATCCCTGGGGGGACGCCGGTGCGCGGGTCTGCGGCACTCAGCCGGTACGGGTGCGGACGCACACAACACGGGGATCCAGGCACGTCCAATGCCCGGTGGCCTCAGGTGTCCGGAACCACCGCAAGAGATCGTGAAAGGCACGGAGGGACCCTCGTGCGTGCGTCGCAGAGGCCGGAAATACACTGTAAAGATTGACAAAGAAATAATCGCCATCCAACCAAGACAAAGAAAGAGAAAAGTGCGTCGATAAAAACCAGGAGGAAGACAACACAAGACTTACCCGGCTAGTCCAAATTAGGAGCCTATTTATTGTATTCCAAGGCTATTTACTAATATCTGATTATATTCATTTATTAATAGAGCGATTCACGTTTTGGAGTTCGATTCGAGAAAAAATCGCTCCTATCATCACCCAATGACACTTCGTAAAACAATAAACAATTTAGGAAAAGGTCAAACCAAGAAAATTTTAAATTTTAAAATGTGACATAAAAACCGGCCAAAAGAAAAAAGAATCATACCAAAAAGGTTATTAAAAAACCTGCAGTAATGCTGCACTAGTTATTAGGAGTTTCAGAAGATGTTAATATATTGGAAAAAATATCAAACCATAAAATACATTTTTTTGTTAACTTGCAGGAAATCGGTAGTTCATGTTTTTTTTTTTGACAAATTGATCAACCCCTTCAAACGCTAGAGGTATACAAAGACAAGTTAAAATTAGACATTCTCTCTACATGTGGAAAACATTATCCTCCATCCATATCATAAGCTCTTCGTTAACAGGGTTATTGTTATAAATACTAGTGAAATTTCAACATTATAGGTATATTTAGACCATTATTGAAAAAATTGACTGGAAAATATATAGGTACTGTAGCATCGGGCCTCGTTGGTCCGAGTGCTATGTAGTTTGATACTGGCGATAGTATTCTTTTTGCAATATATTCGTTCTCTTTTTAACTATTCAGTTTAGAAAGAGAACGATAGAAACTTCAGACGGGCTGGGGCCGTGGAAGTTTGACGTACTCATCTGGCGTCCGCCGTCGAGTGCGGACCATAGTATTATTTCTACTGCTAAAGTTATAAACAGTGCGTTTAAGTTATAAATAAAGTATCGTGTTATAAAAGTGTCTTTTATATTTAAAGTAGCGAGTTGTAGCCTAAGGAGGCTACAGCCGCTACAGTGGTGGAGACACCCAGACCTGGTACGCGCCCCCAAGCATAGAATTAATAACTAAATTTAAAGAGGAACTGTGAGTGTTAATTTTCCTCACCCTCTTTGAAGTGAGAGTGACAGCGGATAGAAGATTGCTGAATAGTTCTAGAATAGAACAAAAGAAAAACAAAAAGAAAATTGTTTGAAATAGAAGTGGAGAATACCAAGTAAGTGGAGAATATTAAATAAATAAGTGGAGAATATTAAATGATTATGGAGTCTGTCATATGCTTCAATGGCTTTCGCCAAGATTCTGAGGAATTCTTCAAACGCTTCAATCGATTGGCAATCCTCAAGAAATTGTCACAAGAAGAAAAGATGGCAGTGATAAGCACGTATTTGCAGGGGCCGGCTCTTTCTTTCTACAGAACGATAGAATCCCAGGCAAAAACTTATGAAGAGCTGGAGAAATTATTCAAGGAGGAATTCCCACCTCAGGAAAATTACGAGGAGCTTTTTTATCATGCCAGGCAGGAGAATAAAGAAGACGTGCTATCCTACTTTTATCGCCTTCAGGAGTTGGCTACGAAAGCAAAGATTGTTGGAGACGAGAAATTCATTAATCAATTTCTGAAGACTACAGAAGGCTTTTACAAACACAAATTGGTGGCCTCAATATATAGCACCAAAAAGGAACTCAGGAAGATGATTGACCAATTAATGATGATTTACGGCCCAAAGGAAGCAATCTCACCTACGCATCTGCCGTTAG
Source organism: Carpatolechia fugitivella (assembly GCA_951230895.1). Taxonomy (NCBI): domain Eukaryota; kingdom Metazoa; phylum Arthropoda; class Insecta; order Lepidoptera; family Gelechiidae; genus Carpatolechia; species Carpatolechia fugitivella. Next base: position 5,179,177 of record OX579660.1, read on the forward strand.
GACTGGAAGGTTTCAGTCGGCCAATGGGCGTACTGCATGACCCCCATTTGGCTCAACCAAGCGGCTCTGTGGGTGAACGGCAGTTATACACACCGCCCAGGTGGGCGTACGGAACGCCATCTGCACGGGGAGAGGTAGGGGTACTCCCAGCGGGTATCCCTCAGGTTAGAAATCTAGATGCAGCGAACGTGGAGAGGCCACGCTATGCACCGGCTTCTTCTGCTCCTGGTACTCCAGTACGCAGAGAATACAACTTAAGACCGAGGGTAAGGTTCGACCAGTCACAAGATTTCCGGCGGCAGAATTCGGGAAACTCCAGGCGGCTGCCCTAAGCGCCACGACCGAGGCGGCCGAGAGACGAGTGGCGACATCGTTGGCAGGGTCGCAGACGGAAGACATAGTTTTTAAGCCTATATCTTTGAATAATGTTAAAGTTAGGCCCATAATAAAGATTAGTTATAAGAATTTTTCTTTTCCAGCTTTAATAGATTCTGGCGCGAGTGTGTCGTGCATTAATTCATCTATTATTAAGGATGACCCTTTTGATAAGGAAGCAGTATTTTTGCAGTCAGTCAACGGGCAGAGACTTTCTTCCCTAGGTAAAATAACATGTTCCTTTCAGATAAATAACGAGCAATACTCGTCAACCTTTGTTGTTGTTAAGGATCTTGCTTGTTCCGTTATTTTGGGGCAGGATTTTTTGTGTTCTCATGGAGGAATAGTTGATTTTTCTTCGGCGAGAATAATTTTGGGGAAAAGTGCTGTCGATTTTGTTTCCGATGACAGCATGTCTTTTATTTTCCAGTCGGCTGTCAGCTGCGATGAAATTTGTACTTCGTTTTTTGAAAGTGACGTCGAACAAAAGTCTTCTTCGATAAGGGTCGACTCACACTTATCGAATTTGTCGCTACGTGATTATATCCATTTTGTATCTTTGGATGATAGTTGTGAATTCAATATCAATTCTAAGGAAGATTTTATTGTAGGTTGCGATTTAGATATTAACGATAGGGAGGTTTTATTAGGTTTGTTGGACCGGAATAAGGATAGGTTTGCCTTTGACTCTTCACAGTTAGGACGGTGCGACATCGTGGATGTGGATATAAAAACCTTGAACGAGCAACCCATTTCTTCGAGGCCTTATAGAGTTTCTCCGGCACAGAGGGAAATTATTGATAAACAGGTGGAAGAGATGCTTCGTCTTGACGTTATTGAAGAATCTAACAGTTCTTATGCGTCGCCGGTGGTGTTGGTGAAGAAACCAGATGATTCTTGGAGGTTTTGTATCGATTATAGGCGTTTGAATAAAATCATCGTTACAGATAACTATCCTATTCCAGCTATAAATGATCTCATTGGATATTTGGCGAATGCTAGGTATTTTGCAGAATTGGACCTCAATTCTGGTTATTGGCAAACTAGTATTCGAGAGGGAAGGCATAAGACAGCTTTTATTACTCCTACTGGACTTTATCAATTTAAGGTAGTTCCTTTTGGGTTGAAAACCAGCCAAGCAGTTTTCCAGCGCATGATGGATAAGGCGATAGGGGATTTACGATATAAAAATGCTGTTGTATATGTCGATAATATAATAGTTTATGGCAAGACATTCGAAGAGTTTACGAATTCGTTGTCTAAGCTATTTGAGCGTTTCCGCGCAGCTAATTTAACTTTCAAGCCATCTAAATGTAAATTTGGGTTAACAGAATTAAATGTTTTAGGCTACCACATTTCGGGTAATGGTATAAAACCTGATCTGACCAAAATTGAGTCTATTCGCAATGTTGTTGAGCCTAAATGCACTAAGGATGTTAAAAAACTCTTGGGTTTATTTTCCTATTATCGTAAATTTGTGGAAAATTTTGCGGAAATTACCTTACCTTTAGTAAAATTGCTTAAAAAAGGGGTTAAATTCATTTGGTCTGATAATTGCCAACATGCTTTTAATTTAATTAAAGATAAATTGGTGAATCCCCCGATATTGAGGTATTTTCAGGCGAATAACAATATTGTAACGCGTTTGATGGTTGATGCATCAGACGAGGCTTTAGGAGCAACGCTGATGCAGGAATTTGAAGGAGTCATGCATCCCATTGCTTACGCTTCAAGGAAATTGTCATCTGCGGAAGTCCGTTACTCAGTAACAGAACGCGAATGTCTTTCTTTGGTTTGGGCGTTAAAATATTTTAGAACTTATTTATGGGGCTCTTCTTTTCAAGTAGCTACGGATCATAAAGCTCTTTGTTGGTTACAGTCTAAAAAAGATATGACGGGACGTTTAGCTCGGTGGGCACTTGCAATCCAAGAGTGGGATTTCCAAATAGTTTTTTGTCATGGTAAAGATAATGTGGTTGCTGATTTTTTGAGTAGGAATCCGTTGGTTCCAGTGGAACCTGACCCTTATATTTCGGATTTCAAACATGACGGTTTGGAAATTTTTCGAATTGAGTCAACTTCAATTCATGACAGGCAAATGTCTGACAGTTTTTGTCGTAATGTAATTAATATTTTGGAGCGGAATCATGGACATAAAGGTTTTTTCTTAAGAAATAGGTTGTTGTATAAAAGAGTTTTGAGACAGGGTGTTTTGAAAGATGTTCTTGTCTTACCAGGTAGTTTGTTTACAGATGTGATGAAGGAGTTGCATGATGATGCGTGGACAGGTGGTCATTTAGGGTTTTCTAAGACCTTAAGTAGGTTTCGCTCTAGATTCTTCATGTCTAATGCGGATAAAGAGATTGAATTGTATATCCGTTCTTGTATTTTATGCCAAGAAAGAAAAGGAGGTATCACCTTAGCACCATTGTTGCCTATTTCGGTGTCAGGTTTGATGGAAAAGGTTGGTGTCGATGTTGTTGGTCCTTTTCGAACTTCTTCTCAGGGCAATAGATTTGTCATTGTTGCTTTGGAGTATGTTTCTCGCTATGCTGTTTGTAAAGCTGTTCCTCGTGTTACGTCTGACGTCATTGTAGATTTTCTCACAGATGAGATATTCTGTAGGTTTGGAGGAGTTCAAGAGATTGTTACCGATCGAGGTACGGTTTTTACTTCAAGGTTGGTGAAAGAAGCGGTTGAGTTTTTTGGTGCTAGGCTTATCCATACTACTTCTTTTCATCCACAGACGAATGGCCTAGTTGAACGTTTTAATAGGACGCTCCTTTCTATGCTTTCTAAGTTTATATCTTCCGACCAGCGTGATTGGTGCCGTTATCTTTCGATGTTGGTTTTTTCTTATAATTCTAGTACCCAAGCTTCGACAGGGGTAATTCCTCATCTTCTTTTGTATGGTAGGGAACCGCGTACGGTACTTGATATGGATTTAGGAATTAATGGGACTGAAAATGTTAACACTTTGAACCAAAAAATTGACTTGGTTAGAGACTTATCTCGGCGGGCGATTTCCGGGATTAATAAAGCACATTTTAGACAAAAAAGGCTATTTGACAAAAATACGGTAGTAAAACAGTTTGAACCTAATGATTTGGTCTTGCTTTATTCTCCTAAACGTGTTACCGGAAGAACTTACAAATTATGTAGACTATTTAAAGGTCCATTTGTTATCGTAAGACGCGTAAATGACCGTAACTATATTATTCGAAAAACGGGTAGGTCAACTCGTACTTATTTGGTTCATGTAAATAGATTGAAAAAGTTTTATGTTCGCTAAAGATTTAAAAAAAAATTTCTTCTTCTAGTTTGGAAAAGATTTCACGTTGGTGTTGGAATCATTAAAGTTGGAAAGGGAAATAGTTTCAAAAATGACAGATATTTTCTTTGTTTAATTCTTGACAGTTCAACTATTTGAATGTTTAGTCTGTTATAAATACTTCTTGGAGTAAAATGGCGATCCGTTTCGTCAAAGATAAAGTGTCATGTCTTGGTCTGTCACTTTTGTAAACAGATGTTTACGTATTTATTTTTATTTATATTTTATTGAATTCCCTTTTATTGTATTGAGGTAGGTAATTTCTTTTGGGGTTATGCTTAGGTGACCTGCATAATACAAAATAAAACATAAATGCATTATTGTCACTAGTTTTTACGAATTGTTTGTATCTTTTTCTAAGTGGTTTGGTAGATGAGGTAGTTGAGGTTTCGTGTACGATGATTAGGTTGAGATCGTTTGCGCTGTAAGTTGGCTGATTAGGCACAGTTGATACACCTGCTTTAAGAGACATAGGAGCTTTGTAGGGTGGTCTGTTTAGGATCACACGTATTCTATCTGTCCTTTTCTAGGTTAGTAAAAGGTTGAGATTTCTATGAGTTATGATGAGGTATGGAGTTAGGATATGGGAAGAAGTGATAGGTAATTTTTTTCAATTCATTATATATACCAATCCAAGTTGTTGTCATTTTCAAATCCACATATTTAATAATTTGAATATGATATTGTATCTTGTAAGAAGGCATTCATGTAATGTACTTGTATCTTAGACTAAATAATTATTTTTCTTCCTAGTCGCTAGTTATCTGGATATTGTTGTTACTATAATAGGATTAATACATATAAAAAACAATTTTTATATGTATTAATCCTATTATTTGTTTCATGTGCGGGCTGATAAAACTTTTATATTTAAACAACAATTAATATTTTCTTCTACACCTCCTTACTGACGCGAGATGTACTTCAGGACATCAGTGATGCCTGAATGAAAAGAAAATAATTTTTCATATTAAAAAACAACATTTATATCTTAGCTCTTCTGATTGTTTTTTCTATATGTTAACTTCTCTTTCTTTGGAAACATAGCTTCAATTTTAACACCTTAACTTCTTTTTCTATTTTGCTTTTAAATTAAATATAATTTAATTCTTGAGATTCTTGAGTATTGTGATTGGTGTTAACATTGTTTTGATTATCTTGATTTAATTTTTTTATCGTTAACTTAAATGTTTTAAATTTCATTTTAAATTTTGCATGCTATGTCTTTGAAGAATTTTATAGATTCAGGTTAGGGTTTGCATTTTGTAATTGAGGTAGCTGTTAGCTTTGGTTTAGGATGGTAAGATATGGGTCCTGTTTTAAGTATTTTTGGAGAGGTTTTTTATTTAGAAAAATTATTAGAAAATATTTTTCTGGTAATTAGACTTTAGCTAAGTCCAGGATCTAAGTCTTCCATTGTTTTTTTTTTTATTAGATTTTTATTAAGTGAATTTTTCCCTCTCTTAGGTAGGTAGTTAGTTACTAGTAGATTGTAACTAGCAAAAAAATTTTTTGGGTCCTCAACCAAAAAAATTTTTTCAGGGGAGACCGAGGGTAGTTGTAGCATCGGGCCTCGTTGGTCCGAGTGCTATGTAGTTTGATACTGGCGATAGTATTCTTTTTGCAATATATTCGTTCTCTTTTTAACTATTCAGTTTATAAAGAGAACGATAGAAACTTCAGACGGGCTGGGGCCGTGGAAGTTTGACGTACTCATCTGGCGTCCGCCGTCGAGTGCGGACCATAGTATTATTTCTAGTGCTAAAGTTATAAACAGTGCGTTTAAGTTATAAATAAAGTATCGTGTTATAAAAGTGTCTTTTATATTTAAAGTAGCGAGTTGTAGCCAAGGAGGCTACAGCCGCTACAGTACCTATCTGAAATGACAGTTACGCGTATTAGCTGAAAGTCTTCAAATTTCTTGAAAGTGAAATCTTCTTAGCAAAATCTGATAAATCTAACAAAGATTTAGACTCTTTTACTTACTGGAAAGTCAGTAAACATAAATAAACATTGCGGTCGGCAAGTGTAAGTAAACGAGATGGGGATAATGTTTCCAATCTGCATAAGCAGGCAATTAATTGCATGAATACCTAATTATACTTTTATAAAGTGGTAACCAACACCGGTGCAGCCATTTTATAATCTTAACGAATATTACTATACTTAATGTTTCTAGTTTGATAGGCGTAATTAATTTAAAATATGGTGATGTTTTTTCCATTACAAAAGGTGGCTTTTGCAAAAATTACTTTTCTGTAAATATAATTGAGCCAGATGAAAACAGAACTCTTCAGTCCATACTTTTTGTTACTATTATGCCTTAGATTTTTCAACTTGTTCCCGCTGTCCACGGATTTTTCAGGGTTCTTCAGTGAGCGGCAAAGGAACCGTCTACCATTTCTTCACCTTCTTCGTTTCTATGACACTTAAAAGACTGGCTGGTACAAAGTGGTTGGAAAGACCGGGATAGATGGTATAACCTGAAGGAGGCCTGTACTTTAGCCTACACCTTAGAAAATGGCTGAATAAGAAGAAGAACCACAACTCCACCTCTCATCAGTTTTTCGTCTATCAACTTTAATAACCAACTATGGTCCACCAAAACTCAGCGTCCTACAAAAAGTGATTAGAAACCCATTGGACGTTCAGAATTGTGTTCTGTCCGACTATCAATCACACGGTTCTAATTATAGGGATTAAGGGTGCAGTCGTTGGCCGATGGCTCAGGTACGGAGGATAATGGGTTCGAAGCCGGGTTGTTAATAGATCCAAAGGAGACCGAATTAAAGAGTTTTTAATCAACGCTTTATTGCGTGAGACGGTGATGCTGTTCGAGCTTTGTCGTGTATTTTTTAGGGGTAGTTATTATGAACGTATCATCAATCTCGTGAGCAATTTGTAATTCTGTTTGTAACTACTTTCTTTAAAAACACAAAACCTCTGGGGTGGTAGATCAGCCCATGAAACTGAACAACTTTTGTTCAACAAATAAAAAAAAATGTCAATTTTTTTTTTAGATTCTGTTGAACTTCTAGAACAAAAGTTAATACCACCCGAGAGGTTCTGCGTTATTTTGCAAATACGTTGTATTTCTCCTTCTTTTTTTTGAAGCAGTATGATAAAAATCTCCTATGCTTGGAAAAAAAACCTCCATTTGAAAATTTACTTCTTTCTGGCGTTCTTCAGCAAAAATATAACAAGGCTAACTACTTGCTACTGGCTACTTTAGGCACCAAAATTATACATTTTCTTTTCAAATTACGAATTAACGTGCAAAGATAGAGTTTTTTTAGTTTAACTGCTAGTCTCTAACACGGCCATCATTTACTGTTCTCATCTCCACCGCAAATGAAAGTTGAAACCCTTTCATTTATTTTTTTAAATGCATAAATCTCACGCAAGCTTACACCAAACTTAACCACACTTAAAAAAAATAACAAAAACAAAATCGGAGGCACGAAAAAGGCTGCTATTTGTGGTCGCAGTTTACTGGGGACGCACCTTTATACTATTTTTGTGGAAAAAGTACTGCTGTCGGCAATATTGCTGTACAATGCCGCATTGTCTCTGTATTTGATTTAAAGTTTGGAAACAGAAGTGCAGTGGAAATAAAAATCGGTTACTATGGATTCAGATGGTTAATCAAACTTAATGTTTTGAACGAATTTTGTGCTCATCCCCTAAACGTTTGTGTCCAACAACATGCCATTACTTGATTATTAATTGGGCGTAAACTTTTGGGCACGAGACGAAGCCTTGATTACTTTGATTGTACATTCAGATCTGATGGATGATTTCTTCAAATGGAACCATTTACTTAATTTTCACAAAATAATAATGGACTTCTCCCATTCGGGAGATGCGGGTTTGCACCCCTCCATGTACCAATATGTTTTAAAATTATAATAATTAATATGCTAAGAAAACATCATAAATGAAAGTGCAGTTTCCTGCGAAGAAATTCAAAGGTTGTGTGAACTTGTGTGTAACGATGATCAACCCGCACTAGGCAAGTGTGGTTGATCGACAAGGCTTGATCGCTCTAATTCAGGGTAAGCTCGAGCCTTTTGATTAGGATGTATTATGAGCTACTGATGAGTAATGGTCTTGAAAAGCAAAAACATAAAATCTATGAAAACGTATCAGCTATTTTAAAAATCTTACGCATCACAGTTTTGTGACACACAGGTGTGATAGAGATTAAAATAATTTACCCTTAATATGGATTTATTGCACCCAACCACACCTTCTTTCAAAAGACAAACAGACCGGGCTTAGACATGTTGAAGCAACAACTGTCAATACTCATTATAAAGAACAGAACATAATGATGATAAAATACAAGCGACAACGCGTGTTAAACGAAAGCTTTCATAAAAATATCCCCCAACCGAAATAGAAGGCAAATTGACAGATGACAAATAAGACCGTTAACACTACGGTCACGGCAGCCGACAACCAAAACACGTAGACCTTCCGAACAACAAACAAGATACCCATATTCATACGTATAATGCAAGGGAAGAGACAATAGAAGAGATCAGTATTTTCTGGCTTATAGCAGTAAATATTTCTACCAGGACTAAATGTGATAAAATACATCAAGACGTTGTCGTTATAGCAAGATAGATGGCCACCCTGTGGTACAAAACATTCCTATGAACAACAAGATTAGAATAGATGGATGTTTTGTACACATTGTCAGATACTAAATTAAGGTCTTTGTTATGTAAATCAGAGCATATTAAGAAACACATCGTGATGGATAATGATAGGTAAACGAACTTATTATAATCTCTAAACTTAAGTGAAGGGTTTTTAATCCTTAGTAACGCAGAAGTTACTATGGCCAAAGACTTCTTGCTTCTAGTAGATTATGCAACCGAAAAAGAAATAAATAGGCTACACCCATGAGCCATTTCTGACATATTTTGGAAAATACTAAAGCCGAGAAAAAAGTACTAAAATCTCCTCAAAAAGTAATAGATAGGTATAAGTTTTTTTTATAGTCAATAGAAAAAAAAATACTTCCAAAATAAACGTTCACTAATATCCCTCGAGAAACACCTACTGTAATCCATCCATCTCTTGAATCACAATCCTGCATCTGCAATAAAACAAAACATCACAAACATCACAATGACGAACTTGCATTAGCACTAAATTTCTAAAGTGAGAAAACTCATTACCCGTGAAGTTAGGAGTACAACGCCCTACGCCAACAAATATCTTTGAAAATCTTTGGTAAACTTGAATCCTGGAGCCAAAATATGGGAGTTTTAATTAGTCTGTGGCATTGTCCGAATAAAAAGGGATCGGGGAATGTAGAGGCAACTACAATTGAGACAAAGGGCAAAGAGGTCGACCCTTCTAGAGTGTATGGGTGTGGCAAGCTTAAATTTTCGCATTGACAGCCGAAACGGCCTCGAGGGACTGTGGAGCCGAGACGTGCTTTTAGTGCCTTTATTCGTTATGGTTAATGCGCCAACTAGTTTACGAGAGGTTATTTGTGCCCTCTGAGGGAGCAAGAGTTAGGGACCAGGTAAGGTTATCGTCGCTTGATGTACGAGAATACCTTTTTTTTCTTGGTTGCATTGTCGTAATCCGTTGGTATGTTGCACTTGTTACGAAGAAAGTTATTGAATGTGGTGATCGAGGTTCTGGTTTTGTGTCACTTAGAAACTCTTATCTTATTGGTTATACATTTTTACCCATGTGAAGAAACTTAGGCGTATTACCATTGATAAAGAAATAAATGACACGTCATCAGTTTGAATAATTTACTCATTTCAATAATCCACTTTTGTCAATTTATCAAGATAACACCAGGTTTACACCATAAATTGTTAATCACGCTATACCTATAAATGTGAAAATATATTTAGATGTTTGTTCCGTTTTCACGCCTAAACTACTAAACGGATTTGGATGAAATTTAGAATAGAGATAGATTGTACTCTGGATTAACACATAGGATACTTTTGACGGGAAAAAGGTTTATTCCCAGTATTCCCACGGGAAGAATTCTACACAACGCGAGCGTAGCCGCGGGCGGAAAGCTAGTATCAAATATTTATAAAAGCCCTTTTAAATTTATCTTTTTATAAAGCAAATATCATATATTTAAGCTTTTGTACTAATTTTATAAATCAGATATAAAATGATAATTATAAATCTACCATAATCAAAACGTCAATGACGAGTCAACGAGAGAAATAGATCCCTATTTCAACGAGAGAAATAGATCCCTATTTAGGGTTAGTTGCATTTAAAGTTATGGTAACTAGTATAATACTCACCAAAAGTCGTGGTTATATCAATGAGAAATGGTTTAATTAAGTAGTTTGTTAGATATAAAATCCCAAAGGAGCCATTGATATAAATTTACAAAAAAGACACCAGACAGAATAAAGAATAAAGTAACTACTCATCTAGTACAGAAGCAAAAATAATTAAAACAATATTCATAACATCGTGATAAAACCTGCAAAGTCCTGCAAACTGTTTCAGTTTGGCGAAATGTGTTTGTGTATGCCAAATGTAACACTTTTTGCAAAAAAAAAAAATTTAAAGGTCGTGTGTGAAGTCGACCAACCCGCACGCCCAGTGGTCAACTAAGGCCTAATTGCCCTAATTCAGGGTAGGCTCGAACCCCTCGGTGGGGACGTATATGAGCTGTTGACGACATAACCTTCAAAACAAAAAAATATATTATGAAATCACAAGTTTTATTGGAACCAGCTAAACCGTCTGTCATGGATCATGGTTTTTTTTTGTAACTGTTACTTCCACCAGTAACAGTTTCATTTTGAGGGCATTACTATTACCACTAACCGGGATTGGCTATACATCAAGAGTTGTACCAAAATTACGTGTATTGTTCACAACACGGTGCGGGCGCCATTCTCTCCCTTAAATGCATTTGCGTCAAGACACAATCAAAACAATGCCAATACAGTTCTGACAAGAAAGACTTTTAGACAAATGACGTGTTTTATCTTCTTATCTTGGAAAATACTCACAAATTAAAGATCAAATTCTTCAAAATTAACATATTTTATTTGTGTTTTTTACAATTTAAAATATTTCGTTCTTCAACTCTAGATCGAGTCATATAATATTGTAAGATATTTTTACAAAATTTGAAACTTCAGAAGAGTAGTTAAGCTACAACAACCCAATTTGACAAAGAAAAGCTACCCACATAATAATATTGAATTGTATCCAATGCATAAACAAAATAAACAATGTCTAACCTAATTCTTTCACTTTTAAGAATTTTCTACTGATACGATCGACCTATTAGACAAGATTATCCAGGAAGATAAACTGCCACTCAGTACCCCAATAGATGAACTAAGTGCAATTTCTCCCGAACCCCATACAAACATTATGTGTCACTGGGCATTAAGGAGTGTCGTGCACTAAGCAATATTGACGTGTTCATTATGGCCATTGTCTTTGGGGCAGGATGGGGTCGTATTGGGAAGCGCTTTCGTAATCGAATCGACGAAGGCATTGGTCGTAAAGTAGATGAATTTATTTTTCAGTATTCTTATTTTAAAGCCCGGCTCGAGCCCCTCGGTGGGGACGTATATGAGCTGTTGATGATGATGATTATTGATCATTCTTATTTTTACGTACACTTGTGATAAATGTTTAAACTGCTCTTTTAATTTTAAACTTTCGCAGTCTCAATTCATAAAAAAACCTACCTATCTGTCAGTCTTCAAGTTTAAAAACTGATGTGTGTCAATCATTTAAATGCTATATTAAATTTAAAAATTTTAGGTTTTGGTTCTCGTGTATAGAAATCTCACGGAACAAAATAAATCTAAACATATTATAGCAAAATAATAATTGTAGAACTTTGTGAAAATATATTTGGATGTTTGGATGTTTGTTCCGCCTTCACGCTTGAAGTATTCGACGGATTTGGATGAAATTTGGAATGGAGATAGTTTGTAATTTGGATTAATTCATATGATACTTTTCACGGGAAAGTCTTATTCCACGGGAAAATCTTACACAACGTGAGCTCAGTAGGTATAGGGTGGACCGCTAGTAAGCTAAAACTTTTTAACATGTGGCATGCATGTTTCAAATCAGTAACAAAATATGAAGTTATTTCCAATATATTATATTGAATGAAGGTTCCAAAATGATCAAAATCTTTGTCGTCGTTGTCGTCATCTTCGTATAGGCTTCGAATACTCCCTAATCCTCCATTTGCCTCAAGGCGAAAACTCTTACTCAATATTTGTATGTAATGTATGTTAAACAGATGCTATTTTGGACAGACAACACTGTATCATTAAAGTCGTTTGTATACGTCTCAAAACCTCTAGAGAACTTTCAAAACAACCAGTCCTACAAATCATCACACCTTATAATTAAACTAGACACAGTCAAAAGAAAAATGTTACAAGTTATAAAATAAAAATCTAACATACTTCTTATTTTTAACCTAAATAGAGGAAATAATAATGAATAAATAATGGTGTGTGCAGTGGTATGATTTGGTTTTCCTGTGGGAATAAAATGTTTTTCCATGGTGAACTGATATTGTATATTTCCTTGTCAAATTTTTTCAAGATTTAATAAAGTATACCAAATATAATAGCTTCAGAATTCAATGAATCCAAAGTGCAGTTTATACACAAGTTTGAATTGAACTCGATTGAAAAATATTTCGCCATTTAACTTTAATGGAATTAACAAAATAACAAGGAATACTATACTCCACCGCGGGAGCAAAATAATATGAAACTAATGCGAATGGTCCAGGCTGACAGCATTAAAGCCCAAGTCACACAGATGCGGGAGCGGTGCGGTCCAGGGCCGGGACACGCGGGACGGCGCCCCCGGCACAGCTCTGTGTGACTTGGGCTTAAAACTGACAAAATTCAGCTAAGTCATCATCACCAGCTTATGTTCGTCCCCACCAAGGGGCTCGACCTGCTGTATTAGGCTGATCAGGCCTTAGAGCTAAAATGCAGTCTAATTATCTAGACACGTACCCACCAACCTATTTTTAGGGTTCCATACACCTATAGTTTCGCCATGTCCGTCTGTCTGTCTGTCTGTCCATCCGCTCAGAGACTCTTAGTACTAGAAGTCTGTAATTTGGCATGGATATACATCATGCCGACAAAGCTAAAGAATAAAATAATTTAAGGATTTTTTTATGCTTTCTCTGGTACACTTGAAGTGGGGATTATTTTTTTTATTCACGACTACCTTATATAATAGGGGTTTAGTGTACGTTTCAGAAATATTTCGTTTTGAAGTGCTCATTTTTGTTGGAGTGAAGTGCCCCACACCCCCCCCCCCCCCCCCCTACCGGCGAAACCGTTGTATTTGGAAATGTGAAAAAATTTACGATGTAGATGATGAATTTAAAAGGAAAATTATCAACATCAAATAGGCTTTACAGGTTATCGAATAATTGACCAACTTATAACAAGTAAGAAATTTGGTACTACAAATATCATAAAAAATATTTTGATGAATGTTAACTGTCTTAGTACTGTCTTAGTATCTTTGGAAGAGACCTATACTCAGCATTGGGTAGTCATAGGTTGAAGAAGAAGAAGAAGAAGAGAACTGTCTTAGTAGTATTGGACAACAACGGACACTTTGCGTGGCCTGACACGTGCTTAGCCGTTTTTTTTATTAGGTTCTGTATCTCCGGCTTAACTTGTTATGATTTACTGGCCCAATTCGGCCCCTAAGTTCTTGTGGACAGTGCAGCTATCTGATCAAACGGGCCATAAATAATACTTGGACTGTATTTATCAAGTATTTATCAAGACACCGCGAAACTCAAGTAATGGGACGATTTATGGCCGGGAAAAATTGTGCCCCGAGCCATTTGGATGATAGCAATTTTCTTAGAAAGTAGCTTGGAAATGAATGCTTACCTCGTTAATTTATTTATTTACCGCTGCGCTTTTAGTGATGGTAGGTGTAAGAACAAATAGACATGGTGAAAATAATAATCATAATAATAAAATATTTAGTATAAATAAGAAATAATGATAAAGTATTATGAAGGTTTTGTTTGATTTAGAAACATCTGGTGGAGATCATTTAACTACTTTTTCCTATAATCCCCACTAGCATTATGTTGGGGATATCAGTGAGGAAAATGAACAATTCGTGAAAACAATACACGAAAATGCAGCTTAAAAAATAAATATATAAATGTCTCCATCAACGATATTGAAATTATTATTTAAGTCAACCAATCAGCCTATTGAAGTCCACTGCTGGACATAGGCCGCCCCAAGGGCACGATCACCCGCTTTCCTCATCCAACCACCACCAGCGAGTTTCCTCAGGTCATCAATTCACCTGGCAGTCCTATTTTTTTGTGAAAAGGATGAAATTGCATTACTTATTTCCGCAGCATAATTACCAAAACAGAAACGACCACCGTTTCAGGAAACACATTATGCCTAATTGCAAAAAAATGTTCTAAAAAGGCCACTCTCACCAACATCATAACCACTCGAAGTTAACAGGCGTTAAAGAATTTTAAATAATAAAGTAATAACCTCGTCGAATGACAGGAAAGAAGGGGCAATATTAACATTAAAACGGTCGCACAATTACAACGTGATTAGTGTGTCGCTTCGGCGACGGCGACGACTGAATTCATTAGTTCAGCTCACCTGATTTTATTTAATTAAAATGAACTTACGTATATGCTGGGGCCGGTTCCAAGAATGTTGTCTGTTGTTAGACTATTGTTAAGTTAACTGCTGTTTAAAAAAAGCTCGAAGAACGATTATTAGGAAACTTCTCTAACCTGAACGCAGACTTACAAGAAACTCGGTGTTTTTATCAACGTGTTTTTATGTGCAATTTACAATATTGTACATTATTATTTGACATGTCTTAGAAAGGTGAGTAAATAACAGCCGGTATATGTTTTCAGAATTATACAACAAAATAAAAAAAAAACTGTGTTGTCTTTTAGTGTAGTGTAGTGTGACGGCTCCGTAGCCCAGGTGGTAGTGTATCTGCCTCCGACGCACAGGGGGTCGCAGGTTCGAATCCCGCCCAGGGCAAACATTCGTGTGATAAGCACTTGTGTTTGCCCTGTGTCTGGTTGTTGTTTATCTATATATCAATCAATCAATCAATCAGCCTATTGCGGTCCACTGCTGGACGTAGGCCTCCCCAATCTATATCTATTTATGTAATGTAAGGTCGACCAAGAAAGTGGCTTACCATTTTTCATTCAATTTCCTAGTTATCAAAAATTTCAATAAGGTTTATACTCGATATCTGACTGATCGTTCTGCAAACGAAAATAATCTTTGTTGTTCTATAATTTGCAACTGACATTCAACATTAGGGTGGTAAACCAATTTATTGGTCGACTTTACATGTCAGCTGTCTGATACCCATAGTACAAGCTCTGCTTTGTTTGGGATCAGATGGCCGTGTGTGAAGATGTCCCCCCCACATGTTTATTTATTTAGTGTTTCCATCCTGGTGGCACCAAGCCTTGGACGATAAGGAAGAAAAACGTCCCAACTTGTAGTGAAATGTCTCGCCGCTGGCCAACGAAGCGTCTCGTTGGGAACGAGCGTTGTCGCCCGTCGCATCTGTATTTATATGTTAATTACTCTATGCTACTTAAATCGGAGTGTGACGAGGAGGAAACATACATACATATTATGACAGAGCTGTAAGAGAAAGTTAAATCATAAATAGAACTAGATTATAAAATCATACCCATAATCATCAATATCAGCTTCTTAGGTATAGTTTAAGTATCTCTGTTTATAAACAAATGGAAGATTTGTAAATACTATAATAATTTAATTATCACCTGGGTCATTCCTGGTGCAAAGGTTGTCTGTCGCCATCCAATGTGTTGGGCTCCTTTGCGCCGGGGATGGCAAGGGGCGGCCTTTTTAACTGACGAGGTACTTTGTTACCAATTTTATTTGAAATTTTTATTTGACCATTGTAAATTATCATTATTTATTGTTTTTTATTATCACCAGATTTCCTGAACATTTTTCATTGCTTAGCCTGATTAAGTGTGCGTATAGCATCAAGATTTTGATTTGATGTTTTTTTGTAAATATATTTATAATTAATCCTTTATCTACCATTTCAAATACGATCCTACGAATTTCACTTTTAACTAATCATCATCAACAGCTCACATATGTCCCCACGAGGGGCTCGAGCCTATCCTAAATTAGGGCGAATAGGCCTTAGTCGACCACGCTGGCCTAGTGGGAGTTGGTCGACTTCACACACTACCTTTGAATTTCTTCACAGGAGTGTGCACGTTTTATCACGATGTTTTCCTTCACCGTAAGAGCGTCGAATAAACATGAATTTGAAATTCGAAAACACATTGGTACGTGGTGGGGATCGAACCCGCGTCTCCCGGACGGGAGGCAATGGCCCTAGCCACTAGACCACCGACGCTCTTTTAACTAATACCTAGGATAATTTCAAGTAAATTATCACTTTGTCCCACTTTAGAAATTTCATCACTTTCTTCTTAACGAGCTCGCATGACCAGTCCACATCAGGGATGTCACCATCAAGTCTGCCGCAGGCTGATCGTAATTCTTCCTAATGTAGACCACGGCAGGCCAGAGGTCATACCGCCGCCGTGTGAATGTGATGACGAAACAGACAAATTGCTTTCGATTGCTGATGCTAATTAGTCAAATTGCCTTATTCGTACGTACCAGATTATTGAACATACATTGCAATTCTACTGATATTGAATATTGTTGTCTAGCTTTCTGCCCGCGACTTCGTCTAAGTATGTGGTTTTGGTGCTAACTTTTTTTTTTTCTTCTTCTTAACTAATGGCGACATATCTTATGTAGACGTATTTCGCCAGTGTCGAGTGATATTTGTAGGTTTAAGATAAATCCTTGGATGATATTCGGTGAATTGGGCTCAGCAATGTGATAGTAGATTACTGAAGTCACCACGAGGCCTCTTGGCATCATCTAAAAATGTCAGCAAAGTGTAAGCGATTCAATTGTTCTATTAAAGTTTATAGTCCCGAAACATTCACTGGATAAATACACTATCGAAATTATACACTAAACACTTCAATAAACTTGTAGCGAGGCATTCGTCCTCTTTCCTGTTTTATAACTGGCAACCTTTCTTGCTGGCAGTTTTATCTTTCTTTTTAAATTCATTTTCAAAAGATTTCTTACGTTTCAATTTTGTCTTTTTCCTGCCAAATTCTTCACTTCATGTCCTGATCTCCAACAGTGAAAAGCTTATCCATTATTCTATTTTCCAGTTTTATAATATATAAATACATAAATAAATACCTTTTCTTTGGACTGAACCCTGGTTTTTGCCACGCTTTATATTATTAACCTCTACAACACTCTTCGTTTAGTGCACAGCAGATCCGTGGCGGCTGCTGGGCCAACGCAGACATGTCCGCCATTGTCAGATGCTGACAAAAGACCCCTTCGTACTTACTTCGACCCCCCGTTTTCATCAGTCAGTCTGTTTTGTTTATATTTACAGAGACAAATCTAATTAACCGTCGTCATTAGTTTGTAAAAAAAAAATACTCGAAAAGTTGAAACTAAAAACTTAAGCGATTCTAAAAGAAATTATCTCTTGCAGTAATTTATGGAAAAAACAAATGTCTTGTGTTACATTTTATTTATATTCACGGTACCTATATTAAACACAAGACCTAATTGTAAGTGACTAGTTTACCGATTTTTCAACAAGCATGTATGGAATCTGGCACCCTCATGAGATGGCAACTAAAAAAAAATAATAGCCACCTGATAATTAGTTGGCAAACTCATTACTAGGAGGCGGTACTGCTGGATTTACATTGTATCAGTTTATTGCTATTGGTATGCGGGGTCTACACTGGGACATTTTGATGAACTTAAATAGTAGCTCGTTATCATAAAGTGTGGGTCAGGCCGATGACCTAGCCCATTAAACCTGGTGTCAGAATCATTGAGCCGCCAATGGCTTCTGTCTGATCTGATATTGCTCGTGTATAGACTATTTCCGTCGATTAGCCATCAATAGTTTAACGTGCATTCCGAAACACAAAATTGTATTACTTTTCGGAAAATCAAGTTATTTAATCATAGGTTAGGGAATGGACGATATAGGAAAGTGGACGAGTTAGGAATGTGGACCATTTAGGAAGTGGACTGCATAGGAAAGTGGACGAGATTACCCTTTAGGTCCCACCACTACCACCTTTGGGCGACCACATTCCTGTCGACCTAAACGGAAATTTTTGACCAGTTTCCAACTGAGATTCAAATCCTGAATGACCATAATGAGAAGCAAACGTTCTATTTATCATTACGAATTTTCTCCATGTAACCTTCGAAACAGATATATAATTATGTAAAAAATCCGGTCCTTAAGGCCACTTCCCATGGAAGGCCTCTTCCCTGTTTGGCCACTTTCTTTGAACGGCCACTTGCCACGAACGACCACATTCCTTGAACAGCCACTTCCCCGACCATTTTCCTTGAACGGCCACTTGCCACAAACGACCATTTTATTGTACGGCCACGGCCGATTACATCTGAAAATGGCCAAAAGTTTTTAACACGATAAGAAGCTATGGAAATTTCTTTATATTGAATTAAATGTTGTTAAAATATCGCTGTCATGGACATCGCCTTAGTTCATAATCGTTTTACTTTAGTATTTTTTTTTAATTAACCATCACCGTCCATCGTTAGTGACGTAAATTTTACGACGTGAGCTTTCAGCTGAATCATTATCCTTCGGGTCGTTTTATAGCCTCACAAGTTTTTCTAATCGAAAGGTTATAAAGTTGCGATCATCGTAAAGCAAGAATCTATCAACATTAAATCGATGTAAGTCGTCGACATCGTTAAACAATACAAACTTGTACGAGTTATTTTAGTATGTTTTTCTCATTATCATCGTCATCATTCTCTGACCACATCCACCCACTGCTGGGTGTAGGCACATAGGCCTCTTCCCTACTGAACCACTCCTCACGGTTCCCTGCGCAAACCACATACAGCCTATAATCCTGCCAGGTTGGCAATATCGTTGGACACTGGTATTGGTGTTCCTCTTGGCCACCACTCATATATTTTTTATTTCTATACTATTATTAAGTAAATATTTAAAATAAAATTGTAACGAGGCATTCGTCCTCTTTCCTGTTTTATGACTGGCAACCTCTCTTGCTGGCAGTTTTATCTTTCATTTTAAATTCATTTTCAAATTTAGATTTCTTACGTTTCGATTTTGTCTTTTTTCTGCTAATCTCCAACAGTAAACTCCTTAAGCTTATCCTTGTTACTATTTTTCCATGTTTGTTATTTAATATATAATATATAAATACAAAAATACCTTTTCTTCGGACTGTGCCCTGGTTTTTGCCACACTTTATAGTATTATACTCTACAACATTCTTCGTGTGGTGCTCGGCAGCTTCGTGGCGGCTGTTGGGTCACAAAATGTAGTTCTTATTAGTTTTTATTTACTATTTTTAGAAAAGTACTATCATTTGATACACGAATACATCATCATCATCTCAGCCGGAAGACGTCCAGTTCTGAACATAGGCCTCCCCCATAGGTTTCCACCGTGAACGAACCTGCGCTACTTGCATCCACCGGCGCCCAGCAACTTTCACCAAGTCATCAGCTGTCCACGAATATGTAAAAAAGTAAAAAACTTGGATAAAGTAGCTATCACATAATATCTCTCTCTAGGTCTAGTGAAGAATTCATCATGAAAACTGTGTTGTGCAGATTTCATGATGATGTTTTCCTTCACCATATAAGAACATCTACAAAACGTGCATTATGAATTCAAAATTGGAATTGATACAATGATATTAAAAGTAAAATGGCGTAG
Organism: Carpatolechia fugitivella; assembly: GCA_951230895.1. NCBI lineage: Eukaryota > Metazoa > Arthropoda > Insecta > Lepidoptera > Gelechiidae > Carpatolechia > Carpatolechia fugitivella. The sequence continues at coordinate 5,198,783 of OX579660.1, forward strand.
ATAGGTCACTTACAAGGTAAACGGTGTTTTAACATGGCACAAAACTTAGACAAGGACGGCAAGTCTAAGCATAAGTGCGAAAAAGAGACAAAGCGACGCGTGACTAAGTTCAGGTTGGCTAATTAGCCAACTTTTGGTGCCTTTCTGAACCTTTTTACCTAGTATATCAATGAATTGATACGTAACGGGGTTCGACCCCGCATCTCCTATACAGCGTGAAAACATCGTTTTGTTCCCGCCGCCGCCGTGTAGTGATAGTACCCGTCATACTGAACAACTTTTACCGAAAAAAAAAAAATCCTGCGAAAAAAATATTTTTGTTGTCTCACTTTGTATGGAGAGTCCAAAAATTTTTTTGTCGCAGGAATTTTTTTTTTCGTGAAAAGTTGTTCAGTTTGACGGGTACTATCACTACACTGCGGGAACAAAACGATGTAAATTTCACGGTGTATAGATGGGTGGCCCTCCAATACGAACGTAGCTCGTAAAAAAAAAGTTCAGAATGACGATATAATAATGGCCACATTTTCAGCAGTAGCACTGATTAGAAAGACCGTCTTTTCTACATTAGCCCACATCCGTATAGGCGTCGGTCACTCTAGCGTGTCGTTAGGTAATTCGTTTCCTTCCGCGCGTGCAACGTCCTTCCTGATTGGTTGCGAAACCTGACCTTATGCGGTAGGACATACGGGTCGTTATGCGTTACGAATTTTATTATTAATCGTGATGGTATTCGGTGAGGAATTTGTAGAAATTAGTCTAGAAAAGTAACTAGAATGTCAGAATATTTATGATTTATATCAAGTTTAGGTAGGTGTAAAAATAGGGGATCGGACTATTTTTTTTTTATTTTACAAATCCAAACTTCTTAGTTTCTGCTATCGAAAACTAAAATAATTTTTGCTCTATCTTTAAAATTTACCAAGTTATAAAGGCTTGAAATTTAAGATTAGACAGAGAGGCACATACCCACTTGTGACGTCATTTGTTAGTAACGCCATATATAATCTTCATACAAAAAATCGTTTTTGAAAGAGATAGACAAATTGAAACTTAAAAAAATGACTGTAAATTAGTTTTTCAACCGATTCTGTTTTTTTCTTCGCGAATCGTCTGCTACTAATCTATATTTTAAAAATAATTAATAAAATATGGTAAATTCATAAAATATGGTAAACAGTCCGATCCCCTATTATTGAGTAAGCTATAGAATAAGTTTTTGAAGTCAAACTAGCTAATTATACCAAGTGCGATAAAAAATTGTCCATGGTTGGCACTTTCACCATAGTGAGTGAAATCACTGAAGATTGAATTAACCCTCAATCTCAGTGCTGTTATATCTTTTTTACAGAACGTCACTGTATTTATTACTGAATTCAACTCAAATTTCTTACTCGGTTACTACCTAGTAAGTCCTTGTAGTACACGACACGAATGTAATTTTTCTATTGTGGTAGATAAGAATGAACTTTGTGGTCTGCTGAGTGTATCGTAGCTTTTCCTATTACATCTATTTGGCCATGTTATTATACGCCCACTGTATAATTTAATTCAGCCCCTTCAAATAACTTCTGGACTTAGGATGTCAATAGAATAGAATATCCAATAGCAATACAGTCAAAACAACAATACGTCTCTTCACTCAAAACCGCGCAGTCAACTGTTTGATTTATTGTGGAAGATATATTTTTTTATCTGACAATTCATTTATTTAAAGAAAGGTAGTTATTATCTTTTTATTGAACGAACACTCTCTTATTTTACTTTCAAGTGAATATGTGGAAAAACAGGAATTGTACTTAATTCTGGCTTTGAATAAGCTATTATCATCATTCCATCTCCTCAAATGATCTACAAAATGACTAGCTTTATATTGTGCGCACGCGACATGTAGAGTCAAAATCTTGTTCATCGAGAGGGTTGCAAGGTACAACTGACCTTACAAACCCTGGTGCCAGTGTCATAGAACCGCCATCAAAAACCACCAACTTCCCTCCTGTAACGGCTACTTTATCTGATAGCAGCCGAAACCAACAACGGCTTAAAGTGTATTCCGAAGCACGTAAACACTTCAAGTAATTCAGCCTGCAATGTCTTAAGCAAACTGGGGAAAGTCACACGAAAAAAATTGGATTTAACAATGAGAGGCGAACGCGAAACCACCCGTCCACGAGGTTGCGAAGAAATCAAAATCGGGACACATTTTCGAGGTCTTCACCAAGCCATAACTGTGCAATTCACAGTCTCTCCTTGTCAGTCAGTCAAGCATCCAAGATTGTGCAACAGCCGACCACTGGTGACCACGGACCGAGACCCATGCATATTTATGAGAGACTTTAATACACATTTCTATGTATTATCTGGTCGGCACAGGAAGTAGCCAGCGTTGATGATTGTCTTAACGGTCACCTGACTGGACGGTAGATTCGGTGATAGCAGTAATTGGTATTTGCTATGCGTTTTTTGTCTGACTTCGATCAGTAAGAAAATGATATAGTAGCGGTTTTTAGTGGTCAGTTGTGAGTAAGGTCAAGGAAATATTTCTAGCTCGCTTTTTTGTTATTGACATAAGATGTTATGTTAATTGATTATTTGTGAGCGTTTGTTCATTCTAAATGTGAAATAAATTTAATATATAGGTATCAGTCTCTAACACAAAACTTTCGTTTTAGTCAACACATCTATTAAGAAAATATTATGTAATTTATATTAAACAATACATGTAATTTTCTTTTCAGTTAATCTAAAATTAACTCTTATCTGATTATTAGACGAAAATAACTAACGAGAACACCCAGAAATTAACGTAACACCAGATGAACATTTATATAATCAGCAAATCACTGAGTTTATATACTATCTTCCTTTTTTGTCAAACTGCGTCATTCGTTATTCAATTGAGTATAATTTTGCCACGATTCGCTTATAAAATGACGATAACATCTTAATTTAAGTAGAAAAAAAATGGCTATAATAACATTGTAAATGTCATCTTTTATAGTGATTAAAAAAAACTGTTGGGTGTTCTTTTTTTATTCATTAATGTCGCTGTTTTAATTATAAGAATTTTGCTGTTATAAGACTCTGTCATTAATTATTCATAAACTTAAAACACTTAAGAAGTACCACAGTTTTGCTGTTAACATTTCAAAGAATCAAAGATTCATCATCTATTAATGTTAAAAGTGCGTCTGCGCCGCCAAAGCGTTTGATTTGACAGCCCGATGTTCCACCGATGGCTAATTAATAAGCAGATACAACCACTTAAGATAAGTGAAAATATTTTCATCCCGAAACTACTCCGGATGTAGATTATATCGGCATGACAAAGCGTGGCGCCAAGTGTAGTCCCCTCTCATTCTACTTACAGCTTTACCTTCTTTATCATAAATACCAGAATTGTGCCGGCTTTTATTAAAGGCACCAACGTCTTCAATAGCTGTATTAAAATCAACTACATTTACTACTCTACTAAGTTGAATATTCTTTAACTCTGTTCCAATTTCATTACCAGCTGAAACGTTGTCAGCTATGTCTCTTGTCTCTTCGATTTCCAACTTTCCGCTTGCGAGACTAGGATCATTATTGACTTGTATTATTGTGAAGTGGTACAATTGGCATCTACAGAGACTAAAAGCTTCCAATCTCAAGTGCAGGTGTATGACTCCTGTGTCTCCGAAAATAAGTCGATGGTCATTGCATGATAAGATTTGTGGTTGTGCAAGTTAGGTATGTATAGTTTGAGTGTTCCTGTTTTATATTATTCATACTTTAAGTCACTGAATACATTTTAAACTCGCCTTATACCTAGAAATTAAAAAACAACAAACCGTATGCACTGAGAACCTCTTCTCCACAGATTCTGCCATTGTGTTAGTGAACTTACCCAAAAAAATGTAATGACGGATGATGTCATAATATCCTATGAAAATAAATAATTTTTGATTTTGATTTTTGAACAATTTGAAGCAAATTTAAAAAAAAAATTGTTATCATTACAGTTTTTTGTTAAGGTTATTTTATAGTTATCCGTTGTAGAAGCTATCTTTAGATTCTCTAGTCAATCAAAGACTCACCAACCCTAACGAGATGTTTCTTGACAATTCACCTCACGTCCTTCGCACTTACAGTTCGTCTTTTCCCTTAATTATTTCCTGAGACATCCCGCACCCTCCAGATGCCAATATCGGTGTAATTAAAGGGCAATCAGACTGACCCGGTAGTGTTGGTAATCCAGGATTGTGCGGGCAAGAGAGCTTATGCGTGTTTGGGCGATAATGGCCATGCCAATCATGCGGTGCCAATCATGCGGTCTTTTATTTTTGTGTTTTTCACACATAGTTGGAGAATTGAGAACTTTCGTTTCAAAAGTGGTTTGCTGTGAGGTTTTATATAACCAAATTGCGATAGTAGAAGACACATAGCTGTTTGATAAGCGTTCAGTCAGAGCCTAAGCTGATATTAATAAGACATACCTAAAGTAGATTTTCTACAAAGAGCGTCGTAATTTAAAAAAAAAAACCGTGGTACACTAATCTTATTCGATAATATTATCCTGGATATAAGGTTCACAGGCTAACGCAGGCCTCCATAATGGTCTAATGCCGTACATCTTGACATTCCTTGTTACTGTTGTTTCCAATTGTAGCCTCTGACGGACCGCAATCACTGTCCACATGAGTGGCACGTGACAACGGGACCAGCCCCATTTCTCATTATCTACATCGATACTACTAAAATTAGCGTCGGTGGCGTAGTGGCTAGAGCCCCTGTCTTCCGTCCAGGAGACGCAGGTTCGAACCCCGCCACGTACTAAACGTACCCGTACGTGTGTTTTTGAATTTCAAATTCTCTAACGGTGAAGGAAAACATCGCGAGGAACACTCCTGCGAAGTTTAAAGGTGATGTATTAAGTTGGCCAACCCGCTCTGGGCCAGCATGGTCGACTAAGGTCTGAGGTCGCCCTAATTCAGGGTAGACTCGAGCCCCTCGGTGGGGGCATATACGAGCTGTTGATGATGATGATGATACACCATTACTTCCAGACTTCCAGAGCCACAGGGCATGAGGTGACGGGAAGATATAGAAAACTTACCCAAAATTCGTCTTTTCGCTTCTTCCAGTTTGAATTTTTGTGTCGTTTTTCAAAATTAAATTAATTAAGTTTTTTTGTGGTGTACGACGTATGTACAATTATTAAACTTGAGCTAACTTTTGTTTAGTTTTAGGAAATACATCCCCCCAGCCCCACGGAGGGGCTCAAGCTTACTTTGAATTAGGGCGACGCTGGCCCTTGAGGATTGGTCAACTGCACACACAACCTTGAATTTCTTTACAGAAGTGTGCAGGTTTCATAATTTTTTATTCGTCAAAAATATCAATATATTGTTACTTACTCGAAAATTAACGTTACATTTTAATATCATCTTATTACATTTACAAAAATATGAATTATCCGAATTTTCCCGTGTCAACACATGGAATATTAGCACAGAGAGGTACAAGTTACAAGAGAAAGATAAAGAAATAAAATAGATGAAAATTGTTTTTATTTTTCTCAACTAAAATTGTATAGGTACATTAACATTAGCAGATTCTTTCATTGTTGATGTTTTTATTCACTGTGTAGTAATTTAGTTTTCTACACAGGACGTCCCAAGTATAATTTCAGCCGTATGATGCAAATATAAAGTGGTGTCAGTTTAATGAATGAATGAATGAATGAGATATACTTTAATGTGGTGGTGTTGTGGCTAAGACAGCTTTTTTCTATTTGAATCCCGTGTCAATATGTTTTTTGAATTTAGAACTTAAATTAATGTTTATTTCACGCGATATAACAACACAACATATTGAGGAAACGCTTGCAATAAAATTCGAAAATTGTGTGAATAGTCGACTATACCTCACTGAACCAGCAGCGTGGACGACCAAGACCTGGCACTCCCCCCTTTAATTGGCATATCAGAATACGATACAATTAAATATACGGGAACTTGTTTGCTTACTTTTCCGATGGAAACTTCAATACCTTAGAATAAGGGTAAAATAACCGGCAAAGTAAAAAAAAAATGAAATACTGCCCCTCCAAGATCCTGTCTGTGACAGTTCCGTGTGAAGGTTTCACACGGGTCCAGCATAGTGTGGAAACGATGCCTCACGTTCGAAAGGTTATCACAAAACTTTCATGGATTTTCTATCTATTGATTTACCAATGAAAATAATAATTACATATTTTAAACATGCGAAATTCAAGCCTACCTTGTTCTCAGTCTTTCTAACCTTAAATAGGGAAATTGGGGACGTACGCTCAATATTGAATGAAGCAAAGCGTACTCCCAAACGCCCACGCCTTATAATTTGAACCAAACGTGAATCTGTACGTCGAGGGCGCTATTATTAACTGTCGTCTACCACTGCGAAAGGCTGATCAATCACATTCTTAAGATATTAGGGGTAGATTGTTTTGGAAAAATTACGTACAACGTTCACGTTCACTGTCTACGTAAAAATCTTTGTATTCCATAATTTTGATATTTTTAGAGCGTCAAATAAATTTTCAAGTTAGTGTCTTAATAGTGGGTATCTTTATATTGCAATTAAATACCATGAAACTGAACAGCTTTTGTACTTAACACATTTTTATGAAAGGTGCGAATAAAAAAATTATTTTATACAAATTGATTCGGTTAGTGTGCTGATCCATTTTAATAATTTGGATTTATGATTTCCTATACCCTGTTTCAGATAACATAGGAAAAATCTTTCATAGGACACATTTCCAGGTCAGGTCACATGTCAATCTCGATGTGCTGACAAGTGTGAATCACGAATAACCTTTTTTCTGCCATACATATTTTTTGTGTTTTAACCAATGTTATTTGAAATTAATTATAGCTATAGCAATCAATCGGTGGCTAAATCCATGCCATTTCTAAGAGTTTTCCAGTATTAAATAGACTTACTATAGATAAAAAAACATGTATGACATAGTTGCATAAACACCATTCATTATGTGGGAACACACAGATGTCCTTACAGCACTTGGCGGTGATTACATACGTAATCTCAGTGATAATGAGGACAATATTAAATACTCGTAGCTAAATGACAAAACGCCGACGGCCACTTGACGCGATAAGCTTCATAATAATAGTCCTCTATATGAGTGAAGTGATGGATAACTTGGTCAATAATCGCTAAGCTTTGATTAAAAACTTGATTGGTTGAAAGTTAATAGAGGCCAGTTTATACTTTGACAAGTACAAGTGCGAGTTGCAAGTGCAGTTGTCAAAACAAAAGTTTCATAATATCTTCCTGTTGTCAAAAAATTATTTCCTGTTGTCAAGGAAACATTCGCACTTGCAAAATTTTAGTTGCAAGTTGACCGATTAAGTTGACTTGCAACTCGCACTTGCTACTTGTCAAAGTGTAAATCGGCCTTTATTATCCAGCATCACTCGCGAATTCTTCACATCTCAATTCGTTACCATTTGATAATTTTCAACGCCCATCGACTATTTAGTATAAGACATGGCTCCTTGTTGATATTTCGGTGGTAGATTATTTTAATCGGACCCAATGGTTAAGACTTGAAAGCTCGGAGGACTTGAAAGTTTGGGACGGGATAAAAAGAAATAAAAAAAATTAAAGGATATACGAAGTCCAGCTATGCACTACGATCGAAGTATACTCTTGACTTCTTTATAAAATGTCAGCGTTCTTTTCAAAATTCGAAAGGGTGAAGATTTCCTCTCCGGACGACTTCATCAACGGCCCGTTACAGTCCACTGCTGGACTATGAGCCTCCTCCACTTAAGTGGAGGGTTTTGCCATAATCTCCACGCTTGTCAGGCGGGTTGGAGATCGCATATTAAAAGGTTACTGTATCAGAGAGCGCTGCTGCCCGTTCCCTGTTCAATGTGTAGTCCCTAAGTCACCTCTTACGACACCCACGGGAAGAGTAGGGGTTGGTGACAAATGTATTCTACTCTGCCGTCACCACACGGCTTTACGACGACTTCAGCACTTTCTTAAACTTGACTTTCTTCTAACTTGACATTTTAATTATTTTAACTCGTCTAATTTTTAACTTGGTATTTCATTTATATTTTCTAGGTCAAATCTTTAAACTCTTTTTCTAACTACCAAACATCGTTCAATTGATTGAGCTGAAATTATATATTGTATGTTGAAGTGGTGACAATGCATTATTTTAGCAGACATAATGAAGCCAAAACAAATTTCTTAGCCCTTAATGAATGAATGGAATATACTAAATGGTAATTAATGGTAGTTTGATAAATTAGAATTTAAAATCTTGTGTTTAGAAGTACATTTATGACTATACGAGAATACTTTCCAACCCAAGTAGATAAAACATGGTCATAATCTCCGTAACTACCTACTTCTTAGTGTTCCGTATAGTTGACCGCAACAACGCATGACGCTACATCAAGTAGGGTCCAGTAATGGAATTACATAACCCTAATAGTCCTAATCTAACCTCTATGAGTCTTCCTGCATGAACCTTGGAACATAATCAGGGTTGGCCATGAAATCGTACCCTAGAGAAGTAAGCTAGATAAGTGAAAAAGGTGTTGTCGAAGTATGGGAGAATCTTACGATAGATGCGCCGTATATGCCTTTTATTAGGTCGGATTTTCAAGTCCAAAGAATTATTCTGTTGAATCTTGCAAGTATTAGTCCATTAAATTGAACAACTTTCCCCAAGGAACATGGGCTACGTACGTTACGAGATGTTTGTCGATATTTTGTGGTGTTACTTACTAATCGATAAAATAAGAACTCTCTACTCTTTTATGAAAGTCTAAATGCAACTTGGAAACCTTCAGAATACGCCCTTGGATGTGAGTTAGAAAATTACTTACACGCCGAAGCAATTCTCGTAGACCGCAAGGTGCGGCCAGCAAATAAACAGAGGACGCGTTTGAAGTCGCCCGGCCGCCGCCGCAAGATGGCGGCTGACATTGCTCCTTTCGTCATCTACATTGTGGCTTGTAAGGTCGATGACCGGCCTTACCAACCCTGTAAACAATGTTATTGAGCCACCAATTACTTCTGTACATAAAAGCTGTGACCAACGGCTTAATTGGTCACAAAAACATATTTTTTTGTTTTTAGAATTTTAACCTGCAATTTAACGTAATGCAGGTGCATAGCAAAAATTACTTAGAAATTAGCCATGGTTGCCTCAAATAGCAAATTCATGCACCAGACTTTGAAAACGGTACATCGGTTATTTCAGGTTATAGCCAGGCAGCTATACCTAAGAGATTTTTTTAGGAAAGGGAGATAAAACTCGCCCCTAGAATCCAAGATGGCGGTCACGTTACTTTAGTATAGAGGAAAAACTCCAAAATCAATAGTTTAGGGTATCAAATGAAAGGGTTAAGGCGATTTAAAAAAAAATACAAAATGGCCGACTAAGGCCTGATCGCCCTAATTTAGGGATGGCTCGATGGCTTCTTGATGGGGACGTAATACAAGTAAAAGCTCCTGCTGCTTCTTTTTTTTATAAAATAAGATACTAACAGGTATAGACAAATACAATGTCACATAAACTTAAAAAAACAAAGTTTTTCTGGACACCGCAGGTCTTAGGAGTACGAGCCTTCTGCTCCCCCGCAAGTCCGTGCCTGCTATATTGCCCACTCTGGTAGAAATTGTGATTAACTACTAAATAAATGAGTTATTATTTGTTTAAAAAAAAAAAAAAAAAACAAGTTGAGGATGTAGTTCGCTCATTATTGTTTCTTACAAGGTACAAGATGGATATTTCAAGTGGATGCCGGTTTAGAGTGTTCTATGTTTTGAGGATAATCCTGATAAAAAAGCTTGAAGAAAATTTTGAAGAAAAAAGTATGCAGCGCCTGGTGAAAATTTGTTACTGTCCAGGGAATCAGTATTTACGTGCAACGAGGAAACCAAGTACTTATATTACGCATACAATATTACCTACATTTATAGGAAAATATGTCCTTATACAGCTAAATGGAGACAGATTGTGTGAAATGGTTTATATTATAACGGTTTTGACTGATATAAAATACTAACTAATAATTTAGCGTGGTTTGGGCTGCGTGAATTTCGACTATATATTTATCAGCCAATTTTCTTCTACAAAAGAACATTTTTTTTCTTTTTTTAAGTTGCCTAACGTTAGATGCAAATCTACACAATGTAATTTCACAAGACATTTTTGCATTGTGTTAATAAGTTATAACGTAGCAGTTACACACAGGTCATCTTTTACACACTTTCTATTTCTTTCGTCAATATTGTAAACAAATAAATAAATAAATATGTGGGGACATCGGCCATCTAATCCCAAACTAAGCAGAGCTTGTACTTTGGGTACCAGACAGCTGATATACATTACATAAATAGATAAATACATACTTATATAGATAAACAACAACCAGACACAAGGCAAACACAAGTGCTCATCTCACGAATGTTTGCCCTGGGCGGGATTCGAACCCGCGACCCTGCGCTTCGGAGGCAGATACACTACCACCAGGGCCATTCATTCTTATCCATTCATTTATTCTTTAACGTGCCTTCCGAAGCGAGGAAAAATATCAAGTGTTTTTTTTTATTATTTCAGGTCTTGATTGGACGTATTTTTGCCAATGACGAACGAATCTACAATATTCTAACCAAACTAGGGACAGGGTTACAAAATGGTTCTTGTTTGATAGAGACCCCCCGGGATTCAAACCTAGGAGAGCCGAATGCTCTACCACTCAACCATGGGGTCCGAGAATCAAATTAGATAAACGGACATTCAAACTTACTCATTGCATTTTGTATTATGTTATAATATTACATTCGTATGTTTTACCTTACCTACTTACCTAATATACCTATATTATATGACGAACTTATTATAATTTTAGTTCAATTCCATCGTTTTACTTACTCGTTCGGTGATAATGAATTTAGTATTGTGTATAATATTAAGCTGTTCATTTTACTCATGTAAGTATACAAAACTATTAGTACATCCGCCTGTCTAAGAGCGATAACATCAAAATTTCTGGCGCTTTTCTTCATGATATTTGGAAAGAACACGCTCTCGTGATCTCATAAAGCTGAGTCTTAGAGGGCGCAATAAGTATATGTTTCTACTATAAAAATACGACGTCTTACCTAAGTAAAAAGTTTTTTTTTATGGTGGCAGCTTTATAAAACTGAAAAACATTTGTTCCAAGCATTTAAACTTAAAAATATAAATAGTATTCGTAAAAAATATTTAATAAATGAATGAATTAGTCTCTCCCTTCTGCTTTTTTTTTTTGATGGACCTAATCGCTATTTCTACCAGAGTGGTAATATAGCAGGCGCGGACTTCCGGGGAGCAGAAGGCTCGAACCTCTTAGGAATTTATGACCACGTATCTGGGGGTGCCTTCAGACGAGCTCGGACCTAGGCCCAGAACGTTGCCAGGGCGAGAAGCGCGTCGGAGAAAAATTACCCCTACTGGGTCTTACTGAATCCCTTCTCCTTTTTAGTCAACTGCTGCTGCTGCGTATTGACTTTTATTAAATTGAGTTGTGGCACAACGTACTTAGTGTCTAAAAACCCGCAGTGAGAGCGTTGGTGGTGAAATGGCTAGGGACGTCTGTCGTCCATCCCGGAGACGTGGGTTCGATCAGCACCACGTACAAATATGTTTTCGAATTTCGGATTCGTATATACGTTTTTTTGACGCGCACTTACGGTGAAGGAAAACATCGTGAAGAAACCACACACCTGCGAAGAAATTCAAAGGTTGTAGGAGTATGTGAGTAAAGCCGACCAACGCAGGCCAGCGTGCTATACTAAGACCTGAGTTAGGGTGGCCAACTCTACTAGTATCTTACTATTTTAGGAGATCAAATACTATATTTCTAAAAAATATATATAGTAGCGAAACTACTATATTTTGCGTAAAGCGCAGCCTTACCTCAAGCCCGCTCAGGTATGGGTGAACGTACCCCGGTGGGTCTGAGAAATCAATCAAATTAACAAAATTTACTTTCTGACCAAAAGTTTTCTGCTAAATCAACTGTTGAAAAATCGCAAGAAGTTTTATTATTAACCCTGCGTTCCGAGACGCGCTGAAATCGATTACAGCACCCGTAATCGCGTTCCGAATTACTGTCAGCTGTCAAAACTCATACGTTATTTTGCTTTTCTGATCGCTGAGAGAGCTGAAAGTCTGATTCGGAATGCGCCCTAAATGATTCAGACTTGCCTAATATTTTAAAGATTGTACCATTTCTTCTTTCAATTCCTGCAACATCAGCGTTCACATATTTTCTGTCATAAAGATGAAATGGAGAGACGAGAGCAACAGGGCCACTTTAAATTTATTAAAATCTGAATGTTTTTTAACTTAAATTTGGATTGCAATCAATAGTATGAATCCTTTTTGAAAATAAAAATTTAATTATTAAGGCACAGAGCAGCAAAAAATATTCATTTAAAAATAAAGTACATATTTTAACCATCTACTATTTTCTTTTTAATTTTATGGCATCTACTATATTTTTAAAGGTAAAGACTTCGAAAATACTATATTTGATGGAAAAAGTTGGTAACCCTAGCCTGAGTACCCTACTTCAGGGTAGGCTCGAGCCTCTCAGTGGGGACGTATATTATGAGCTGTTTGTTGATGATGATGAAAAACCCGCAGGTCAGACTTCAGTACGAATACGTCGACGGCGCCTAAGACACGGACAACTGAAAAAAGACAATTTTACAGGAAAGTAGATTAAAAGTAAATTATTGAACATTTTCTTTGTTTTTCGGTGGATTTCAATGAAACTTTGTAAACTGGTTTAAAATATTACTGTTCAGGATACGAATGACAAAAAGTAGTCGAAACTGCATTATTTCAAGAGTTATTGTAGAATCTTTGGCTATTTTGCTTCAAATCAAACGTAATATGAGGTGAGACATCTGCCACTTAACTTATTTTGCATCAAAAATTTAACTTGAGAAATTTTCATGGATGTTATTTTTCAGCAGTGAATGTCTGAATAATATATTAGAAAACCAATTTATACTGCAACAGCTTTAAAAAATTAGCCAAATAAGTAAAATTTTGACCAAATATGTAGATGTCTCCTTCTACGTCGCTCATATTTACACGTAGAAAGAGTTATTAACCATATAAACGTAAAACTAGGTAGTGACTATGTATTGATAGTCGTAAGATACTATTAAATTAAAAGGATATTTGATAAGAGATAAAACAAATCGTATGTGTTAAATCAATAAGAGTTTATTTTTAGCAAATAACGAGCTAGAGTTGAAGTAATTTGACCGCGTTTACTTTGCTTAACGCCCGCGATACCATGTAGATGTCTCCATCTACGTTAATTTATTTAAGTAATTATAGATATTTTTATTTTTTATTTTTACAGGGTTAAAGTATAATATGCAAATTAGACAACATTTATGAAAAAAAAATCTTTGTTTACTTAGGCGCCGTCGACGTAACCGCTATGGTTTACATTTAAAGCAGCGTTTTCCGTACTTTAATATACACGTTAAAACAAGATTGCGACAATCAAAAGCTAACATAAAAACAACAAGGAATTGAAGTGCATACCTATTTTTGTTTTAAAGGTGTTGCTGGCGCTGAAGAATATGGTACATTCAAGTGTTTGGGTGATGGTAAGAACTTAATTATTTTTCAGCTAACTTTAATCAACCACGATAGGGTTTTAGATGTTCATAACATTGTCATGAATCATGACTCATGATTGAGGAAAATAGTAAAACAGTAACTCAAAGTAAAATAACAAATTGAAATGTTCCTATTAAGTCAATTATCATATACAAAAGAAAAACTTACTTTTAAGGAAAATATAATATTTTTCATCGATGGATATAAGAATCGCGTCTTTTATGATTTTCCTCAACAATTTCGCTTACTTAAAAACTTTATCGCAGAATGTCCAAGGCATTTAGACAGGAAATTTATCCGGGTGTACGTGACAGTATGATGATTTTTTTAGATTTCTTTATAACCGGATTGCCAGAAGACAGAAAACTGAATTGGACCATTGAGAAATCGCCGGCATCTGAAACAAACTGGGCAAAATTTGAATGCAAGACTACCATTTACTGGGATATACCGCATTTAGCACCGAAACTTAATTTAACTTGTTATAGAAACATGTCTAATAACAACACACGCTCTTGGTTGGACTCTATTCATTGGAAAGGAGGTGCCGTATTTTATTTTATTTACTTGTTTTATTTCAGTACAAAGACTTACAATATAAGACTTAATAATATATCTTTATCTTTAATATTGAAGTTGTACAAGACCATCTAATGGTCTTGTACAACTTCAATATTACAGACAGGGCATCTGTCAGGACCTAAACTAGGGTAAACCTGTAATACAGGTACTATCGGGGTCACTGGCGCCTGACCACTTAAAAATTTTTTCGCCTGGCTCGTGCGGAAGCGCCGGGCCACGCCCCCTTTAAGGTTTTGGCCTATTAGAAGGAAGCGATAACTCATTAGTTGCAATCTGCACTTCGCAGCTTCGAGACGTATCCTGTGTACTCCTTTTGTGAATTTTACGGACGAACTATTTGAACTTGGCGCGCTTACCGGGTCTTTGGAATATCGAACAATTGCTCTGTTTACCTAACCCTTGATTGCCTAACGTTGACCCGTGCGAGATTATTAGACTCTGAAACCTGGACTGGAACATTTTTGTGCATAATGGCTTCCAGAAATCTCATACGAGAAGAATGAAACCAAATTATAATTTTACACGGACAAGGATTTAATAATAGTCAAATCGATGAACAGACTCATATGAGCGTAAATAAATTATTACTGTTAATATAAACTTTATTTATAAAATACATTAATTTATAAATAAAACGATACAAAATGCGAAGTTTATCATTCTAGAATATACAAGTAATAATTATAATACTTTCTAGCTTCTTTTACAATAGTATTTTACGCACTATCGATTTCATCTTATATATTGGTTTTAAATAAGTAATTATTGTTAAATAATTAAGGTTATTAAAATAACGGTTTTTAAGGAAACAACTTCTTATGGGAGCCTAAAATGAAAAATTTCAATATTATTTCTGTAGTTGGTTTCAAAAACATGCTTGCCTTGAATTGGTTTAAATTTTTTATTAAAAATGTATTTACGACAAACAATCAGAAAAAATATTCGGTGTTTTCAAACTTGGTAGAGCTAAATACAAAATATCATAATATCATGCACGACACGAGATATTTACGTGTGAACTCGAATACTTTCTCGCTCACACACGCGCTATCTGTTTCAGTTTTTATGTTGGTTTTAGATAAACAGTTCTTGGCTCAGTTTATAGAGTAAGGTATTAAAGTAAAAAATATTTTTTTAACAACACGATTTAACGCACTAAAGTATAAAATATTTTTTATTGAGATTTTTATTGGTGTAGTAGTAGTCTTGTAGGACTTAAAACGAAAAACGTGGGGTGCATGGAATAGATATTCTAAGAAGTAGAGAACGAGGTGATGGTTGAAAAACAGCATAGCTGACGCTGTAACCTTTTCATTGTCGTACTTATTTTCATGTCTGTCTTTACTACTTATTGATACATAACATATTGTTAATGTAATGACAATGAATGAATGAATGTCTTCTAATTCTTATTAGTGCCAGGGGTTGTTATGTGTTATGTCTTGAAAACTTACAAATAGTTATTATTAGTATCTTTTTTGCAGTGAAATTCAATTGTTGTGTTTTTTAATTATTGGAAAGACTTGCGTATGACCATTATTCTAGCTGATAGAAATTCATTATAAGGTGAAAGATGAACTACGCTCGCCTAGAAGATGTCTATGATTTTTTTATAAAGGGGCTAAATTCTAATCTATAGTTTTTTGAGAAACACGGTTATGCTTCAAAATCTACTTCATGCACCCCACGTTTTTCGTTTCCTACAAGAGTACTACACCAATAAAAATCTCAATCAAAACTAGTGGCTCTGTGAGCTGTAGACCTCGCGAGTCTGTATATCTTTTCATATTTATTTTTATTTTTTCTCCACAAACATCCCCGACCCCTTGATTGTTTAATTTTTTTTTATTTTGAAACTTAATTTTATTATATTTTATTTTATTGGTTAAGAAATGTGACCTGTAGAGGAAAACAGCCTCAGCGGTAGACCTTGTAAGCTGGCAACCCCCATAACTCCGTCATTTTTAAAATTTTCCAAAAACTGACTCGACAAAAAAATCGATTATTTTATTGAACCTGCTCCCCCCTCAAAGTTTTGGCCAATTAGGAAAGCAACATCATAACTGGGTAGTTGCGATGCAAATAGTTGCAATCTGCGCTACGCAGCTTAGTGACGTGTTCTTCTTTCCTTTCGTGAGTTTACGGACGACCTATATCATCTTTTTGATATTGACCATAGCTTTGTTTACCTGACTCTTGATTGCCTAACGTTGACCTGTGCGAGAATATTAGAGTATAATTATAGTCCTGTGCCGGAACTTTAAGTTCATAATCTCTTTTAGAAATCTCTTACCAGAAGAACGAAACGAAATTATAATTTTGCAACGACAAGGATTTAATATTAGTCAAATTGCTGAGCAGCTGCATATGAGCGTAAGTGGTAAGTTAATATTATTATTGTATGACTATTTTATTTATAGTTAGTTTAAAAACCATAATTCATAAAAGTTTTATCTTATTGAAATTCATTCTTGTGTGTATTTGAATGATTTCTAGTTTGTTTTGCAACAGTAAAAATGTTTGGTAGGTATAATATTATAATTTATATATAATCGAACAAGAAAAAAACATAGAAATATTCAGTTTTTAAACTTGATCGTGGTATTATTGCTGTGTTGTTACGTGCGAAATCAGTTACTTTCTCGCTTGCTCACACAATATTTTTGTTTCAATTTGAATAGTTAGTTTTAAAAGATCAAAAAATATTTACTTCCTGTCGCTGTGTATCAGTATTTTTATGTGTAGAGCCAGCCACTTTTTAGAAGACTGTGTAAAACTAGATAGACATTTAACTCGCGTAACATCAAATCATTATTTATTACCACGTGCGTGCATCGCAAAGATAAATAATTAACTTCCTAGTTCTAACTCTGAATAATTTTTGGCTTTATTTCTTTTTCGAAACAACTCTGGTAAAATAAAATTATTATTGTATTAGAACTATTATTCGTGTAACATCAAAGCATTATTTAATACCACGTGTGTGCATCGCAAAGATAAATAATTAACTTCCTAGTTTTAACTCTGAATTTCGTGCACTGAATTGACCTAAAATAGTGACATGCATGATCTTCGTTTGTTTTATAATGTTAAATAAATGACCGAGAAACAAGTTTAAAATTATTGATACGCGCAAAATCGAATACTTTCTCGCTCGCACACGCACTATCTGTTTCAATTTCTAAAACAATGCTTGCAACTGAGCAGTTGCTGTTAATTATTTATAAATAAAAAGTATTTTAACGGTTATATAGTTAATAAATCTTTTTTAACAAAGTCACTTCTCATGAGGTGTAATGTTTTTACCTAATTAAGTATGATAAATTGATTTGGTTATTTATTTCTTGTAGAGAAACACTGTCCGACTGTGGACAAGACGATATGAAGAAGAGAACAGCTTAGAGGATAGACCGCGGGCACCACATCCGTATGTGATATTAATATTAATCAATAATTTACCAACTGTAATTTAAATTGTAGGTTTTTTTTGTATACCTACTTTTATTTTTTTAACTATCATTGCTATGTTTGTTTTTTTATATGTTTACAGATTATTTTGATTATTTCATATTAAAAATATTTAAGTATACCCCTTTTGTTTTTGTAGCTACTTAAATGTAAGTATTTTAAATTGTTTATTAAATCATTTAAAATAATGTCTTGTTTTAATATGACAAAAAAAAACAATAATACGCGCCATCTCGATTATTTTCTCGCTCGGACATGCATTATCGATTTCGCTACCTATGATTTTTATGAAGTATCTTTTTAAATAAATCTAGCCTAATGAGGCAATCAACAACAATGGAAACAGATAGTGCGTGTGTGAGCGAGAAAGTATTAGAGTTCGCGCATCAAAGCATTATTACCACGTGCGTGCATTGC
This sequence comes from Carpatolechia fugitivella, assembly GCA_951230895.1. Lineage (NCBI taxonomy): Eukaryota > Metazoa > Arthropoda > Insecta > Lepidoptera > Gelechiidae > Carpatolechia > Carpatolechia fugitivella. Next base: position 5,216,952 of record OX579660.1, read on the forward strand.
ATAGAAAAATTACCTTCCAAGTTTTAACTCTTAGCAATTTTTGGCTTTATTTCTTTTTCGATTTAAAATAGACGTAACTGTTTAAATTATTGATTACAAATAACAAATAATAATAATAATAAAGTATTTATTTCCTCAACAACAATCACATTAATGAAGAACATAACAAGTGATACATATTACATTATATTGTTGAGGCTGGTCCCTAAACTAGGAGATCCTGTACTATAGGAAACCAGGCCTCCACCTCAAAATTGAACACAGGGTAAAAATATATAACTTGATCGAGCAAGTAGATCATAACAATATGTTGGGAGAAAACAAACAAAAGAGGAAAAAAAACAACAAAAAACTAAACAATTATAACAACACCAATAATAAAAGCATGTGTAGGTTTGTGTATATGAGAGTGCATGCAAGTGTGTGTGTGTGTGTGTGTGTGTGTGTGTGCGTGCCTAGAAAGTTAGTTTAGGTAGCGTGCCTGAATTTTTATTTCGAGCAAACAGCTTTAATTTGGTACGAAAAAGAGGAACATAGCGAAGTGAAAATCCGTATTTATACCACATACCGATACTATACAAAGGTAAGTTACGAACAAATAGCTAGGAGATTTTCAACTTCGTCATAAGTTTTATGTTGTAACCAATTTGAAACGGTGTTTTTACAAATATATTTAGTAGCTTGATAGATTTTATTGATTGAATTACATTTTTTGTATAGAAAAGACCCTAGAAAGACAAAATAGTGGTGTGCAAATGTAGTACGGCATTTTTTATCTACACAGATAAAATCCTGGCGCCTATTTTTATTAACTAGGGCTGGGTCGTAGATAAGAGAAGAATGTTTCCTTAAGACGACACATAAGACAAATAATTTGCGAATTGACAAGACTTGCCAGTCTTTATAAAGTTCCGTTGTAGGATAAAGAAAAGATTTGAATGACGCAACTTTCAATACTGCCCTTTGCGCAACTTCAAGTTTTTTTAGTGTTTTCTTTGCTACACCTCCCCATGAAGTTATGCAGTAGATGAGCAAAGATTGGCACATAGCGAAATAGACCATTTACACAATGTCAAAATGAAAAATAAGTCGTTATGTGTTTACATTAGTAGAAACAACTTTTGTTTACAACAACTAGTAATAATAGTTAAATGTTGGTTATTGGAAAATTGCGATTCGCGAGGGAATGTTTATATTTATTAAAAATGCACACACAACTTCTTTATTGGATTATAATAAATCTGATATAAAAATGTCTCTATAATATTTTATTTAGGTAAATTAATCTGATTATAATATTACCTTTAAAATACATTACAAATATACCTACTAATATGCTTTTTAATTAATACCTAACCCTACCATTACAATTTACCACACCAAAGTTTTAATTCGAATAAAAATATAGTAGTTAGAAGTAGTAAAAGTAATAATAACAATAAACAGGGTGCGTCATCAGTGCGCTCGGCAGGCCGTAGTTTATTTTATGAATTATCTGTAACTCGTGTGTCTATAGATAGCTGTCCACGCATCCCAAGCGTGATCGGGCTACACCGTGCCGCGCCCGCACCCCGCACCCGCCCCCTACGTCACCTACTGATCTCTTGAAGAACGATCGCACTTCGAGAGAACGATCGCAGCGCGGCGCGGCAGGCGACGTAGGGGGCGGGTGCGGGGAGCGGGCGCGGCACGGTGTAGTCCGATCACGCTTGGGACATAGCTATTGATGTATTCATAACCGGGGGGCGGGGCTAGCGCAAGCCGAGAGAGCGTTTATTTTTCGTGTGCAAACAATAATGAACTTAGAGGTGGTCAGGCGCGGGTGTCCGTGATAGTACAGACAAATGCAACTCCATACAAATAATATTATGTCGCTATAGTTGGATGGATTATTATAGGATGAGTTCTGACAGCTTCAATATTCTTCATACGACACATTAACAACTTTTTTAAATAATATTCAGTTTAAAAACCATAAAATTTTATAATTAATAATAAAGTAACTTCACCTCTTATTTTATCATTAAACAGTATGTAATTTTACTTAATAAATAAATAAATGAACGAAATAATATTAAAAAGTTTTTAAAATTTTAATCTGTCAGAGCTTATCCTACAGTAACCTAACTATAGTAGTAGTTAATTTTTTTCGTGGTAGCGAAGAATGATGAGAAAGGATTTACATACTTTGCGCGCGTTTTATATAGGCAAACCATCGATCGCCGTCGATAAGTGTGGCCCGACTCTAATGCGCCGCCGCTAAAAAAAATTATAGCCAGTGTCACTCGGGCTGATTCTTCCCCACCGAGGGGCTCGAGCCTAACTTGAATTAGGGCGATTATACCTTAGTCGCCCACGCTCTGGCCCAATGCGGGTTGATCGACTTCACACACAACCATTGAATTTCTTCGCAGGAGTGTGCAGGTTTCATCACGATGTTTTCCTTCACCGTAAAAGCGTCGAATAAACGTACATATGAATTCGAAATTCGAAAACACATTGGTACGTGGTGGGGATCGAACCCGTGTCTCCCGGACGGGAGGCAGCGGCCTTAGCCACTATATCACCGAACGCTCTTCGATAAGGATTTTAACGATCCTAAATCTGTTCCAGGCATTTAGAAGTTATGGAGGAATAAAGAAACTCACATAGGTACATACATATACTTTAACTTTGAACACATTCCACTCCTTTTTTGGGCAAAATAGGCACAATCTCGCACTACTCGACGTCACGCTCTAATCCTTAATTTAAATTATTCCGTCCTTTTTACCTTTTAAAGATTGAAAAGGGACAGGAGATGGCCATCTTAATATTAGAGTTGTCAAACATCGAATTTGAACCTTATGGCCGTGTCGATTGCACAATTTTAGAGAGCACTTAAAACATGCGACTTAAAAATCTCACTGACAGCTATGCCCTTATTTTAAGTTATCATTTGTTCAAATTAATATCATTCGTTAATCACCTCTCTTTCATTGGTCATAAAAACGAAAAGGATAGCTGGATTTTAAAATTAGAATTAGAGCATGACATCCCGAATCGAGGCCAATGTTTGCTGTTTGTAATTTTATAATAATAATCTAACAAAAAACAGGTTAATTTATTTCGTATGTTACTGTCTGGCCGCTGTACGCATTTTTATTTTTTCCATCTGGCATAGTCGTGGAACACCATGTTTGTATAAGCAAAGTCAAAGTCAAAGTCAAAATAATTTATTTCCATAGGATGTTATTACATCGCTTAGATCCGTCATTACATTTTTTTTGGGTGAGTTCACTAACACAATGGCGGAATCTGTGGAGAAGAGCTCACCGAAGAAACTCCACAGTCGTCGCATCTTTTGCGTTTTCTTTTTTAAATAAAATATTGTCAATTACAAAATTAATGCTTATTACATATCGAAAAAGCCTGCTACTCAAACAATCTATTCCCATGGACACCTATCTTCTAAGTAATCAGATATCCTATAGTAACCTTTTTTATACAATTTCTGTTTTATAATTATTTTAAACTTGTCTAAAGGCAAGTTTTTAATATCAGTAGGGACCTTATTGTAATAGCGTATACAATTGCCTTTAAAAGAATTACTAATTTTATGTAGTCGGCTGACATAAGCAACCAACTTGTCTTTATTTCTAGTATTAAAATTGTGTATATCACTGTGCTTCTGAAAATTACTTATATTTCGTTTTATATACTGTAACGGCTGTAACCTCCTAGGCTACAGCTCGCTACTTTAAATACAAAAGACACTTTTATAACACGATACTTTATTTATAGCTTAAACGCACTGTCTATAACTTTAGCACTAGAAATAATACTATGGTCCGCACTCGACGGCGGACGGCAGATGAGTACGTCAAACTTCCACGGCCCCAGCCCGTCTGAAGTTTCTATCGTTCTCTTTCTAAACTGAATAGTTAAAAAGAGAACGAATATATTGCAAAAAGAATACTATCGCCAGTATCAAACTACATAGCACTCGGACCAACGAGGCCCGATGCTACAATACACAAGATTGTCATAGATATATTGAGACACAAATGTCAGAATATTGATTTCTTTAAATTTTTCCCTCAGTGACACTCTAGGCCCTAATCTATAAATTGCACGAACAGCCCGTTTCTGCAAAATAAATATACTATTAGCATTCGCAGCGTGACCCCACAATAAAATACCATAGGTCATTAGACTATGAAAGTAACTGAAGTAGACTAGTCTAGCGGTGTCTACGTCGGTAAGGGCTCTAATTTTTTTAACTGCGAACGCTGCTGAACTCAGTCGGTTCGACAATTTATTTATATGAGAATCCCATTGTAGTTTGGCATCTAAAGTAATGCCCAAAAAGACAGTCGAATCTACAAGGTCCAATTTCTGTCCTTTTATAAATATATCTGTAGTTACCGGTTTCACATTGGGTAATACGAATTTAATACATTTAGTTTTCTTTTCATTAAGTAATAGATTATTAACAGTAAACCAATTCACTATACTAGAGATAGCATTGTTTACGTCGTCATAGTTTGATTGTTGTCTTTTAACTTTAAATATCAAAGAAGTATCATCGGCAAACAATACTAACCCATGTTTTGCTTTAACAAGATAAGGTAAATCATTAATATATACTAAAAACAAGAAAGGTCCAAGAATTGAACCCTGCGGGACGCCCTTATTTATTGAAGATCCGGGTGATCTTTTCCCATTAACATCGACCATCTGAACCCTATCTGTTAGATATGACTCCAGAAGGCCAAGAGCCTGATCTTTTACACCATAATGGCGTAGCTTCCTGACAAGAATGTCATGATGGACGCAATCAAAAGCCTTGGATAGATCGCAGAATACACCTATTGCATCCATTGCGTCTTCCCAGGCACCAAAAACATTGTCAATTAGCTCAACACCAGCGTCGGCTGTTGAACGACCCCTTGTGAAACCAAACTGAGCAACATGAATTAAATTATTGACATAAAAATGACTCTGCAATTGATTAAGTATAAGTTTTTCAAATATTTTGCTAAGAGTTGGTAGTATCGATATAGGTCTAAAATTTGTGGGGTCTGATGTACTACCGGCTTTGAATAAAGGTATCACTTTACTTAGTTTCATCAAGTCAGGAAACACACCATTATCTATACATTGATTAAATATGCAACAAAGGGGAGGTGCGATACAATCTATAATGGAACTTATAATTTTTACAGATAGACCATGGACGTCAGCCGTCTTTTTCATTTCCAGGGATTTAAACGCTTTTACAATGTCCTCATTATTTACGTGCCTAAATTTAAAATCTGTTTTACATTCCTCAAAGTTCTGCTTAAGTATAGATTCAGCAGCAGCGGGAGATGAATTTAAAGACTTGGTTGTTGAAACTGGAATGTCCGTAAAGAAATTTTCAAAGGCTTTTGCTACTTCTAGGTCTGTACTTAACAATTGATTATCTATTTTAAGCTTGAAGTTATTATGTGTAGCTTTGGCCTTTCCAGTCTCGCTATTTATAATTTTCCATGTCGTTTTCATTATATTGCTACTAGATTCAATTTTGTTTTTAATGAAATTGGATTTAGCTACGGCACAAACGCGTTTAAACATTTTTGAATAACTACGAACATAATCTAGAAAGGCCGTACTTTTGTTATATGATTTCTCTTCATAGAGTTCATATAATTTTCGTCTGCTCCTATGAATTCCCGCTGTCGCCCAATCACTAAACAAAGCTTTGTTATTAACTTTTATAGTTTTTGATTTAAATACCGTATCATATTCATTTTTGACAAAGTTAAATACTGAGTTATACAATAAATTTGGATCGTCACTGTATGGTATTTCCGATAATTTATCTAAAATATTATTCCTATAGTGTTCTAGCCGAGTGTCACTAATGGGGACACATGTAATATTCTCTTTTTGGTCCTTTTTTATTTTAATATTGAATATACCTATCTGACCAGAGTGATCAGAGGTTAATTTATTGATGACCGATTTGTAAGTAGGCGTAATGTTAGAAAATATATTATCAATGCAAGTAGCAGATGTTGCAGTAATTCTAGTAGGCTCCAAAAAAAGATAGTTCATGTTGTGACATAAAAATAAAGATTTAAATCTAGTACAAGTATTATTATCCTCTAACAGATTAACATTAAAATCACCACAAATTATAAAAATTTTGTTTTTATCGCTGATTTTAGTCAACGCTTCATCCATTATCTTTTCGAATAAATCAAAAGATGAATCTGGTGGTCTGTATACGCTCATTACAATAAGTTGTTCAAGTTCAATACAGGCTATTTCAATAGTACGCTCAACAGACAGGCTCACTATGTCAACTCGTTCCTTATATTTAAAACTATTATTAACAAGTATTAAGGAGCCACCGCGTTCTGCTTTTTTTCTGTTGAACGAACTAGCTACGTGGTGGTTATTAAAGCTGAACATGAACTGATAACTTTTTAAAAAGTGCTCTGTAATACATAAAATATCAATATTATTACAGTTCATGAACAACTCAACTTCTAATTCCTTGCTTAATATGCCCTGTATATTTTGATGAACCACGTTTAAAATATTCTTGCTTTTACATTTATTACTAGTAACTTGATTTAATGGGCAAGATGAAGGTATATTTATACAAATATTAGGGCTACTGCCAGAGTTACTCTCTGTTGTCCTATAGGTTAATTTAAAGAACTTGGAACAGATTCCAAGGGGTATATGTCATTATTATTACTCTGCTCAATAAAAGCAGGCGTTTCATTAGTCAAAAAATTTACTGAGTTCAAAATAAAATAAGATAGCAACTCTGCTATCTGTTTTGTATAAAATCTAGATAGGTAATACCTATCCTTAGTCAAATAAAAATATTTTCCAATACAAATATTGGTGTCTATGAAATGAAATTTTTCAGTATGTCGACATGTCAATGTGTGTATAAATGTATTATAATCATGTCTTATATAATTCTCATGTTGCGACAAAGATTGGCTGAAGGGAAACGCAAATAAGATTATTTTATCTACATTTTGTAAAGAATTTAGTTTGGAAAAGTATTTAGTAATTAGTTTTTGAGATACATTTTCCCTTCTACCAATTAAAATAATTAGGGTCGTGGGTTCTAAAAACTGCGATGACAACACTTTGTTTAATATTTGTGAATATGTGGCGCCAGGCATACAGTTATTTAATATTGCCTGGCCCACGCGCCGACTAAGTTGTAAACCTATATTTTTTCCAAGTTCATCGCTGTACATTATATACCTATTCTTTGTTCGAGAGGAGGAGGCGTTATTGATAACACTATTAGTACTCAAGTCGACTGACGGCGCCTGGGTCAGTATCAGCTGTTCGGCCGGCTGTTCGGCGGGACACACGGTCGGCACGGAACAGCTCGCTGGAGCTTGTTTACAATCACAGATGTGATTGTCGGTCAAAGATATGAAAGTGTCATAATTATACTTACACATCTCCAACAAACTATTCATAGCCGACACATGCTCCTTAATTTCGTGTTGTGCTGACTCATATTTACGTGTAATACTTTGTAATGACGAGTTTAAAATATGCATATCTGACTGGAGGCGCCGTGTGTCACATTCGTACTTTTCTGTAGTTTTTTCCAAACATAATCTACAATCGTCGATTTAGTTAATTAATTCGACACGTTCCTTGCTACAATTTACATTTTTACAAAATATTTTATTTCTATTTGCTAGTTTTTGAGTTTTTTTTATAAAATTATTCAATTTAACATATTTCTTTAATTTATTTTTACTACAGCTCATAGTGGTAACAGATTGCGATCTGTTAGGACTATCACACGTAAGATCAATTGTTACAGATGAATTTTGATCTGTGGGTGAGATGACAGAAGATACAGGTGGAGTGAACAGCTCCTCAAAGAGTGCCTGGGTCTGCGCCGACCTGAGGCTATCGTTTGCAGTTTGTAGTGCAGAAATCTCGTTACGTGCGTCGCGAAGCTCCTTCTCCAGGACAGCAATACGCCTCAGAGCATCTTCGAACGCACTGCCACTCCGGTCAAAGCCATCCACCAAGTGCTGAAGCCGATCCCTATCTCCCGTCACGTCAAGGAACTTGTTGTGCAACTCTGTCATCTCACTTTTCAATTTTAAGTTCTTATTAACAATAAGCAACACCTCCTTCTCACTTTCATCTCTCTCAGTAAGCAACTGCTCATTGGTTACCTTACACTGTTTTAATTCATACAAAGCTAATTTTAAGTTGTCTTCTAGTTGACGGGCTGCCTCACTTCTGGTAGTTGGCATTTTAAACAAAATAAATAACAGTAAAAAAGCAAGATAAAACACGGCTGTAGCACAGCTGATAAGCAGTCACTTAAATTGAGGTTATGATTAATGAAATGTACAAAAAAAAATAAAAAAAATAAGCTATTCAACAAAAAACTAAGTAATTTCAAATCGATTCACGTCCCTAAGTAACTAGTTATATTGAAAGTATCGTAGTATATAGCCCAGTAGCAAATTATTTCAAATAAAATACTCAACTGTCAACGGTACGTTTTTTAAATACACAATTTAGGATAAATATTAGATTTTTTTACACTTATACACTAATTAACACAAAATACACTTAATTAATACGTATAATAAATGCGATAAACTTGGAAAATTGTATTAAAGTATTTTTAAATCAATAAAATGTATCAAATCTTTTGTTTACGCGAGCGAAATGACCAACCTTCATCTGGCCCAAAGGATACCAAAGCTGCTGTGGTTACAAATTTTCCTTATGTTTTTCAGGGAGGTACATTCCAAGAAATAACATACAACCAAGAATCAACAAAGTGTTTTCTTTTGACGGGACCTACAAAAACATCAGCTGCAGAACATTTTCAAAGATGGAAAATATTATTGAAGAAGACTTAATCACCATTCAATTTCGTGATATCCCAAAGATGGGTAGTAACGGTAAATATTAATAATAATAATATTACGAACGCTTACTAACCCTATCCTTGTTATCTGGCCATATTATCGTGGTTGAAAGATCTGCCAAAACTTCTAAATAATGGTACTGTAACGACTCTCCGGGAGAGAGCCGCCACTTAATAAATTCAAAAAGGCACTTATAACACAATCACTATTTTATTAAACTATAAACTACATTTGCACTACTGAAATAACATTCAATCGTCCGCACTCGACGGCGGACGGCAGGTGAGAACGTCAAATACCGACGGCCCCAGCCCGTCTGAAGTTTCTATCGCTCTCTTTCTAAACTGAATAGTTAAAAAGAGAACGAATATATTACAAAAAGAATACTATCGCCAGTATCAAACTACATAGCACTCGGACCAACGAGGCCCGATGCTACAGTACATTCAGGAACGCGGGATCATTCCGTGCTTTGGAAAGCACATTCAGTTGCGGCTGGATTTTCCACGGTAATAATCGATACTTAAGGCGCTACGCCGAAAAAAAATTGTTGCGCAAGAGGTGTGTCTAAGGAAGACGGCGCGGGCAGCGCCCCGCGTCGGTCAGCCGCTCCCCGCGCCGCCCCGCACAGACCCCGCTCTAAAACATCGAGGCGGGTCTATGACCTCTGCGACAATGATAAAATATTATATTTGTTTAATTTGATGTAATCGCGCAAAGTATATTACTATGTATGATTCGCTCTTTGAGTATATATTTTTTATTTTATTTTAATTGGTCTTTAGTGTAGTGGAGTGTAGGGTAGTAATGATTATAATTTCACCTAAAAATAAAAGATTTAGTATTTCAAGATTCCAGACATTTTGACATTGTAATAGTAAGTATAATTTGAATTACTATAATACGGTCCGCCCGCGGCTACGCTCGCGTTGTGTAAGATTTTCCCGTGGGAATAAGCCTTTTCCCGTAAAAAGTATCCTATGTAAGTGTCCTATGTGTTCCAGGGTATAAACTAACTTTATTCCAAATTTCTTTCATACCAATTCGTTCAGTAGTTGTTGTCTTCTAGTATCTTCACTTCAAAATTATATAGGGGACAAGGGGAAAATAATTCCCGTTGTCACCACTTTAATTTATTTATAAAATACCTACAGATTTTCGAGTATTTTTATTCCATTGTTTCCAAACTGAAGTCAATTTATTAATTGGATGCAAAAAAATAAAAATGTGATGTTTATTTACGATTTACAATACGATCGATACGTATCTACTTATTTCTGATACGATCAATATTGTGAATGTTTCCGGAAATACATAATGTTTTCTTCGTGTCTATTTTTTTCTTTGTGTTAGATTAAACAGGATGATCACTATAAATGTCTTTATAATATTTTTATCACACACACGTCACTTCAACACATCAATTATTTTTTTCATTCACTGTCATTATGATGAGTAATTGGTACCAAAGAAATCTTATATCAAATATTTGGTTCAAATCAAGATCAAAAGTTTCTGTTTTGTCAATAAAATTGGGTATGCAAAGTTTTAAAAAAAGTATGCTAAATGCAAAACCATTTCGAGATATAAGGTTGGTTCCTAAATATATTTTGCATTTTTTTTGCTCAAAATACTACACGGTTGTTTATTTTTTTATAAAATCATTTAATTTCCAAGTGCCCTCCAAAAAGTAACCTGTAGCCGTGCCATCCATGGTAGCTTTGACGTCGAAAAATGATTCATAAAAATCTTAATTTGAATAAAATATTTTTATTTGATTTGATATACGGCTGATTCTCTGCCTTGACAAACGAGATATATAAAAAAATTACACAAATGTCAAACTTCATCTTTGAATATGGCACAGAATCTTGCGCCACGTGTAAAGATTGATCTGCTATTTAAATATATTTAATTGTAAAACTTTTACTTTAGTATTATATCAGACTGCCCACGCAGCGAAATTTTATTGATAAAGCATCGACTATTTGTGTTTACCATTGAAATTATTAGGGCGCTTGGTCTGGCATCACTAAAACACATTTGATGACATACGATGACAGCTAACTTCATACCTAAATTTTTTGCTTGTCACTAGGCAAAAAATGTATTTTATTCAGCCAACTGTAGTATATGTATGACTCACTTCAACCACATCTAGATAGATATAATTTAGCATCTAAGTAGCTTGTAGTCAATATGTTTGTCTGACGCACAACACGTCTTTCATTCTGACACGCTCTTGTGTCTCTATACCTCATGCATGGTGACCCTGCCAACACTGCCTAGTATGGACAGTCCTGTGCATCGCGATTCGCTAGTGATAAAAATATAACGTGTTCGTTCGTAAAAAATGTAATAATGTGTTAAAACGAGAATCTGATAGGATGTTTACGTGCTAAAAGTGGGTCTTTTTAGATGGGTGTGGAGTTCTTTTTAATAATGTGTTAAAACGAGGATCTGATAGGATGTTTACGTGCTAAAAGTGGGTCTTTTTCGATGGGTGTGGAGTTCTTGAGGAAGCTGCGGCGACTCTTGAGACGGGAAAGAGGAGGGTTGTGTCGTAAAGGAGGTGCCTGCTGTCTTGAGACTGTTTCGCTCTTTCAATATCGCAAGCGACCTCACGTCTCACGCTGGGTGGAACAATTCCTGCCATGGAGTAAAGCTTTCTCAGTGGTGTCGGTTTCAGGGTGCCCGTGACTATACGTCATGATTCGTGGAGAGCTGTGTCCACATTTCTCGCATGGGCTAAACAAGCCCAAACTGGACTCGAATATTCGCCTGCTGAGTAAGCGAGAGCAAAACAACTCGTTCGAAGAACGCGTGCGCTGGCTCCCCAGCGGGTAGTGGTAAGGCGTCTCAGGATGTTGTTCCGGGCACCAACTTTACTCTTAAGCTTGCGGCAGTTCTCTCTTTATGTCAGAGATCGATCCCACGTGACACCTAAGTACCGTCAAAAATGTTTTTAAACTTTCATACAAATTAACTCGATCAGCTGATCACCTTGTTTGAAAAAAATACGAGTTTAAAAAAGTTTTGGAACGAAAGTTGTTCAGTTTCATGGGCCGATTATTACCACACGAGAGGTTTTACGTTATTTTGCTAAGACGTTGACACGTTTTAGTTTTGATTTGTCACGGCAAAGCTAACGATATCTCTTTAGAAATTCATTAAGTATTTTAGAATTTCTAAAGTGTGACAATATTTCCTTATATTTATTAGAGGTTCTATTTTGTCATAAAAACTAAGATTCTTGGATTCTTTTTATTTTTAACATTGCCTCATTGTTTCCTTGGCAAAATAGTGCTCAAGTTTCATCAAACCCATTAACTCATAGAAAAAAAAATTGTTGTTTTCTTAATGGAATAGTCCACTAACCCAAGTTTTATCGTAATCAGAGCACTAACAAAATAATAAACTGTCAGTTAAAAAATATATGAGTTCATTTTGTTCAATATTATAATTATTTTTTTATAAATAATTATTACTCATCCAAAATATCATTTGAATAAAAATACTCGTAAATCAGTCATTCATTTTATAATTATAATTTGTAACGTGGGAGAACGGTAATATTTATTCCCACTGTCCCCTGTTTTTTTTTTTTCGAGTGAACATACTTGGGGACAGCGGGAAAAATCCTTAGTTGTTCCCCCGTGAGGGATATAATCCTTTGACTGGAAATAAGACTTGGCCCCGCACACACTTGGCTGGTTTTTTGTAAGCTAGGTATAGGCTATAAAATTACGTAACGAGTATGCAAACTTTACTTTTGAATCAATAAATAAATTATATCTTACCTACCTAACACAATAAAAATAATTCTAAAAAACCGCATTTGGTTGAATAATAGAAATACCTAACTATTCCTCTCGCGCCTGCCTGTGTTGTACTATAAAAATAAAATGATCGACATCTGTAACTAGGTAGTATAATAATAACATCTAATTTGAAAAAAAAAAATGTATACCTTGATGTGCCGTCCACTGTACATACACATATACCCTTTGCGTAGTGTACTCGTATTATTAGTGTTGACCTTGAAAGTGATAGTATCACAAACTTGACTAAACCTTACTAAGTATACAAGCAGCAGGTATGGACCCAACCTATATTTATTTAATTAAAAATCGGTTTAGAAATATTGTCAATGTAACGGATCGGACGGATGGATGTGACGGACCTACTCATAGTACGTCTTCTCCAAATAAAATTATTTCGTGAGCCGGGCGGCTTGGAGCGCCACCGAGCGCACATCCGTCGTCGGCAAAGATCATGGGCGACTGAGCTCAAGAAAGGAAAGTGATGACGCTAAGCTTCTCCGCACGTGTTTAACAGAGAAAGAAATAATGTTCGCGCGCTCCTAGTAAATGGCGTAAGTGCCAAATTTACTTTCTCAGTTTATATAAAAAGTACTAATTTGATTTGTAAATTTGCTTAGGAAAAACATAAAGCAGTCGGAGACCTATCTTGTAACTAAATTTCGGCGACCAATAAATTACCATTTACCTCTCAGATTCAAATAACGAGAATCGAAGACGCTGCTTTGGATAACATTTGTATCGAGAAGATTTTTACCAAACATGTTTTGGCCTTAGTGTAAGCGTAGATAATAGAGTCCAATAACATATTTTAGAAAATCAATACATTTACTGACGTAGATAATGAGATCTGATTCAACAAAAATCTTGAAAATTCCCGGACTAGCCCCTTAAGCTATGATAGAAGTCACTTATTACACACTAAAAGGTTCCCTAGCTGTTATTACTACCTGACCTACATTTGTTATTATATTTTGAACAAACTTGTGAGTTGTGACCACAGCCACACTTTCGCCTTCCACAAACAATGAAATAAAAACCGACCAAGAGCGAGTCGGATTCGCACACGATGGATTCCGTATTAACGTAGAGATCGATCAAAAAACACTAAAAAAATATGTTACTTGTATAGCAGCCCATTAAATTTAAATATATTTTAATTTTATTTATTGTTAAAACGACAATTAGAAATACACACGCTGTGACAATTTTAACTGTCTATCTAATACTGTTTATGAGATATAGGCAGACAGACGGACATCGGAGGTTTAATAATTAGGGTCCTTTTGGCAGCCTTCGGATACGGAACCCTAAAAACTAAGCAAGCGATAGGAATGCAAATTTTCGAATTCCCTCATTAGAATATTATCAAAAAATCTCAGCCAGAAACAATGGACCATTAGAAATCGGTACAAATCCCTTTTTTATCTACGAGTATTTTGTACTAAGGACTAAAGAAATCAGCGAATGTCGCAACTCGCAAGTCGTGTAAAGAAAATATATTGTGAAGAAGATAACACAACACAAAACTCTACCTATGCATAAAATTTTTTATGAAACTGAAAACTACAACTGACCCAAAAACTTTATAAGATTTAATTTGCTATTATGAACATTTTTTAATATTTCATGAACCATTCCATAAAAAATATTTTTAAAAACTCAAATAATGATCAACATGATCCGTAAGTGCTTGGTGTCTCTTTGGAAAAGTTGCTGAAATCCGGTAAGTATTATTCATACAATTTATAATGATAGATCAGACTACACTAGGTACCATGCAAATAAATGGCTATAGATAGGAGGTTTGTACCAGATGAAATTAAAACTAAGTACATTGCTGCGTTTGGGCCGCATCTGGGACGGAAAGTTCTACAAGAGCAACAATCAGCAGTAAAGGGATAATATTTGGCTAAGTGTAATCCTAGGTGAATTGAGTACAGTATGAGTTTAGTTATTTTATGCAGCCTGTGTAGTGTGTCCTACTGCTGGGCAAAGGACTCCCCTTGTGGCCCAACAGCCGCCAAAGAGCAGCTGAGCACTACACGAAGAGTCTAGTAGAGGGTTATGTGGCAATAACCAGGGCACAGTCCAAGGAAAAAAGGTATTTATATATTATATTAACTGACAAATAGTAGAGAATAGTAGAAAAGCTTTAGGTATGTACTATCGGAGATCAGGACATGAAGTCAAGAATTAAGCAGAAAAAAGACAAAATCGAAACGTAAGAAATCTAAATTTGAAAATGAATTTAAAATGAAAGATAAAACTGCCAGCAAGAAAGGTTGCCAGTCATAAAACAGGAAAGAGGACGAATGCCTCGTTACACCCTTAATTCATGTGCTTCCATCTGATACTCCGTTTAGAATGTTTTCATATCTGTGGTGGATTTTAAAAAGCAAAATAAACTGTAAAGGATAAAAAGCATATTTAATTTTCAAAACAGCCGAGCGTCAACTCGCCTGAGATTATTGATGGAATTAGTTATTTCTTTATTTTATTAGAAGGCACGATAAATAACTTGACCCATGCTCGTCAATGACAATGACATTTATGATGTTTCACGATTCGCTCATAAACTATGTAGTAACAAGATCATCATCTGTGTAATAAACGCAAACTGGCTCGAGATAAAATGTCATAACTGCAGATAGCCGCTAGCGACGACACTGCCAAATACAAGCTATGTCAAGTGCAACCCACACTTTTAGTAAAGACACATCTATACGATATTCAACCTTGTTTATAAGATCAGTAAGATCAAACTTCATTTTTATTATAAAATGCTGGTCTTAAAATGTAACCAGGCTAGTTAAGAATGTAGGAACATCCATTATAGTAGAAGTGATAAGGGTCATAATTGTTCCCTGCGAGGTAGAATATCTCACATGCTCTAGTACCATTTACTGATCAGCAAAAAAATAATGTTCGAGAAGCCTCTTTCGACCCCCTTCACCCCCCCCCATCATTTATAATATTAGTGTGTGTTACGTGACATTAACAAAAGTTGTTACAAATTGTACCTAGTTAATAAGTTTTAGAAAGGGTTAGATTAGATGCTAATCAACCGGCAAAATTTGGTTTGGAAGAACGAAGCGCAGCAGCAGCTGCTGATAGATGCTGCAAAATGTTCTTAGTCTTTTGAAATCTAAAACTTTTGGCACAAGTACCTAGGTACTTCATTATGCTATAAAAAAAGTTTCAAATTTTGACACTTAACAATACAAAACAAACATTGCAGATTAACCAGATAGATATGGTACATGATCTGAATAATCAATCTTGTTGTAAATATAAATTGAAAAGTCCAGCGTTGCGCTACACAAGTTGTGTCAAATGTAATTGAAGAGCTCGTACACATTTTGACCCCGTCAAACAGAAATTTTCGTCAAGATATTTATCAGTGAAACATGACATCTCAAATCAAACGACATGTATTTGTTTAAAAGGCTCCGCCGCTTAGAGAGACCGACACGACTAGTGCTGCTCAGGCACCTGACTGGGACTCTATTTTACTTAAAATAAAGCTTACATTTAATATTTTAGGTGGCAAAAAAGATATGTTAGAGCAATCGGCGTCAGAATAGTAGCAATTATCTGAGAGAACACACGTTCGGAAATGGTAAAAAAAGGCCGAAATATGATTAATAGGGCGGCGTTGCGGGACGCGGTCGTGTGTGATTCTTCCCATTTGACAGATTGTCTCTACTCTCTGACCCAGCGCCCCGCCGAGACCCTAATGCTGTAGTCGACAAAACTTTTCGATATCGATAATTTCTTAACGGAACTTATCTGGAAATCAACTGACAATATTAAAAACTGACGGAAAGACACCATGATATAAATGGTGATAAGATAACATAATGATTTATAATAAAAGTTCATAGACAACAACATTTTAATAAAAACTGATCCTGAAACTGAACCTTACATACTTACATCAGTTTTTATTTAAATGTTGTTGTCTATGAACTTTTATTATAAATCATTATGTTATCTTATAATACTCCATGCTTAATGCGTATCGATATATTTTTCAACTTTACTAAGCACATTCTCAGTCATAAGGTCGACTGAGATTACTCTCAGCACGAGACTGTCCCGCGTCGGCGCTCGTTCGCGACGCTTTGACATCCCGACGTGTACTTCACTAATACCATCGATAACTTCTTCATTCAAGTCACTAGACTTATTGCTTCATTATTATAAAACCTATTTTACAGTGACATGCTTTTTACTTACCGCAAATAACTATATTTGACATCCCTACATACATAGCTATCACTAAAACGGTTAAATATTTCTTCACTGATCTCATTTGGGTTCTCTTTCTTATATCATAGAGATTATTTTTCAATAATTTTGCTTTACCCAACCGTAGAATATGTTTGAGAACATGTCATACGTTGATAGACGGCAGAGTCCGGTTGGTGCGTATACAACTTTTTACTTCAATTTTGAGTAAGCGGTGTAGGTCTGCCGTATTATGAAGATATTTGAGTGATTATTTATTGGTAATTTTCAAAGTATGCGCGAGATTTGAGTATGTCATTGCATTTCAATCAATGACATAGACTTGTCAAAACCAACGATGACTTTGGAATTCTATTGACAATATTTTTATAAATATTGAATTGAATTAAATCCACCACAAAACTTGAAAATTATAGTTTTAAAATGACCTACAAATAACACATTTACTGATTTTGACGCGCAAACGCAAAAGATGCGACGACTGTGGAGTTCCTTCGGTGAGCTCTTCTCCACAGATTCCGCCATTGTGTTAGTGAACACATCCAAAAAAATGTAATGACGGATCTAAGTGATGTAATAACATCCTATGGAAATAAATGATTTTGACT
The DNA here is from genome assembly GCA_951230895.1 of Carpatolechia fugitivella. NCBI lineage: Eukaryota > Metazoa > Arthropoda > Insecta > Lepidoptera > Gelechiidae > Carpatolechia > Carpatolechia fugitivella. The sequence continues at coordinate 5,234,550 of OX579660.1, forward strand.
TTGACAGTTCATGTTAATTGTAGTAAAAGATAAATCTAGTACGCCAATAAATGTTACAACTTACCTACATGTTTTTTTTTTGGTGTAAAAATCTATTCATTTAGTTAAAAGCAGCTATATCGTACGAATTACTATGCTATTACAAATTAATTAGCTTATGAATAGTAAGATAAGGTAAATGATAAAACCAACATCCAGCTACAAATCAATTCAATATTATGCTAAATTGAAATATAACCGTGAGATACAATTCCAAGGAAGCTACCTCAACAAACGGAGGAGCCAATCAATCCAGCCTGACACTGTATAACCCAAGCCTGCCTTTCTTAATATCCCATTATACATCAATCTCCTATCCACTTAAAGCGACCAAATGCAAAATGCATCTCGAATGTGTCTCACGTATCGACAAAGAGTGCCTAATGAAGTGTATCGACTTGATATGTGAAATGTGACCCACCCGTGAGTGGCTTAATGATCCGATTGACAGTACAGTGGACGGTTGACGGCGACTGTGCGATTGTTTCTGGACAGAGGGCCCTAAGATCCGCAAATAGTCAGCATTGTTTTGTGTACAGTTTTTGTCTTAGGTAAGGGCCTCCATCTTTGGTGAGAAAACCCTCACCACAGATAGAGGTTCTTCTATGTTGTTGTCTTCAGTTAAATGATGTTCCCATTGAGTGGCTTGAACTTTCCCAAATTTAGGGTGATCAGATCTTTGTCGACGATGCTGTCCCAGTGTGGGTTTTCGTGTATTTCTCTTTTTGTTTTGTTTCTCTTCCATAAACACCTTCAAATTGTTAACTTAAATCATATTTACATTATAAATCAGGTCCTATTTTTATTATGGTATCTACTTACATATTTATTTATTGATTTGTTGCGTTTTTCGTGGACAGGCAATGGGTTGATATTATTATATTTAAATTTTATTGATATCTTACTTTCGATTTTAAATAATATTTACGAGTATTATTGTGAGAGTGGTGTAAGGATTTACCGTTAAGAGAAAAATGGTGCAGCTTCATAAATGCTTTCTACTATTAATTGGTGACATAAAATTCTTAAGTCGATCTTAAACTAATCATTTAAAACTTTCAAAGACGACCCCAAAACAGTTTGAAATAATTTGGCCTGACAGTAAAAAACTGTAGTGACTAATCACCAAGTAAATCGACTGTCCGTCCGAAGTAATTTGTCAAATCCAATCACCAGAGATTCCAAACAACATTTCGTTCTTAGAATAATAACTGACTTTGCGGAGACTTTTGATATTTTTTGTTCGGCATCCAATTTTAAAACTAATTACGGGCCTGCGATGACTAGGCTCCCATAAAGAAGGAGCGCCCTACAACGCCGTCACAAAGAACATAATTTCGACATGTTAGCGTTGGAAGGTGACAAAAAAGGATGATTAATGGTCCGGCGCAATAGTCATCATATCACAAAAGAACTGTCAATCCAAAAAATCCTCCATCGTCTTTATTCCAATTTGTGCCACAGCGCAACTATGCACTATATTTCCTAAATGTTGAACTGGTGATTTATTTGGTTACTCTAAAATACTTATACTAGTCTGTGACAATGGAAACTTCGGATTTTTGGGTGCCGATACAGCGTCCATGATGGACGGACAGCACCAAAGACTGTACTATGCTAACCATGACCTTTACGAGTCGTGATTTGAACTAAGAATCGGTCGTGACATCTAAATAAGCGCCAGAGGTCACTGATAATCAATGACGGAAGTCGCCATGCCGAATGACGGAAGATACGGATTGAACACGATTATACTCATAGGTGCTGATGTTTAAAAAACTACGCATCTATCTAATTAATAGTCGTGGCATTGTGCTACGACTTTGGTGGCATTTCAACAGCTTTCGAAGGTACAGCAGGTGCTACTAATAGTGACACTGTTAATTTTGAATAATTGGTTGATGACTATAATTAAGAGCTGTAACTATTAACTGCATTTTATAGAGGCAAATAGTGAAGAAACAATTTAGCGATGCCATTGTTGATAATATTTTATTTGCCAATGACAATAAAGTTGTCATGTATGTCTTAATCATTAACATCAAAAATCCTTTTCAGAAACAAGTTATGTTGTATTGTCTATAAAATTTCAACTCGACTCATTAGAGCTGATCAAAAGTATAGTTCGTCAACTTTGTAGCAATCAAGGAAAAACTAGTAGATCTAACGATTTAATTTCTGACTAAGTAACGTAACAAATTTATTTTATATATTTTAAAATCTTTCATAAATATAAACTTGTTACTTATCAAACAAAAATGTTCTCAAAGCTCTGGAAGCTTTGAAGACACCTAACTAAAGACTTTAACCTTGACTTTATCGAGTCATGGTTTGTCAATTACGAGCCATTGTGAAGTGATCGACGCTTGGTGCGCGCGCGACGATCGTATCGCGATGCTGTGACAAAAAATATGCCGCCGACAAAGAGAATATGCACAATTTTGAGATAAGTGTATAAATGTAGCAATGGTTGGTACTTGTAATGTAATGACCGAGTGAACGACATAATTATCTGTAAAGTATACAAGAAAATTGTAATACTTATGAATTGTAAGAAATAAAAATAAAAAACTAGCCTGCATTTTTTTGAAATTATTTTACGTGCTCTATGTGAATCTAATATGGAGGAACTTACTTAAAATTTGATTAAATCGATGTCCATCCATTTGTCCGACGACATCTTTGTCCAAGTCAAAATTCTCTTAATTAATGACTCATTTAAGATTTATAAATAAATAAACGGGATCCAGTAATTACAGGCTATCCAAAGATCGATATCATATTTTATTTAAACGACACTGACGTAATTTTGCATTTGACAGTAAACATCGTGATTTGAAATGATCAAAACTATGAAACAGATTGAAGTAATTTGAAACAGTTTGAAACAGTTAACAAACATTTTTTAAAAATAAACTCTAAGACAGAACGAAATAATTTGCGACTGTTAGCAACAGTTGTAAACACTAGTATGGGAGCACCATTACTCAATTTCACTAAGTTACAGTTAGGAGGTATTTGTCGTCATTTAGTCGCGTCATTTATCGGGTATATTCATTTCTATGGCACGAAAGATGGCTAATTATAACAGGAATCCTATATTATACCTACATATAATATAACTTCCAATATCTTTATTGATCCAAATAACTATTCAATAGCACGCACATGTCAATGGATGTAGATGACACCTTTTATTGCAAATTGTAACTGAGATGCCTAATCCTTATTAATTTTTAACAAATTTTAGCAGAATTGTAAAAAATATAATACTATAAAACAACTAGGTACTGCTAATTAAACAATTTATAATCACTAGGAGCAGCTAGGTAGGTTTCACATTTCATTTTTAGAATTTAATACTGAAGAAAATATGAAAAAACGGAAGTAGTTTTTAATTGTCTGTTTAGTGTTTACCATGGTAAAAAAATATACAAAGTGTAAATAAATTAGCTGACACTATTTTAAAGGATCAATTTACCCATGAAACTGAACAACTTTCCCCAAGAGACATAGGCTGTCGGACGACAAAAAAAATATGCATCTTCTATCGATTAGCTGGCCGCGCGGTATTGTATGAAAGGGACAACTTTTTATGTCGTCCGACAGCCCATGTTTCTTGGGGAAAGTTGTTCAGTTTCATGGGTAGGTTTATCCTTTAAAATAGTGTCAGCTAATTTATTTATACCTTATATTTTTTATTTAAATTACAATCTGTGATAGAGAAACTAATATATTTTAATGAGGAGGATGCATAGAACCGATAAAACCTTGAACGACAGGTCATACAATGATGTCATGTGGTCCAGGTAACTAATCAGCTGGTAGTTAGGTGGACAGTTCTGTAAACAAGTGCTTTTCACTGTGTTTAATATTCTTTACGTTGCTTTCTCGATACTAATATTAAAAAAGATTAATACTAATACTACTAAAAAACTAAAAATAAAAAATAATTATATAAAACTTTGAAATGATTACTGATTAGGTGCTGGTTACTTTAAAATTAAAATGTTGTTATGCTTTCGTTTATCGAAAAATAATTCAGCTGGAACTAATGCGCCTAATGTACCTTCTGATGATACAATTTATGGTGATTCACGCATTGATACTATTTTCCTGTTGTGATATATACCTATCACAATACGTTATGTAAACTAAACATAAATCAACATGAAGTAAAAGTAATTAATTACGCGATGCGACTTTTAATAAAACCGAAATATGAGAATAGTTTATTAGGGTTCAGTACATCCGATGAAAGGAAGAAACGAAATCCTTAAAGGGTTACTTTTATGTCTATCTGCCAATTTTTTTCATATTTACTAGACAATATTTGAAAAATAATATACCTCTATATTATGTAGAATTTAATGTCCTAAACACTTTTAGCTTTATTTTAAAAGGGTGAATTAGAAAAAGCATAATCAGGTGGGACTTTAGGAAAAATACATAAACATATTTTTGTTACAAATACGAGTAAAATGTCAGATGATAATGTAAAATAAATTATAACGACAACTTAATAAAAAGTACCTATACTCTGTCCCAGATGGGATTGAAAAGAAGTAAAAAACTAGTAAAAATGTTACTTTATTTTATTCACACTTCGCGTAGTACGTATTTTTAATTTTCACACAAAGTGTGTCCTAAAAAGACCTAAGAAGACAGCGGTCACAAACATTAGTACTGATATGCACAATTTTTAACAGATTTCGAACGCACTCTTAACGTCATGTCATTAATTGAACTGTCACTGTCAGTGATTGATAAATTTCGTCACTTCACTTCCCTCTGGCTTTTGTGGTGTTTGTTTTGCGTTGCTGAAGTCTGTTCTGCTATGAGCTACTCGTGTTATTTCTTGTTAAAGTTGTTATAATGCCGGATTGATTAATATCAAAAGGCAACCATTTCAGAAAACAAGTTAATCTAATAATTCATTAATAAGACCTACCTGAGCCTATCTAATCTTAATATTTTGAACTTGTGCTAAAATGTTTACTGTCACTGCTTCTTTTTTCCAATGTTATATGTAATGGAGTATAAATAAGTCAAAAAGAATTACAGTCAATTTCAGGTATATCGTATTCCTAGAGTTTCCTACTCGACTGTCCGCTAGCAAGTGGCCGGTGCTATCGACAACACGATCGCATCTCAAGCTATAATTCAGTGCAACTGTCACTGAGCGCAGCACTGATTAAATTGCTCGGTAGTGGCAGGCAGTGCAGTCGTGACCTGACGTCAGCTAGTAAACTTGTAGGGCTAGGACTTAACTTATCGATACTGTTAACAATAGCGTTTTATATGATTTTAAACTTTCACGGTCACTATCATCATATTCGTAAGACATTTACGAGCTTACCACGATAAATTATTGTCGAGCAGACCCGATATTTAACCCGGGTAAAGGACCTGGTATTTTCTTTTTTTTAATAGCGTTTTGTTTTTAATGAAGAAGAGGGAAATCTGAGGAAAAATTATACTTTATCTATCATTAGAAAGCCAAGATGGAACCGGCCTTCCTTCGTAGTCTTGGGAAGGAATTCTTCCAAAGCCGTAGGCAGTCGGAATTCTCCGAATCATTCGGTCACCGTTCCTCTTCATTTTCGAGAAAAAAAGACAGTCATCCTCATCGTGCTACTTATAAAATTCTATCGAATATCATGGCATAGAAACATCGATATCGGTCATCTATCACAGCTCTATTTGAAGGCGGAACTATGTGGTATGAACGTGTCGCCAATTACAGCAGTACCTACGTATTGACTCAGCCGAAACCGAACTCTCATCATTTACATAATAACACCTTGCAAGCCTCGTGCAGCAGGTTAAGTGTTAAGAGACAGCGGTGAACTTCTTTTTATAAATAAATTATCCGATTCTAACCAAATATTGGAACTAATTTTGGCAAGTTACGCCATATCTTAAAATAAGTTCGTTCATTTCACATTTTAAAGATAACTAAAAAAGGAGTAAGAAATGGATATCTTAATTTCAAACCTGTCAAAAATCCAATTTCGACTTTAAAGACGCGTCGAATGCACAATTTTTGACCGGATGTAAAGGCTTTTCTAACAAAGCAGAAATTTTATTTTACTATTACTAGTTACGAACCTGCAGTTTTGTACGCACGTCCTACTAAGTTATCATTCATACAATATAATATCATTTAATCATCACCTCACTTTCATTACTCATAAAAATGAAAATGATAACTGGGCTCTTATTTTTAGGAAAATATCTGAAATAATTTATTTACGATATTTACATCAAAAAGCTTTTAGCTTAGACCATAACCTTGAGATACTAGTTCCGACCGGAGTTTCCCTTCAAAACGTACACCGAAATATAAAGTAGGTACACCTAATATCGAGACTTAGATATAAAGCAAGATTACGAATTACGTTTATGTTAGTTGCTTGATACTCACGCAGTTTGTTGCCAATGTGTTATTGAATTTAGGATTCCAAAGATTTCTAAAGCGCGTCAACTTACCAGCGAGCCTATCCATCCTTTTTGTTGAGGACATTATGAGCTTGAAAACAAAAAAAGTTGACTTCTTCAGTGCCATCTATTGATATCTCTGAATACCTGAGAGACGTCTCAGAAAAAAACCTCATTTGTCTGTTTTTAAAAAAGGTCTAAGAACAGAGTGATTTCACTCGTGATTTCATTCTTCCTTCCTAAGTCGGTAACTCATACGTTGAGGATCGTGACCCAACGTCACTGTCGCCAGCATCCACTGTCTTGAGCCTTCTTGCACACAATGAAAAGGCATTTCTAAAACTTCAATCTTCAACTATCATGTTGGTCTATTTTGATGGTCTTTGACCGCCCGTCCTTCCCCATCTTGTGTGAAACATAACATTGTTGTAATACATTAAAGAATTGAAAGTATACATTAGTATATTACGAGTATTAAAATTGTGGTGAACGTTTGCCTATCTAGCATCAGTTGCAATATCATATATACCGTCCGGTTGTCAACATAGTAGGTCTTGGCAGTAGATCGTATAAAATTGTGACATGTACGTGTATCATCGCCAGCATGCAATTATTGCAGTCACGCTATGTACAGTCACAGTATTTAGGTGTGTTATGTACTCTACACTTCACTCGTGACGAAACAGTGCCATTCCTTGTATGTAAGCCTGACACTTACTGTACGATATTATAAGGTGTAATGCACATTGAATATAGTTTTAATTAAAATATTCTGTCGATAAATAAATCAATATTGTTGCTATTTTTTTTTTGTTCCATTATGCCTAATGTATCGGTAGGGGTATGATAGTTAAGTTAATTTATTCCTAAAAGTTTTTAGACTCCATCACTGCCAATATGGTTTTTTTAAATTGAATTGGAGAAAAAGTTAGTAATGTCTATTTAGATGACTTTCTACTATGTCCTTTAAACTTGAATAGCAATAACTGCCTGGAGCTCTTTAACGAAGCTTTCCTTCAACCTTAGCTTTGGCTACCGGTGATGGTGTAGGTTATAAAAGACGTTCACTGCTAAACGTAGGCTTCCCCCATAGGTTTCCAACGTGAATGGTCCTGCCCTACTTGCATCCACCGGCGCCCATCAACTTTCACCAAGTCATCTGTCCACCTTGTCTGGCCGTCAAACACTACCATAATGTCATCCATTTTAGGACAATGTTAGATAGCATTATTCCTGTAGTTATGACTTCTTCTTCATTGTCGTTACACTCTTAGCAGAGTGCTCGTGGTCGTCACATCCAGGTTAGTGGTGGCAAAGCTTCACAATCCGTCGCCATTCGTCTCTCGCTGCTGCCCTCCTGGTACTGTAATTGGAGTGTATAGGTATAGTATGTATAGTTATGACACTTACATGAAATTAAAGAAGGTTTTAATAGATGCCAGTATGAATTCTGTTTATCGTCATGTTTTCTACAGCCATGTCCGTATCGTAAAACGCGTAAGTCATAAATTGTTATGACGACGAACATTTCTCATAGGCATCCGAATGAAGATATCAATATTTATTGGAATTTTGAATGTAACGAGGCCTACTAGATATAAACGGTAATTATCATGTCTTTACTACAGGGAAAGTCTACCATCAAGCTACTGTTAGTATGGATACTGACAGGTTAACAGTAACTGTTATTGCAAAGTTCAGTTTTATAAACCTTTTAGATTTATTCAAATGGGATCCCCTGTGTAAGAAAGAATGCCAAAGGAACCATCAATGAATGTCTTTGCTGTTAAATAAAAGCGAGGTGTTTCGTTCAATAAGGATTGTGAGTTGAACTATGCTTGAGACAAACTTTCCATCAATAATTATCAAGTAGACTATTTTTGGTTATTGAATAATTTCAAAATTTATACAAAACTACTCGTCTTTTAAACTCTTCAGCAGACTTTTTTTTATAATTCGATCCCGCAGGTTAACTCTGAGCAAAGCCATCGTCAGGAGGTGAATCTTAACCTTATTTCTTGGGGTCTCAGATAAAAGCGACTGCATCTCCCATCTGTATGCCATCATCGTTAGCTACTCACACTGCTCAAAAACAAGCCCTTCAGCAGGTACACTTATAAAATGTGATATTAGTCATGACATAGAGTTATATACCTCTTAAAGATATATCGAATGTGTCCAAAGCCTTAGATGAATTCAAGTCGCCGCCGCGGGCATGTGTAACGCCTAGTCGCGGTCATTAAATCTTGCCGCTCTGTTACCCGGTGCGCCCGCACCGCCACCGCCGTCGTTGTCCAGCTACATACACGTATTGTGTAGCGGCATCTATAACTGGACTGTGAATGGTGTACATTCATTTCTGTCGCACTTGCAGTGTTGCCAATAATAAAATAACATTTGGTGGCTCAAAAGCTAACGGTAGCAGAATTGACCACGACAAAAACAAAGCTGACACGTTTATAAAAAAACTTTATTTTTTCTTCTAGTTTCAACATTTAATGATATGTATTAAATGATATTATGACTACCATTTATCTGTACCATAGTGTTATAAATAACTTTACAGTTCTTTTATCTTGCTATGGAGGTGTACTTAGAAATAATGTTGACGAATAAGGGTTATTTCTTAAAATAAACATTATTATTAACTAATGCTCTCTTTTTAGTTTTATGTGACTACTTGAGAGAGTTATATAAATAGTAGAAGGCTACGTAGTACATCCCACCAAATTGTGATTCTACTTAGATTTAACCTCAAATTTTGTCGGTTACGCATCAAAAAGTGCCGACAGGTTGCATACCTTAATCAAGATTTCACAGCAGAACGAAATTTCATGTCGATGGAGTAGTTTCAAAACAACAAATAAAATTGATGGGGCCCGTCATCACGACGGCACATGTATCTGTATCTTTGGCGATTTGTCATGCCCATTAGTATACCCATCTCGGCCAATTTGAGCCTAGTTTCCACGATCGACAACTACATTTTTTGATTGGGGCAAGTCAAAAGCTGTGAATCAAAACGTTTGTTTATTGAACATTGACTTTATGAGAGGTAAATGATAACAACAATGGTACCTTATATTGTTGTCGATTGATTGATTTATCTTCTTTGTCTTGTAATTGTCGTACTTGATGGAACTTGGTATAAATATTTAATAAAAGTTACTTTTTCCAATTCCGGTTTTGATCAACATTTTATTTTGTTTTGACATCTATTTTAAGTACAACTCATCGTTGATATTTATGGGTTATTTGTTCGTTACCTTGCATTCATTACAATAAATAATATTATTTAAAAGAAAAGTTATTTTCTTACCGCTAAATTTTATCCTCTAATCCACACGTCACCCAGCTGAATAAGCTATGGTCATTCATTTCTCGACGACTCACAACGCTGTTTCGATATCAATAACGAATTAAGCACTGGCTAACCGTTAATTGATCGACCGTGGTGACATTTCACCGCGGACGCCTCACACGCGGCCGCCTTTGATGTCTCCCGCCCTCCCACATCAAAGGGAGCCGCCACAATTAAATTCGTACGTACAACTATGTGACAGTTGTCTAGTTTCTGGGTACAGGGTGACCGTTGTGAGTTTTTCAGACGCGGCTCCCTTTATTGTCCTTTAAAGGGCTAATTAAGGATATTGAACAATCACTCAACACGAAAAATTACCGTAATTATACGGTGCTATAGTTTATTAAATGGAAGATGACTTTTTGTGACTGCAAATATATAATTATGTCAAGATGAGTAAAGAAACATTGATTAAAACTAAAAATTACACACAAGAGCGCATGACGTGTTCATTAAAAGTCCTTAGCTAAGGTAATAGCAATGACGATGTACTTGATAAAATAATAGACATCGTTCATCACTTCGAATATTATTGCGCAATTTCAACAAAAACAGCTTCACTTATAAACGTAAGAGGTACTTCGCTTAATGAAATCCGCTTATTAAATTTAATAACTTCATAACATCATGATACTTATTTATTTTAAGATTAGGAAACGGTCTGACGAGGACAATGTTTTACTAACGATCGATGTATACTCTCAAAACGTTGAAGTAAAATATCACTTGAACAGATCCTGCAATTTCGCAAAACGGGATCACGACAAATTACGTAAACCGCTAAAAATCACGACACAAACACTAATAATAACCCAGTGAAATATTCGTCCGTCGGAGACCTGACAAAACATACGGCCAATATTTTAAGAGCTACCTCTCCTTTTCCCAGACTTAATGAAGAGAAAGACTCGAAGGATACATAAGTTTAACTAGAGGTCGAATAATACTGGTGGGTTAAATACTAAAAGAGACGGCCCGTGAAAAATGGAAGACGTGAAATAATGTCGAGCGCCACGCGAACGTTTTGAAACCCCGCAGTTTGAGCAGTTTAGATGGGGTATAATTGCTGTGGTGCTTTTGCAATCAAGCTCTCGTTTTATGTAAATGGTCTAGACTCTTCACTGTTATTATGTAATAAGTAGACAATGGAAATTACAATACAAATTTATCATCACTTTGATGATGATGTCAAGGAATTATGAGGTCAACCAATTATCATGTAGTTTCTTTAAGTATTTCTTGTGGCTTTTTAAAACAACTATTATAATCGTAAGCGTAGTGACAGTTATTAAAAAGCTTACTCCTTCCTAACGGTTAAAACAGTGACATCACCGCAAAAAACCAATCCTTATTTTGGCAGAAAATTGTTCAAATTTATTGTTAAATAGCATCGCGATTCAATTAGTTCACTTGGTGCTCACTCGAAGCAACGCTACCAATTACAGAGATACAGATCACTCAGTCGGCGGAGACATCCCCACCGTGACCGTGTCGTAATGAAAAAAAAACTTCAATTAAGGTAATTATACTGGCAGGTGAACGTGTGTGACGATGGCTGTTTTCTATTTTTGAATTTTGCTTTTAACGTAGCTCTAGCATCGAGTCGTGATTAGCCGAGTTGTTAGGATTTTTATTGCAGTTGCTTTTCTATTTTTGATCTTTAGCGTCAGTGTTCCTTTGTCGTTTAGAATTATCATTTTAATCACCCTTAACACGTATGCTTGTAATCAAAACAAATTATTTCTTCTATGAAATAGGTCACTCTAAATTGTACGTAATTTAAAGTCTGTAGTATTTTTTGTATAGAATATTATGATTATTTTATTATACTATTATATTTCAAACAAAAATAAACGCAAACGATATGACGTTGCATTATTTACCTCAAACTCTTGGAACTGTTTTGATATTAAATTTTAAGCTATTTGTGTGTATTACTAACATTTTATGGGCTTAATGCCTGCAATAAATAGATTGAATTGAATTGAATTGATATTGAAATCTCATATATGAGTAAAACAACGAAAGTTAAAAGTCAATATTTTATTTTCCATAAGATGTTAATTTGATATATCTCTTGTTCATTTTGGGCGAGTCCATTATCACTAATAATTTTGTGAAAAAAAGCTAACCAGAAAATACTTCTTGTAAGTACTGTCATTTGCAAAACATTTGGAAATTGGAAATTAAGGCAGCTTAGTTGAAATTTTAAATTTTAAACTAACTAACGAATAGATATGAGTATGATATACATTTACCAGAAATCCAACACCGTCTCGAGATTTATTCGTGCCATATCCGCAACGTAATAACATTTCACAATGTCCCGTTCATCGCGCACAAATGTGGCATCCGGTGGCCACACGCCTCGCCACTTTCACGGGACATTTCTACTGGTTATTAGGAATCGAGACATTTGGCGGAAAGACCCGCCTTCGTCCGAGAGCTGTCCTGGAAACAGTTTACTGAGAATATTGTCACTGTAGCTACTTTGTTATCAAACTAAGCAATATCGTTACAATGTATGATATGAGTTGGTTTAACTGTCATAATCTCATCGTAAAATTGGTTTTTGTCTCTTTTATTGAAGGGTGATGAAGGTTGATGTTTTCCAATAAAACACCGAAGATTAAAGTGTGCTTTCAAGTTCGTAATTTTAAGATTCCTGTTGTATTAAGCTGAAAGAAATACTACCTTTCTTTCAGCTTAATACGAGCTTTGCGACGTAACTTTGTTCTATGCAAATTGAGTTAATTTTAACTATGTAGGTTTGTCCGAAGCAGAATGTTACGCACTCATTTATCATTTGGAAAGTTGTAAAGTATGACAAGTTAATTAAACAGAATTCGTTCTATTTGTAGAGTGCTCGGCTCAACTAATATTACGATACCAGTTTTTGAAAACAATTGTCTTAGTTCATTTCTTGGCAGTAAGCCCTATATACATTACCTTATCATCTTGGCACGAAAAATTGTCCAATTTCATCCTATGAAGATCTTTATGGGGGCTTCCAGCGTCAATGACCTCTCGGTAAGGTTAAAACGTTCCTATAATTAGCTCAACTCTCGCTCTGGTTTCTGTCGCGGCCGCTGTAAAAATTAACGTAAACAAATACAATCTCTCACGCATGGGTGGGCTAACAACCAGTTCAATTCAAATGGTTTCTTCTTTCTTGTGTTCTAGAGGTCTAATAGCGAGTTATAATTTGACAGCGTTATGTAGAGTCGCGCTATTCTTGTGCGTCAAGTTTGTCGTTCGGTTTTTCATTTCTCTTAAGAGTAAAATACTTTTCTAAACCTGCCAATTTTATAATTCATGATTATTTGGTCTGCCATAAGAGAAAAAAAAAGATTAAAAAAAACTATAAGGGATCCTTACAGTTAAAAAGATCTAACAATACAACACTATGATAATAAGTATCGCATGTTGTGTAAAACGAAAGTACTTAAGCAAGTCTCTGGTACATTTAGATTGCTACAGGACTAAATAAATAAACAAATACGTGGAGACATCTCACACACGGCCATCTGATCCCAAACTTGGCAGAACTGTAGAGAAATATACTTATGTAGATAAATAATATCCAGATACAATTTCCCATAACTAGATTAAAAAATCCTATACCATAATTACAAAATGTTAAATAGAATGACACTACAATTTATTAAGAATTCATAATTAGTTGTCATTCACATCACATTACATTAATAAAAGCCAAATTTCTGTGTTAATCGGTCATTACACGCTTGAATTGAAATAAAAATAAAAGGCCCTAATTGACTCCGACAAATTCAAAGTGACGAATGCAACAGAAAACAGATGACGGGGACAAAAACAAAATAAGCTACTGTGGCACGTTCACATTTTGAAAAGTATAAAAAAGCTGCTTGGTTTTAATAAGCTAAAGATTAGTTGCTACAAGTATTCTAACTTACTGACGTAATACGTGGACGGACATAGATATGTGTATGACAATCTAAACTAAATAGTTGAATTAGATTAGAAAATAAGAAAATGAGTAAGTATTTGAATTAAGGTTAAATATCAAATTGATGTTTTATAAAAATAATTATCTATAATAGCTGCATTAATAAAATACAATTAGATATAAATAAATTCTAGTTCCCTAAAACAATTTTTTTTGGAGGGAACAGATAGATGTAAACACACATTTAACTTTATCAAATACCTAAATCATTGGTTCAATTCCAGCGACCAATCGGTAACACAAACATTGTTTTAAACACCGAAACGATTGTCTTCCAGACTTTGTCATTAAACCAGAATAGCCGCAGTTAACGTGCGCAGGATTCATCGGGATTTAGTGGCGTTTTTTTTTCCACTACGACACATGTTGCGTAGTAGAGCTGCTGTCACCGCGCGTGTAGGCCATAACTCTTTCTACATTTATGAAAATGGTGTTATAAACGAGAAGAGCAATGTATTTTGTTTGATTAATACGTGTTTTTTTCTTTTGATTGTAGCATTGGAAAAAGACACTTGATACGAATAAATCTTTATATTTCTAAATAATGTGAAATTTGAAGAAAATACTAAAATGATTAAATTCAAAATTTTAATTCTGTAGTTAAGTTGAAGTATTAATTCTTTTTACACTTTTTATATAATCGTTTAAACTGAGTCACATACTTCACTGACGTAACTTGCGTTATTCTTTATAAACCATCAAATTATTATTTTTGTCTTTTTCTTCGGTTAAATTAGTGTTCAAACTCCCACAATCTGCATCTCTCCTTAACCTTTTCTCACACATAAGCCCAGTTGACACGGTGCCAAGCCAACTATCCCAATCTGTCACTCGACTCATTTGTTTACTAATTGCCCACGACACGGCATCAGCATTTAATGGATTTTGTCAATGGAATCCTGCCCCCGGCAAATTGATGTAGTTCTCCCTCTTTTGATGTCGCTCATCCGATGTTTACATTTGAGAAGACAAATCGGTGGTGGTGTTTGGTGTAGACATTATTTTGTTTTTTTAAACGGGCAGAATTTCAAGATTTCAATTTATCATCTTGATTCCAGAGAAAATTTTGACATCGACGCGTGGGCAGCTTTTAAAATAAGTGTTTTGTTAATTGATTGATTGATTGGTGTTCTCATCTGTTAATTCTAGATTGTCTTTTGCAAATGGATTTCCGAAATAAAAAATACTTGTTGTTGACTGTTCGATGGCACTTGCAGTGTGATCACATACCACAGGGTTATTTGATTTTTGACCGAGGACTGTAGTTTCCACGTTTTATTGAAGAAGTTTGTTTGAAACGGTCTATTCTTGTCGCTATCACTAAGAGGAACTCTCGTCAACATCAGTGACATCTGCGTTGGATGCGTCTGCGTCGTATAAACAAACCTGTCCTCAATCGTGTTCTGGGAAACTTTTACATCATGTTAAAACATTTTAACTTTTTTCCTGGAGACACTCCCCTTCAGTCTCTGATCGCCGCATTGGTGTCATGTGTCTTGTCATGTTTGTTACGATAGACCCATTACTAGGAACTAAATTGTGTTGACTAGTCTAACGCTTGTTCACTATTCATAAAAAGGTTCAACTCATAAAGTTGCAAATATTGTAAAGGAAGGACACTAGTATTACTACAAAAGCTTATAACGTTTGCACAGCGCATTCCAAGGATATAATTAGAGGTGCAAGTGGTAAGTATCCTTCCTCGATGCGCTTCGACGGCTGTTTGCGCGAACGGTGGCCGTCCGACAACACTACTGGCGCCGCCTGCACGATTCATTTTCCACATGTGCCGAAAAGTCTGAATTAATCACACAAAACATTAAAGAACTTATCTAAATCTTCCGCAATAAGGTTGAATTTTAACTAACAACAAAAGGAGAAGACACGTTTTCAGGTTAAGCAGAATTCAGAGACATGTCGAGGAAATTAGACTTTGTTTACGGTACACCAGAAGACAAACTCCTTTGTTCCATTGACGTTCCGTTACAGATGGTTGAAGGCAAACAGCACGAAGTTGCCTCTGTCGCCTACGCGTCGCACGCCTCACATATTCTTTATAGTACGCGTTGACACGAGGAAATTCGTCAGCGGAAGAAACCGCATTTAGGACGGACGGGACATAAATCCCGCGTGAGTGACAAGTAAAACTTTATTGCACTATAAATTAGTAGATGTATAACCAGACAAAAATAGGACGGATGTTATTGGCGTTGATACCTAGCTGTAAAGTGTGAGCTGTCGCACACGGCGCTTTACGATTATCTTCATGAAGTATTTGTCCGGAAACATTGTTGCAATGCTCTTGTTGCTGGCTGAATTATGTTCGCTTTACTGCTTTTGTCGCGTGTCTTGGCGCCTTTACTATTGCCTGGATCAGTTTCAGTAAAAATATGTTAATTAATATGCATGTTATCATAGTCATATTGTAATGATAAGATTATTAAGTCTTCGGAAGAAATTGAAGCACTTAAAAGTTATTTGAAAGTAAAAAAAATTCATACGCTAAAGATAGATGCTAAAACTGACTTCAAGTATATATTATACTGTAAAAAGTAATTACGGTAAAAACTGTGATAAAACACCTTATTTATTTAACAATTTATTGTACATAATAACGATGACAAATACAAAACATATATTATACCTTACTATTTTAGAATGTCTTTGCTAATATGGCCTGCAGCATCCACTAACATTGCTGTCGCTTCAATCTATCGTCAAGTTCAACAACATCGCTAATGGATTTCAGTTTGGTCGATTGCCAGTTTCATTTACACACTGTATATCTGTGCCTTTCTTTACAGCCCCAGGACAATATTCGTATTGCATGATGAGAGAATTCTAATTCTGTGTCATCGTAAACACGACAGTAATGCAAGCAGAGTTCCTCAAACCAAAATAATCAAACCTTTCTGTTTCTCGTATAGCCGGTCGAAAAATTGGTTTACCTCCCTAAGGATGACTGTCATTTGCAATTATAGAACAACAAAAATTTTTTTGTTTGTAGATCGGTCTGTCAGATACCGAGTATTGAAATTATCTGTAACTAGAAAACTGAATTAAAAATGGTAGACCACTTTCTTCATTAACATCAACAGCTCATATATCGATGGGCTCGAGCTTACCCTGAATTAGAACGATTAGGCCTTAGTTGACCACGCTGGCCCAGTGCGGGTTGGTCGACTTCACACACAACCTTTGAATTTCTTCACAGGAATGTACAGGTTTCATAACGATGTTTTCCTTCACCGTAAGAACGTCGAATAAAAGTAGGTACATATGAATACGAAATTCGAAAACTGGCGTGGTGGGGACCCGCGTCTCCCGGGCCGCTTTCTTGGCCGACTACTATACGACTGCTGTCTTTGCTGAGTAGATTTAAACCTATACGGAACCTTTACGGGGAGACCTCGTTTGAAACTTTTTATTGTTGTTTAGTTTGACTGTGACACGTTGCTCGTTTACATTTTTACAACGTAATTAACTTTTTGTCAAAGCGAAATGTTTTGTTTAACGTCCTACTGACACGTCCGAAACGCTTTTAAGCCATCATAATTCTATTTTCGTGTCTAAAAATGATACTATTCATCTCGCATAATGTCATAAAGTCATAACAACTATTATATCTGTCTTGGATGTAACATTATGTTTTTTTGTGTAAAAAGCGTCTGAAAACATAATTTAACACTGATCGTAAAATTATGTTTTCTTGTAAAAGTCACATTTATCATTAACCATGTTACATGTGCGTTTGAAAACTATATTTCTGTCAATAGTAACTCTTATAGCTGTGAGCATCTTGACTCGTAGAAGTCGTTTCGTTTGATTCGTCTGTACATTACAGTTTGTGATCTGTTAGGCTGGTATTTATTAAAAGATTGATAGGCTGTCGTCGGATGTCTCTGAGAGTTGGTAATGTATACAGTGTGTCGGATGGAGCGACTGAAATATCTCAAACGTTACTGTTTGTTGACATAGCGACTGAGCCAACCGGGACATTACACAAGTGACAAATTTAGACTTTTTTGACATCGTGACACTACACGGGTTTGAAATTGTTTACTTTGTACTTTTATTTGACTTCTGTTTGTAAGTTATGTGCCATAAGTATTGGTTTCATGTTCGTTTTCATTTTATTACCATCGTTCATATTTGTTTCCAATTTACCTTCTTCATTTTCAAATACATGTTTGCGCTTTAATTAAGTATTCTAACTTCATCGATCAATATTTCTCAAAAATATGATGAAAAATTAAAATTATTAAATATTTTAATACGTTTGATAACACATGGTGTTTTAATCGTGTTTTTGATAAAAGTTGATGGCGGAACTTTTTATTTTGTATGTTTCTGTCTGTGTGCAATAAAGTATACTTCATTCATTCATTCATTCATTCATTCTGTACAAAGACCACACACGTTGTGAATGATAAAACGTGGTAAACCTTTCCTTTGACCACATCTTAGACCTAAGTTTTCAGATTTGCCCAATAACTTACCAGACATAGATAGAGAGAGATATTCATTAAAAGAAGATCTAAAAATGCTCTCATCTATCTGATCGCATCATAAATCTATTTTAGTTAGCTGATGGTCTAAACTTGACCTGCTTATAGACTAGAGGAGTTTACGTCCGGACCACCCAAACTTCAATTGCTGGTCATTAAAATATCCATAACGTAGCAGTTTGGGGTTATATTCTACGAGCACTTGATTGGTATAGTCCTTTTAGTCGAAAAGCAAGGTTTGTTCCAAACAAAAATAGTGCTTAAAGCTAACTCTAATAAGGATGAATATGAACTTGTTGTTGTAGGTAAATGGTTTGTACCTATAGTTCCAGAACTTTGGTGGCAGTAGGGATTCTTACTTTCGGCGAGGTAGGTAACATCTCTTCGGTGTGTGTACTTAAAATGTATTTTCCTTCCAACTTCACATTAATGGTACTTAGTATGTATAATATAGGTAATATAAAATATAGTTACCTACGTAATTATACCTATATAACATTATATGTTTTAAAAAAGGTTACTTTTACAAACTAACTTCAAAATAAGGCAGGTATAGCACTTGTACAAGTTCTTGTACTTGTATCAATATGCACCTACCTATCTTAGAGCAGGAAGTGTACAAAATTAGCTGAGTCGGCCATCGAACCCGTAAGCTATACGTGAAATCCAAAGTTTGCTATTGAACATTGTTTCGTGAATAACAAAGCTAAGAGTTACAACATCAAATATGTAAATAGACAATTTGATGTGGTGATGTCACTATATGATGAAGGTGGGGTGGGGACACTGACAAGCTAAAATGTCTTTGAGAGACGTTCCTCAGTTTTGTTAGGACATTGCAGGCTGAATCATCTTATCGCTGTAAAGAAACATGAATCCGTGTATCGGAAGTCGGAAGGCACGTTAAGCCGTTGGTCTCGGCTACTATGTGGTCGTTAGATGCTGATTTACGTGGTCTTTTACGGCTCTATAACACTGACACTAGGGTTTGTGAGGTTGGTTGTAGACCTTTCAACCCACACGATGAAAAAGAAGATATATTTTGATATAGTTTTTTCATATTTCAGATGTTTGGATTCAAAATTTACACAAATATAGACCTGTTGTCAACACGGCCATCGGAATAGAAACAGAACTGTGGTGCCCCTCTTGTATAATGCCTGTCTTTAATGATGTAAACTATAGAAATACTTCGATTGATAATGCGCTACCGCAGATGCGTTGGTAAGTTTGAACGCTTCCGTAAAGGGTTATCATTTAGGAATTTGAAGGTCTTCTCGATTAGTTACAAAATCCAAATACGGTGAACGTAATTACAGACGCTTGTATACCTCGTATAACTGATTTGTATCTTTTTTTGTATATTTTATTACTCGTATTCCAATTGAGCTTAAAAAATCCGGACAAATTACGAAGCCGGACAACTTCCGCACAAATCTGGACGGGTAGTAAGGTAACCCCACTTCCGTAACATTCGTTAATTGACAAGATCATCTACGTAACGTAAACTCTGGGGTCAAAAACTGACCTTTAGGAATTACTCTACTCTATTCTAGTCTACTTATAATAATTTCAGTACATTTGCTTTTCACTACTGAACAAAGTTTTAGTCCTGAAAGCAATAAAGTCAAAATCAAATATATTTTATTCAAATCAAGATTTTTACTAGGTAAGTACTTACTTACTGCGCCGCCGGATCAGCGACCCGAAAAGAATCTTGGCCTTCGATACAAGATTCCCCCATTCGCTTATGTCTTCTGTCCGTGTCGGAAGGCCCAGATATCGCTGGATAGATGAAGTGCAAAAAGAACTGTGTGAAATGCAAGTGGCTGATGGATGCAAGATGCATGGAGTGGAGCACTGTAGCAAGATTTTTACAAATAATTTTTCGACGTTAAAGCTATCATAGATGGCTAGTTCACTACCAGTGTACTCTTGCTCTCGCTCTGTATTTATAGTTATAAATCTACTGATGTTATCTTCTAGCAAAGTGGAGTGGTTCAGAAATTTGACAGGTATCGCCTATGATAAACGCCTTGAAACGAAGCTGCTGACCGCATCCCAGGACTCCTTGCTCAATATCACTCCTGAAAGTGATAACGACTTTGGCAATTACATTTGCAAGGTAACGATTGTAGCTAAAACTGAATTCTAAAAAAATAAAATGCAAAATAAATTAATATGTGGGGTCATCTCACTCACGGTCATCTAATCCCAAACTAAGCAAAGCTTGTACAATGAGTATTAGACAGCTGATATAAGTACATTACTTAAACAGATAAATACATACTTATTACTATACCTATAGATAAACAATATCCAGACACAAGACAAACACAAGTGCTCATCACACGAATGGTTGCTCGTGCCTCGAACCCGCGAATCTGTGCTTCCAAGGCAGGCGTACCACCAACTAGGCTACGGAGCCGTCAAAAATATGTAGGGACATATCACACACGGCCATCTCATCACAAACTAAGGTCATCATCATCATCATTTTAGCCAGAAGACGTCCTCTGCTGAACATAGGCCTCCCCCATAGGTTTCCAACGTTAACGGTCCTTCACTACTTGCATCACGCTCCGTTCGTGGGTTATTTACACGAACTATTTCTAATCACTTTTTTTATTTTTTTAGTTCCTTTCGTTTTAATTTATTCGACCTACATATTAGTCTTAAAGAGTTTTATCTCCAATATTTTCCTAAGATATTGACGTCTGAAAGTTACTATACTGTTTTTACCATACACTGATTTTGTCTAAGTCACTCATCAAAAGTCTAAACTGGACAACTTGTGACAGAAATTCGTGCCACAAAAATAAAGGGATCCGGTCACCTACGGCCACTTCTTTAGACAGCCACCACTTAAATTTTTTGTTCGACCACTTCCCAGTTCGGCCACTTCCTTGAAGGGCTACTTCCCAGTTCGACCATTTCCTTCGGCCACTTCCCAGTTAGGCAACTTAGAAGTTAATGTAATATTCGAACTATGATTTCAATGACAAACACCTACACCTACCCTTTACCTACCCTAAAACTAACCTACACCTACCTTATATCTACCCTACACCTACACTATATCTACCCTACACCTACACTACAATACAACTAACCTACACCTTTATGAAATATACGAATATATACGAAAATTGTGTATGTGTTATTGAGATAAAGCTACGATTAAAATAACAAATTCACCAAACTATTTACACCAACATCTCATACCACTGGTATTTGTTTCAACTTTTATTTGCTATTCCGAAAGGATACCACTTTTATCAATTCGAACAAATACCAACACTTGAATATTGTGCAGTCAGCTCAATCAAATGAAATCAATAGGATATACTAACTAATTGCACACACAGAAAAATAAATATACTACGTTAAATACAACAAGCAAAAGTGTACCTGGTGTACAGATAGGCAGTTTTATTGCTAGGTAGCAATTTCTTCTAGGCAACCTTAATTTAATAAAATTATTTTTGATGTGATCATAATATTAATGCAAAATCTTACTAAGTTTATAGATTAATATTGTTACGGAAAACGTCTGTAAGGTGGGTGTTGGGAAGGTAGGTGTAGGGTAGTAGTTGTAAAGTACCTACCTACCTACCAGTGGCGAAGGGTGAAATTTTGACAAAGGTAAGCCGGAAGAGCGCGGTCTACCTAACTATGCCATAATAGCATACAGAACTCACAACACTCACTCAACAACTTAGTATCCCCACATAGATGCTTTATGCCAATCTCTCCTGATGTATCATAAATGATGTAGCATAAAAGAATACTACGGTCACTAATTAATCAGTCAAAAAGCAAAATTTTAAAGAACCACTTCAAAACGTATAGAAAAATATTACGCAAAAGTATTAAAATATCAGCCAGATTGAATTATATACAGGTAATGAGTCGATCACAGAATAAAACTAAAACTATGTGGACAATTATAAATCAAACAACTGGGAAAAGTAATAAAAACAACCTAAATAATATTAAACTAAAAACAAGTAGGGACACAATAGTAGACTGCCCGATATTAGTAGCGAATCATTTTAATAAATATTTCACGTCAGTGGGTGAGTCATCCTTGGGGCGGCGGGCCACTGACGGCGTCGGCGGCGGAGGCGCAGTGACTGACGGTGGGTCGGGCTCTGCGCTTCCTCTACGAGGTCGATCGTCCCCCGCCGCACCGCCGCCGCCGCCGCCGCAGCCAGTGTTGAACTCACTGTTCTTGGAACCGGTTTCGGAGCGAGAGATATTAGCTATCATGCGTAGCCTACCGAGTAAGTATACTTGTGGTATTGACGATATACCGCCTATACTACTCAAATATTGTGCAAACGAGCTCGCACCTGTTATAACTAAACTGATAAATCAGTCGTATGAGTGCGGTATATTTCCTGATAGATTAAAAATCGCGAAAATAAGACCTATTTTCAAAAAAGCTGGATGCGCAGAAGACCCTAGCAAGTACAGACCGATTGCGATACTGCCGGCTGTATCTAAGATATACGAAAAGGCGATGGCAATACGTATTAATAAGTTCTTAGAGAAATACAATATCTTAGATAAAAGTCAATACGGCTTCCGAAAAAACCGTTCCACAACATTAGCAATGTATTCTTTCATCCAGGAAGTCATGAATATTTTGAGGAACAAATGTCATGCAGTCGGGATACTACTGGATATGTCCAAAGCATACGATAGGGTAAATCATACCATACTACTCCATAAATTAAATAACTTAGGCGTAAGAGGAAAAGCTCATGATTGGTTGCGATCATACTTACAGAACAGGCAACAGTACGTACAAATAGAGTATTTGGACGAGCGCGAAGTAAAATCTGTGCAATCGGGGATGATAACACTTAACAGTTCCATCCCGCAGGGTAGTGTCCTTGGGTGTACCCTATTTCTGGCTTACATAAATGACCTTCCAAAAATAACCAGCTCGCTACACCCAGTTCTTTTTGCCGATGACGTCTCTTTAATATTTAAATGTACAAGCGACAAATGCATGCAAGATATTATCATGGAATTTAAAAAAGTTAAGATTTGGTTAGCGAAAAACAATCTACAAATAAATAATGATAAAACTAATTTAATCCAGTTTAGGCCATATCAAAAAGCTCCTTTAAATTTAAGTAATATATCTAAAGAATTAAATATAAAAGAAGTAGACACATGCACATTACTAGGATTCAATATTGATTCGAATTTAAATTGGAAAAAACACATAGAAAAACAAAAAAGAAAATTAGCTCAATTTATCTTTGCACTTAGCGTTCTTAAATATAATACAAATCAGGAGTGTGCACTATCGGCATATTACGCGTATGCATACTCTTGGTTTAGGTACGGTGTTAACATTTGGGGAAACAGTACTGACGCAAAAGACTTGTTTATATTACAGAAAAAATGCATGCGTATAATATATAACATAAAACAAAGAGCAAGCTGCAGACCTTTATTTATACAGTACAAAATGCTAACCTTCCCGTGCATATATATCCTAGAGACGGCAAACTTTGTCAGAAAGAACCTGCATCTATACGAGTTTATAAAAAGTGCCCGTCGGAAAGACCTTTTGCAACTTCCCGCCCCTAAACTACAATTATTTAAGTCTAGCCCATACTATAGTTCAATAGTTATATATAATAAAATACCTTACAAGATTAGAAGCAGGGAGAAGGATTCGACTTTTTACAGCGAGCTTAAAACATTCCTACTACAAAAATGTTATTACTCAGTTGACGAGTATATTCATGACAAACTAATTGATAAATAAAATAAAATTCCAATGCACACAGCAAATTATGATATAGAATAATAGATATTTTAAGTGTAAAATCATTTGCAATACTATTTAATTTTAATTATTTTATCGAATGAATTTATACACTCTACAATTTAGTATTTTACAATGTTATTTATTTGAAATTGACTGCTATGAGAATATTTATTTTAATCTATTTATTTTAATCTATTTTAATTTAATAACTTAAAGAATTTTATATTTTACAATTTAATTTTTGTTAATTTTGGATTGCATTGTTTTGGATCTGTTTTCAATTTAAATTACCTAAATAATTTTGCAACACCCTTACAGGGTTCATGTATGCCACTTACCTTTATTATATTTAATACCTACAATTTATATACATGATTGCAAATAAATGAATCTAATCTAATCTAATCTACTGCATCACGGTCTGGGGAGGAGCAGCTAAATCTCATATTCTGTCTCTGGAGAGATCTCAGCGGGCGGTGCTTAAAGTAGCTTTTCGAAAGCCTTTCAGAATCCCTTCTTTCATCCTTTACAGAGATTACGAAGTTTTAACGGTTCGTCAACTTTACATTCTGAAGGTCTGCACCACCTATCACAAAATATTTTCAAATATTTTCATCTCCTGCGGCTTCATTATCTAACTCAAGCCGTCGCTTACGTATTACAGTTCCTAAGGTCAACACTGTCTTTGCCCACCGTTTCAGCTATGTTGCTTTTCCCTCTATCTACAGGAAAGTCCAAAGATTCTGCAGTTGTCGCAATAGCTTACTGCATGAAGTCAAGAGCGAAATAACGAAGTGGTTACTGACGCTCAACTATGACCGCACTGAGGAAATCCTTAAAATTGTTAGTTGATATAATTTAATTAGTAAAATTATTATTATTTTTGACGCTTTATTACCGATTATTGTTTGCTTATATTACTGTACATTATAACTGTATCTCCCTGCAAGGGTATCGCAGATTTATTATAGTCTTTGTTTTGCCTTAATTTAGTTTTTCTTTTCTTCTTGCTTGTTTGTTTTAAATTAGACTCATTTTATACGTTCTCCAAATTAGTAAAGTAGTAGGTATTATATCAAAATTTGTAACCTGGTGTTGGTCGCCCACGATACAGGTTTTACCTAGTGTGGGGGCCACTGTAAATCTTTATTGTACTGTACTCAAGTTAATTTGAAATAAATTATCATTATCATTATCATTATCAGATGTTGTTTTGAACAGATCGTGAAAACACAGTAAAAACAATAATTTCACTATTTACCAACAAGCACACACTAAATTGGCGGACACGTACTAATTAAATTTATTGTATCACTTTACTTCCCCATATAAATCATAATTTAACTAATAACAACATCACACTTCTCAACATTAAATAAAAATTCCGACCCCGCGATGTATTTTCTTACTGCAATTCTTCTTTTTCAATTTTGCTATCTTATCAATTCCTCTCTCGCGTATGCGTTATGCGTTAGAAAGAGAAAGAAATTATGGGAAGCCGACCCGACTCGGCTTCTATGGTGCCATTTTATGGGTGTTTTTCAAATCAAACTGACAGCGCCGGCAACATGTGAGTGAGAAGGCAAATATGGAAGTAAACCCTTGGAGCGCCAGAGACAAAGTATATTGGCAATTCACGAACTTGGTCGGTCGTGCGACTCGTGCGTGATCTAATATACATTGACGTGCTTGTAGAGCGCCGTCCGCCTCGACTTGTATTAAAAAAGCAATGTATCTTGCGCTCGCGTGTACAGGCTGCGTTAAAGGCTGTTGGAGCGGATTTTCGAAAGGTAAGCCGATGGGAATCGGCTTGTATGGACCCTTCGCCACTGCTACCTACACCTGTAGGGTTGGTGTAGGGTAGGTGCAGGGTAGATGTTGGGTAGGTGTAGAGTAAGGTAGAGGTAGGAAAAATGGCAGGACAATATTTTTATTTGATTTGAGTAGGTAGTATGTAAATTAAAGAGTCCACAATGTAAAGAATAGGATTTATGTTTCGCGCAAATTATAAAGCAAAAATTAAAAAAAAGCCGTTAGCATAAACATCTTTACTGCAGCTTATAACAAGCTCCATTTATTACATTTATGATATTCAATCAAAAAATAATTTAAGTTTATACCAATGGTTTTAGGTAACGTTTAGGGCGCTGCTCAGACTAATTTACAGTGGCGACAATCTACCACAAAATATTCAATTGGCAATCGATGGCCGCCCAATAAATCATGCGAAAACATTATTTACAAAATAAATAATATGCATTACGTAGATATAACTTATTATACATGTGGATACAAGAAGCATGTGGCTTTGCATATTCCAACTTCTGTTGCGATGTTCACGATCGACTATTTAAACATAAAAATAAAAAAAGGATAAATAAAAATAATATGATAAATTTATATTGAATACAGTGCTGTGCTATGACACCTGTTACTTTGGAGCTGGTCCAGAGGCCTGTCATTGAGGATCTTTCGTTCGAAGATCAAAAGCTGGTGTGGACCATCCAATCACACCAGGCCCTCGAAGATATTGAAGTCAAAATGAAGCAACTCGGAGGGGTAAGCCAAGAATTTGTAGAAAAACACTTGAATTGCTTCATAGCTCTTTAGTTTAGGGGCTACCTGACTGCGCACTAGCGCCACTTCGAAAAAAAATCATAACTCCGAAAAAACTAAATATATTTAAAAAATGGACGATCACTTTAAAGTGTAGGTACTTTAGTATTTTAAGAAATACCGAATTTTATAAAATCTCATACGGTGTAGTAAGAGATAGCGAAAGTGCTAACTTTCGCTATCTGTTACTACAATTAATAATAGATAACAGAATTTATCAATTCTAAAAATACAACAATTTTGATATTTTGTGTTTTCACGAAGTTATGATTTTTTATTCAAGTGGCGCTAGTGTTCACATAGGGTACCCCCTTAAGTCTAATTAATGGTGTTTCAAGCGACCGTATTTAAATGAACGTGGTTGGATAATGCAATGTTTAAAAAATTATGACCATGTATTTTTAACTTACAATAAAATTGCGTAATATAGTTTTATACGCCTTGTTCGAAAATTGAACTTACGAAGGCAGTAAACTGTGCGGTAAATGCGTTTTACCGCACTAGTGCGATTTTATTACAATTTTATTTTAATTCCTACAGTGTTCAAAATTATTATTCAGCCAGGATCATTTTGACAATAAAAAATATTTTAATCGATTCATACAAAGAGAAAAGTATTTTATATTTTTTTATTCCAACAAATTGTATCAAAAATATTATCGGCCAGTTATATTTTAATTATAAAAATAAAATTATCTCGGTTTCACAAAGAATCAATTTGCAGAGGCTGAATGTCCGCCAGAGCTTTTTCTCCGTAATTATGCTTATAAAAAAGAAACATACTATCGTTTTGTAGTTGGCGCCAAGTTTGTAAAATTTTCATTGAATTGTTTAACATTGAATGTTGTTTTATGAGTGATTAATGATAAATGTGAATAGTAAGGATACTCAAACTGCGCGCGATATAATAAAGGTTAGTTTTTACTACTTCTACGTCATGATGAATTTTACCTGTAGTATCATAGCTTTTGTAGGGTACTGTACACCTTTCTTAACCATTTCAATAATTTAATTATTTACTATCAGTTTTCTTACAAGTATATTGAAAAACGTCGTACAACACACGGATCGTAGGTTTTATAACAAACTCGTGACATTATAAACCCTCGCCTGCGGCTCGGGCTTACAAAAGTCACCTCGTTTGTAATATGCCTACCTACGATCCTTGTATCGTAATGTACCTACTATTTCATTTCGCATGAAACTGAACTCAGACTGTTTGACAACGTAGTTATTATGAAGATCTTACTGTAGCTTGACTTCTAGAGTAGTGTACAATCTACAAGGTCCAGCCCATACAGACAGATTTTGGAACGAATTTGCAGGGAATCTGTGTTTTGTCATTTGGCTATGGAGCCGTAAAAATGGCCATTGAACTTGCAGATCAAATGGTGGAAATATAACATGCTTCTTCCAAGGCGAGTCAACAGAACTAATGAATACAAGTTGGTTTACGAATTTACCGATGAAAAGTTGGCTGGTAACATTTACCATGCAATTGTGAGGGTCAAAAATAGCAAGGGGTGGAGCTCGCCTAGCTATACTATCATTTTCATAAGGGGTAAGTTAAAACAGCGCTGAAAATATGTAAAACATTTGCAAATATGTATTGGCAAAGATTAATTACTTTGGATACACTTACAATTTTCAACGTACAATCACTGTACTCTTTAATGTTGCATCGGCAATTTTTCATAATTTTTGACGTTAAGTTGATTTAAACTATGTAATTAAGTTTTTGTGCCGCAGTTTAGTCCTGATATATAAAATTATGTGAGTAACTTAACTAATAAGTATCTCGAGGAGTTTTCCGGAAACAAAAACTGAAAATCACTTAAGTGCCATTATTTTATTATTCTGCGATTATACTATATGTGCGTACGTATTACATACATAGAGACCATCGCGAAATAGGTATTAAATTGGCAAAGTTATCGCCTATATTTTTAAATGTAGCAGACAATGTAGTGGCCTCTAAATTCTACCGAAAAAATCTAACAGAGGCGACCACAGCAGTTGACATTAAACAAAAACGATTCACGCTATCTACCGACATCGTAATTGTCCAATCTACCGTTCTGCGGTCCTTACCGCGAACTGTCAAAGGCTTTACATCAAAATCAACCAGCTTTTTGCCACTTAAAACCACTAGACATCATGACTTTGAGCCTTAGAATCAATTACTTAAAGAGTATTCTGAATTTTGCAAAATTGCAAAGTCAAATGCGATAATGGTTTAGATGCATATCACCAAACACAAAATTACTGACTATAAAATTGTTTTTGGACTTTTTTAATATTTTTAAATTTTTTACCATGATGAAATAAAAAAACGTTTTTTTTTTCTCGGTAATTTAACTCTGGTATGCAACCCAGAATAATTTCATAGTCATTCCCGAAAAATAGGCACTATTTTTTGTGCTTTATAGGTAAACATCCTTCACTTAAGAATTTCTATACTACAATAAATTGTTTTATGATAAAAACATGAATCTTCTTTGTCTGTAACACCCTTTAGTGTAAGTGAATTTTTTTAAACGTTCGAAACATTTCAAGAGCTTTTCTTAGCTCGTGAAGCTGAACAACTTTCTGCAAAAGTCGCAAAAAAAATTGTAATTCAAAAGCTTATCACGTGGTAAGTTATTATAATTAGATTACTCTTATGATTGAACTGTGTTCCTTTGTTCCGAAGACAGAGGGTAGTGACCAATCTCTCTCTAACTCCTATCTACAAGTTCTAGAACCATCTTATTACAGGCCATTCGTTGAAAGACAGTGCGCGTTTTTTCGCCAGTTCCGCTCGTTTGGTGTGTGACCGTCTCGCCCGGTCGCGCTCATACATAATGCATCTGTGCACTTGCGCTTGCATACCGCCTTGCTACGACGAACAGTACGGAAAAAATATGTCGGACGCCGCGCTGCTGGGGAAATAAAAATGTTTGCTAAGGCTCGTGACGTGACTGCCTACCACCTGTATTTATATTTTGAGTTAGTTATAATAATCTTCTCCTTCGTCGTGTGAGTTGAGAAGAGTTTATTACAATTATTTTGCATTATTATATATTTTTATTAAAAACAAAAACTTGCCAAGTGCGAGTCCGACTCGCACACTGAGAGTTACGTACGGAAGGAAATGTGTTTAGTCATTTATAAATATGTTTTGCTTTATTTTATTAGGCTACTGCCTACAGTAAAAAAAGACAATAGACAACAACCATCCATCAAGAAGTAGCGCCCGCCATCTCTAGTATTTTGCACTATAAAATAGCAATAAATAAAAACTCTGTAAATAAAAACCAATTCCTAACATTCAGATTTTTCTCTTCACTCGTGCTGTAAGAGCTCGCTTATTGCAAAATTTCATGATTCTAGGTCAACAAAGTTCAAGGTTTCTTTTTGAGGTACGAAATCCTTAAAACTAGTCATGGCGTTTACTACTAAAACAAATAAGTATATGTTTTTTACAGAATGTGAGAGATTTTCGTTCTGATTTTAAATTATAAAATAGATATCATTAACAACAAACATAATGAAACTATCATTCATTTATCATTAACAAATAAATTAACCAAACTATTTCTAAACAAAAAATATATGAAAAAATACATTTTATAAATATTTTTATTTCTTATTCGTCGTAGCAAAACCGCACTTGTTGCGACGAGCATAAACAAGAATGGTATTTATTAACAGATCGCGGTTACTTATCGTCGGCTGCACGCCACGTAACAGGTCCATTCTGTCACTAGGGCTGTCAAAAATTCATTTACAGAATATGGTACTCTAATCTAATAATATAAGGTATACGACGTTTTACAATCTTATTTGTAGGTTTTTTTTTATTAATTACTTGTGCGTGACAAATAAAACATACCTAATGTGGTTTATATCAAACAAATGATAAGTAGCATTCATTTAAAGTTATCATTACATTATATTGAAATATACGAAATTTATCCCCTAAAGTTTTATCAACATCAGATAGTGTTCTTTAAATAAGACATTGGCTATTGGCAGATGTGAAGTTCTATGACATTTTTTTCACTTTATGTTATTTTTGTTAGACATAGATTTTCAATAACTTTTTTTTCCCGTTGAAATTAGAAACATTTTTGGTAATGAAAGTCGGTCATGGATTTTTCCATTGCACCAGATAGTTATTCAATTTAACACAATATTTTTTTGAAAATTATCTGCAGCATTAAGATATTTAATAATTTAATGTTACAATACATTTTTTGACAATAATTTTTAAACACAATAATACAAACTGTGTTTACAAGTACTATTGTAGTGCAACAACCATATGGTAAAAGAGCGCTCGCTCAAGATTTTTTCTGTCAATTGTCACGGAGCGTGACAAACGCGGCTGTGCGCACGCGCGACCGCTCACCCTAGTCTTGCGATCAGCGTTTACTATGGTAACTTTAGAATGTACAGTGAACAGCTCATCAATGTGAACGCCTAGTTGGCAACAAAAATATGTAGCTTGATGTGTGCTGTCCACTGAACGTATACGAGTACTGTAGCGGTGCTACGCGTCCTCTTCTCCACTTTTGATCTTTTTCGTCATTTGCGTTTTATTTTTAAATTCAAACTTTCAAAATTGGAATCCTCTCCTTTCTGTTTCTCTATTTTTATATTTTTCTGTGTCAGTCTCCGTTGTTAATTTTCTCTCTGTCTGTCCCATTGTGAATACTATTAATTTATTGTATCCACGTCAAAAACGAAGCTAATTAATATTACATTGATTTTGAATTCATTTAATTTCTTCATCATCTTATTTCATGTTATTTTTCTACAACTGAAGGGCTGAGGAATAACACTCCTGTACAAATCACCTTTGACACACTAGCAGCAGTAACTAAAACAGTTGCCCTGACACCTAGGCGTAAATTCGGTAAAAAATACAATTTGTTCAATTGTTGGATTTTTGCTTTTTCTCCCGGCAAAAACGAAGCTTGTGTAACCGAATAAATTAATTATATTTAATGAATTTTGAATACATTTTACAACGTCGAAGGAACAACTGAAGGGACAACTGTTGGAATTAATTTTTATTGAAGATTAAAACTAATTTTAATATATTTATGTTGTTTTATTAATTATTTTATGTGAAATTACAAAAAGCATATTGCAACGTAAAGACAGCCAATTGACAGATGAACGGGGGAAAATTTTAAAACTATTAAACATATTTTGTCGTTTCGCAACGAGTGATAACGAATTATACAGCCTATTTCTAGCACACCCCCTTAATTTTGCAATTTGCAAATTCATATTTGAATACCACTCCTGTACGAAACACCTCTGACACTGAAGCACCAAGACGTGAAATAGGTATACAATTATAAAGTAAAAAATATTTTTTAACAACACGTTTTAACGCACTAAAAAGTATAAAATATTTTTTATTGAGATTTTTATTGGTGTAGTACTCTTGTAGGACTTAAAACGAAAAACGTGGGGTGCATGGAACAGATATTCTAAGAAGTAGAGAACGAGGTGATGGCTGAAAAACAGCATAGCTGACGCTGTAACCTTTTCATTGTCTTACTTATTTTCATGTCTGTCTTACTATTTATTGATACATATAAAACGACGAATAAATGTCTTCTAATTCTTATTAGTGCCAGGGGTTGTTATGTGTTATGTCTTGAAAACTTACAAATAGTTATTTTTATATATTTATTATATTATTTACCATACCTATATTAGTTAAAATATTATTAAATATTATTGTCTATTGTCTATTGTAAAATTTTAAGTGTTATGAATTGCATGCTGTGATTGCCTTCAACAGAATGTACATTGATCTAATAGTGTTATGTTTATATATTATGCTACTTTGTAATGTATCATTCACTGGCAGTTCTAAATAAATAAATAGAAATAAAATAAAAATTATTGGTATATTTTTCATTGAATTAAATTGCTGTGTTTTTTTATTATTGGAAAGACTTGCGTTTGACCATTATTCTAGCTGATGGAAATTTATTATAAAATGAAAGATGGACCACGATCGCCTAGAAAATGTCTATGAATTTTTTACAAAGGGGTTAAATTATTTTTACACCAAAAGAAGAAACTAACAAATTTGATATAATTTCGATTTTATATAATTAAGAATTCATATAAATATTATTTCCTATTTTGTCGTTTTCTATAATAATTAGTTTCTATAATATTGATAGAATTATTTTCTCGAAAATTTTAAATCCCGATCGAAAATGTGATAATTCGTGATTTTAAAATGACGCCGATAGAGACTAGTCAGGGCGGGTGCGAGCGTAGCGAGCACGGGAGTTCGGGGCACCCCGACCCGACATTAGGTTACTAGCTCCCTCCGCCATACCCTTCGGGGTTAGGTTATCTTGTAACCCCCCATGCTTGTTTGCAGGCATGCCAAGAGCTTGCCACCTAATGCATGCAAAGTCAGGGCGGGTGCGAGCGTAGCGAGCATGGGAGTTCGGGGCACCCCGACCCGACATTAGGTTACTAGCTCCCTCCGCCATACCCTTCGGGGTTAGGTTATCTTGTAACCCCCCATGCTTGTTTGCAGGCATGCCAAGAGCTTGCCACCTAATGCATGCAAAGTCAGGGCGGGTGCGAGCGTAGCAAGCATGGGAGTTCGGGGCACTGACCCGGATTGCCAAAGAGATGCAGGTTCGAGTCCTGTCCAAGATCGACCACTTTTAAATTTTTGGCTTTATAATTATCGGATATTTCGTTAACAGACTGTACGGGACGGCCTCTAATTAACTGCTAGCATAAGACTTAGCCTTATAGATATTGTAGATTAAGTTTATTGATTTAAACTCTTTTTTTCCTACTAGAATAGTATTTTATAGGTTTATAGGGAAGAACTTTAGTGTCCTAAGTAGTTATAGATATTTAATAGCTTACAGTTTTATATTCTCGAACTTTACCCACCTTTTCGCTTAATCTAGTCGGGTAGAGAATAGTATAGAGCCGATGTTTTTTATGTTGTTTACGATGTTGTTTACATTCGTCATAGTTAGCTAGAAAATTCTAGAAAATAATAGGTAAACAACCCATTGTCATTTGTTGTAAACAACTATTGTTTAATAAACAAACATCGGTCCCTCGCCCCGCTCACTCCGCCTTCACCTCCCCTTACCCTAACGGGTAGGAGTATAAATACGGAGCACTGCCCGCTGCACCGACAGTGTGTTTTAAGCAGTGGTTCACAGTACAGTAAACAGTTCGGAAGCCTCAAGAGGAAAACAGAAAGAGGAACGGTAGCAGCGGCAGTGCAAATAGTACCTCAACGGTGTAGTGTGGTACAGCGGACCGAGGAAGCGATCCTGCACAGAATACTGGTGTTTCTTTTCGACGACCCTCAACCGGACGGCCCAATCCCAGCAATAGTCCTGTGCGGCACTTATCCTATGTTTCAGTCCACGCGATCGCACCAACAGTTATAGTAGTGCCACACATTTTGGTCCTTCGAGCCGGATTGCGGTCAATACAGAAGAATGGTCGTCACCAGAAGCGGAAAAGGCAGCCACACCGATCACCGTCACACCGGTGAAATCGCAACATTAGGAGGCAACAGCATCGAAGACACCGACGCACACGCGGAACAGACTACGTCAACGTCCGAGCCATCCGTCAAGGACGCACCCATTAAGGTCGCCCCCCACCACTCCACTGCAAGCGGAATCATGAAACAGACGCCCCTCTGCCCGACGTTACTGGGCAACCAGGGCACCACAGAAGCTGTCCAGCGAGCCAGCAACACAGACGGGGCCACAATGAAAGAGCCCTACCCGACAGAAGACGGTCGGGGTGTAACTGCCGCACACTCCGACCGCCCCTCCGCCGCCGCCGTTCAGGCGCACCTCCCCGCGCGCCACGCTGCAGCATCCCGAGCATCAACATCGACGAAAGCAAGATCAATGCGAGCACGGGAGCTAGCAATACGAAAAGAAGAACTCCTCCGCCTGAAGATAGAATATGAACTCGCCCGCATCGCCCGCATTGAAGCAGAGAGCTCTGAGGAAGAGGAGGACATACAGGAAGACAACGGCGGTAACGAGTCACAACGCCGCGTCGCCGATTGGGTCGACCAGAGTCTACAGCATCAACTTACAGCCCTATCGAAGAAAGAGCTGCCACCTCTGCCTCAAAACGAGAAGGCAGAAACACGGAAGATGCCACACCCCCCCGGCGCCCCCGCAGCAGCAAAACCGGAGTGCGGGGAGTGTTCCCCCCCTGTCTGTGTACCGGCGGGAGCGCGGGAAATGACAGTCAAACAGCAGAGCCTCGACATCTCCGAGCTCGCGCAAGCCATCACACTCGCTGCGCAATCAACACGTCCGACGTCACGTAACTTCTTCGAGTTACCGAGCTACAGCGGGTCACATCAAGAGTGGCTATCATTCAACGCAGCCTACACTGCAACAGCGCCCTCTTACAACGACGTCGAGAATCTCGCCCGCCTACGCAAGAGCCTCAAGGGAACAGCAAGGGAAGCGGTCGAAAACCTGCTTATGTACAACGCGGACCCGCATGACGTCATGAAGACACTACAGTCCCGCTTCGGCCGCCCCGACGCCATCGCACAGGCCGAACTCGATCGTCTGCGAGCCCTACCGCGACTCACCGACTCCGCCAGAGATGTCTGCATGTTCGCCACAAAGGTGAACAACATCGTGGCCACCCTCCGCGCATTGAAGAAGCAACACTACTTGTACAACCCGGAGATTACGAAGCTCACCATAGAAAAATTTACACCGGTGCTGCGTTACAGATGGTACGACTTCGCCGCCTTCCAGCCAGAGGACGACGACGCCGAGCTATTGAAGTTGTCTCGCTTCTTGGAACGCGAAGCCCAACGCTGCGCCCCGTACGCTCAACCCGAGCAACCTACAATGGCCGCGCCCACTCAACGCGTGGCAACCCACAGCACACTCCCACGGCGGCCACCACAGAAGACGTACGCCGCCACAGTGGAGCCCACAGCTACAGTTACAGCAACAGAAAAGCTGTGCCCGGTATGCCAGAAGCCCGGACACACTGCAGCGACGAAGTGTCCGCAATACATCGACGCAGGGGTCGATGAACGATGGGACATAGCCAAGGACAAAGGGCTATGCTTCAGATGCCTCAAATATAGGACGCGGAAGCACAGTTGCAAGCCACTGCAATGCAAAGTCGACGACTGCGACCGCACGCATCACCCGCTGCTACACTTCGTCAAGAAAGGCGAAAACGAAACAGAAGTCGTGAGCACCGCCAGGACAACAGAGAAGACGCACAGCTTCTTGAAGATTCTTCCAGTCACCGTCACCGGACCGCGGGGCGACTACAGTACTTACGCCCTACTCGACGACGGGTCTACAGTCACGCTCATCGACGCCGCCATCGCTAGAAAGATCGGCGCAAAGGGGCCGATCGACCCACTACACATCGAAGCCCTATCGAACAAAATGGGCGAAGCTAAGTCTCAACGCGTGAAGATCACAGTACAGGGGACATCGAGCAAAGTCAGCATTCAAGCGCGAACCATCAACAGCCTGCGTCTCTCACCACAGCGAGTCGAAAGGAGTGACGTCATCAACTGCCCGCATCTGGCGGGCATTAGCGCGCGCTTGATTCACGACGCCGTTCCGAAGATTCTCATCGGTCAAGATAATTGGGAGTTGCTGTTGGCTACAGAGACGAAGCGGGGAGAGCGGCACCAACCCGTCGCGTCCCTCACCCCCCTCGGCTGGGTACTACACGGGGCACATACACGCACGCTCGGAAAGCGCGTACACTACGTGAACCACATCGTCACCCAGGAAGAGAACATGGATGAACAGCTCCGCCAATACTTCGCCATCGAGTCAATCGCCATAACACCGAAAAGACCACACAGCGATCCGGAACAACGTGCGCTCAACATATTAGCAGAGCGCACAGTACGACGCGAAGACGGCCGCTATGAAACGTCCCTCCTCTGGCGCACCGATGATGCACCGATGCCCAACAACTACGACAACGCGTTGAAGAGACTTCAAACTACAGAAAAAAGATAGACAAGGACCCTCTCCTCAAGAAAAAATACGAAGAACAGATGGAAGCGCTCATACAAAAGGGATATGCCGAGCCAGCACCCGCCGACTGCACCGAAAAAAGGACATGGTATCTACCACACTTTGCCGTCCTGAACCCTATGAAGCCCGGCAAGGTTCGCGTGGTCCACGACGCAGCAGCGAAAACGAAAGGGGTGTCGCTCAACGACTATCTCCTTACCGGTCCCGATCTTCTGCAGTCGCTGCCCGGCGTATTGATGCGACTACGCCAGCACTGCTACGCCGTGTCCGCCGACATCAGAGAGATGTTTATGCAAGTCAAAATAAGAAAAGAAGATCGAGATGCGCTGCGCTACCTATGGAGAGGAGGAGAGCGGGGGGACACCCCTCCCCGCGAATACAGAATGACGTCGCTTATCTTCGGCGCTACGTCATCACCGGCTACGGCGATCTACGTCAAGAACGTCAACGCGGAGCGCTATAAAGAAAAGGAGCCAGACGTCTACAACGCCGTGATAAGAAATCATTATGTCGACGACTACCTACAGAGCTTCACGACAGTCAACGAAGCAATAGCTACAGCAAGCCGGGTGCGCGACATACACAGCGAAGCACACTACGAGCTACGACAATGGAAATCGAACTCGGCAGAGATTGTCGCCGCCCTTGCCGAGACGACTACAGCGTCTCAACCGGTCACCTTGGACGGCAGGACTACGACGGAACGCGTGCTCGGGCTCGTATGGAAGCCACACACAGACGAGCTCGCCTTCAATCTCGACCTCGCCCGCCTACCGCAAGACATCTTACAGAACACGCGCCCCACCAAGCGAGAAGCACTGAAAATCGTCATGTCCCTCTTCGACCCACTGGGCTTCGCATCACCGGTCATATCACGAGCGAAGCAATTGCTACAGGAAGTGTGGCGAAGGGGAACCGACTGGGACCAACGCATCGACGACGACCTCGCAGCACAGTGGACAGAATGGACGGGGTACCTACAGAAGCTAGCCGGCATCACTATGCCGCGCTGCCACCCACACTACAGCGACGCATCGGATCTACAACTACACGTGTTCGTCGACGCCAGCGAGGCCGCCTTCGCCGCCGCACTATACTGGCGCATCACCGCACCGGACGGCCACGTCATCACTTCCCTAGTCATGGGAAAGTCAAAGGTCGCACCACTCAAAGTGACCTCGATACCACGCCTCGAGCTACAAGCCGCCGTTATGGGAAGTCGCATGGCCGCGACAGTCATCGACGAACACGATCGCAAACCCGACTCCGTCACGTACTGGACAGACAGCCGAACAGTACTCACATGGTTGAAGACAGGCGCGCGCTCATACAAGCCCTACGTCGCTCACCGCATTGCAGCCATAGAAGAAAACAGCAAGCTCAGCCAGTGGCGTTGGGTACCTACCAAGCTCAACGTCGCCGACGACGCCACCCGCAACGTACCGGGCGACTTCGACGCACAGCACAGATGGTTCCGGGGACCACCCTTCTTACTCGAAGATCCGACAACATGGCCTGAAGACAAACAGAAAACGTCCGAGGAGAAAACTGGGGAAGAGAGGACTAACTACGTTCGACAGCAGGCAACATCGAAACTTACAGACGCGATCCCCGATAGCAACCGATTTTCGAAGTGGGAACGCTTACTTCGAGCCACAGCGCGCGTGCTTCAATTCATAGCACTCTGTCGTCCGAAAATAGAAAGAATAAACTACAAGCGCACGAAAAAGAATAGAGAAGCTGATCCAGCCTGGGGACGAAAACAAACAGGCAAGCCGAAGCCGCAGGTGACCATGAAGCCAACAGAAGCTGATCGCAGCTACAGAATAATAGAAGCCGGGCTCATGGTCAAGGCAGAGAAGCTGCTCATCATAGCGAGTCAGCGAGATTCGTTCCCAGAAGAGATAGCAGCGCTACAGCAAGGATGTGATATCGCGACGAACAGCCGCCTACGCCCACTTGCAGTTCAATTGGTCGACGGCGTCATCAAGATCGTCTCCCGTATCGCCGCGACAACTGACATCCAGGAAGAGGTGAAGACCCCAGCGATTATCGACGGAAACCATACGACGGCAAAGCTTTACATCGACTTCACACATAGGCAGCTGCACCACGCCAATGTCGAGACGACAATCAACGAATGCCGCCAGCATTATTGGATACTTCGACTGCGGCCAACAGCACGCATGGTGATCCACAGATGCCTGCCATGTCGACTGAGGAAGACAGCTCCGCCTCAACCATCGACAGGGAACCATCCGCTGGCGCGCCTAGCACACCATCAGCGCCCCTTCACCTATACTGGGTTGGACTACTTCGGTCCTCTCACAGTCACTGTGGGCCGGAGTAAACAGAAAAGATACGTCGCACTATTCACTTGCTGACCACGCGAGCCGTCCACTTGGAGATCGCCGCCTCACTCACAACAGATTCAGCCATCATGGCGCTTCGTCGAATGATAGCGCGCCGCGGCTGCCCAACAGAGATATGGTCCGACAACGGAACAAATCTACAAGGCGCGGACAAGGAACTACGCCGAGCAATCGATCAAGCAACAGAACAAGAGGCGACGAACAAGAAGATCAGCTGGCGTTTTATACCCCCTGCAGCACCATTTATGGGCGGGGCCTGGGAACGCCTAGTACGGAGCGTCAAGAATGCACTCTACGTCGCTTTGAAAGAAACAAACCCGACAGAAGAGGTCCTCAACACACTACTCGCTGAAGTCGAATATACAGTCAACAGTCGACCACTCACCCACGTATCGACAGACCCAAACGATCCAGAGGCAATAACACCGAATCACTTCCTGCTGGGCGGATCTGCTCGAGTAGTAACACCAGGGACGTTCGACGACTCTGACCTGATAGGACGAACACACTGGAGAGCATCTCAACGTCTCGCTGACATCTTCTGGTCCCGGTGGATTCGTGAATACCTTCCCGAACTTCAACACCGGCGGGAGCCTCGAAGCAAGGGACCAGCACTTCGCATCGGAGACGTCGTCCTAATCACCGACAACACTCTGCCGCGTAATACATGGCCACGCGGACTGATCGTCGCAACCTACCCTGGCACAGATGGGATCGTCAGAACAGCAGACGTGAAGACCAAAGGAGGCATTCTACGCAGACCGACCAAGAAGCTCGTCGTGCTACAATCAACAGAAGAGGCGTCCCTTCCACGGAACAAGGATGCGTCGACCGAGGCGACGGACGACGCACGGCGGGAGAATGTACGGGACGGCCTCTAATTAACTGCTAGCATAAGACTTAGCCTTATAGATATTGTAGATTAAGTTTATTGATTTAAACTCTTTTTTTCCTACTAGAATAGTATTTTATAGGTTTATAGGGAAGAACTTTAGTGTCCTAAGTAGTTATAGATATTTAATAGCTTACAGTTTTATATTCTCGAACTTTACCCACCTTTTCGCTTAATCTAGTCGGGTAGAGAATAGTATAGAGCCGATGTTTTTTATGTTGTTTACGATGTTGTTTACATTCGTCATAGTTAGCTAGAAAATTCTAGAAAATAATAGGTAAACAACCCATTGTCATTTGTTGTAAACAACTATTGTTTAATAAACAAACATCGGTCCCTCGCCCCGCTCACTCCGCCTTCACCTCCCCTTACCCTAACGGGTAGGAGTATAAATACGGAGCACTGCCCGCTGCACCGACAGTGTGTTTTAAGCAGTGGTTCACAGTACAGTAAACAGTTCGGAAGCCTCAAGAGGAAAACAGAAAGAGGAACGGTAGCAGCGGCAGTGCAAATAGTACCTCAACGGTGTAGTGTGGTACAGCGGACCGAGGAAGCGATCCTGCACAGAATACTGGTGTTTCTTTTCGACGACCCTCAACCGGACGGCCCAATCCCAGCAATAGTCCTGTGCGGCACTTATCCTATGTTTCAGTCCACGCGATCGCACCAACAGTTATAGTAGTGCCACACACAGACGTAACCTGTAACAATAATAATAATATTAATTTAGTTTTGTTTTCTTTACAGCTCCCAATATGACCATGCGAATAGAATCCAAAACCAACCCCTGCTACTTTATTATTGGATTCTCTGTAGCGGGCTGCATCGTTGCTGTGCTAATCATTTCTTATTGTATTTGTAAGTGTAAGAAAGTTCGTCAAAAACAAGCCGAAAATTCTCATCCGATGCAACAAGATACGGAACCTGTAGACGTGAGTTTGTCTTTTAAAATTTTATTGCTTAATAATTTTATTTAACTCATAATTTAAGTTAAATATAATAAAATGCTGACAGCATGTTATATTCTACACTATTTCTAGTTCTTAATTTTTGTTTCGGAGTGTATATGTCGTGGCCATATCGTAGAATTGCCCACATCACAAAATGCTTGAGAATTTCATAATTTGGAGGAAAGTGATAAAAAAAGAGTTTATAATGAAAGGGTACTCTGAAAATGTCTGTCGGACTTCGAGAACAATAATACCAAAGTACCAAACATATTTTATAATATTTCATGAACGCCTTGCCTATTAAGGATCATTAGATCTGGTCAAATTTAGTTGCCCACACCATGAAATGCGACCATTTCATGAAATTCTCGAACATTTCATGATGTGGACAATTCTACGATGAGGCCACGACATATACAATATGCAGCGGCTCATTTACGAAAAACTCACCCTATTTTAAAAAGACCGCCAGTTGTACTATTTCTGCTTTTGTAATTAGTTACTGTACGTTTTTGTCTGTGTGCAATAAAGTATATTTCAGTCATTCGTTCATTCATTAAATGCATCAGTATGGGTAACTCTGAGACCATATTATCATCAATTTTAGTGAAACAAAAAACTGCATTTATAGATTTAAAAAAAACACTCACTAAAATCGATAAAGTCGTTTATAAAATCACGTTAATTTCCTTGTTCTTTAAATTTACCATTACTGTGTAAAAAATAGACTAACAAAGTTCATTTTCGCATTCTTATTAATAATGTGATAACTCTCTATATTACAGTCTGAACCTGACGAGCTGTTATACGCATACGTTCCTAAGGATATAGTGTCCCACTACGCTGCGCGCGCGCTTCTTACAGGAAACAAGAAACTTGGCGACAAAGACTTCATACCCCGCGTCCCCCTGCGACCCCATGAATTCCCTTATGATTTTGCCCCGAAGATACTGCCTGAGCAACGCCTGAACGAATCGCAGTACGATTATACTACGCCAAGTCATCTCCTGTAATTTTTTTCTACTTGGGCATTGCTAGGAATACATTGGAGCATTTGGTGTCAATTCGGCAACGCCCCAATTAATCTAAACTAAAATTAGTCCTGTCACTTTCTATCATTTTTAATTGAAAAGGGACCGAAGATCATCGGTTTTGTTTTTGTCTTTGACTTCACGACTAACTGTAAATTTTAGTGGCTTTTTATTCTTCATGGTGTTAGGTAGGCACTAAAACAAGACTAAATTTGACAGTTAGCCGTGAAGTCATAGACAAAAACAAAACCGATGATCTTCGGTCCCTTTTCAATTAAAAATGTTAGAAAGTGACAGGACTAATTTTAGTTTAGTTGGACGTATATCAAATCGACACCATTTGTGTACAACATTTTAGTTCAGTCCATGAAATTTTGTTTCATAAGTTTTTAAAAATGGAAGAATTATTTGCATGTACTTCGTCTCCTGATTACTTTGTATGAAAAGTTTTATTTTATTATTTTGTCACAGTCTGGAATGAAAATGTCCATTATCACCAACTATCCATACAAGTATATTTCATGAAAGTTATCCAATAATTTTAGTATCCGTTTTTTTTATTTCACCCCGCATTTTACTTCAATACGCTTAAGTTTAGTAGAATAAGCAAGTTTTTAAGAGGTGGTAGGGCAGTGGGCACTGGCTTCTCGTGTGGGTGACGCGGGTTCGATCCCATCCACGTACCAATGTGTTTTCAAATTCATAATGGTACTTACATTTCTTCGACGCTCTTACGGTGAAGGAAAGCATCATGAGAAAACTTGCACACTCCTGCGAAGAAATTCAAAAGTTGTGTGTGAAGTTGACCAACCCGCACTGGGCCAGCGTGGTTGACTAAGGCCTGATTGCCCTAATCTAGGGTAGGCTCGAGCCTATGTCAGTTTCTTTTAATCTTTTTCTTTGTAAGTAGTTGCGTGACGACAGTTCGTTCGTGTGTCGACGACATTGTTACCTTGCTGGCTCATTTAAATTTACAACTTCACAGTCATGCTTTGGCGAAGTAACTGTGTTACTGTTACATTACCTATACATCGAGTGGTTGCGTGACAAAGAAATTTATTTTATTAAATTGATTGTTACTGATATTTCCGTGGGGTTAATAATGTAGGAGTATAACCATATAGGATTACACATTGAACAGGGAACGGGCAGCAGCGCTCTCTGATACAGTAACCTTTTAATCTGCGATCTCCAACCCGCCTGCCAAGCGTGGAGATTATGGCAAAACCCTCCACTTAAGTGGAGGAGGCTCATAGTCCAGCAGTGGACTGTAACGGGCCGTTGATGATGATAACCTTAGAGGTCCTTATACCTTGTTGGTCGGGGGGTCAAAGTTTTTTACGCATAGTCAGTAGACAAACCAAAGTTGCTGACATATCTCGAAGATTTGCGAGGCTTGAGTGGCAGTGGGCGAGGCACGTTCTCAGAGGGCCAAGTCCGCGCCCGACATGTTACCACTTTGGTAGAAATAGGCCTTTATCCAGTAGAGGACGTGTTCAGTCTGAGATGATGATACACTAGATAATAGATAACTATAGGTATAGAGCTTAAGTTCTACTGAAACATGTCAGAAGTGTCACAAATACGTAGCCTTAGAAATTAATAAAACTAAGTGGGCATAGCTGATCGGATTCAGCTGGACCTTATT
This sequence comes from Carpatolechia fugitivella, assembly GCA_951230895.1. Taxonomy (NCBI): domain Eukaryota; kingdom Metazoa; phylum Arthropoda; class Insecta; order Lepidoptera; family Gelechiidae; genus Carpatolechia; species Carpatolechia fugitivella. The sequence goes on from OX579660.1 coordinate 5,278,254, forward strand.
GCTGTGCCAAATGCAAAGGTTTTTAAAGCGCGTAGAGCGAAGCGGGCGTACTCGTATCAAACCTCTTTGGCCAAACGGCTTCAAACATTGACAAAAGGTTCTGTAGCATCGGGCCTCGTTGGTCTTCATGCCATATAGTTTGGTGCTGGCGGTGTGATTCTTTTTAGATTATATTTGTTCTCTTGTTAATTACCTTGTTTAAAAAGAGAGTGATAGAAACTTCATACGGGTTCTACCGGGGAGTTTGACAGACTTGCGTAGGGTGCGGACCCAGTGTGTTAAACAATTTTTGTCTATGGTGCGGACGTTGTTTTTATATTAAATTGCTACGTACGCTACGAGTGTAAAAAAGTGAAATAAATGTGTGAATCTCTAAAGATAGTATTTGTATTCAGAAAGTAACAGTTCACAATAAGAGCTGTTACAGTTCGCTTCAACAAAGAGACGTTTTACCGAAGACAGTCAATGGTTAATAAGTTTATTGTGTATGTCCCATGATGTGTTATACACAAAAACGACATTAATACACACACATAATGTTTACATAATAATATACATAATGTGTTATGCAATAAAGCGTTACTTAGTTAATTAATATCTCTATGTTAAATTTTCAATTTTTTACCAATGCTCAATTAAAAATAAGAATAAGAAAATAATTGTGCAATTTTTTTTTTATTAAGGTAGCGTTTATTTGTATAAGATTTTCATTTATTAATACGTAAGTTTTTTACACCATTTTACATAACGGTTTAGATTTTTCGCTTCTTAAAAATAATTATATTTTTAGTTTCTTTAAATTTTTATTTTGTGTTTGATTTAAGAGGATTCCACGGACTTCTAAAAACATGATAAAAAGAATAAGAAATTGAATTGAGTAATGGAGGTAGAATCTACTTATTATCTTAGACATAATTTAAGTATAGGTAAGCGTAAATAAATAAAAATAAATTAATATTTAATTTATTGTTTAATAAATTCATCCTTTGATTTTTTATACAATCTTCGGACCTACCTTTGTATAAAATGCGCCCTATAATTTTGAAACATCAAATAAGATCAAAGCAATAAATTGATTGAAAAACATACGTCCAGGGATCCTTTTGGACGATTGACCCTTTTCAGAAGGGCCTAAAAGGGCTACTTACCCGATTGGTCCTTTCATGTCATTGGCCATTCATACGAGAATGTTTTTAAAAGTAAAAAACGTTATTTCAATAAAGAAAATTGCTTTTATCTTTATTAAAATGTTTTTTGTAGAGCTTGCTACGATTGCTACGCCGTAGCAAAGGTCAGCGGATGAAATGTCTACTCGATACAAATACTGGACTATCAAGTTGATTCCGTGCTTCGGAAAGTAACTTAAACCTTGGTTTTTTATCTAAATAGGTTGTTATGTTACCCGAGCATGGCCAGAATATTTAGCGACAAATTTTTCTGACAGCGAAAAAAAACCGACCAACCGTTTTTATATAAAGATATATGAAATTAACACTATTTAACATAATATACCACCAATTCTTCCAAAGAAATAAATAGGTCAGAAAATTATAATGTGTCGAGTAGTAAGAGGTTTGGAAACAAGGAGGAGGTATACCGTAAGATAACAGAGGACCCTTTGATTATTTTTTATCAATGATATTCAAACTATGTTGTATTTTTTCATCAAGCTCAACATTAAAACTAAGTGCATAATATAACAAACGCATTAGCGATGCAATTTCACGGTGCATACGAGCGGGTTGCGGTGTCGCGTGATCTCGCCGACTTTTGCAGACATTCACCGACATAGCAGACACTGCGCCGACACCGCGAGGCCGACTTGAGGCAATTTCCGGCTTTGTCACTTACTCTTGACGTGCAACTAAGAGTGGTATATGGTGGTATATAGGGCCTATTTGAGACTACAGAAAAAAAAAACAAAACGTAACTCATTTCTGATAAAATTTACTGCTTACGACCTACACAATCGATATCGACGTAGAAATGTTTTTTTTTCTTTAATACAACCGGGTTCGATTCCCGTATTAAAAAATGTGTTTTTTTTTTTTTTATCTATGAATGCAGTTTTTATTGTCACTAAAATCGATGGCATGGTGCTTTAGAACAGATCTTTCCATGTCTTATAGTTACAGAGTTACCCATACTGACCATCTAAATGGGCCATCCTGTATATAGGTTAAATAACTTCAATGTACGTACGTACGAGTATATTATAGGCAATTAGTCTGTAGTAACTAAGATTTAAAGCTTTTCTCACTAAAGACCTACGGTCACTTACATGAGAAAAGAACTTAAATAACATTTTTTAGTTCGAATTGCCGTTCACATTTTACAATTTACATTATCATTATTATATCAATGTAGGTAGGTTACAATATCGATAGAACGTTCAACTTTGTAATATTCAACGTAACATAGAATGCTCACCCAATTTAAACTCATGAACCACCTGTAAGTATTTAAATTAAACTCAAAATTACGTTTTCAAAATGTGCTCGGATAGTTTGTTCTTAAACTTCTTCTGCTTATCATGTGGGTTGCGAGGTCGACAGTCGACAGTCGTCAGTCGACAGTCGACAGTCGACCTCACAAATCCTATTATCAAAGTCAAATACATCGAACACATCTGACATGACACATGTAACCACTATTTTCCTCAGATCAGTCGGACCCCTGCCACCGTTGAGTATGGATAGTCTAAGCCAGCTTAAAAAATTGGTCTTTAATCATAAAAAATATTAAAAAGTGTATAATACTTGATAATACCAATTCTTGCAAGCAACGGCTTGTAACACAACCTAAAACATTCCACCCCACCAAAACACAGTCACTCAAACGCCCTGCAACCCCGAGGCATTTTACTAAAAGCCCTGAAAAATCGCGTGACCCTTCCTAAATAAATAGTATACGATTTATAAGAAGGAATGACCATAAAAACTGTAAAAATTACAGCCCTTTGCCGCGGCACTAGTTGTTGTTATTCATAAAGGATATTTATGGGTTATCGTCAAAATATTTATTATTGTTCGCCGGTAGCCCTCTAGTCTTTTGTGCGACGATACAAAAAATTTGGGGGCGTGAACAGAAAGGTACTGACGTAGAGATGACTCGGTGTCGATATCGATGATATGGTAATCTCATCGTGTATTTCTAACACAATGTAATATATTGTTTGAGGAATAATAAATAATAATGAACGAGTATAATAACTAACCTATCAACAAACAGGACAGAAGACGAACACAAAATGATTGAACTGATAAAATTCTCTTAAACTGACAGCTATGCCCTTATTATAGGTTATCATTCGTTCAAATTAATATCATTCGTTCATCACCTCTCTTTTATCCTTTTCGTTTTTATGAGCTGGATTTTAAAATTAGAATTAGAGCATGACATCCCGAATCGAGGCCATTGTCTATTCTATTGTCGTAATAATCGTACCAATAGCGTATGCGTAATTTAAATGGGAAATATTAAAGGAACAATGAATCAATTAGTGTGCAATCCAACCAAAGTTTGGTATTCTAGTGAGACAGTACAAATCTTACTATGAGTCTAACATTTTTATAACTACAGAGTGAGCAAACTTTTATAAGAATACGAGAAATATCGATACCGAACACACATCACCATCCAAAACCATGGCGTTATGAAATATGTGATTCCTTATACAAGAGAAGTCCTTTATGCATCCCTGGGGAGGCACTGGTCAAGTGGGTTATCACAAGTGGCCGCTGGCGAGATGAAATATTTATGTCTCAATATACTGGTTCAGTTCTTCGTGTCTTGCATTGAGGAGCATCTCCAGGGATGAAGGTGGAATTGACGCCGTTATTGTGGCGGTTAAAATGTTATGAATAGATTCAGTTTAAGTGTCGAGTGAGTTGAATATAGGAAGCAACAGTAGCTACCAATATTTTCTAAAGTTTTTCTTCTCATTGAGGCGAGAAAGGCGAAAAAGAATTCCTCTGAAACCCCGTATTGCGCCACAAGAGACTGTTCCTAAAATTTGTTAAACTTAAACAAATGTAGTCGGGTGACTCTTTTGATGTTTTATTAGTATGTACCCAAGTACTCATACTATGGTTGGCGCCATTTAGTTTCAGATCGTTTTATCATTTTATTATTAGAAAAAAATATATGTAAGACATTTTTATACGACAAGTTATTCATATCCGTATAGCTACAATAATAATGGCACTTGAGTAGCACAGCACAAAATTATGTTTTTATATATATTTGGTTGGGGAAAAATAGTATGTATTTTTTCGCAAATAGTATGTATGAACTTATAATAAAATCTCTTTGGCTATACCATTTTGCATCTGGCTGGTTTTGGTATTATTAAAAAAATTAAATTTTAAAAAAGATAATTCCAAATTCAAATTAGGAAAATGTGTGATTTTCATTTGTTTTTCTTACTGTTAAGATGAGTGAATCTAATGAAGAAATTCGATACATTTTAAAATTTTACTACAAAAAAGATAAAAATGCAACGCAAGCCGCGAAAAAAATTTGTGATGTTTATGGACCTAGTGCAGTGTCTGTGAGAGGAGCACAAATTTGGTTTAAGCGTTTTCAATCAGGAAATTTTGATGTCAAAGATGCACCTCGCTCTGGGCGCCCTGTTACGGATAAAATGGATGCCATTTTTGAAAAAGTGGAGCAAGATCGGATGGGATCATATCCCTACCTACAAGATGGCTGAAATTTATCGAACAATATGGCACCCACATACTTTAGTTAAATGTAAATAAATTTTATTAAAAATGTTTTGAATTTTCATATAAAATGCGAAGAAACTTTTTCCCCAACCTATTAGTATAGAAAGTTGAAATCTATCCAAAATTAAATTTAGTCGAAACTTCTAGTTCTGACTTTAAACTTGACATTGATCGTACGTATTACGAACAGAGCATTATGCCCCCTCAATTCGCAATTCAAAACTCAACTCCGCTTGTCGTCGCCAGCCTTTCAAGTGATTGCTTTCAGAGTTAACATTAATATTATCATTAACAGTAAGTGGGTAGGCGACAGCAGAATCGCTAGTCACGATATCGAACAATCTTCAAGATCTCTGTCATCTCAAACGGTCGCAGCAAGTTGTTGAGAAAAAGACAATAGTCACGTATTTCGAGGGATCATTTTAGAGTGGTTAGGTCGATAATAGAAGATAGCAAGGGGCCAAGTTGACATTTGACGTTGATTTACTATTGTCCCCTGGAATCGCTGACGTCATCCAGACAGGATCGCTGACGAATCTCCGACTGTAATTATAGGCGGAGGCATTTAATGATGCAGGAATTTTTGTAGTGATTGAATTCTAAATGATACGAGAGGAAAGTCTTTTGATGTTGGTAATGATAGGTTCGTGGCTTCTATAAGTCCTAATCAAAAGCAAAGGACGTCAATGCGGGCTATAGAAATTCTGTTGCTGTGAGTTGGTAGTCAATTTTATTAGTCATGCTTTGAAGAATGCAAGCATCAAACTAATATTGTTCTATAGAACTATTAAACCTGGTTGTTTGTAAAGATGCAATTTTATAAAAGAATTTCTAATTAATTGTTCATAAACAATTTTAGTTTTAAATCTTGTTGTAAACTTGCGCAGGAGTTAAATATATTCTCAGAAATTTTCATGACGGTGCAAAGTCCGTTCGATGTCTTCTGTCACCGACTTATGATAGCAACTTGATGGCATCTTGATGAGCCTATTCAAGCAGATACGGGTGGTCTTAATCCAAGCTGAATATTGAAATTAAATCAACACGTTTTGTCAAAATTATGACGTTGACAGTAAACTTAGTTTTAACACGTAAGCTGAGTCGATAAGAATCAAAATATAACGTTTTTTTTTTTAAGGAAAGGTAATAACAGTCCTGATCTGAGGTTGACAAAAAAGTGTTTAGTCATCGTATACGATTATGATTATTATATTTCCAAAATGTTTTTTTAAGGCGGTGTTTTTAAAGGAACTCTGAGAAGTTTTATAGAATCACCTTCAAGTTAATTACCTAGAATTGTTTTTGTACTGAATCCTTGCAAACATAAGCTGCCATTTCAACATTAAATTGCGTATTTTATCTTGACACAATGAAGAAAGATCTATCTTTTTGTTCATAAATCTAATTTTTCCTCAAACCCTTGCGAGCGACGCAATGGAGTCGCCTGGTCGCAAGGGGTTGGTACAGAAACAGGTGCATGCATCGATCAACGTCAAACGCGACAATTTGACGTATGAGACAATCTGGCTCTTGGAAAACGACGTGAAACGTGTAAACAGGTTTAGTGATAGACTACATGACGATACCACTACCCATTTTTATTAAATTCTGAAATTATGAAGAAAATATGAAACTTTTAAAGAAAGCTTATTTTATGTCCCCTCTATCATGCTTCGATCACAAGCTAATATGGATCAGAACTTAATCTGTTCTATTTCTTCTAATTTACGTAACAAAAATGAATGTAGTTAAATAATCCCTTTAAACTGTTTAAATACTACTAAGCTATTTGAAATTTTGAATTTACCGGTGGCAATTCTCGTAGCGAAACTAAAAATGTCATATTAGTCTTGTCACTTTCTGACCCACGACCATGAAAAAGGACGGGAGATTGTCGGCTCTTTTGAACGTCAAATTTTATGTCACAAACGTCAATTTTAAGCCGTTTAAAATTACATTGCACACGTCAAAACTTGACATTTGCGCCATAAAATTTGGCGCTCACAATGATTGACAATCTCCTGTCCTATTTCATCGTCGTGGGTCAGAAAGTGACATGACAAGACTAAGATAAAATTTAAATTTACTTTCGCTGCGGTAATCGACACCACTATGTTTTTTTATTTATTTATTGACTGCGGTAACTTTAAAATTTGAGTTTAACTTAATTCATTAACGTGTAAACTGATCTCAAACGTCTCTTTGACAATTTGCATCGAAAATAGGTGTCATGTTGAAGGGTCGATCAAAATTTCAAATAGGCTCAATTTAAGTAGATTTTTAGGGGTAACCGTCTGTGTAACCGGCGAGAAAATTGACTGCTGTCAAAGGAGGCTTATTCAATTTGCGTCTTATTAATCCACGAGAGGGCGCCAATTTACTTGCAAAACATCGTCGCTTTATTTTGTTAATGGTTTGTGGAGCTGTCTTAATGGTCATATTTTATTTTGAAGATAATTTATTTAACCCGGAAGTGCAGAATGATAATAATAAAATAGATGCTCTATTTTAAGCGATCTAGTTCTTAGTTTAGGATTGGTTTTCTGTTTGTTATTTTTAGCCAAAGGATCTTGAATTAGTTAATGAGTTACCTGCTTAAAATGCTTGCAATGCAATAATCTGGTACCATGGAGACTAGACTAGTCATGGTAATAGGAATTTGTCAAATAAACAAGATAGCCATGTCGTGGGTGGGCTCCTTGTCTAAACAAGCACATTATTTGCAAGCAACTCGTCAAAGGTTCATGACATGAAACAAAAACAAAAGCTAGTATACAAAATAGATTTAACGAAAACATAATTTGTAAGTCACAATGCGGGAACCATAAACCAAAATCGAATACTATCGATAACAATACCGCGACGTGTCATCAACACACGACGAAACCAATTTACCTTATTGGGGGTTCGATATTACGTATAATCACGTCGGAAACAACGATTCGTATTGTCATCGTGTCGAATTATGCAACCGTCTCGATCGAAAATATTCGATTACAGGCGACAGATGTCTGCGAACGTGACGAATTTGGACAAAACCAATTGGCCCTTTTGTGACTCACAAGCTTTTTCACTTCAAATGTTACTATCAACTCTATACTCATATTCTTATGGTGGTTAGTGGTGTGTGTGAAGTGTCTTAGTTCACTGGTCGGGTCCCCGTATTGGTAATCAGTTGGTGACCGCAAATGGTTGTCCCTCGATCAGACCTTGCCAGGAAATTACAATTTCGATTTTTATTTCACGAGTGCACGCAGTAAATTGGTGATTTTTAGATAATCGTTTCGGCCTTGTCCACACTTGGGGACATTATTATTATTATTATTATTATTTATTTATTGTTAATATGTAACGCAGCCATCATTTTGACCTTCTTGGGTAATTTAATCATTATGTTGAAAGTATTTTAGATGGTAATTGTTATTGTGTTAAATTAAGAAAAATATCTTCGTAGGTTAGTAGGTATAGATAATAATAACACATGCTCGGTATTATAGCAGGGGTTAACAGTAATATCTCGATAATATGTGATATTATGGGCAGTTACTTAAAATTCTTGAAAGAAAAAATAATTAAACAAAAGATGCAAGATAACAATAATTCTCCTTTATTGTCAGTAAATTCATGAAGAAGGCACAGGTCAAAAACGTTTGCTATTGAAATTATAAGTGCAGGGTAGAAGCTGCAGTTCATCTCGGGAAGAGATAGCTTCATCGGAGTCGACGAAGCCATCAATTTTATCATTTGATCCATTTACCATGATTCTAGGTCTGATTTATGCGGATCCCAAAGAGGTCATCTGGTCAAATTTCTGTGTAGAGATTGCTTAAAATTCGTAATGCTGGTAGCATGCTTTTTTTCTTTTTGAATACAAATCGATAGTAGCCATTTAAATATTGTTTTTTTCTGCTATTTCATGTGGTGTGTTGTGTGCCAGTAATCTACCGGGTGTATTGTTTTTGTGAATGTCATCTTGAACGCAGGCCACAAACGACCGCGGTTCCCTTTGTGTTAGCCGAGCTGTTTGGTCTGCTTTATCGACTACAGCGTTTTCAAACTCTCCTTTTACACGGTAATCTGTTGTATCTGCAAAATAAAGTTTTTTATTTTGCGTGTATTTCTTAATAAGTAGTCATTTCATTGAAATCATTAGTTTCATGTCAAAATTTGCTTTTTTAGCTTAATTTGTTTTGGAAACATAATTATAGCCATAAGCTTTTTGAAGTAAAACATGTACCAATTAATTTTTTTTACTAAAAAGAGAAAATCTGATTTAACAGAACTCCGCTCAAAGTTAATAAATTAAACTAAAGCCATTGAATCATCAAAGTGTGGCTTCAATCGAAGTAAATATTTAATATGTGCGTAAAATTACCATTCAAGCCTCACACATTTTTATTTTTACTCATGGGTTTATTTTTACATTAATAAATCTAGTTTGAATGTAATAGTGTCCCCTTACCCCTCGTAAGGTAGCCCTGAACCATTTTTTATTCACCAGTAACTTAAAAAGGATGACAATTGACAACGAACGACCAAATAGCTCACCGTTCGGCCACCATCACTCATCAAAACATTGTTACCGGATGTCACAAGACTTAATATCTTACTGGCCTTTGTCGTCACCCTAAAAAAGAAAAAAATACATTCAAAAGTGTATCTAAGATTCGAATTTGGAATATCATCGGCGGATATATTTCATCTTGTCATAACAGTGTGGGTCAAAGAGAGGATCAGGCCTGATAAATTGCAGTTCAAATTTGGAATAATGTCTTTTTCACTATTCACCGCGGTTAGACGGCAGGGGGGTAGTGATGACATAACACTATCTTGATCTGATTGAAGATTGAAATGTGCTTTACTTTTGTATGACTGTACGCCTAATTATTAATTTGTATATAGGTATTCATTTTGAGGTTACATAACAGTGAAAAAGATTTGTAAAAAAATTATCTATTTTATTTTTAACCAAATATCGACTAAGGTCTGATAGCCGTAATTCAGGATAAGCTCGAGCCCCTCGGTGGGGACGTATTTAAGCCGTTGATGAGTTACTCACTTACCTAAATGAAAATAAGTACAATTGATTTATTTCAAAGTTCAAGCCGAATGGCATTAAATTTTGCAAGAATTTCAAGCAAAATGTCAATGTTATGAATTAAAATAGACATGTTTTCAGTCCACAGCATCGACATAAGCTTACAAGTATAAATTCGGAACGTTTAACCATATAGTATAAAAACACATATACATGGTAGGTATATTACATTTGTGGTAGAGTGGAGTGCGGCAGACATCCCGACAGATCCTGGGTCTCATTACACCGGGAACATACATCATCGTCAGGGTCTTGCAAGTCATCGCCTCAGCCGGCTTTTGCTTTACTACTGAGGGTACGGTGACATGGAAGAAGCTTTTGAGTGAAGTAAGCGTATACCTACGCTATGGGCTCCTAGCGACTTAGTAAATGGGGTGGTATATGAAGAACTGAATATCTGGCTTATGGCATGCAATGGAGTTCTTGGTGGAAAAGATAGGAACAATTTACTGGAATATGGGTAAAATGGTCTAGAAAAAAAATTCCCCTGACGATATAGGCGTATTTCGAAACGAAACTTTATATTCATGTGGATATATCCATCGCTGTAATTGCAATGAAAATATATAAAAGATTCTACGTGAAGAACTAACAATAACAGCTAGTTTCTTTTATCTCTTGAGAGGAAATTTAATTTTATTCTGCAAGCCATTTCCATGCTAACCTAACCTAAGAACGACAAAGAAATATCAAATCAGTAGCTTTTATATAAATTACCATAAAGTATCGGTCCAGCGAGGTCATTACGAGGTTCGTAATTAAAACTACAATCTCAGGATTAACTCGGAATACCTCAGTGTCATCGTCTGGTCCTTCGAGCCGGATGAGGGTGAAAACCACCCGTCATGAAATATTTATTTAATACGATTGTCAAATGCAAGAATAATTTCCGGAAATGATTTTTGGGATCACTAAGTAAATATGATTTATATCTACAGACAGCAAGTCATTTAACGGGCCGTTGATGATGATGTTTTTCACTTTGCAATAATGAATTGTTTTTAATTTCACCCAGATAACATTTAAAAATATTATCTCTAAGACATATATGTTCGAGAGCATGTGACATTTGCGTTAGTAATCGGCGGCGCGATACGCGTAATACCGTGCGGGGTGTGTGCGGGTTGTGGAGGGCAAACGTTCAATTTCAGAAGTATTGTTTATCAAGGCGTTGTTGCCTTGAAACAGTAAAACAGCTAGGATAAAAATAAAAATCCTACAGAAAATGAAATGTGATCCCATTTCACATAAAAATCAAATCTTTAATAACTGATGACTGAATCTTTGATGTTGAAGATAAAAATACGTTAAACATGTTGAAATGAGTTGGATTCCTCTTCATGTTTTATACCTAGTGTTTACCTATAGAAGCAACATTGTGTTTCAGTGACCAATAAGGGTACTAGGTATTATTATTCTGTACCAAAGCGTCCACGAAAATAAAATCAAAAATACAAAAATGTTTATTTCGTAAAATGTTTCACACAGTACATTTGGAATTGAAGTTTCCTTCCTGTGCCGGGAAAACTCCACTCTTCCCTGTCAGATTCATAGCATACACTTAATAAACTAGATTTATTTAAAAAAAAATTGGGAATAACAGGTTGTTATAATAATTATAATGTAAAAACGTATAATTTAATATAACCTTACACATGACACAAGTCACAAGCGTCACTTGACAGTGCAGCGTTTTTTGGAGGCGCGGTGTTTGATTGCGATGATTTGACTGATTTGACAGTACATTGCCGTTTGACGCGCCGCGTGTCAGAGATCTCCATTATCGACTGACGAGGAGGAAGGTGACCACAAAGAGTGAATCTTTAATCGCGAGGGTGTCCGCTACTAATGGGAGGAGAGCTTAAACAAGAACTGCGTGGAGAGGTTATTGATATTTTTGACTTGCGTAATCAACGGTCAGGAAAATAAAATATTTCAATTTTAACTTGGGATATTATAATTCAAATTAAAAACAAACTGAATATTTTTTTTTTTATAATTTTTATCGTCAAGAATCCTAACTAATCTTGAACAGGGCTTGAGGACCGCTTTTGGCTTTTCTAATCGAAGGAGGTCTATTAATTTTCTCTCAAAATCAACATTTATTTTTTATCTTTTTATCGCACTAGTAAATTTTGTGCCATTGAAGTTTATATTTTTATTAGAAACAAAAGAAAGTGAAATTAACATCGTACTAATAAAAATATTTTTCAACAAAAATTTACTTGCATCAAAACACTGGCCATTTAGTATTTACAGTCTTCCGTGTTCCCATGATTCCAAATTCAAAACTCAAACTCCAAACATTCCCACCTCCTGTCGGCGTCATCATTCTAATGAACTCCCAAATGGAAGCTGCCGTATCGACGCCAATCAGACCGATTATCTGTACCATCAATGGCTTTAATGGTAGCCGTCGCTTTCACGACGTTGACAGCAGGGTTGCCGGGTGCCGATAGTGCCGCTATAGGCACAATGAGTGCAGCGGTAACTGTAAAAGGCTGGCTTTCGATTGGGTAAAAATATGAGATCTGTAAAAAAATATGGCCGTGACTAGCCACGAGCTTGTAGGACACAAACCGCGTACAAAATAAAAGAAATGTAGAGTCAGAAGTAGATTTAATACACAGAATTTGACAGTGTTGTTGGTAATGATTTGACAAAAATAAATTTTGTTATTAACACTGTGCTCGAAATAACTAAGATCAGCCACGAAAAAACTATGAGTTCATTATCATATCCGAATCATTATCATGACTCACGTGGTCCCCACCGAGGGGCTCGAGCATTGGCATTATGGGCCCGGTGGAGATTAGTCAGTTTTGCTAACAAACCCAACCCAGACAGAATCTACCAAATAGGATTCTCTATATAAATTTATATCACGTTTAAAAAATTTACTGCTGCACTAAAGGTGACTTTACCGGAAAATAACAAAACTATCCGTGTACACACGTCGACACCTCCCTTTATGAATAGGTAATCGAAATATCGCCCGCGGCCACACTGTACACTCATGCATATAGTGTGGACACAGCTTTAGACCGCATACGATTTCCGTATTTACTTTAGGTATTGGTGGTTTCAGCTATTATTTTTCAGACTTTTGTCCGCTGAATTACAATTCTTGCTACAACCTGGTGGCTGTTATGTTTTTGTCGTACTATGACTATAGTATCCCTTGCAAAATACCGTAATTATTCTGCCAATGAATATTGATGACCTCAGCTTCATCAACAGCTCTACTGAGGGGCTTCAACATCATCATCATAAACGGCCCGTTAAAATCCACTTCTGGACTATGAGCCTCCTCCACTTAAGTGGAGGGTTTTGCCATAATCTCCACGCTTGGCAGGCGGATTGAGATTAAAAAGTTTTTTTTTTTTATAGGTCAGCCAACATAGTACATACATTTATATTTAAAAATAATGTTTACATGTTTATAAGGTTAAGGTTACTGTATCAGAGAGCGCTGCTGCCCGTTCACTGTTCAATGTCCCTAAGTCGCTTCTTACGACACCCACGGGAAGAGTAGTGGTTGGTGACAAAATGTATTCTACTCTGCCGTCACCAGCCACACGGCTAACGGCTTCAGCCTACCCTTATTTAGGGCGATCAGGCCATAGTCGACCACGCTGTGCAGGTTGATTGTCATCAGTTTTATTCATATTCATTACCACTGAGAGCTCTTCTCCACAGATTCCGCCATTGTGTTAGTGAACTCACCCAAAAAAATGTCTAAGTGATGTAATAACATCTTATGGGTTTTTTTTTTGAGAGTTTAGAACCTACCCTTATCAAGCCTAAGACGAGTCGACCCAGTGCGGGTAATTGAGGACAATAATTGATGACATATTCGAAAGTCAGGATGAGTAATGGTACTGTAATGAATTGGAGCCCTACATAATTAAAAGCAAGATTTGAGGTAAATATATTGGGAAAAACAATCTTCTTTACATGACAATATGAAAAGCTAATCTATCGAATCGAATGACTCGAATGTCACATATTACACTGGCCAGTATCAGTAAGGAGTGCGGACCTTACAGTACCTAGCACTAAGTATTTGAGATGGCAGCTTTATTTTCTATCCTTAAAGTAAAAAAAAAAAACTAACCCAAAAAGCCTCATAAGACAACAAGACTGCGACACAACAGTATCAACCGTGAAACAGGTACAATGTTGCGTATCAAAAATCGCGCATCGCAACCTCGGCTAATAACCATTTACTCGGTACGGTCGAGTACTCGCCCGAGGGCGGCGCACGCACATGATTGATGCGTTTATAATTATGGCGCGCTTTGCCCGTTCCGCGGGAAAATATCATTCGCCTGCGCTTGCGCACGCTAATGCCGCGAACGTGAACGAGCCCTTAAGTGACGCCCATTTGCAACGCGACTGGATAACAGACTAATAAAAGCTTGAGACTTGAGAGACTAGTTCAATGTCCTTGGTGATCGGACTGTTTTAACGAACTCTATCTTATAGCCTTTGGAAAACATCGCAACAACCCTTTATTTAAATAGCGAACAAGGTTTAAAACTACAGCACTCAAAATAGATTACATCACAACTCATCTCCCAAATAAAAGGATCTGGAAATTCTAGTAAAGCTCTAGGAAAATCCAAGATATAAATTAATGAAAAAATAAGTCATTGCATTACATAACATTGAATATCACATTCATTACAAATCAAATAAAAATTGGTTACATTATGTTAGGTATAGCAATACCTACACTCCTTACTCTGTTATTTAAAAATACTGGCATGTGATAAATGCACACTGGCAGCTTTATTTTGCTCTAGAATGTTAGGTATAGCAATACCTACACTCCTTACTCTGTTATTTAAAAATGCTGGCATGTGATAAATGCACACTGGCAGCTTTATTTTGCTCTAGAATGTTAGGTATAGCAATACCTACACTCCTTAGTCTGTTATTTAAAAATGCTGGCATGTGATAAATGCACACTGGCAGCTTTATTTTGCTCTAGAATGTTAGGTATAGCAATACCTACACTCCTTACTCTGTTATTTAAAAATGCTGGCATGTGATAAATGCACACTGGCAGCTTTATTTTGCTCTAGAATGTTAGGTATAGCAATACCTACACTCCTTACTCTGTTATTTAAAAATGCTGGCATGTGATAAATGCACACTGGCAGCTTTATTTTGCTCTAGAATGTTAGGTATAGCAATACCTACACTCCTTAGTCTGTTATTTAAAAATGCTGGCATGTGATAAATGCACACTGGCAGCTTTATTTTGCTCTAGAATGTTAGGTATAGCAATACCTACACTCCTTACTCTGTTATTTAAAAATGCTGGCATGTGATAAATGCACACTGGCAGCTTTATTTTGCTCTAGAATGTTAGGTATAGCAATACCTACACTCCTTACTCTGTTATTTAAAAATGCTGGCATGTGATAAATGCACACTGGCAGCTTTATTTTGCTCTAGAATGTTAGGTATAGCAATACCTATACTCCTTACTCTGTTATTTAAAAATGCTGGCATGTGATAAATGCACACTGGCAGCTTTATTTTGCTCTAGAATGTTAGGTATAGCAATACCTACACTCCTTACTCTGTTATTTAAAAATGCTGGCATGTGATAAATGCACATTGGCAGCTTTATTTTGCTCTAGAATGTTAGGTATAGCAATACCTATACTCCTTACTCTGTTATTTAAAAATGCTGGCATGTGATAAATGCACACTGGCAGCTTTATTTTGCTCTAGAATGTTAGGTATAGCAATACCTACACTCCTTTATCTGTTATTTAAAAATGCTGGCATGTGATAAATGCACACTGGCAGCTTTATTTTGCTCTAGAATGTTAGGTATAGCAATACCTACACTCCTTACTCTGTTATTTAAAAATGCTGGCATGTGATAAATGCACACTGGCAACTTTATTTTGCTCTAGAATGTTAGGTATAGCAATACCTACACTCCTTACTCTGTTATTTAAAAATGCTGGCATGTGATAAATGCACACTGGCAACTTTATTTTGCTCTAGAATGTTAGGTATAGCAATACCTACACTCCTTACTCTGTTATTTAAAAATGCTGGCATGTGATAAATGCATACTGGCAGCTTTATTTTGTCCTAGAATCGTATTTTTAAATGTTTTCGAAACATGCCGGTTTTGAAGGGTGTTTTGACTGAGTTGTAATTTGGAAGCCCTACGACATGTTTGACTAGTACTAATATTTTCTCTTCAAATATACCTTTATGTTCCCTATTTATTATATTTCATTTATTTTCACACGCCCACCATCCCAAGACATTATAACGATGTCGACTGTATTTTTACAAGCTCTAGAAACGTCTTTTTGACTGCCGAAAGGTACTTCTAATCCATCGGGTGTAATGTCCGTCAGTAATGATTGTCCCGTTACAAACACGTGTAATTACAGTTTTCTCTATTTACTAGAGCGCATTCTGATCACGAATTTCGGCTCACCATTATGCGCCATTCGGACATTCGTCAAAATAAATCTTTGTCCAGTTGTGAATGCTTCTCCACCATCTTACTTGTGCTGCTCCAGTTTCAACATTTACATAATTTTGAACTTTATTAACTCAGTAATCTGTAGCTAATTATGTTTTGAGATAGATTTCACGTGTAAGTTTGTAAGGTGATACACTTGGCTCCTCTTTTGATGCAATAATGAAGATGTCTACCTTAATTTTGATGGATGTATTTCGTAGTAATCGAACCAGAATGGAATTCAATTTGTCTCGGTTATGAAATATTTTTTTTAAATAGTGAAATTCGTAGAAAGTCGTTGTTAAATTACAGAAAGTACCTATCGAATGTATATTAGCCAATTTCAGTGAAGCATGCAAAGCATATTTATACGTATACTATATTCCAATGCCAATAAGTAGAGACAGATCTCTTCAAAATATAAATTTTCCACACATCTAAGGTAATTACAAAAGGTTAAATTAAAAATACTTGAAGCAGTATCTGAGCAATCATTAACAAACAGATAAGTATATGTTATTAAAAAAGACGCAATAATAAAATTGCTCTTCATTTTGAGTTTTGTACAAGTGACTTTTATGACGCAAACTCACGATACTATTCCAAGAATGTCGTGTCGCAAAGAAGGCGGGTCCCTTGGAATACTGTACCACGGAAATGTCAAAGCAATTTCCCACCGATTTATTAAACTTCTAGTCGTATTTGAGGCTGACACTGCCGTTTCAAATATCAGTATCGATGGCTTAAAGACAATTGAAGAAATTGTTATAAAATGTCATGTTGGAATTACAGAAGGACAAAGATCCTTCTCTGAGTACATATAACGGGAATCTATTGTTAGCTTTCTTTAAAAAGCCGTTGATCAAAACAAACGGAGCTGAACATTGCAAACGTATTATCTGAAATAGTCATTTGTCAAGATTTCACCATGACCCATCTTCATTTCAATGACACCTCACGAAATCTACTTACGAGACAAAAGAACAAAGCGGAGGCCATTACATTACACAACCTTTTCATATTCACGCTTCGTGGACTACATAATGACATGTACCTACAAAACGAACTGATATACGGAGTGGCCGCTTCTAATAGCGATCGACCAAATTGCTTCCACCGCTTGCCTCTCGCCTTTGTTCTGCTAGTTGAAGCTGCAGCTGATACACAGGAGTTTAGAGCTTAATATGATGATGTTAAGAATGACACTCGCAGTAATGGTTAGATTGTTCAAGTCATTACTTTAGTAGACCACCACGCCCACCGTTGCGACAAATGGGGACATTTTCTTGACTTTCTTTAAGCATTACTCAAAATTCAGCTTTATCATCCATCTCATAAAGATACTTTTGAAATAATCCAGTAAAAGTAATAGTCTGTGAATTATTTTTTACAGTTACACTCAACACAATTGTTTTATTTGCTGATGGATGACCACTGTTTCTGCAATAGCTCTTGTCCATTTTTTGTCATCGTCATCTATGTCATTAAATGAGAATTATTATTTAATTATATTCATGTTTCATCCGTATGTGGGTTAATAAAACATGAATTAGCTTTCGTTTTGTAGATGATTATAGAAACTTCAGTACAAAAAGTTGAAGAAACAAAATACTCATTGAACTTTTGGGAATGTCTGTTGTATAAAAGTCCATCCTACATATTTCTACTTAACCGGCCAATTAGATGCTGTAAAAAAAATACGTTATTCTCTTGAAAACTTGGATATAGCTCAGCAAACAGCAAATTGACTAAAGTTATCTTGAATATGAAATGAAAAACAAACCATAATGACCTTCCATATACCTATACAATAACAATTTTGAAATCAAGAGCATGAAGGAAATATCTATCCCTGGTAAAACTGTTGTTTCGCTGTTTATTTCTCAGATAATAAAACTCTTTCTTTTCATGTCACGATTATATACTTGCTGAAAGAGACTAAGGCGAACGTTTTATTTTGATCTAAATGTTTCATGATCAAATCAGAACTAGCCTAAACCGACGGAGATTGGATAATTGTACACAAAGCGAAAGAAGTTTTAGTCTGGATCGTAGCAAGTGGATGGAAATGATTTCGACTTACCCCTCCGAGAAAGAGATGTGTCACTATTGTTTGATGTAATATATAATTAGATTGTATTTTTGAGTCGATAAAAACAAATTGCTTTGTCTTGCACCAAAGTGTACTAAAGCGCCAAGCATGTGACAAAGACAATGGTGTCGATTCGGCATACGCCCAACTAAACTAAACTTAAAATTAGTCCTGTCACTTTCTATCATTTTTAATTGAACAGGGACCGAAGATCATCGGTTTTGTTTTTGTCTTTGACTTCACGACTAACTGTCAATTTTAGTGGCTTTTTATTCGTCATGGTGTTAGGTAGGCACTAAAACAAGACCAAATTTGACAGTTAGTCGTAAAGTCATAGACAAAAACCAAACCGATGATCTTCGGTCCCTTTTCAATTAAAAATGATAGAAAGTGACAGGACTAATTTTAAGTTTAGTTTAGTTGGGCGTATGCCGAATCGACACCAATGTGCACATAAAAGAGAAAGTTCGAAGAACACCAGGTCTATTTACTGACCACATGTATTACTATAATAAAACAGATGTGACGGTCAACCGCCTTGAGACAGCGATACTTAGAAGTAATGAGTGCATGACTTGTCAAACGACAGTTCGTGAGCATTAGAATCTATAGTGATGTGTGTTTGTCGATATATTGATGATGATTAATTCCTGTGTCGTAAATAAATCCTGAATTTTAAAGTATAAATAATATTGCATAAATTTGGGTCCTTTTGGACATACCCATAAAGGTTTGCAGGAAGAGTAATTTAACTGGTGCTGCTTTAGGAAATAAGGGTATATCTTCGGCTTCAACTCTACGAGAAACTCTTTGGCCAAGCGATAGAACATTCTTCTAGGACAACAAAAATCACTTCGTGAATTTACCCTCAGTTTAGTTCGTAGAATATTGCCCGAAAAGTAAGATAACTCACGTTAAGTCGTTGTTCCCGGCTATTATCTGATCTAGATAGATAGATAAAATATAGAAAGAAAAAAGACAATCATGAGCCAATTTTCAGGATCAGAAATCTTTGACGGCTCAATAACTCTGACGCCATGGCCTGTAAGTTAAGCCCTCGAACTTTCAACTAACTCTCTGTATGTACAGCTAATGTAGTCACCGCCCTAGTGTTCTTCATAGAATCACATAGAAGGGCCTCGTCTCGAGCACCTGTAACCCCGTGGCGCGCGCGCACCCGCTCATTACCGCGCTGCGACTCCGGCGCATGATTGTCATTTGGCCCCGCCCCCCGCCGCTCACAATTATTGTAATTCGTATCATTATCGTGCACGTACGAGTGACGGCGTCTCTTGTTGTCTTTTTGTTCTTTGCTTAGATATTTTTTAGTTCTTCGTTATGTAAGGGGTGAATTGGAATCGTCTTTTTGATGTTCAGAAAAATGGTTAGTTTCAAAGTTCAGATGTTTAGTTAATTTTAGACTAAGATTTTTAGCTCTAGAATCTAGAGAAGCCATTTTAATACCTAACAACATCACGCATGAGAGAGTCGGTGGTCTAAGAGAGCGTCGTCGCTGGTCTAGTGGCTAGGGCCGCTGCCTCCCGTCCGGGAGACGCGAGTTCAATCCCCACCACGTACCAATGTGTTTTCGAATTTTGAATTCATGTTCGTTTATTTGACGCTCTTACAGTGAAGGAAAACATCGTGATGAAACCTGCAAACTCCTGCGAAGAAATTTAAAAATTGTGTGTGAAGTCGACCAACCCGCACTGGGCCAGCATGGTCGACTAAGGCCCGATCGCCCTAAGTCAGGGTAGGCTCGAGCCCTCGGTGGGGACGTATATGAGCTGCTGATGAATATCACGCAATTCAGAATATCACGAATAAAAGATGCGACGACTGTAGAGTTTCTTCGGTGAGCTCTTCTCCACAGATTCCGCCATTGTTAGTGAACTCACCCAAAAAAATGTAATGACGGATCTAAGTGATGTAATAACATCCTATGGAAATAAATAATTTTGACTTTAACTTTGACTTCAGAATTTGTGATCATCGCGCCTCACTTGCACAGTGAACCCAACACTTCCTACTAAAACTTAACATTACGATTCTCTCAGGATTCACAATGCTGGGAAAAAGAGTAAAATACTCTGACAATTATTTGGTTCAATTGCCCACTAGAGCTCTGATATGGCTGACAAATTACATACTAGGCGTCAGAAGGTGAAGAAGTTAAAAATGCAGATTACATACAAGGAGGGACGGAAGACAAAAACGTAGACAGTAAAATATTTATTATATGCAGATACAATGGTCGGAGCCACTGAGGCTGACATAATAATCAGGCGGTCTTTAGATGCATTTAAGAAATAAAGCAAAGGTTTTAAATTTATACAAAAAATTACAAAATATCACTGCAGATATAGGTTAACTATTTTTAACAAAATGTTGTAACAAGTGCTTCTTGTTACGTAGCAACAAGTAACAGTGTTACTTGTTGAGTAGGATTTGATATCTAACCGAAGCTAGCCTAAAATTTTTGTAGTAAGTTTTAGAGTAGCAATTAGTACGTAAAATATAAAATCTTTGCCAGTTGAAGAAAGCACTAAAAATAAGTAACCTTCTGAAAACAAAATAAAATTCTTACGCTTAAGTGGCAACAATAAAATATTGCACGAACCAAGCCCCAGGCAATGAGCCATAAAAATATTATTGACTTAAAAAAAATACTCGTACAATCCCAGCGACACATCTAATTTACTCAACGTCGCGACATCGAAAAATAAAAACTGACATAATTTATGTTCGACGTTTGGTCGAAAACTTATAATTATCGGTAACACTGGCAGATGATCGGTTGAGCATTTACTACTCATAATTGGACAACCTTTGTATTGACGGCGATAAAATAAAATTCCGCTAACATTTCTGTTTTTCTTCTTTAGTCATCTAGATATTGGAATGAATGTGCAGCAGTGGATATTGAAACTGGATTGTAATTTGTGGTTTTGTCGTTGCGATATCCCAGATTAAAGAAAGACTATTGTAGCCCGCTGTAAGTATAGTGTGCGAGCCGTAATGTTGTTTTATGGCGTCCTTAAAAATAATTAATGTCATTCGGTTCCAATTTCTTTCTACTCTAATCGAAGATGACCTTTTTACTTTCAAACAAATGGAAAGACGATTGCACGTAATAACGGCTTTACTTCCTGTAGCTAATTATTAAAGTTCAAATGGAGTAAAAAAGATTTATAAATGAGGTTATTTACGAAATCGACTCAAATATTTAGTTTTGTTTTTAGGTTAGTACATATCTGAAGTAATTTAAGAACACGAAAACACCTTGAACTTGCCAAATTCTAATTATTTCAAAACTATTATGTTCGTACTCACTTGTTTAATGGAATGAAATGGTTTCGTTTTAAAGAAATAGGTATGAAAATTTTGATAAAAAACTAGGCTAGCCAATAAAGTTGGTGTTGTGTTGAAAAATAAAGTCTTGGTATTAGAGAAGATTTAAATTCTAGGTGGGGACTCAGTTGGAGCTGATGATATTGACATAAAACATGTTAGATAAAAAAAAATAAGATAACGAAGAAACAAGTTCAGGAAAACGTAGGTAATTGTAGTGTTGGCATTTGTTTATATTTCATCGAAGACTTGACAACACTGTGATGATGCTAAACAAATTGTGTAGGACATAATTATTTCTTAACTAACGAATACACTGGGAATTATCTGCAATAACAAAGTCATTATCCATAATGTATCTGCGAAATGGACTTGACATTTTGTTGGTATGTGCAGTGGTGGTCGCGTAATGTGGGACATGCTAGAATTTATACGAGCTTTGAGCCTTTTTTTAACTTTTGTTTTGCTGTTTATATATAGGTATTTACACAGAATTTATAATTCAATATTAAAATCGAGCTGGTACAAACAACAACAATAACAATAGCTGTAACAATTTCTATCGATCAAGTTTTTTTTTAACTAAAGTTCATATAATGCCATGTTAGGTGGACCGATGATCTGGTGAAGGTCGCGGGAAGCCGCTGGATGCGGGCAGCGCAGGACCGGTCGTTGTGGAGATCCTTGGGAGAGGCCTTTGTCCAGCAGTGGACGTCTTTTGCTGAGATGATGATGAATACCATGTTACATAGAAAATAAGAGACGGAATCAGGTTCAACTGACGCAAAAAAAGTTTAATTTTAAGCCTGTTTTAGTAGGGTAAGATTCATCATCATCATCATCATCATCAACTTAAAGATGAAATGGTTCAGCCGGAAGACGTCCACTGCTGGACAAAGGCTTTCGTTTTTTCTATGACATAAAAATTGCCAGGACAGTTTTGCTTCAAACGGATGTACGGTTTCCAATAATGCTGTTTAAGTATATTCATGGTTAGTACTACGGAAAGAAAGATACCTATTACATTGCAATAGTACCTGTTAAACCACCATGATATTATCTTGTAAGTTCAGACTTACCTTAGTTTTTAGCAGCTAATCAAGCAAAGAACACAGAACAATGTGGTAGCCATTAACGTGAGATCGAGCATCGATTCGCGAACACCTGTACTGAACTCGTCAAACTTTTGTAATTGAATCCGGCGAACTTGCAGCGACAGCGAACTACTCTCAACATCGCCACAGAGTGAAGAAACTATAGAGTCAGACAGTTTTAGTAAGATAGACTGACTGTGTGACATCAATTCTGAAATCTTCAATTGATCATTCAGAGCAGGGATTTATACCAGTATCAATTTACCAGTGTTTATATTGGTATTACCCCTACTCTTCCCGTGGGTGTCGTAAGAGGCGACTTAGGGACTACACATTGAACAGGGAACGGGCAGCAGCGCTCTCTGATCTGTATTACTGTTAACCTTTTAATCTGCGATCTCCAACCCGCCTGCCAAGCGTGGATATTATGGTAAAACCTTCCACTTAAGTGAAGGAGGCTCAAAGTCCAGCAGTGGACTGTAACGGGCCGTTAATGTTGATACTGGTATAACAGTAATTTAGTACAAATACTCAGACTCTACCAATATTTTACTGAAATAGATTTTTTACATTAGTAATCGAAGCTATACAGATTGTAAGTGACAGATCTCTACAAAATGATATATCTATCTATCTAGCCTTAACTAGCCTATGATTCTAAATTATATTCCACTTGAATTGCTGTCCGCTTTTTTAGTTGCTTTTGAATATAATAACAACCCAATTAAATAGATAAATATTATTTAGATTGGTCATCAGTAGTTTTTTGCTTCTTGGTTTGTCTAAGCATAGTTAACTCTTCGCAATCATAGTGTTGGACAAAGTTGTTAAATCGCGCGATTAGGGGGTCCGCTCACCGTGTCGAGTGGTGCCTGGTGCCTGCTGGTGCCTACTTCTCTTCAATTAACTCCTGGGCGTTTCCCTTGTAGAGCACTCAGAAGGTCAAAAGTGGAAATTGAGTAGTTTTGGGATAAAACAAATTAATTACAAGTTTAATATTTGTGTCAAAACTTGATTGCCTACTTTCTATTTAGAATTTTGTATATTGTTCAACTGCACCGTGTAAATGTACCGCCGCGCCGGAATCAGAATGTAGGTAAATATTTGAATATATTTTTATTTTTCAGGTGTGCGTGTTGTCTGAATATATTTCCAAGCCTTAATTCAACGACCAACTTTTTGATAGGTAAATTCTTTGTTTATGATAAAGAATTTTAAAGAATCCTAATATGAATTAATGCAACTTTGACGTTATATTAACCGCAGAGTTCCAAATATCATTTTTTAAATCTGCATGTTCCTATCCTATACATTTTTCGAAACGCCTTATTACCACCGCGACCCTTCCCCCCTAATATGGAGTTTCGAGTAAATTATGAAGGTACAGTATAGAAAATTATGTGTGTCATAGATTGTTTGTCATGTCTGTGTGCCGTCTAAGATCGAACGAACCCCAGCGCACGCGTTAGCATTTGTCTTCATTTTCTTGGGTAGAGGTGGGTTTATAGCAGGGCATTTTATCGATAAAAGCTGGGTAATATTGTATCAGTCACTGACCTCAATTTACTGTCAAGTCAGTGTTGACCCGGTGCTACCATCGTCTTGATACCCTGCAATCGTCTTGGCAGGGTGTTCCGATGGTCCAGCACGGCACGTGAAACATTAACAATGTGCATTGTAAACAATATATTATTTAAAAAAAAAAAAGTACAAAAGATACGAGTCCTGTGGAGTTTCTTCTGGTCGTTCTTTTTCACAGAAGGCGTACACTTTAGTGAACGGGCCATCTTGCTTTGACGTCAAAAAATGATTTTGTTTATCTCTATCTGATAATAAAAGAGACTGCCATCATGTAAATAATTAATTTCAAATCAAAACAGTGCTAACGAGACAACACTGACTTGATAGCCGAATGAAATCAGAGACTGACGGAAGGTTTCATAGAGTAAAATATTTATTCGTCCAAGCAAAAAATTGCTTCAAAGCAATAATTACAACAGTTTTGGAAAATTTTACTATGTTAACGGCTTACATAATGGTTATGTCATGATGTTTAATTCTACAAATATTTATAATATTACATATATATATTTTGAATAAAATTTATTATATTTTAGAAAAACGATAGCTAAATAAGATACTTATTGAGACTTATTATTCTAAAGTAAAATAGAAAAGTATCGATATCGCTATAAACTCGCCCCAGCTCTTCGCTCCAGAAACAAAGAACATTGATATTAATTTTGCTTTCCCGTACCAAATCACGTCTATCTAATTATCCGATATTCTGCGACCGGCAAATATTAAATTATGAAATTTGCGACGCTTCGTTTCCCGAGGGAAATAATAGGCAGGTTTTTAAATGAAGCAAGGAGGGAGTTGACTGTGGGTACTCGGAGTTAGGATCGGAAAGGATTTTAAATATGTGATAAACATTCTAATACCAGTAATGTATTCAAATATCTATACATATTATAATAAAAAAATAAGTTGCTGATATCTTACATCACACTAATATTATAATAATGCAAAAATATATTTGGATGTTTTGATTTTTGTTCCTCCTCACGCTTATTTGTATGAAATTTGGAGAAGAGATAGTTTATACCCTGGATTCACACATATAGGACACTTTTTACGGGAAAATTCTTATTCCCACGAGAACATCTTACAGAACGCGAGCGTAGCCGCGGGCGGACAGCTAGTTAGAAGATAGAAAAAGACCGATAAAAACCAAAACAACTTTATTATGTCTGTATGTTTGTACGCGCATCACGCAAAAAATAACTGCACGAAATTAGATGCAGTTTGCATCTTGATACGTCGTCTAGAATCATAATTACGAGTATCTTATTTTTTATTTTTGTAACGAAACGGTCTCGGGAAACGTAGTGTGGGACGCCCCCCTGCCAGTTGGATTGATGACCTGAGGAAGGTCGCTGGTGGTGGCTGGATGAGGAAAGCGGGTGATGTGCACTTTGGCGTACCCTTGGCATCCAGCAGTGGACTGCAATAGGCTGATTTATTGATTGATCATTTTTGTGCTGAAAATTTCATCTCGGAGTTATCCCAAGCTTCGGAACGCAAAAGTTTCGGGCCGAGCGCTAGCTTACAATTAAATAGAATCAATAAATAAATTCCATCTACCAAACATTGAACAAAGGACTATAAGTTTTCTCTATAGTAACAAAAACTCCCCCGGCGGCAACAGAAAATTAGAAATGTAAATTTTATTTAACCCTTGTCCCTTAACGCGGTAATAGCCGTTTTCAACATCTTTCAAATTCTTCACAAATAGCCTAAACGTTTAAACACAGTAATTTGTACCGAGTATAACTCGAGAAGTGTTTAAGCGACCATTTTTCGAGGCCCCCCTTTTCGTGCAAGTTATTTTACGACTAGTGTCTTTCAAATTTGGTGGTTTAATATACCCAGCAAGTTCAGTAGCTATTAAATTATAAATTCTAACAGAATATGTCATAGCCGGAGGAAGATAATTTCTTAGATTAGCTTTGAATATGTAAAAGGGCGTTCAAGTCAACCTCAAGGTCTTTGAGTTCGAAAATCATAAAATAAAGTGTAAAGGAAATTTTATATTATAAATACTATACATGGCAAGCTACAGCTAGCTATCGTAATTTTAGGTAATTGGTATAAAAAAAATATAGAAGAGATCGATTTACACTTTGTTTTGTTTGATCATTGATCATTTAATAGAATTTTGTGTAATCTGTGTTCAAAATAACATGAAAATACCTAGTACTATTTACACATAAACAAAGTTATGTAAATAACAATATTAGTACAGCCTTTGCCTATATATATAGGTAAATCAAAATAAGTTAAGAGAGTAATATTGAATTTAAAAACATTGCATCTAGGAAGTCTCAACCTAAATCCGCACTGGCTTGAATCCCTCGGTAACAAATAAATGAGATATCTGTTGATAAACAGATCAATTTACGTCCCCTCCAAGGGGCTCGAGCCTACCCTGAATTAGGGCGATTAGGCCTTAGTCGACCACGCGAGCCCGGTGCGGGTTGATCGACTTCACACACAACCTTTGAATTTCTTCGCAGGAGTGTGCAGGTTTCATCACGATGTTTTCCTTCACCGTAAGAGCGTCGAACAAACGTACATACGAATTCGAAATTCGGAAACACATTGGTACGTGGTGGGAATCGAACCCGCGTCTCCCGGACGGGAGGCAGCGGCCCTAGCCACTAGACCACCGACGCTCTCAATGAAAACAAAACAAAATCAACAAAACAACAAATGATACTAGACTGACGAACATATTTTCTTAAAAAAAAGTTTGTAAATAAAATATTACGAAATTACGTAAACGAAACCATTACCTAACCCAACCGAAACTCAGACAAGCTAAAATACCAGACCCACCAGCTTAAGCCAATGTAAACTGTATCAGGCAATCAAGCCACATCAAAGGCCTGGAACGATCGCAGCAAATCATCTGAGGACCAATTACAGTGCTAAAAGGTCCCCAGTAGGGCCGCGGGGGCCACACGGGACCAAATTTGAATTTGGAATTTTGGTTCTGGTACCAATTTAGCTGGAGGTGCCAGGCGACAGACACCGAAACACTGGGAAAGGAGTGATCGAAGTTGTGTAGTATATGGTTGATTGTGAGATGATGTTGTGAAAAAAGGAAATGTCTGTAAGCATGAATTAGTAATGAACAAAATAACGAGTTTTATTTAAGGTACTTTTACAAAATGAACTTGTTTCATTTAAGTAAAGGCATTGTCTAAATTAATAGCGTTGACGTCAACAAAATCGTTCTGTAAATTTTTATTATTTTATTTTTTTGCACTAAAGCAATGGTGGTTGCTTACGTGCTAATAAGTTTTCAAATTTCATATGCGACGCTTTAACAGTAAGTTAATCTGAACATGGTTGTAAAGATTTTGATGTAGACCAACATGCACTGGAACCGAGTGGCAGGAGTCTCTTTGTGAGGACATTATTGTGAGATTATCATCAACTGCTCATTTATATCGAGCGGCTCTACCCCGCCTAGGCTAGAGCCTACCCTGAATTAAGGCGATCAAGGCTTAGTCGAAGGTTGTGTGTGAAGTTGACTAACCTGCACTGAATCAGCGTGATCGATGAGGATTACAATAACAATCAATTACCAGTTTAAACTTTATCTGGCGACATAGAGTGTACTGCAACGAGTCACAATATTAATACCGGGTCGCGGCGCTCCTCCCGAGGGGTTTCTAAATCATCCGTCCCTGTCGCTCCCTTGCGCCCGGCGCTAAAGAGAAAGCTGCTTGTGGATGTGACATTAAATATAATTATTTTTCTTCTCATGGTTCCTGCTACTGGAAATCTGCTGTCAGCTTTTATAATTTATCCTTATCCCTTGCTGAACGGAACAGCTCCTCCACATTGAAAAAAAAATACCAGTATTAAAAAAAACTAAATCATTCAAACGTTAAAGTGGAAAATTCGGTACACTTATTAATTACTAAACCAAGTGAAGCTCTTCTATGGAGCATAACGACTACAAAAACTTTTCACATTTTTTTATACTAAAAATCAATCATTTGCCAAAATAAAATCTTGTTGCCGATTCCAGCAGGCCATATGATTTTAAGAAATAATTTCGCAATCTAGAGTTTCGTAAAACAAAAAGCTAACTGACGGAATGAAACATGACGTGTACTTAATAGCTGAACCATGGTATGTACGTTATTGATGAAAGAATATATCAATAAAGATTAATTCGTATTACAAATGTCTAAAAAATTGAAAAATGACCCTTGCCCAATTACTTATCTACTTATAAAAATCCAAAACTTATTAATTTCTATTTATCAGTACAGCCATAAACAATTTAAAAAAGGAAATGTCATATCCATGCTAATCTAGTGTGCCCGCAGCGCCTCCGGTTACATTCGCTTTACGGTGTAATTTTTCTTATGTTATTTATTTATTTATTACGAAGTGAGTGATCTATATCACGTCATATCTTACACTCTTGTAAATGGGCTGGCGTTTATTCTGTACCGCAGAGGTCTTTGTCTTGTGTCTGGCGTATCCTCTTTAGTTCTATTGTTCTTGAAGGTAGTTTTGTAATTTTTTTAGTTTTTCTTTTTTTTAAGTATATTTTAGTGGCTCTATCAAAAATAAGTTATAAAGTGTTAAGTGGAGCTGATTCGAGTAAATGTAGCTTTTAGTATTTAAAAAAACCTGTGGTTTGTTGTTTAGCACTGGTTTGGTTAACCAGCAGATCTCTTAGATTATAATGTCCCCACCAAGGGGCTCGAGCCTTCTACGCAGACAATCAGACTTAACATAAACTTTGACTTTTTTCAGGTTTTCTCACGATGCTTTTGTTTAACTTAATTAAAAATATGACAAAGTGCACGCCAGTTAGGAGTTATGGTAAATCGCACGAGCGACTGAAAGTATTGAATGAAAAACACACATGAACAATGTTTTGGCTTAACATTGATTATTACCAAGAGAAAATATCTTATTCTTATGGGAAGATCCGTGAACCATCGATCGAAACTGCAGTCGCTATAATGGAGAACACCGATAGGTTCTTATTTCACATTAAAACACGCCTTATGTTAAAGTTTATATCATGTAAATTACTTTATTTTTTATTTCACTTCAATTCATGCAATATTACCAAAGTTATGACCGCGAGAAGTTCTGTGCGTGTGACGTCATATGCATGCAGTGTAGCAATGTTTGCGGGCGGCGGCGTTGCGTGCATATGACGTCAATATGACGTCACAGCTACCACTCGCCTCGTGCGGAAGTGTGCACTTTGGTCGTTAATAACTCAGTCATTCTTAAAGATATTAAAAAATAAAAACAATATTTTTTGTAATTTTTTATAGAACATTTTGGCATTTTCAGCTAAAATCGTCGGTCAGATGCATCAATGCATGTGAATTCGGTAAGCGCACATTCGTAGTGAATGCGTACCAACTATGGAAAAACTTCTTTAGTCCTTGGTATTATTAGCTTGCCACGACATATAAATACAAATATTGCATTATCTAACTTTGATAAAGTTTTTTTTTACTATATCTATAAGATTTTACTAGAAGGGGTATCACAATAATTAGTAAGTCTACCGTATTACCCATGCTAGTAAAAGTCCCTCAAAATAAACTGTAAATCAGGAGATAGACTGCCAGTAAACCCTTCTAGTGGCTTCAGGGCACACGAACCTTGTAATGTCACTAGAGAGGGGACAACATCCGAAATAGATTTCAAATTACAGATAATGCAAAAAAAACTGTGATTTACCGTTACTCTCTGACGTTTAGCAAAATATACGTGCTTTTTGCGTGCTAAAATGCCTATAAAACAAATTTAATATTAAAAAACTACCAATGTTAGTTATGAAATTATGTAAAAAAACATGTAAAAGTTTAAATTACGTCAACGTACCTAAGTATACATTACATTGAGCGTTTCGAAATATCCTACATTGATATGAATTCCCAAATTTTACACCATAAAGTTTTTGCACGTGTAATATGACAGTTACGAATTAATTTATCCTAAAAAAATATTTTTCTTCAAAGCAAAGGTGTCCTCATTATTTTAGTCATAATACCTTTGTCACATCACTAAAAGATTATATCACGTAAGCCTTAAGTACCTAAGTAAAAATATATATAAAAAAAAAACATTGTAAATTGAGTATTTATAATATCCAACATATATTGATTTGAGCCCCCAAATTTTTGGACGTGTAATAATGACAGTAACGAATTAATTTATTCTAAAAAAAAATTCATCAAAGCAAAGGTGTCCTCATTATTTTAGTCATAATACCTTTGCCACATCACTAAAAGCCCTTTAGTCTGTAACCCTTTGGTCTGGAATTTATTGTGGATGTCCGGTAGCAAGGACAATAAAGAACAGCTCCAGAAGGATCATAAACCTAGTATTTTAAAATCACTACGACGACGCAACGCTGTTCCTGCAAGATAGAAAAACTGCATTTTAAATAGTATAATACTGCTCAATAAAAATATAAAAGCTAGTTATAATTTTGTAATTATTAAGCGAAAAAATAAGCTATAGTTGTAATTAATATTTATTAACCCATTTTAATAAATTTTAATTGCAACTATAGCTTAGTTGTAATTAATTAATAATAATGATACCTGCACACTCCTGCGAAGAAATTCAAAGGTTGAGTATGAAGTCACTAACCCAAACTGGGCTAGCGTGGTCGACTAAGGCCTAATTGCCCTAATTCAGGGTAGGCTCGAGCCCCTCGGTGGGGACGTATATGAGCTGTTGATGTTGAACCCATTTTAGTGGAAAGTTGTTTGATTTTCACCTTTACAAAATGCTGCCCCGTTCAAAAAAAAACAAATGAATACGAGTATATATTTTTGTATGCAACTTAGTTACTTTTTAGTATTTTATTTTTCATTTTAGTTAGCCTAAAGATAACAACAACAAATAATAACTAATAAAAAACAATAATAATAATAAGGTGAACTGAAGAAGTTTCCCCAAATAACTTGTAATTTTAACTTTAGATATTAGTTAAGAAAGTGTTAACCTTTTCTTGTTTCCTTTATTAATTTAAAACATACTGTGAGTTAAAAAACCTGGCATCTGTATTGATTTGAGCGTTTGTTGTCGAGCGCACCGGTAAGTTACCGTGCGGAGGCGCCCGCGCACGCGGCGGCGTGGAAATGAATTATCCTTACAAGAGACGAAACTACCGGCCAACCATCTGTCTCTAGAGATGGGATGTTCAAAATATGAAATTTGTATTTTATTAACAACCTAATGGCCAGTGAAATATTAAAATCGCAGCGCTGCCATGGACCAAATTAAAAATCACAAATAAAACTGACTAAACTCAGAAATTCTTTTAAGTGTTAGTGTGTGTATTGTACTATAGGTAGATTAGGGCAGGTTTATGGCGCTGCGACATCTTTTTATTTCAAAATCTTCGTTTTTCAAAATATTACTTAACCAGCAGAATAATTTTGCTTTTGCATTTTGCCCGTAATAATAATATTTTTTGTACGATCTACTTGTATGTGTGATTTCAGCGGAGGACATTATAAGAAATTAAAAAAAAAACCGGCCAAGCACGTGTCGGGCCACGCAAAGTGTACCTGTTTAAGACAGATAACATTCATCAAAATATATTTCTATGATATTTGTAGTACCAAATTTCTTACTTGTACAAGTTCATTTTATAAGTTGGTCTATTATGCGATAACCTGTAAAGCCTACTTGATGTTGATAATTTTCCTTTTAAATTCATCATATACCGTGAATTTTTTCATATTTCCATACAACGGTTTTGCAGGTAGGGGGGGGGGGGGGGGAACTTGACTCTAACAAAAATTAGCACTTTAAAACTAAATAAATATTTAGAAATCTAAAACTTACGCTAGCAACCAAAAATGGTATTAGAAAACCCCCATTATTTTTAAAAAACCTATCTAATTTTTTTTTTATTTATTTATTCTTCAGCTTTGTCGGCATGATTAATATGTATATCCATGCCAAATTACAGCCTTCTAGTACTAAGAGCCTCTGAGCTAAGCCGCGGACGGACAGACAGACAGACAGACAGACGGACATACCGAAACTATAAAGGTTCCTTTTTTACTACGGAACCCTAAAAAGGTAAATGTTGCACTCTTGATTTTGTTGTCACTTTCCATCAGGTTAACTAAGATCCAACGCATACCTATAACGTATAAAAACCCTACCACCCAGAAAATATTTTTCAAGTCCTTTAGTCAGTTTTTCGGTCATACCGACATTTTTACCCCATCACTAAAACAAACTTCACCGTGGCTACTTTTTTAAACATTTTATAGCGCGTAGTGCGCATACACTTATCCTTTTTTGCTCCATTTTTTACCCTTTATGAGATTCATTTTTCACAATAAAGTGACCGCAGATGCATCGCCGGCGCAGGTGTGACCCGTGAAGTTTCATGCCAATTCACGGTGAAATCGTTCGTTATTTTCGTTGAGGGCTTTTTTTATTAATATTTCTTTATGGTGATGCCATGGGACTGATATCATGAACTGCGTGGTCATTTGATGGGATTGTTAAGTTGTAGCTAATTAGGGCTGTCCATCTGCTCTGTGTGACGTGGGTTTCTTTGTTGATGGGAGGCTTTATGTATACCTAAGTAATTTATGGAGTTATTTTATATGTACCTATACAGCATGAAATTTCCGCCGTGTAGTGATAGTACCCGTCAAACTGAACAACTTTTCACGAAAAAAAAAATTCCTGCGAAAAAAAAATTTTTGGTCTCTCCATACAAAGTGAGACTCCCGATCGACCCATTTTGTATGGAGAGACTAAAAATTCTTTTGTCACTGGAATTTTTTTTTCGTGAAAAGTTGTTCAGTTTGACGGGTACTATCACTACATGGCGGAAACAAAACGATGTAAATTTCACGGTGTATAGCGTTGAAAATGAACACTTATGTAAATTAATTTTCTCGAAAAAATAAAGTAAAAATAACTTATTTGAATTAGTTTTTTTATTAGTTTAAATAGATAAGTACTTAAACACTTCAAAATATAAAAAAAAACACTATATAAAAGTTGATAACAGGTACCTTTGTTTTTCTCATGATGTTTTTAAGGAGGGTCAAATAAATAAAATATCTAAATAAATAATCAACATTGACATGTGGTAGATCGGAATCAGCGTCTTCCGGATGGCAGGTAGCGGCCATAACAATTAAACCATCGACGCTATTGCCACAAATGATGGCAAAATTGTTTTCTTTCTTTCTTTCAAAGACTTGTATGCTATAAACTACAAATATGTTTGCATATCAGCAGAAAAGACATCTAAATTACACATAAACACGTTACTACTCACAAAACACACCTCGTTCTTATCTTAATGTCATTTAAGATGTCACCTGCAGAGCTACGTACGACACGGCTACGTCACGACGTCAATTAGCCTGACGTTGACTTAAGTGTATCGATAGGCATTTGACGACTGCGAATAACCATAAAGTAGATACGTCTACACGCGACGTCGACACGATAACTGATGCTTTATTTATCGACAAGGCTTGGCACATCCTTATTTACATTTAATTTGTAGTAAGTGAAATAAATGAAGAACTTCATTTGAAAGCCCTTCTGGGCTTGCTAATATTATCTAATATTAACCACCTTATGAGATAGTTATTGTTTTCAAATCTTCTAAAAAGATCCTTTCACAAACCCTGGTGTCGTAGACCTGAGACATGGCTTGGTAACGACAATTTTTCGTATAAGTTAGCTGGGATCAACGACTTAACGTGCCTTCTGGAGCACGGAATAATCAGATCATGAATGATCTGATTATTCATCAATAGCTGATATACCTTCACCAGCTCATATACCCTCACTAAGGGGCTCAGGTCTACCTTGAATTAGGATGATCAGGCCTTGGTCAACCAGCCTTCACTGGGCCTTCATATACCATCTTTAAACATCACAGGAAGTGTGCAGGTTTGCTCAGGAGGTTTTCATTCACCGCACGAGCGATTATTTGGTCATAATAGGGAATATGCATAAAAAATATATATATATTTTTTATAGTTCGTCTGAAAGTATACAAAAATAAAAACAGAATGGAAATTAATCGAAAAACAAACTAGATACAACATTATTAAACAAATATATCTGTCCCTCTTACAAAAACAACATTTTCTATGACGTCACATGTCACATCGGACGTCTCTGTCTTACCATCAACTTTAATGCCTTGTAACTTTGTTTAAAATGAAGACGTTTGAAAAAAAAATATGTGTTTATCTGGAACTTGAAATATTTCGATTAAAGAATTAAAAAAATGCGCATATTCCCTGTTCTTCTTCTTCTTTTCAAATCGATGGTATCATATGGTGGTGATGGTGTCATATGTTATGTTACCCATAATAAACGTTTTATCTATCTATATTTTTGTTAGGTATGTGTACATACCTATACCTCTTTGCCTCTTTGGCTGTTGCTGGCCGTAAACATTTGGATTTATTTGAATTTGGAATATAATTTTTGACTTGGAAAAGAGAGAGCAGATTCTAGGTTAGACTGCGCGTGTGTAAAGATCTTAGCACAAGAAAATAAATGCATCTCTTGTGAAATATCTATCTTTCAGTTAAAAAACCACCTCCACCTTCGTTTCATGTATGTGTACATACCTATACCTCTTTGCCTCTTTGGCTGTTGCTGGCCGTAAACATTTGGATTTATTTGAATTTGGAATATAATTTTTGACTTGGAAAAGAGAGAGCAGATTCTAGGTTAGACTGCGCGTGTGTAAAGATCTTGGAAAAAGAAAATAAAAAGACATCCCTCGAAATATCAATCTTTAAGTTAAAAAGACCACCTCCACCTTCGTTCCAATTTTGGTTGCCCAGTAGCTGCCTACTGGACGAATTAGTCCCAGCAGCCACCCAACGAGCATTCCTTATTACCACATTGACATTATTGAAA
Source organism: Carpatolechia fugitivella (assembly GCA_951230895.1). Lineage (NCBI taxonomy): Eukaryota > Metazoa > Arthropoda > Insecta > Lepidoptera > Gelechiidae > Carpatolechia > Carpatolechia fugitivella. Next base: position 5,313,622 of record OX579660.1, read on the forward strand.
TTAAAATTTATCATTAATATGACATTTATATTTTCAGTCCGTCTTTCCTTATAATGCTAGATCTAAGATAGGATATCCCTATCATTATAGCTAATATGAACGATCTAGATAAAATACACTTTTAACAAAGTAGAGAAGATAATTTTCAGCCTGTGCACTTTTGCACCACATAATAATATTTTAACAAAGTATTTCCATAATTAAGTGATAGTAATTTTCCATCTACTTCATTCTAAGATAAAAGATGATAAAAATGCCTGTACTATCCGATAAGATCTATGTATCACAATAATTATTCTAATGAAAGTATTTATAAGTACTTATTTAAGTTTCAAGCGACACCGCCTAAGGTCTTTATTTGTACTAATAAATATAGTAGTTAACACCATAAATATTTTCAACGGGTTTTTTTTTTCCTTTAAAAAATTCTAAGTACTGCAGATAAAACAACTGAATCAGATAAGGGTTACAAAACTGGAATTGCCTATTTAGGAGCGACAATAGACCTCTACATAGCGTGCATATAAGGATACACCTTTAATTTTTGCATGTTTTGTTTAGTAGGTATACGTTAATTAAACATAATAATGAGCAAACAAGAAAGTATTTTACCAACTGAACCTAAAATTTTATACGCTTAGGTTCCATCGAAATAAGGATGGCATGATGGCAAAATTATAGATTACTTTCCATAACTTAAAAATACAAAACTACGTTAGATATACGTTATAGATACGTTAGATTGACAGCTCCGTAGCCCTAGTGGTAGTGTATCTGCCTCCGACGTACAGGGTCGCGGGTTTGAATCCCGCCCAGCGCAAACATTCGTGTGATGAGCACTTGTGTTTGCCTTGTATCTGGTTGTTGTTTATCTATATAAGTATATATTTATCTATTTATGTATTGTATATCAGCTGCCCATAGTACATACAAGCTCTGCTTAGTTTGGGATCAGATGGCCGTGTGTGTTGATGTCCCCACATATTTTATTTATTTAGATATTCTATTTTCAATCATATTTGTTACATTTTTTTTCATAAATATATTAAAAGATATTAGGAACAATTTTAAAACTTGTCGCTTACCAGAAGTTCTGTGTGTGGTTGTAACATGGTGTTTAAAATATTCAGAATCTTGTCCTATTGTTAAGATTCCTACATTTTTGCTACATCATCATTTTTTTGTTTCATTTCTCTATTACTATTAGATTAACCTGGACTAGAACTTCATGCATAAGGTCGCGTCGGCTTCCGGATTTCAACGCAGAAAAAAAATCTCTCAAAAGTGTGCGAAAAACGGCACCATACAAATAAGCGACATAATTTCACCACTTGCAAAGTGGCTTATAAAGTATCAGGTGAGTTAATAAAGCATCAAGTTTGGTTCATTAGCATTCGAGTGGCATCGAGCACTTAGCGAGGAGATACCGAGGTGACGGTGTGACGGACATCAATCTTGTCTTTCCAAGATACAGTGGGTTTATTATGTGAGAAGTTATCGCCAGTACATTTTGTCGAAGTAATTAGTTGGACTCGCAATGAAGGACGCGTTTTCATTGCGAGTCGCGAAGAGATTTTTCTATAGAAGTTAGCTCACCTTTGCCGCCGATGTTAGGTACAAGTAGGTACCTATAGTCCTAAACCTTATTAGTTAAAGCTGGCAGCACTGGCAGCTAATATATTGGAAGCTTTAGAATTATTTAAATATTAGAATATTTATAAAACAAAACTGTTTGGAATGCTTTCGAGCTCATTCTTGTTTGGACTGCGTAGAGGCGCAGTTCATAGTGTATGTTATTCTCAAATACAAAAATATATAAAGTATAAAGTATCTAATCTTTTATTAATATTATCGTCCTACCACATTTGACATTTCTAGGTTAATAATGTGGACCAACTTGAAGAACTTTACTTATCTACGAGTAGGTACTAAGGATTTACAGCTGAGCACAATCCAAGTGTAACAGTTACACGCGTGCCTTTATTGTGATATTTGTCAACATCAACATCAACGGCCCGTTACAGTCCACTGCTGTACTATGAGCGTCCTCCACTTAAGTGGAGGGTTTTGCCATAATCTCCACGCGTGATATTTGTAATGTATCTAAATTTTGTTTGATGTTTTTTTGATCGACTGCACTGTGATAATAAACATATCTAAAAGCATTCCACTGCTGGATGAAGTACCTCTCCAATTAACTTTATCAAAACAATGTACTATCGAAGGACGGATGCTTCGATTTCCTCTTCTCTCATATTATCATTCTGAAAATGAATTTGTTTGGTATTTTGACATCAACCAACTTTACAACATGCTTCGTGTGAATTTCCATCATCATTCTTAATACTGATGTGTACGTCAGGTGTACTGAAATCGGTCTCATTTTTTTTGTGTTACCTCAAGTGAATAAACAGTGATTTTACTGAAACTGAAGAAGCATTTCTAACATTTATTTATTTGGAAATTTGTTTTTTATTTTTGCGCGTGCGTGACCCATATTGCTATACGTCCTTTGCAATTATGTAAAGAGCTCCGGAAAAGAGACAAAACATACGTCCGTCTCTGTCACGTTGATTAGTTCCCCGGAATGCTCACGTGAAAACACCGCAGAAGCCTATAATTATCTAAAGCGAGACCGTTTTCGGGAGAAACGATGATTTAGTTAAACGTTTTTTTTAGCCTTGTTTTGATTTGTTGCCCAAACATTAGGAGAGACACACTGGTGTGAAACAAAGACAACTTTGAAAACAAGGTTTTCTTTATAAGTTTAACTAGATATTTTTTATCATCAATAATTAAAGTGAAATCAAACTTAATGAAGATGACAAACTTATTTACAGAAATTACTTTTTAGACTTTTAAGGTCAAAAACTACGAGTAAAAATCTTTTGATTACGGAGAAAATGTATATAAGAAGATATCATTAAAGACAGGCTTAATTTTATGAAAATTCATAGCGGAAAACTGCTTCAGACACATTACTTTTATAAATTGAATACACATGCTCCGATAATAGATGGATGGATACTACTTTTTCTTTATAGTGAAGGTTGTTAGATCTACAATTGATCCCACAAATCCTAAAGAGATGGACACTTTTGGAGTAAGACAGTTTCCAAGCTCCACAAACATTCAAGACTCCAAGAGGAGATCGCCAAGCTGTTCGCCCGTGTGTCCCAAATTCGAAGGCAGTACCAAAATTGCTGGTTCTCTTGTCATGTTACAATGGGGACTAATTAAGAGCCCTCACGTTAATTACATTGGGGTTTTTGGAGCCTCCAAGCCGGTGTTGGTGATCTCAGGAGTTATTTTGGCTTTGTCTTCGCTGGTGAAGGACAGAGAGTAATTTGTTTTTGGGTGAAGGAAAGGCAAATTGTTGGGAGGAGACTCGGAGAACTGTATTCGTGTAGAAATTTTGTTTTTTGGGAATAAAAACACAGCTTGACTTAAGCTTAAGCTTGATGTTGAATAGAAAGAAGGAAAGAATCTGGATGAAATATAGACGGAAAAGTAATAAAGAAAATCTTTATTAAAAATATCAAAAGATCACTTTAAATTCTATAGATTAAAAGCAGAATCAAGTGAGTCTAATTATAAACGGCTTTGCTTGAAATAGGCCTCTCTTTTTAAAACTACATATAGCAACTGCTAGTACTATTTTACCCTACTGTAATTGACATCAAATTACACTTATGATTTCGTTAAGAACAAATAACCTTGGCTAAATCCATACACTGATACGAATCAAGTATATTTCCTTGAAAAATCCATCATTTCTGACCCTGCCATTTTGCATTCGAAGTAGACCTATCACAGAATAATATACAATTTCCTGTTTCCCATATAGTGTCTCATCTATTGTTCATATAACGAATAACCTACAAAATGTAGGAGCGTTCCAATTCTAACTGTATCGGTTGACCACAAAAACGTCGAGACAATAAGATTGGACAGACCAACGCTGTAATTATTATGAACATTACCTCAGGAATACGGAACTTGATCAAATGTCAGATAATGGTTAGACAATGGCCGATCTCTATAACAATTTGTATGCAAAACGCGGGAACCCGATCTCTTAATTTGTTGCTTGTCTCTGTCATTCGACGTTTTAATGGATCTGCAACATTTTTATGGATATGGTATAAAAAAAGCGTGTCCAGAAACTTCAAGGTATTCTACTAGCTAATTTCCTACTGCCACCATTGCAGAAGCAAGCTGTGGGCGTTATCAACCATTGGTATTTCAGTTTGAAACAAACTCTTGAGCCAAATTGACAAAAATGTAAAGCTGTCTGCTACGAAAGAAAAAGTAATTACGTTAATTCCAATTACAATAATTCTTAACTCCAGATTTTTCATGCCTCCATGTTCTTCAAACAATGGTGGGAGATGTGCGTGGGGGCTGGGGACAGTGTCGCGTCTATTACGCAGATACCATCAATTCTCATCGTTCGCAGTCATTCCACAGGTCATACCCGCTGTACAGTGAGTGACTCTACTTAAACCAGCGTAAGCTGGTCCTATCTTTCCATCATAAACTAAGCGTTATGTAGCAGCATATACTGGAAATCTTTGGCTGTTGACTACCTGTACTGAGTGCTCTGGTGCTCTGGCGCAATTGGTTGACGCAAAAGTACTACCGTGACGCGTGAGTCCGTTAATAACCAGGTTAGATATGCTCTTATGTTTTGTAATACATCTTTATCTTATCCTACTTCTTCCTCCTTGCAACGTGGCATGCTTTTTTGATTCATCCTCATTGACATGCGATTTTTCTTCACTTTTAGTTAGTCAACTTATTTTCTTTCTAAGTCGGGCCCTCATACGTTGAGAATCACTATCCTTTTTAATTTACTTACAACAAGCTGCAAGCTGTGGCAAGGCAAGCATCTGGAATCTTGAGCCTGTACTCTTGTACAGGTGTACAAGAGTCCTCATGAAAAGCCATATATCCATAATCTTCAGCATTAATTCTATCCTACATGATGTATGGTCTAAAGCAGCGCGGCCTCTTTCCCTGCCGATCAGCATTATTTTTCACGATGTTTATGGTTTGAGAACAATACAGTTACATACATGAAAAGTGCAACCCAATTCTTTGATAGCTTAGAATAAAAATTGGTGCTAAACTCTGAAATCCGGACACCACATTTCTAAAGCATTAATTCTTAATTATTATGAATAATATCTCCATAATTAAATAACAATTAATTTATTATAAATCTTAAAGAAAACTAAACCATTGATTTACTTTAAATCTATGTAAAATGTTTTCGTCTCCGTAACTTTTGAATTAACCCAAAGATGTTAAGCTAGTGTTTATCAACTAAATTTACTATGTCATGACGACCAAAGACAATGAATCCAACTGTTGTCTATTAACGAAAATCTCCACAATTACAATTAACAATTAACGTTACAGCACTTAGATATGTATCTGAGATAATTACTCGGGATTATATGCCTAGACATTATTTTTGCAAAAGGCTAACGACCCGGAGCCAAGTTCAAATAAACCGACGGAATAGAAGAAACGTCTTGTTATAGCAAAAATATGACAGCAAAATGCGTCGTAAACATGAAGCCTTGTCGCTGGAACAATTAAAGTTATTATGATTGAACAGACGATGTCTGTAAAACGCGGTGATTCGATAGTAAGGTTGTTTGATCTCTTTGCGGTTATTTTTTAAATCAATCATTATTTTTTTAGCTAATTATTGTGTCAGCTTCTAAAAAAAGATACGGATGAAAGTAAGATTGATTAAACACGTTTCTTCTACGACGATGTTGTTTCCCTATTGCTATAAAAATCTGTACGGTATAAAGCGTTTAAATTGAATGACGCTTTGGCGTGCCTTTGGGGAGGCCTACGTCCAGCAGTGGACTGCAATAGGCTGATTGATTGAATATGATCTTTTTATCAATTAAATATATTCATATTTTTTTACTTTAGGTCAATATAAATTGGCGTGTGTAGTGTAGACTTGAAGAGCGTAGATTCTGCCACATAGTAATATTTTATTTTATTGTTTTTATCGATTTCTAAAATACAGTTTCATTCACGATACTTCAGTAAATAAAGTAAAGCTAGAGAGAGAGAGAACAAAGTCACAAGGTTATCACAGCTATCCTCCCTCCTGACTGCTTCGTATTTGTACCTAGGTTTAATTTACATTAAAAGAAGATTAAAAAAAATGTCTGCATAATATCGTCGCTTTGACCGTTTCTGAACATTTTTTAGTATGCTTTGTTATTACAGAAAAATCTTGAAATGTGTGAAAATAGCCACAAAATCGTTTTTACGTTTGCTTATGACGGACTATTGAGAACCTAAAATAATTCATTTTGATTATATTCTGGTCCCTTATTGAGGTCAGTACGCAGAGGTGTAATTATGCTAATCTTTTATCTACCGCGGTTTTGCAACATCGTCTGTCAAACTCCCAGCGTCAGTGACATCTGTCTTCATTATATGCAAATTCCGCTCCCGCGCAATAGCGACGATATAGCGTTAAGACTCACTTGCGCGGACGCAATTAAACCTTACAGTTTTATTACTTAATAGCTCGTCTAGAAACGTATGGACTGGTTGATAGCCAACGTTATATGGCGATGCTGAGGATAAAATCTATTTGCTTAAAATCAAGAAAAAATGCAACGTGTTTTTTTTTTTTTTACAGCAAACGCCATTGAAAATTATTCTAAATTAATTTCAATTTCTTCGGACCTAACACACTACCAACGCTAAATAGGATATATGAGTTGTTAACATTGTACACGCTACAGCTTATCATCATCATAATCATGTGGGTTGTAAAGTCAACAACCGACCTCACGAACCTGGTGTCAGAGTTATAGAGCCGCCAATGACTTATAGTTACTGTAGGGTAAGGTACGTGTACTGTAAATAGTAGCCGGCCACCGAGACCCATAGCTTAACAAGCTCGAAATCATATTACTTTTTGTACAATCAGGTGATTCAGCTTGCAATGTCCCCACCAAACTGGAAATGAAATGAAATGAAATGAAATTTATTTGCTGCAAACACGGTAACAAAATAGATCACTTTTATAAAATAGAACATGCGGTAGAACATGGGGTAGCAGCATCCGTGGCCGAGTGGTCGAGATTTCGACACCCATTACGGAGGTCACGGGATCGATTCCCGGTAGGGACACTGTCAAGCAAAAATATCTTTGTGAGACTTTCCCCAGTTTGGTTAGGACATTGCAGGCTGAATCACCTGATTGTCCGAAAAGAAAGATGATTCCGTGTTTCGGAAGGCACGATAAGCCGTTGATCCCGGCTACTATCTAGTCGTTACGTGAGCCAAGTCAGTGGCCTTTGGCGGCTCTATAACAATGACGCCAGGGTTTGTGAGGTCGGTTGTCGATCTTACAACCCACATGATGATGATGACGATCATGAACAAACTGCAGTGTCACCAGCGGAGCTCGAAGCCAGAACGCCACCACCACCACCACCATACCACCACGCGTACCACTCAGCTACGAGGCTAAGAACACTAATACAATTATTTCTATTATTTTTACAATCTCTTATTGAGGCACAAACAAACATGGCGAACTAATTCTTCAATTATTAAACGTTCAATTAACACTTCAGAGGCCGAGAATCCATTATTATAATGCGACATTAATTACAAACTATTGGTTGGTAATTTGCATACAATTCATTCGCTGACGGCCTGCAAGGAATTAATTTGCCATCAATTTTAATGAAAGTGATTGCAAAATTGATTTCACTTAGCTGGGAGGTTGATGGTGCACTGTTAGCAGCGCTGCTTTCCGCTTGTGAGGCACCGGTTCGATCCTTATCACGTGTCAACATGTTTTCGAATTTTTAAAGTTCTTCATCATGAGCGTTATAAGGTCGACAACCGACCTTACAAACCCTAGTTAAAGCGTTATAGAGCCGCCAAAGGCCACTGACATGGCTCGTGTAACGACTAGATAGTAGCCGGGACCAACGGCTTACGTGCCTTCCGAAGCACGGAATCATCTTTCTTTTTCAAACAATCAGGTGATTCAGCCTGCCATGTCCTAACCAAACTGGGGAAAGTCTCACAAAGAGATTTTTGCTTGACAATGTCCCCACCGGGAATCGAACCCGGAACCTCCGTAATGAGCGGAAAAATCTCGACCACTCGGCACGGAGGCTGTTACCTAAGACCTACGTACAACCTGCACAGATCTGCGATTTCAAAGATTTTATGAGAAGTCGATCAAGCCGCCCAAATACAGCGTGATTAGTGATCAGATCACCCTAATTCAAGCCAGGCTCGAGCCTTTTGTATAAGCTTATATAAAATCAGTATAACAGCAAAGAAAGAAGACAAAATCTGTATTTTTGTAACATTGTACAGGGTTTCGCACACACGCACCAAAATTAAGAACAACAAGTGGCATCTATTTTTATTGTTGGCAACATTGTCCTCCGCCACCGGCGACAGCGCCGGCGCCGCGCGCGTGCCGTCGTTGTAAACACCAATCGGCAACCGTTCGAATTTCAAAACATAGACCGCCACCGACGTGACGTATATCCGGTGACGGCTCCATTTTCAGAAAGCTGAGGTTTCCGGATTTGGCTACTTTGTTTCTAGTGATGGTTAACGTGACGACTGAAACGGTACATACATGAAATTGGGTTACATCCTTAAGTTGTTAAGTGTAGATTTACTTTTCAACAGCTCATATATTATAGACGTCCCCACAGAGGGCTCGAACCTACCTTGTATTAGGGCTAAGTCAACCACGTTGGCCCTGACCAAGTTGGTACAAATTCCCATACAAATTTTTAATTTCTGCGCAGGCGTGTGCAGGTTTTTTACGATTTTTCCCTCGCCGTAAAAAAATCGAATAGACATAATTTTTTTAATTCAGAATGTCGAAACACATTGGTACGTAATTAGGTTCGAATTCGGAACAATGTCTTCCGAAACGACGCTCTCTACTTGAAGTAATAAACACAAATTATATCAGGATATATTGCCGTGTGGTGACGGCAGAGTAGAATACATTTGTCACAAACCCCTACTCTTCCCGTGGGTGTCGTAAGAGGCGACTTAGGGACTACACATTGAACAGGGAACGGGCAGCCAGCGCTCTCTGATACAGTAACCTTTTAATCTGCGGTCTCCAACCCACCTGCCAAGCGTGGAGATAGATTATGGCAAAACTCTCCACTTAAGTGAAGGAGGCTCATACGAGTAGTCCTGGAGTGGACTGTAACGGGCCGTTGATTTGATTTGATATCAGGATATTATTAGAAAAAGTTACTTAATAAAAAACTCAGCAGTACTCCCGTCACAAATGCTACTAAGCTACGGATCTCTTTTAATTTACAAACGAATCAAATAAATTTAATTTCACCCATGATTTAAATGGATTCTCTGCGACGAGAAGGCGGGGACACAATTTTGGGCCCGCGGCCGCGTTGGTCCTTTATTTCTGTCTGGCGCTAAATTAAATTGACTTTTGTACCCAAGAGACAGTTGTAAGAATAACAGATTTTTAATTTAAAAATCCTTTGACCAATATAGCCTTTACTAATCTGATCTTTTTTATTTATCTTTCGATGATTTTTTTCTGCCGTTTTTTTCTGGATAATCGTTAAAGCTGACTTAAGGAAAGGGCTTGACTCTGTTGTGACCAAGGCATTTTTTGTCCTGAAAATGAGTTACGTAGTTCATAATTTTTTACCTTTTTCTAGTGGTTTCTTTCCGACTACCTTAATACCAACATTATGCGACGTCATTATTAACTAATTTATGAAAAACCTTTCGTTTAGTTGGTTGTTTAGTCTATGAAACACCAAACTTTATTCTGCAACTTTTATAAATTTTTCTAAGGTTTTTATACCTACTGATCTGTAGGCTGGGACTAAAACTGATCAGCAGGTACGAAAAAAAAACTGAAATATTGTGGAACAAAGGTGACTTGTTTCATGGGTTAAAACTACCACCTGAGATAGTTGCATTATTGCTGATTGCATTGTTGCATTTTTGTTGTTGATTGTGTGTGGATATTATTATAATTATGGATGTAACTGGTTCGAAATGAATATTATTATTATTATCACATTGTAACAGTTCTGCTCACTCTATGTACATGATTGTATTTTGCGGTGGCAGCCTGTATAGAAAATAGAAATGATATTATGAACATTGACTTGAGAAGTGAGAAGTGACGCAGACTTTAAAAACAAAATGGCCTCCGTCGCAAACCATGTTTTTCGTATTATTTTATTATGTATGATGATGCTTGACCGTTATAAGTACCTTTACCTAATTTCACTGTAGATTTTGACCTAGCATAATGTCTTCTATTAATCATTCACACCTCCAGTATGGAATGCTTCAAAAATTAATATCAATTTTCTTTCGCCGTGACATCTAAACACAGGGCCTTAATTTAGAAAGAGTCCCCGACTATTTTGTGGGCGGAGTTAGAAAAAACTGTTTCTCTTTTGCCACGTTATTAATAACTCCAATATATTAAACTTTTTTGATTGTAACCCGTATTTTCTAAGGCTTTAGATTCTGTTCATAGTTAGGAAAGCGAAAGAAGTAAGTTGGTAAAGTCATATATTTTGCGTCAGTCATCTATGTCTCGCCGATGGGCGGACATCGAGACATTAAGTTTTAATAACAATTCTTTATTAAGTTTTGAAGGAAACGGACATATTAACATAAAATTTGAGTTTTGGTTACGCCTAGGGACAAGTTTTAGGTAGATCCATTAAAGCACACTGATATTAGTAGATGCGCGCGCAAAGATCCAAATAAAAAATATAAACAGAACCTTTGGAGTAAGAGACAGAGACCTCTGCGGCTTTTAATTAGATTTTACTTTTGGGTCGGAGAATTTTATTGTAATTATTTAATTAAAAACTTTGTGCTTAAACTAATATCAAGACAACAAAATCATTACACGAAAAACTATTTAGGTCTTACAAATTAATACCGGTAATGTTTTTGGTTAGGTGCTAAAAAAATACAGCGTTGCGTCGTCGTCGTGGACTTGTCTCAGCATTAAATTACATTATTTTGATTTTTAATTAAACTTATACGTAGACGATATCATTCTGTAGCAAGTTAACTTCTACACTGCTACGCCGTAGCAAGCGTAGCTTCGACAAAAGTTACAGAAGCGAAGCAATCATTTGCTTTGTAGCATATTGCTATGAATTATTGTTCCCACTAAATCAAGTGACCACAAATTGTTCTTAATTCTCTATCATTTTCGAACTTCGAAAGGTCTTGTCTACACCCCGGTACGTAAACCTTCGACCTTTGCGAAATAAATGTCACGAAAATTGTGCCGTATCCACGGACAATCTCTTGAAAGGTCGAGAGCGTTGTTATCTACGAGTAGGACTACTATCTGGTTATATAAATTACAATACATATATACTTTATTGACACCAAAAACATAAAACATACAGAACAAGATAATTGAAACAATGAATATGTGGGGAGGGGACATCTTCACACTCGGCCATCTGATCGCAAACTAAGCAGAGCTTGTATTATGTGTGTCGGAGGCAGATACACTACCACCTGGGCTACGGAGCCGTCAATGAACAAATAAAAAAGTTAAATACTCATAAGACCTGCATAGTTCACTACTTGTGGGTGCCATGTAAAATAGTAAACTTACACTCATACAAACACAAATTAGGGAATCAAAATCGGTACGTTATTTACAGAAGATTCACTGGCACTACTGCCATTACGCTAATTTTAGTTGTTGCCCATCAATCAAGTCATCAGACCCCGTTAGTTGCTTTAAATAAGGGCTATCTCATTTCAAGTAATAAAAACACTTCGGGAGAAAACTGTAGGTATTTCTTATTATCTAGCTAAAAATTTGAGACTCTCGTTCATATATTATCTGAAACACAGATTTTTATTGTTTTAACGTCTTTAAAATACTACCTATTTAGTTAAGATCTTAATCGCGATATCACAAAAAATTGCATAAGTGCGTATTCCAACGAAGGCCGTTGATGCCTATCCGGATGTCTGACAAAAGAGGCGTTTAAGATGCAGTTGCAGAGGCAACAATGGAAAATGTAGATAATTTTAATAATTTTATGACAAACGAACGCTATCTTGATTTATACAATACCACAACAAGTTTTACTGGATGACAATAAGGTCACCGCGTTGTCATTAGAATAAGTTACAAACTTAACTTTGTAGTTTGGAAATTGTCAATCCTTTTGAATCGTTAGACGATAGAGTATAAGTGTAATTTTAATCGGTGGCAAAGTTATGTTGGTATTTTTAAATAGACAAAGCCAAGTCGTTTGCATAATTTCAACAATTAAGTGGCATGCAAATGAAACAATGGTTTGTCGTGTGACACGGCGACAAAATAGTTTTGTGGTTATTATTACGAATCTGTTGTGTAAAAAGCAAATTACAGTAATGATGAAATATTAGTTCATAATGTCATTCAATTATTATTATTCTCAACTTGTTGCTAAGTTGAAGATTATTTTAGTAGACTCAAACTAACGCCATCTGTTGAGAGGTGCTCGAAGTAATCGTATGCGAGAAATAAAAAAAAGTTCGATCCAGTTTGCGGTGGGTGGATTATTCGACGTTCTTACGGTAAAGGAAAACATCGTGAGGAAACCTGACTTCTGCGAAAAAATTCAAAGGTCGTGTGTGAAGTCGACCAACTCACATTAAGCCCCTCATTGGGGAAGTAGGTATATTTGATAATGAATCCTCTAATGTCATTTTATAAAATCCGAAGTGAAAATGAGTGTAAAATTTTCCAATGCGCACACGCCATTACCTGCTCCCATATAACGAACGCCCTACTTGTTCTACCATAACACGTATACGACATCAATAGCCCAACCGAATTTACACCACATAAGTCAAATGCATAGTTACAGCTTTGTCGTGAGTAGGGTGACTACACGTTTCTATCTACAAAATTACAGGACCAAAATCTTACAGCTAAAGATCTAAAACATAAAAGATTCAGTTCTATTTCGAGGAAAAAAAGAAGTGCTTAATCACATTTGTTTATAAAAGTCATTAATGATTAAAATAACTTTATTTCAAGCAACTAGTATAAGGTCAGTACACAACTGTTGATTTTTATTTATTATTTATTTATTTATATGAAAATACAATTAAATTTATAACTAAACACAAAGGGTGCAACATTAACTTAATCTAATATTAATAATAATAATCAAGATATTAAGTAAGTATTAAGGCTTTTTTCATAAAAAAACATTCGTTATATAAGACTGCAAGAAGGCTAGTATGCGAAACAAAGTCATAATTTCCTGAAAAAGTGTTTTTTAAGGTACTTATTTTATTTAAAAAATAACAACGAGATTAGATGAACATTGTTAAAGATAAAGATATTTTATTTGCGATAGATATGGTAGATACAAGGATGTTAGTATGATTTCTGATTAAAAATGAAGCACATATTATTATCTAGCCTAAGTTTAAAGCATGCAAATGTCCATAATTCAATTTTATGATCAATAAATTCTTTTATGGAGTAAATTAGCTATAAAGGTAAAGAATTAAATTATTTGGTAACGATTTTGTCAATGTATCAGCAACATTAACATTATTTCGTAAGCTCTATCAAACGTAGTTGCCATTTTTCTATAAGCTCTAATATTATACTGATACTATCACAAATTATGGCTACCCCCATCGTAAAGCAGTGTAAAACTGTCAGTCGTTTGTCCGACGGGTTGAGCGGCTGTAAACCCGTCGAAGCCAGCTTTCAGCTGCAGCTTTCAGACGCGCGCGCACACGGAAGCCGCAGTGACCTGGATCAGTGAGGTGGGTGGCGCCATCTCTAGGCAAACACCTGGAAATAGATAGATCTCTTTTATATTATCGATTCTGCGACTTACGTGTTTTATTGGTTGATTACTTATGTTTATTAGAGCATTCCGTAACAGTACTACGAGTATATTTTAGTGAAATGTACTGAAGCTAATTATAAAGTATGGTAAATATGAAATAATTTAATTTGTTTACCTAAGTAGGTAACATATTGCAATGCTAAACGGTTATCAAAATCTGTTAACGTTGCAATAGTCGTATGCTGTTTGTATTGCCAAAAACCTGCTAAACTCTACTGAATACTTAACTAATAGAAAACGTTCCTTTTATAAGTTCTTTTGGAATTTATCTTCTCGTGTGGGTTATCATCAAGTTGATAACCGACCTAAAAAATCCCTGCTTGGTTTTAGATTTATTGATAATTATGTGAAAGACCTCATTATTAAAAATACCTACTTCCATCATCAACAGCTCATATACGTCTCCACCGAGGGGCTCGAGCTCACGCTGAATTAGAGCGATTAGGCCTTAGTCGACCACGCTGGCCCAGTGCGGGTTGGTCGATACTTCCCTTCAATACCTAATATGAAATGAACAGAATAATAATTCTGTTTGATAAGTTCGCTTGTCCGCTTATTTTATCAGCCACCCCAGTAACTCTGAACACACTCGAATTGTATCCCAACGACTACATTAAGACATAAACCATGCTGGATTCCAGTGGAATTGGTCAGCGTTGTATAAAATCGGCGTCGGGCGCACTCGCGACCGCTCGGGCTATTTCGGTAAAAATAAATAAATACGTGTGCGAGCGCCGGTACTGCCGCCAGTGGCGAAGATTTAGTTGAGCTGGAAGTGACAAAGAAAACCTAAATTTATTACAGATCTTCAAGATGCTACTTAAAGTTTAGTTAGCAGCACAGTTTATGGGTAGGTATTGTTCAATAAAACACTATACATAATTCTAAAATCCGATAAGTTACACTATGGTCCATTTTGAGAGAGTGCCATACCATTCCGCTATGGCACTCTCACAAAATGCCTATTAAAAAGTTCCGCTATTTGACAGACCGAGATTTTCAATGTTGTCTCTAAAGACTATGGATGGAAATAAAAGTAGAGTTAGACTGAGGAAAGTATGGATAGATGTGATATGCAAGCAAGCAGTTTGAGTACTTATAATGATGACTGATAAAGGGTAAAAATCCATGTTGGCCAAATCAAACATTTTTTTCACTTATTACTATTTTATTTATTTTAATATATTATCATTTATTTCTTTTACAATATTATAGTTAGTAAAGATAAAACTGAAAGGTGGTCATCCACGATTATATAAAAAAATGTTATATTTATTCTTCAAGTTAGGTCTCTTCTAGTCGCTAAGCATCTGTGAACACCACACGACAAGTAATCCAAATATAGAGGCACTTGATAACAACGTATTAGAGGAATAAACGTTTAACGTCCGGTGGTAAGTGTTCCATATTTAAATTTAAATATCGAACGCTGGATCGTCCAGCTTCTATTTAAGGCCAGTATCGATCGATGACTTGCTTCCTGTGTCGTCGTTGAGATGAGACAGAAGACAGATTATTTGGATTTTGAAAATGATTCATTGCAGTGTTTCTGAAAGCGATCTATGAGATGGTACGTACTTTTAGTATTTCAAAGAATGCAAACTCGTCATAAATAATACTGTAACATACACATTTCTAACAACAGATGCATATTTTCCTTAGCCTATGAAATATTGAAAGTATCATAACTCATTCGCCAATTTCAAGAACGTCAATATTTAAACACCTAATAAAAATTGAGAATGTAGCGTCTCTCCACAAGGTGGACTTAAAATCTGGTGAAGATCTGATACAATAAAGAGGACCAGTCGTTTTCAAGATCTATGTGGGAGACCTCAGATGTGGATAATTGATGTATTTCTGCTGAAATGATGAAAAAATGTTTTTTTTTATCATCTTTTGTGTAACTTACCAAACAAACGAGTCAATCTAAATTATTATTATTTATTTAAAACGGAAACACTCACGTAAAATGGAAACTTTGTCTTATCGTTCAATAATAATCTAAATGAGGGATTTTCAGACAGCTCTTTAAAAAATAAAAATAATAGTACTAATTACGACGATAGATGGCGCCAGGTGTACTTCGTGAATTCTTTTTTTTTTATCCTTTTACGGACGGAGTAAAGAAAACCGTCTTAGGTGGGGTTTTTTAGATGGGGCGGACCTTCGGTGCGAGTGTGGCGCGACTTCGCAGACAATGGCCCACCTTTTATCGTGTCCTGCTTGTCCTGACTCGTGCTCCCTGGAGGAGCTCATGGAGGCCTCAGATAGAGCAATCAGGGTGGCGGCATACATAAAATCTTTTGACGAGCCATCGACTCGAAAGAAGAAGAAGACGGCCCTGGGTGACTCGCCGGATTTCTTCGGATCCACGAATCGTCAACGCCATCTACCGAAGTTTTATGAACTATTTTTTTTTTTTCATTCTTGTTTTTTTTTTTTTCCTGAATGGTTATTTTACTTGGCTCGTAATAATATAGCCTTGTCTGCTTAGTTAGGTTGTCCCTGCGTAAATTATAATAAGCGGTGCAATGGGGCCCAATAATCGGCGGACAGTCCCCGCGACGCCCTCCGCGTTAAAACTGGCTCCCAACAAGGGTGACCATAATGCACTTACAGGATAAGACTTTTTAAAGAATCTGTCAAAAAAAAAATACAACTCGGCTATTTATTAATTTATGGTATAACTCTGGAAAAAGTATAGTAACTTCTCGGCAAAATTTTAAATTCAAATATCTGATTTTATTTTTACTATTGAATGCTGTGCGTGCCTGTACAATTACTCTTTTGTTTAATTCAGATTTTACTAAATAATATTTCGATTTAAAAGCTAATAAATGCCAAAGACAAGTAAAACTTGTTCAGAGACTACTATACTATTTCCAACCGTTTATTTCACTTTTGACAGGTCGAATTAGTGGTGTCCTAGTGCGTTACTGATTCGATTTTATATAACAATCAATTTTCTTAATGAACAAATTGTAATCGATTTAACACATGGTTATTAAATTTTTGCTTAACATTTGTATTATTTTATAAACATACCTAGCACTCCTTAGTGCTAAGTGTAGTGTGTATTTGTTATTTCAGAACATCAATCTTCAGGTATATATAAATTAAAATAGAATATATTAATTTGAAAAATAACTAAAATAATCTTCGACAATATTATCACTTTATAATAGAGAGTGCTTCACTATTGTAAAAAAAATTACGTTCATGAAGTATTGCATTATTTTTGTTAACGGTTACTTACCAATAATTATGGAACTTAGTAGGCGTGCTTATGTCAAAAGTAAAATCAATGGTTTCAAAGTGTGTGTACTCACTGCACTGGGGAAATTCTTCTTTTTGAACGAATTTAATCGCTATTTAGTCGCTCGGTAGTTTTCACAAGTAGATTTTATCTTTGTCCTAATTGTCACGTAAATCCTGGTCACCCGAGTAGGACGTGGGAACAGTATGCGCCCGCGCAGCCTCCGGCGGGCGGGGCGGGCAGCGCTTTGTTTTACAAACCATTTCCGGACGTCATTTTCGGAAATTACGGTTTTTCGGCCAACCCTCCTCATTTGGCCGGTCGTCCCATTCAATTCTAATTTTAATTTTGGAACTTGTATTTAAATCATGTTTAGACGCAGCAGATTAGGTTAATAAAGAAAGAGGTTCTGTCGTCGTCGTGCAAAATAAATTAAATAAAAATGAAGTCATATTCAATTATATTCTGGTGAAGGTCGCGGTGGTGTAGTGGCTTGGGCCGCTGCCTCCCGTCCAGGAGACGCCGGGTACGCTTATTCGACGCTCTTACGGTGAAGGAAAACATCGTGATGAAACCTGCACATTCCTGCGAAGGAATTCATGGGTTGTGTGTGAAGTCGACCAACCGGCACTGGGCCAGCGTGGTTGACTAAGGCCTTATCACTCTAACTCGAGCCCCTCGGTGGGGACGTATATGAGCTGTTGATGAAGGTCGCGGAAACACTGCGGGCAGCGCAGGACCGGTCGTTGTGGAGATCCTTGGGAAGAGCTTTGTCCAGCAGTGGACCTGGACGTCTGTCGGCTGGTATGATCTTATCACAAACAGTGTTTTCATTACATATATTCTGACATCAGGGTTTGTGGGGTCGGTCGTCTACCCTACAACCCACACAATAATGATGATGATGACGTTATGCTTACTTCCAGGGTCCTTCAAAATATCAGTTCATTTAGTTGTTTCCATCGATTTCAGATACCCAAAATTGTTATTAACACTTTATTGCACAATTAAACATACACAGGATTAAAAATGAATGTACAAAGACGAGCTTATCTCTTATAAAAGATCTCTTCCAGCCAACCTACACAGTGGTGGAAAATGAGATCGCAGAGCAAACAAAAGAAAGTGCACAGAACAGAATACAAAAATGAAATAAAAGCTAAAAGTAACCACTCTATGTACAACGATAATTAGATATACCTTAACTATTACATATACATACATACACAACCAATACCCATTTTTAGGATTTGGTCGCTAGGTAGGAAAAATCTTCTTAATCACCAGCATTTGAGCCAGTGCCAGACGCTCAATACAATTTAATGTGACCTAATATGCGAATCTATACAATAATGAATAGGTAAAATGTCATACAATACAAAACACCCAAAGATCAATGTTGTAACTTATAAGGACACAAAGGCACCGGCTTGTCCACAAAAGACTATAACTAATCGATTATGGCTGAATCGATTATAATGTGAATCGATTACGTCGTGTCACCTGTGGATAATCGATATAGCAGACAATGGTATTTCTTCATCAGCGACAAAAACGCGAATAGGCTGAGAAATATGGGATTATGGCCTCTAGTTAATCTGTTTATATAGGATGTTGTTAATATTTCGTTTTTGTTATTATTTTAGTGTAAGCATATTTTAAAATTTCATATTTTTAGGTACGAGGTTACAAGTAACTTAGTTAAAATTGCTGCAAAATTTAATTAATAAAGATTAATTTGAAGAATTTTTATTTTTATTTCTTACTCTCCTCGTAGCAAACTTTAAACTCTCTCCTAATCTTATTAATAATAAACCGTAAATTCTCGTTGTATTTTTTATGTTTTTTTTAATAAATCTTCTTTTATATTAACAATAAAGATTTAAATTTATTTCATTAAAAGAAATAATATTTTAAATTTGTGGTAGCACTCCATCCCTTTGATAAGATTGAACAAATAATTGTCCTATTGATTTTATTCCTAAAATTATAAGAACAGCTTTGATATTTGACAATATTACGTTAGGTTAAGATCATTGAATTCAATCCATACACATCTAAGACCACACTGATACTTGTGTTCCCTTATAGGTACTTTTTTAATAACAATTTTAAAAAAGAACAGGCTGTATCATCTGTCCATACGTCAAGCCAGCGGGGGAGGGCGTTTAAAGAGCAGTTTGACGGCGGGGCGCGGGCGGGCGGCGCCGACGCACGCTTTGTGTTTTTTACCCTCATCTTTTACTCTTACCTCTGTCCTGTGTTACCTTTTGATCGGTCAGTTTAGATTGATCTAGCGTACTGGTGTAAAAAGGTCGGTTGAGAGGTATGATATTTTTTTGTCAACTTCGACGGATTGTCTCCGGCACAGCCTAGGATCAATTTTCCTTGCTCCTGGCACATGTTACACTGTTCACATATGTAAACAATGAAGCACATATTATTATCTAGCCTAAGTTTAAAGCATGCAAATGTCCATTTACTTACAAACTAGTACAATTCTGGCATAATTCAATTTTATGATCAATAAATTATTTTATGGAGTAAATTAGCTGTATAGGTAAAGAATTAAATTATTTGGTAACGATTTTGTCAATCTATCAACATTACAATGCAACATTAACATTATTTCGTAATCTCTATCAAACGTAGTTGCCATTTTTCTATAAGCTCTAATATAATACTGATACTATCACAAATTATGGCTACCCCATCGTAAAGCAGTGTAAAACTGTCAGTCGTTTGTCCGACGGGTTGAGCGGCTGTAAACCCGTCGAAGCCAGCTTTCAGCTGCAGCTTTCAGACGCGCGCGCACACGGAAGCCGCAGTGACCTGGATCGGTGAGGTGGGTGGCGCCATCTCTGGGCAAACACCTGGAAATAGATAGATCTCTTTTAATTTATCGATTCTGCGACTTACGTGTTTTATTGGTTAATTACTTATGTTTATTAGAGCATTCCGTAACAGTACGAGTATATTTTAGTGAAATGCTAATTATAAATTTGTATGGTAAATATGA
Organism: Carpatolechia fugitivella; assembly: GCA_951230895.1. Lineage (NCBI taxonomy): Eukaryota > Metazoa > Arthropoda > Insecta > Lepidoptera > Gelechiidae > Carpatolechia > Carpatolechia fugitivella. The sequence goes on from OX579660.1 coordinate 5,333,840, forward strand.
AATAATTTAATTTGTTTACCTAAGTAGGTAACATATTGCAATGCTAAACGGTTATCAAAATCTGTTAACGTTGCAATAGTCGTATGCTGTTTGTATTGCCATAAACCTGCTAAACTCTACTGAATACTTAACTAATAGAAAACGTTCCTTTTATAAGTTCTTTTGGAATTTATCTTCTCGTGTGGGTTATCATCAAGTTGATAACCGACCTAAAAAATCCCTGCTTGGTTTTAGATTTATTGATAATTATGTGAAAGACCTCATTATTAAAAATACCTACTTCCATCATCAACAGCTCATATACGTCTCCACCGAGGGGCTCGAGCTCACGCTGAATTAGAGCGATTAGGCCTTAGTCGACCACGCTGGCCCAGTGCGGGTTGGTCGATACTTCCCTTCAATACCTAATATGAAATGAACAGAATAATAATTCTGTTTGATAAGTTCGCTTGTCCGCTTATTTTATCAGCCACCCCAGTAACTCTGAACACACTCGAATTGTATCCCAACGACTACATTAAGACATAAACCATGCTGGATTCCAGTGGAATTGGTCAGCGTTGTATAAAATCGGCGTCGGGCGCACTCGCGACCGCTCGGGCTATTTCGGTAAAAATAAATAAATACGTGTGCGAGCGCCGGTACTGCCGCCAGTGGCGAAGATTTAGTTGAGCTGGAAGTGACAAAGAAAACCTAAATTTATTACAGATCTTCAAGATGCTACTTAAAGTTTAGTTAGCAGCACAGTTTATGGGTAGGTATTGTTCAATAAAACACTATACATAATTCTAAAATCCGATAAGTTACACTATGGTCCATTTTGAGAGAGTGCCATACCATTCCGCTATGGCACTCTCACAAAATGCCTATTAAAAAGTTCCGCTATTTGACAGACCGAGATTTTCAATGTTGTCTCTAAAGACTATGGATGGAAATAAAAGTAGAGTTAGACTGAGGAAAGTATGGATAGATGTGATATGCAAGCAAGCAGTTTGAGTACTTATAATGATGACTGATAAAGGGTAAAAATCCATGTTGGCCAAATCAAACATTTTTTTCACTTATTACTATTTTATTTATTTTAATATATTATCATTTATTTCTTTTACAATATTATAGTTAGTAAAGATAAAACTGAAAGGTGGTCATCCACGATTATATAAAAAAATGTTATATTTATTCTTCAAGTTAGGTCTCTTCTAGTCGCTAAGCATCTGTGAACACCACACGACAAGTAATCCAAATATAGAGGCACTTGATAACAACGTATTAGAGGAATAAACGTTTAACGTCCGGTGGTAAGTGTTCCATATTTAAATTTAAATATCGAACGCTGGATCGTCCAGCTTCTATTTAAGGCCAGTATCGATCGATGACTTGCTTCCTGTGTCGTCGTTGAGATGAGACAGAAGACAGATTATTTGGATTTTGAAAATGATTCATTGCAGTGTTTCTGAAAGCGATCTATGAGATGGTACGTACTTTTAGTATTTCAAAGAATGCAAACTCGTCATAAATAATACTGTAACATACACATTTCTAACAACAGATGCATATTTTCCTTAGCCTATGAAATATTGAAAGTATCATAACTCATTCGCCAATTTCAAGAACGTCAATATTTAAACACCTAATAAAAATTGAGAATGTAGCGTCTCTCCACAAGGTGGACTTAAAATCTGGTGAAGATCTGATACAATAAAGAGGACCAGTCGTTTTCAAGATCTATGTGGGAGACCTCAGATGTGGATAATTGATGTATTTCTGCTGAAATGATGAAAAAATGTTTTTTTTTATCATCTTTTGTGTAACTTACCAAACAAACGAGTCAATCTAAATTATTATTATTTATTTAAAACGGAAACACTCACGTAAAATGGAAACTTTGTCTTATCGTTCAATAATAATCTAAATGAGGGATTTTCAGACAGCTCTTTAAAAAATAAAAATAATAGTACTAATTACGACGATAGATGGCGCCAGGTGTACTTCGTGAATTTTTTTTTTTTTATCCTTTTACGGACGGAGTAAAGAAAACCGTCTTAGGTGGGGTTTTTTAGATGGGGCGGACCTTCGGTGCGAGTGTGGCGCGACTTCGCAGACAATGGCCCACCTTTTATCGTGTCCTGCTTGTCCTGACTCGTGCTCCCTGGAGGAGCTCATGGAGGCCTCAGATAGAGCAATCAGGGTGGCGGCATACATAAAATCTTTTGACGAGCCATCGACTCGAAAGAAGAAGAAGACGGCCCTGGGTGACTCGCCGGATTTCTTCGGATCCACGAATCGTCAACGCCATCTACCGAAGTTTTATGAACTATTTTTTTTTTTTCATTCTTGTTTTTTTTTTTTTTCCTGAATGGTTATTTTACTTGGCTCGTAATAATATAGCCTTGTCTGCTTAGTTAGGTTGTCCCTGCGTAAATTATAATAAGCGGTGCAATGGGGCCCAATAATCGGCGGACAGTCCCCGCGACGCCCTCCGCGTTAAAACTGGCTCCCAACAAGGGTGACCATAATGCACTTACAGGATAAGACTTTTTAAAGAATCTGTCAAAAAAAAAATACAACTCGGCTATTTATTAATTTATGGTATAACTCTGGAAAAAGTATAGTAACTTCTCGGCAAAATTTTAAATTCAAATATCTGATTTTATTTTTACTATTGAATGCTGTGCGTGCCTGTACAATTACTCTTTTGTTTAATTCAGATTTTACTAAATAATATTTCGATTTAAAAGCTAATAAATGCCAAAGACAAGTAAAACTTGTTCAGAGACTACTATACTATTTCCAACCGTTTATTTCACTTTTGACAGGTCGAATTAGTGGTGTCCTAGTGCGTTACTGATTCGATTTTATATAACAATCAATTTTCTTAATGAACAAATTGTAATCGATTTAACACATGGTTATTAAATTTTTGCTTAACATTTGTATTATTTTATAAACATACCTAGCACTCCTTAGTGCTAAGTGTAGTGTGTATTTGTTATTTCAGAACATCAATCTTCAGGTATATATAAATTAAAATAGAATATATTAATTTGAAAAATAACTAAAATAATCTTCGACAATATTATCACTTTATAATAGAGAGTGCTTCACTATTGTAAAAAAAATTACGTTCATGAAGTATTGCATTATTTTTGTTAACGGTTACTTACCAATAATTATGGAACTTAGTAGGCGTGCTTATGTCAAAAGTAAAATCAATGGTTTCAAAGTGTGTGTACTCACTGCACTGGGGAAATTCTTCTTTTTGAACGAATTTAATCGCTATTTAGTCGCTCGGTAGTTTTCACAAGTAGATTTTATCTTTGTCCTAATTGTCACGTAAATCCTGGTCACCCGAGTAGGACGTGGGAACAGTATGCGCCCGCGCAGCCTCCGGCGGGCGGGGCGGGCAGCGCTTTGTTTTACAAACCATTTCCGGACGTCATTTTCGGAAATTACGGTTTTTCGGCCAACCCTCCTCATTTGGCCGGTCGTCCCATTCAATTCTAATTTTAATTTTGGAACTTGTATTTAAATCATGTTTAGACGCAGCAGATTAGGTTAATAAAGAAAGAGGTTCTGTCGTCGTCGTGCAAAATAAATTAAATAAAAATGAAGTCATATTCAATTATATTCTGGTGAAGGTCGCGGTGGTGTAGTGGCTTGGGCCGCTGCCTCCCGTCCAGGAGACGCCGGGTACGCTTATTCGACGCTCTTACGGTGAAGGAAAACATCGTGATGAAACCTGCACATTCCTGCGAAGGAATTCATGGGTTGTGTGTGAAGTCGACCAACCGGCACTGGGCCAGCGTGGTTGACTAAGGCCTTATCACTCTAACTCGAGCCCCTCGGTGGGGACGTATATGAGCTGTTGATGAAGGTCGCGGAAACACTGCGGGCAGCGCAGGACCGGTCGTTGTGGAGATCCTTGGGAAGAGCTTTGTCCAGCAGTGGACCTGGACGTCTGTCGGCTGGTATGATCTTATCACAAACAGTGTTTTCATTACATATATTCTGACATCAGGGTTTGTGGGGTCGGTCGTCTACCCTACAACCCACACAATAATGATGATGATGACGTTATGCTTACTTCCAGGGTCCTTCAAAATATCAGTTCATTTAGTTGTTTCCATCGATTTCAGATACCCAAAATTGTTATTAACACTTTATTGCACAATTAAACATACACAGGATTAAAAATGAATGTACAAAGACGAGCTTATCTCTTATAAAAGATCTCTTCCAGCCAACCTACACAGTGGTGGAAAATGAGATCGCAGAGCAAACAAAAGAAAGTGCACAGAACAGAATACAAAAATGAAATAAAAGCTAAAAGTAACCACTCTATGTACAACGATAATTAGATATACCTTAACTATTACATATACATACATACACAACCAATACCCATTTTTAGGATTTGGTCGCTAGGTAGGAAAAATCTTCTTAATCACCAGCATTTGAGCCAGTGCCAGACGCTCAATACAATTTAATGTGACCTAATATGCGAATCTATACAATAATGAATAGGTAAAATGTCATACAATACAAAACACCCAAAGATCAATGTTGTAACTTATAAGGACACAAAGGCACCGGCTTGTCCACAAAAGACTATAACTAATCGATTATGGCTGAATCGATTATAATGTGAATCGATTACGTCGTGTCACCTGTGGATAATCGATATAGCAGACAATGGTATTTCTTCATCAGCGACAAAAACGCGAATAGGCTGAGAAATATGGGATTATGGCCTCTAGTTAATCTGTTTATATAGGATGTTGTTAATATTTCGTTTTTGTTATTATTTTAGTGTAAGCATATTTTAAAATTTCATATTTTTAGGTACGAGGTTACAAGTAACTTAGTTAAAATTGCTGCAAAATTTAATTAATAAAGATTAATTTGAAGAATTTTTATTTTTATTTCTTACTCTCCTCGTAGCAAACTTTAAACTCTCTCCTAATCTTATTAATAATAAACCGTAAATTCTCGTTGTATTTTTTATGTTTTTTTTAATAAATCTTCTTTTATATTAACAATAAAGATTTAAATTTATTTCATTAAAAGAAATAATATTTTAAATTTGTGGTAGCACTCCATCCCTTTGATAAGATTGAACAAATAATTGTCCTATTGATTTTATTCCTAAAATTATAAGAACAGCTTTGATATTTGACAATATTACGTTAGGTTAAGATCATTGAATTCAATCCATACACATCTAAGACCACACTGATACTTGTGTTCCCTTATAGGTACTTTTTTAATAACAATTTTAAAAAAGAACAGGCTGTATCATCTGTCCATACGTCAAGCCAGCGGGGGAGGGCGTTTAAAGAGCAGTTTGACGGCGGGGCGCGGGCGGGCGGCGCCGACGCACGCTTTGTGTTTTTTACCCTCATCTTTTACTCTTACCTCTGTCCTGTGTTACCTTTTGATCGGTCAGTTTAGATTGATCTAGCGTACTGGTGTAAAAAGGTCGGTTGAGAGGTATGATATTTTTTTGTCAACTTCGACGGATTGTCTCCGGCACAGCCTAGGATCAATTTTCCTTGCTCCTGGCACATGTTACACTGTTCACATATGTAAACAATCTTACCAATAATGCTTACTTGAAATTTTGGTTTCTGTATACTTTGCCCGCTATTCTCTCTCTGGAATTGCTGAAAAAATTATTCCACGACATCATAATATATTTTTAATATTATGAAAGTATAATTTTTAAAACGGAGTGAAGACTGCTAAAGAAACGATGAAAGTTGATGAAAATATACCTATATAATTAATTCTAGCTGTCTGGTCTAAAAATGCTGGACGAAGCCAACCTCTCCAATATGATATTATTTTAAAATAATTACATCGTCTTAGTTACTTTGGTGCGTAACTTTGCCCATTTAAATAAAATAAATCCCTTTCGCCAACCATGAACAAGCACCATTGTCCTTGGGTACAATTAGTACCTATTTGCTAAGTTTGACATCGAAAATAATAATAAAAAAAAACTGTTTGTTTTGTGTACTACACTCTCTTTTTCTGCCAGTATTCTTGTCAACTGCCCTGTTGTAAACGAGGCGTTTTCCTCAGTGATGGCGCCCGGCGCGTGAGTCGAGGTGACGGACGGTGAGATCGGAATGCCCATCTCGTTTTGTTCTATGATACATGATAATAACGTAATTACTGGCTAGTAATTTTGAGTTTGGAAGGATTTCATTGTTTTAAATTTTCATTCATGTTTCGTAGAAGTACTTTGTTGAGCTACGGTACGCATTAATGCTGAATCTATAGCGTAGCAGCACTGTTGGAAAATTTGTTGGAGTAGGTTGCTAAGTAAGTTGTTGTTATCATGAAATTACGTAAAAAAATTGTTATATAAATCCGTTTTACACGAGAAAAAACTTTTTTTTTCAGCTGAAATTGTGCACTTTTTTACAATAATTCGTATTCAGTTATAGTTAGTTAGGTATAGATTAATTTAATTTAAAAAATACTTGCTTAGTCCTGCTGAATTACAGGATAAATTATAATTTTCAGGATTATCATTCTCATTTTGTTACCTCATAAAACGAATAAAATTAAAAATAAAACGATCAAATACGTCACCTAACACCGGGTGAAAGTCCAAGTCCAATGCTTTTAAACGGCGTGACGGTTGACAGTTGAGTTGACAGTTGACAGGTTGACGCATGCGTCCGTCCGAGACGGTTAATTTGGTGCCGTGGGTGGCACTCGCACCTCCTCGCACCGTGGACACACGTTAGGTATCGCAACACACGAAGGCGACACTGTGACATTATGAGATTTTAGTGTACACTAACTGTCCGCCCGCGGCTACGCTCGCGTCATGTAAGATTTCCCCGTGGGAATAAGACTTTGTCCCGTAAAAAGTATTCTATGTATTAATTCAGGTTACAAACTATCTCCATTTCAAACTTCATCCAAATCCGTTGAGTACTTAAAGCGTGGAGACGGAACAAACATACAAACATCTAAACATTCGAATATATTTTCACATTTATAATATTAGTGTGATTACCAGCTTGGATCTCCGAAATTACCAGTAGTACATCTCCGCAGAAGCTTCATCACGATTCTTGAGGATTTTGATTGACGATTCGGTTCTTGAAGACCGTAGAGGGCCCGTAGTAGGGACCGTAGAGGACCGTAGAGGGACCATAGAGCCGTAGTGGGGAAATACCTTTCTGGTAATATCAGCTCACTGATATTACTGATCTCACTATTATAACTCATCCTCTTCAGCTTTGTCCGTCTTCTTTTAAGCAGCAACTTACGAGTAACCTGCAACTTTTCGAAATAGTCTAAATATTGATGTCAAAGTCAAAGTCAAAATTATTTATTTCCATAGGATGTTATTACATCACTTAGATCCAAATGAATTTCATGGATGGATTTCAGCTTGTACAATTTGGTTCATGATTCATAATTATTTACTATTGAAGAACTCCGGCGGCTCCGTAGCCCAGGTGGTAGTGTATCTGCCTCCGACGCACAGGGTCGCGGGTTCGAATCCCGCCCAAGGCAAACATTTGTGTGATGAGCACTTGTGTTTGCCTTGTGTCTGGTTGTTGTTTATCTATATAAGTATGTACTTATCTATTTGTGTAATGTATATCAGCTGTCTGATACCCATAGTACAAGCTCTGCTTAGTTTAGGTTCAGATGGCCGTGTGTGATTATATTTAAAAAAAAAAACTTGAAACTTGAAACTATAAAAATAATAATTACAAATTAATAAATTTGACCACAGATGAAAAACATGCATCAAAATGTTATTTATCGCATTATAAGATCTTGGAATTAGATTTTCTAGTAATCATCTAATGCTAATTGCTATACTTCTTGAAAGAGTATTGTGACGTGGTGAGACTCAATCTCTCTTCTTCATCTCCTTTGTGTTATTTTCTATAATATGAAAAAGATAAGCAGTAATGTACACTAAATTTAAACAGTATGTCGCCACGTCGTCTTTGATTTCTCACGTGTATGACAGTTAAACGCGTGTTAAATGGTCAAACGGCGACTCGAAGTAATGCACGATTGCTTTCCCGCTTGTCCTGAGCTCGGGTTTCGAAGGTGGTTGAACTGTCCATGTGGTCGAGACGTTTCAATTTAACCTTGCTCTTGAAACCATCGAACTTTTTTCTTATTAGAATAAAGGCTGACTTATACTAAGTCGGGACTGCTATCGACACTGACACTGCCATATTCTGCCATATTAAGTCAGCCTTGACTCAACAGCACTTGTACCTGACGATGGCAGTCTTAGACCCGGGTTCCACGAAAGCGGAGCGGAGGAGCGGTGTTTGAATAACTAATCAGATTTCGTTATTTCCACATCTCCTCTCCGCTTAGCTTCAATAACGCCCTCCGCTTTGGAGGAAACCGGGTCTTAGGTCAGCACTGTCTTGATGGCCAACTGAGACCAGCTACTGACTCAATATAAACCTGCCTTCAGTTCAGACTTCTTGGCCTAGCAGATTTTTCAACTCTTTGGAAGTTATGGGTTCAAATCCAAATGGAAATTACTTAGCTGTTCACATTAAATGCTTCACGACAAGCGAAATTACCAGATTTACCGAAAAGTGAGAATATTCCGCTTTGGAAAGCTCTGGCGGGAAAAGTCTTTACATGAACTATTATGCCAGAAGCCTTTGACGGATCAACTCTCCTATCAGGGGGCTGTTTCACGAAGCTATACAAGTTACAAATTACAAGTGCAATTCGACGTACATTGCGTAGACAATGAGATAAAACGATAAGAGCTAACAGTTTAAGCGAATTGGCTACGCAATGAGTATCGAATTGTAACTTGTTACTTATAAATTGTTGCTTAGTGAAACGGAACCCAGATGATGATGGTCAGATATAACTACTTACATTTCGCTTATAAATACATAATATCCAATTATATATCACCTACGTAGATTTTGACGCCTTCATAAGAAATTTGCTGACTAAGTTTTAATACACGCCCTGAAACCTCAATCACAAATATCCAAAATTTCCACAGACTTAAAAAAAAAAAACTAAAACGTCACTTAATATGAAAAAGCAATCAACACGTCACTGTTGCCTAAGCGCATCCCTTTGATTCGGATCCTGACTCGCACCTTCGGGAATGCTTTAATCAATATCATTAGGGTACAGTGTACCACGATGTACCTTGTTAAGATTTCGTATGAAAACGTTGGCTGATCTAACTTTGTTATAAATTATGTAGGTACTTGGACTAATTATCCAAGCGTAGGTACCATTGATCTGTCTAAGTTTAATTTTCTTTGTGGAAAATCTGATGTTTATTTTGTGTAAAAAAGACAAGGTTTTCAGTTTTCTTTAAGACTTACTTAATTATTCTATGTATTCGTGGGTGATTGGTTACAATAAAGATACTCTCAAATCCTCTTACACCGCTGTGATTGCTTCGGTTAAAATAAGAGAATTTAGTCTCCAAATGATTTCAATAAAACTCCATGAATTTATATACCCTAACGCTGTGTCTACTTGAAAATAGCATTTCGTAAAAACTAGTTCCATTAAAAATTCGTCCAGATCATGTCCAGATAAAAAAATCCTATAAGATAACTCTAAAGCTTTGTGGATAACTGTACCACATATAATTGCATCACAAAGTGTCAAGCGACAATGGTTCTTAGGTGTCATCTAGTGTCACAAAAACAGTATTTTTGGCCTGTCATCCCGGCTGATGAGCTCGGCTTTTGTTTGGCGGCGCTTTGAGTCGCGGCGGCGCAGGAGTCGGTGGTGAGGAGGTGTGGGATTGTTGGTTCTTGATCTTGAGAGTTGACTTGAGAACAGTTCAACTTGCTTGGAGTGCGTTCATCAAAAAGATGACGCGGTAACGTGCTTAGCAGTTACTTATGGAAGTGATAACTTTATGTAGGAGTGAGATATAGTTAGATTAAAATCATAAAGTAATTTCCGGTTCAATTTAAAAAATATATTTTTTAATGTATTCCTTAGTGCTTAAATCATTTTAAACTTCTAATAGTTGCTTGGAAGATTTGCTATCAGTCTTTGTTTTTTTGACTTTGCTTATAAAACACTAGGTACTAATATTAAGCTTATATTTTGTACATTCATAATTTTAATGGTTATCTAATAAATTACTATTAGCTCACACTTGTGAAAATAGGTGTCATTCGCATAGGTGAAAAATATCTCAAAAATAAATCTATCCATGTACTTAACCTATAGTATTACATGGATCAAAAATTTAATTATATTACATTCCTCAAATATTTTTTATTAAATTGTTATCAAGTTAAATAATAATTTTAGTTAATAGTCTTTGCTACACCCTATTAAACATGGTACATGTAATATATTACTTAAGGCTGATTACATTGTGAGCAATTTATTAATAAATGATTACTGATGACTTTTTCTTCGTATCAATGACAAAAACTCATATTTTCTCGGCCCAGTACTTTGCTACAGTTATGGCGTTGGGCGATGCCAAATTTAGGTCTTCCTTAGTACAGGTGGAGAGACACAATGGGCAAGAGAGCAAGTCTACTGATTACTATTCTATCTAAGTTTACGAGAACCTTTTTGTCCACTGTCACGACATATGCTGTTAAAGACTTTAGGATACAAAAAACCCTATTGTAGTCCGCTCCAATTTCCAAAAGCACCAAAACGATGACATTGCCGATTTTTTCTCGTTCTCTCTACAGTTTCAAAAATCGAATACAACACGTGTGGTTATCAAAACAAGGTTCTAAGGCTATTTAAGCGTCTGTAGATGTAACGTTGTAACTTTGATACACAATTTAAGGACCGTTATCAGAAAAAAGGAATGAAGGGCATGTCCTCACACGTCGCGTCGGTTGACAAAAAAAGAAGGTATTTTAATTTTGCATGAAATGACTTTTTGGACTTGACAGACGAGTTATCACATTTTTTTTTTGTTTCGTTACGGGACAGAAATTGTGATCGTGATTAATGTTCGCAAAAACGTTCGTCGTGTAATGTTTATTTTTTATTAAGAATGATCAAATGTGCTTTGATTACTACAAGATACTTATTTACCAATCTTTTTTGCGGCAAAAAATATTATGTGCTTAGTTGTATCACTCTACAAACTTATTTTGCAAAAAATTGGCTTTTTTACGACCTAGCTATTGTCGATTTTTTTAATAGGTATGTTACTTACATAAAAATTTTATTGTAGGTGAAAAATCTTGGATCCAATAAAAATATCTACTTGTACCTGTATGTGGGTGGGTATACGTTACATAAGTACTTAGTTGATGTTAGATTTATATTACTCACAACCAGTAAAAGATTAACTATTCCCCAATAAGTTCCCTACTTTCGAAACTGCTGAGTCAGTATCTTGCAATTTTTGTGGCAACAGATGGCGCCAGGGGACGGAAATAAGGATATTGACGACTTGCAATAAAAGTACAATCTCCAGACTATATCCACAGCGCATATGTCTCTGCCTACCCCTTTAGAAGAAAGGCGTGGTATGTAAGTTAAGCGTACTGTTATTTCCGGGTTCTAGTGCGATTATTCTAGTTGGAAAAAGATTTTTTCCTATGGTGAACAGAAACCTTTCTCTCTTAGTGTGTCATAATATCTTTGCGCTAAATAATAAAATTGATTAAGTAGGTAAGCCGCGAAAGTGAAACAGACAATCAGAAAATGGGTACAAGTACTTCTTATTAGAAAACAACTTTTATTAAACGATAGTCTTGTTCGATGGTGACTCTAGGTAGATTGTGTTCTTATGGTAACGATGATGAACCTGCTAAAATACATCCCCATCGAGGGGCTCGAGCCTACCCTGAATTAGGGCGATTAGGCTTTAGTCGACTACGCTGGCCCAGTGCAGGTTGGTCGACTTCACACACAATATTTGAATTTCTTCGCAAAAGTGTGCAGGTTTCATCACGATGTTTTCCTTCTCCGTAAGAGCGTCGAATAAACGTATATGATAAAAAAAACACATTGATACGTAGTGGGGATCGAACCCGCGTCTCCCGGACGGGAGGCAGCAGCGGCCCTAGCCACTAGACCACCGACGATGATTCAATCTGATAAAAATATCCGCGATATATTATCACATCATATAACTAGTATTATAAATGTGAAAAATATTTAATAAATAAGATAAAAAAATATGAAAAAAATTAAATAAGATGCGAAAATATATTTGGATATATGGATGTTTGGATGTTTGTTCCGCTTTCACGCCTTAATTACTGAATGGATTTGGATGAAATTTGGAAAGGAGATAGTTCGTACTCTGGATTAACACATAGGATACTTTTATCGGGAAAAAAGTCTTATTCCCACGGGATTATGGATACGAGGATAACCCAGGTTTGTTCACGCCGCTGGCTGTATACACTTCCGCTTCCGGTCGCGCGGCGGCCGCTACTACTTCCGGCCGTGTGGTGCATCCGTATTTGCATACTGAAATGTATGCGATACATTATACTAGGGTATCATGTAGCTGTACCCTGCATGGAAGTATGTACAGTTAGCTTATCAAGCTATAAACCGGATATCTTGCGCGTATAACAATGTGTTAGAGTAATATGTGAAGTTTCAGCAGTAACTGTTGTAAGTCCCTGTTTAAGAAATTGAATTTACTGTCACTACCGTCCATGTATATTAATGTTTGCTTATTTGTCAACAGTAACAGTAAGTATTCACTAAAAAGGGCGATGCATGTAACTTTAGTACCAGATATCCTGATAGATTACAAGGGCCTCATATTAAAACAAAATTATGCTCTAGGAACGCATATAGTATGTGTGTAAAGTAAAATATACAATAATATCTATCTGGCAACTTAAAATAATTGACAAATACAAAACTTTAAATACTATTAATAAAGTGGCTAATTGACAAATGTTTTTACTCTGTAAATGAATATTTAATCACTAAACCTGACATTGCAATAAAAGTTTGATTTGAGGAATACGTAATAATTATTTAACATTGTAGAGTGTAATCGATAAGTGCTTGATATGTTTTGACTTTATTTAATATTTGACATGTAAATTATTTAATTCGGTACATACATATTTTAATTAACCTATGTTTTTGCATGCTGGAAACAGCTAAATGTGTGAGCCTAACTATACATCTTATGAACCACGTTTTTGGCAAATAAAGCTTATTTCTATTTCTATTTCTTGGAAAAATAGCGTCTAGCCGTCTAGCTTACAACAAAAATGTATAGCTTGATGTGGTCCACTGTACTTACGTACGTGATTCTAGGGTGTCATGGTAAATAGTTGGTGATTGTAGTAGCTACAGCCGCTGCCTCCTCTCCGGGAGATGCGGGTTCGATCCCCATCACGTACCATGCATGCTTTCTAATTTTCGACGCTTTTACGGCGAAGGAGTTCTCCTTCGAATCGTGAGGAAATCTAAAAACTCCTGGTACGAAGAAATTCAATGATTGTGTGTGAAGTAGTCCAACCCGCATTGGGCCAGCGTGGTAGACTATGGCCTAATCACCCTAATTCGGGGTAAGCTTGAGCCCCTCGTTAGGGCCGTTTGACAATCTGTTGATGATAGTAGGTGAAAAGCGCTCACTTCCAGTAAATGTGTTGATGGTTTATTGTAGAGGGCTGCTATTTATGTATCCGGAATAACAAAAAATAACAATCATCTATAACCAAATATACTTTTATTGCTTTTCAAAATATTCCCCGTGATGATCGATGCATTTTTTCATACGTTGAAACCAACTTTCGTAGCATTTTTTCCATTCTGTATCGGGTATCTCCAAAACGTGCATTTTGAAAGCATCAACGGCTTCTTCCCGGGTCGAAAATCGGTGTCCACGTAATTTGTTCTTCACGCTTGGGAATAAATAAAAGTCGTTGGGTGCCAAGTTGGGACTGTACGGCGGATGACCCGTCAATTCGATCATTTGACTATTTAAATACTCCGTTGTTGCGGCCGAGGTGTGACAGCTGGCGTTATCGTGGTGAAGGATTATTCTTCGTTGTCGATTGTTCTTGCGTATTTCTCCAAAGACTTCTGGCAAGCACATGGTGGTGTATCATTCAGAATTAACCGTTTTACGATTCTTTAGTGGTACTGTAGCCACATGTCCACTAATACCAAAAAAAGCAGGCAACCATTTGCTTCAAAGTGCTTTTTGCACGCACAACTTTAGTTGGGTTTGGCTCATTTTGGAACACCCAAACCGTTGACTGCTGTTTAGTTTCGGGATCATACGCATATATCCAAGATTCGTCTCCTGTGTAGATATTATGAACAGCTTTTGATGTACCACATTTGTATTTTTCTATCACTTCTTTGCACTAATCAACACGAGCCTGTTTTTGTTCAACTGTTAAGTTGTGCGGGATCCAACGAGAACAAATTTTTTTTACAGCCAAATGTTCGTGTAATATTTTATAAATACTGGTCATACTAATGCCCATAAATGCCTCTATCTCGCGATATGTAACATGACGGTCTTGCATAATTAGTTCGCGCACAGCATCAATATTTTGTGGTACAACAGCCGATTTAGGGCGACCTTCTTTAAAATCGTTCGCAAGCATACGACGACCACGATTAAACTCACTGAACCATTGATACACAGTGGTTTTCGATGGGGCTTCCTCCCCAAAAGTCGACAAAAGTTGCTCCATGCACTGTTTTTGTGTTAATCCACGCCGAAAGTCGTAATAAATCATAGCACGAAAATTTTCACGAGTCAAATCCATGGTGAATGAATGAAAATAGCGTCCATGGTGAAATGAATCCACAATGAATTTTAAAAATGGCGCCACAATGTAAAAACAATTGACAGATGAATGAAACAAACTTTATTTTACAGCCAAAGAGTTCTATTTTTAAATGTTATAATTTATTTTTAAATATTGTTTATGTAAGTGACCAGTTCCGGATACATAAATAGCAGCCCTTGTATACAAGGATAAAAACGATCTTAGGGTGAATGAACAGCTTCCATGGCCGAGTGGTCGAGATTTCAACGCCCATTACGGAGGTTCCGGGTTCGATTCCCGGTGGGGACACTGTCAAGCAAAAATCTCTTTGTGGGACTTTCCCCAATTTGGTTACGACATTGCAGGCTGAATCACCTGATTGCCTGAAAAGAACGACAATTCCGTGCTTCGAAAGCTCTACTAGTCAAACTGAGAAGTAGGTTAAAATTTACTTTAATTTACATTGTTAGTAAGTTAGTTCGTTAGTAAGTTAGTTCGTTAGTAAAAACACTCAAACAATAAATTTATTATTCATTTGTTATTGTTTATTAATTATGTTGAACAAAAAATATTCATATGCTACCTTCTAAAGATAAACGTTTATAATCAATCGTCTTTGTCTACGAAGCGCTACGAAACTCTACACTATTTCTATCAAACTAATAAGTCCGACCAACCACGTGACAGGGCGTTGACCTTTTATGTCGTTGTGTCACCACGATGTCATTGGGCGCGGGCGACGCACCCTATTGGTTGACATTGTCGCAGGCGGCCTAGCGACATCTCCGATTGGTTGCTTTTGTCACACGGGGGGCGGAGCGAACGTGTTCCAATTTTAAATTGAGGAAAACACGTGGTGCGCGCTACGGTTATTTTGATAGTGCTGGAAAGTAAGCTTAATTTGTTAATTTTCTACGATAAATTAACCAATACGTTGCGTAGGTAAATATAATACGCATAAATAATAACACAATAAAAAGATAAGTACGGAGATTGCATTTTCTTTTTCTTTTCGAATTTAGCTCAAGATCTGTTTTAAATGCAATTCAAATTTTAAATTTCCTCTTAAAATCCAGCCAGTTTTTCGTCACCCGGCGGGAGTGAGCGGGGTGTCGTTTCCCGCGGGGGGAGGGAGTATTGATCGCGTCGCCTTCCTCCGCGCCCCGCGCAAAAATGTTGCCATCTGCGAACGAAGTGGATACAGGTGGACGCTATAAATTAGAGATTTAGGTTACGCCGTAGATTTTACAATGTGGAAGGCAAAATTTGTGGTAAAAATATCCCTTCATTATAATATACGAACTCGATGTTTTTAAGCGAATCAACCTATCAACCTAAGTACGTCTATTTCTGAACAATCAAATCCTATGGTTATTCAAAATCCAGTGGCAAATAAAAATTGTGATAGAACTTTACTTTTTCTTCAAAATGGCTGATTCATGTTTTGTTTTATGTTTTAAACCCTCCATAACTCCATCAGTTATTAAAATTTCCAAAAGTTTACTCGACAGAAAAATCTAAGTTAGTATATACACCGTGAAATTTACATCGTTTTGTTCCCGCCGTGTAGTGATAGTACCCGTCAAACTGAACAACTTTTCACGAAAAAAAAATTCCAGTGGAAAAAAAATTTTTAGTCTCTCCATACAAAATGGGTCGCTCGGGAGTCTCACTTTGTATGGAGAGACCAAAAATTTTTTTGTCGCAGGATTTTTTTTTTTCGTGTAAAGTTGTTATGTTTGACGGGTACTATCACTACACGGCGGGAACAAAACGATGTAAATTCCATGCTGTATATTTATCGAACCTGCTCACAAAATTTCACGAGGATCGGTTGGGAACGCGACCTATAGAGGAGAACAAACAGACAGATGCACAGATGAACATTTAAAGATGCTTCGCGCTCGCTCGGATGACGCGGGTTGCATTTTCTTTAGGTTGACATTTCTGTAGGCCTTGGCTAGAGCGCCATCCATCGCATAGCTCTTGCTGGCTCAAATTATTTTCCTTTGCTAGATTGTCAGGTCCGCGTCTGCCGTACGGCATTACCATTTTAGTATAAATTAATAGCAATAAGGTCACATAGGAGAAAAACGCTAAAGGAGATTGCTTTAATTTGTCCCTACTGTACTTAAGAAATGGATAGAAAGGAATGAATAAATATTTTTAGCCCGAGTCTCTTACACCTTTTGCTTACACTACAGACTGCAAAATTACATCATGGTTTAATATAACTCCTTTGATCGAAAGCCATAAACCGCTAATAAAGCCGATTGGTTTCTAGCGACGGTGGCGACGCCGCGGCCGCCGCCGGAACTAACCGCATTAGGCATCGTCGCTGCGAGCAGTTTTATTCAGCCGTTACTACTCTTTATTACTAATGAGCAAGATTAAACTCTTGGTGCAATGCTATTAAAACGTAAGATATTAACGTCCAATAACAGTAGGAAATAAATTTATTATGGCAACTTGAATATGAACGGATAGTACCTAACAGTATGAGAACATTGAAGGTACGCTAGATCCTTTAATGCAAGTTATTATAATAATTTTTCACATATTGATTGAGTAAGAAATGAATGAATCACACTAATATCACATCATATCACACTAATTTCACATAATATTATAAAATGTGAAAGTATGTTTAGATGTTTCGTTATTTGTTCCGCATTCACGCCTAAACTGCCAAACGGATTTGGATGAAATTTGGAATGGAGATAGTTTGTACCCTGGATTAACACATAGAATACTTTTTATGGTAAAAAGTCTTATGCCCACGGGAAAATCTTACGTGGGCGGACAGCTAGTTTAAAATAAGAGCATTGTTCTAACGACCCCAGTCTACATTAATTGTGAAATAAATAATAACTTTTTTTTTTCAATAATCAAAAGGCACGTGTGTCTACGCAATACATACATAGGCAAGTACCTACATATACGGCACACAAACACATTTCATTCCATACGACAGCTAACAATAGGTTATTAACAATATCAGCAGATGCGCTCGACACCACCTGAGCGGAACACTCGCGTGGCGCGATCGCAGTAAATCATAATGTTTAACTGTAATAATGACCCGATAAAACACCCAAAACGAAACACTGGCCGGTAGAGCGCCGCATGTTTTCTTTTTTTAAATAATACAACAACCAGCTGATCTGCACGTGATTGTCTTTTTTTTTCTCAAAAATCAGCGGTAACCTCTGACGAAACTAATCTTGTAAGCTTGTTGATCAAGTCAGAAATAGAATTATGAGGAGGAGACACCTGAATATGACTCGTATTATAATTGGTGATTTATCAATGATTTCTCCATTAATTTAGTAGCGAGCGTGAGATAAATGCCTAAGGGAAATTCGGTAGAGACGCAATCATAAGAGCGGAAATCATAAATTCTCATAAAAGGATGTCGTCCAAACAGATTTTTAATAATCCTTTCCTTTTTTATATCATTAAGCTATTCAAGCCGATAATAAAGCGATGACGATGTGAATGATGCATCCCCCGCGACACAAAGGGACCGTTAGACGCAATAATATCATACTAACTCTATTCCCTATCCTCTTTCCCTATAAGTGCTGACAACATCGAAAATTTCGAATGTCACGCCTCGTTCATCGCGGCAGCGCGGGAAAATAAACGAGAACGTTCTTTTTTCAAACACTCGGCGCCAGAAAAAAGTTTATTTAGTTTTCGAACATGTTTAGCCGTTCCGTTATATCCTCATTTAATCAAAGGATGCGTTCCTATCGACGCATTGTGCTCTTTATTTTTTGTCGGTTTTGTTTTGTCGTCGAAACACCGGACATAATCGAATTTTTGACAAACAATATGGGATGAAATTGGTTCCTTTATTGATGTTCCTTTTATGGTGGCGGTTAAATTATCGTTCTTGTCTCGGCAAAAGAGACGATGACTGCTTGTTTGTCTCAAATAGATTAATGTTTTGTTACTGATAGATAGATGGATTGTATAGTATACCTACCACAGAGTATCATAAAACTAATGAAGAAGAAAAAAGAAAATGAAGGCTAGTAATACTGAGCTAGCAAAGAGGACAGGTGACAAGCACTTGCTTTACTTTTTACACAATTATTATTATAGCAATCATCATCATCATCATCATCTCAGTCGTAACACTCTTGGCAGAGTGGTCGTGGTGCCAAGAACCTATTCCAGGGTTGTAGATGTTACTCGTCTCACGATTTCCCGCCATCTGTCCCGGTGGCGGGAACTTTATTATAGCAATAGAAACGTAGAATTTAACTGTAAAGGTACTAAAGTAAAGAGGCACTTAGCAATAAAATTATAATTACAAGAGGCGCTACGATACAAAGCAGCTTATAATTTTATGGCCAGTTCTCTACCGTTTCCTCGAGTCGTAACACAGAAGTCTCCGGGCGTTCGACTCACACATTCCCACCGGACACCGGGGACAGAACGCCCGTGGCCGAAACAAGGCGCATAATTACAGAGATCACATTTACGAATGTAAATGCGCCTGACTGTACCCCTTCATAAATCATGTTGCGGTCATCTGCCGCCCGCGGCGCTGCCGACGCGGCTGGCAAAACCACCACTGTAGTTCGACCTCTTCCTACTCCGACTGTCTTTTGCTTCTGTGGCGTTCAGAAGATTATAAAGGATCATGTTAAGCTGGATGGCGTCTCAAAATGTGTATCAACGGAACGTATTGTGAGGCTCGTTCTTTTTTTAAATCGCGGCGGGCGCGCCTGACAGATGTATGTAATGTTGCCATGTGCACTCCGATAGGGACTCGCATTATAGGGTAGTGTTTAGTCGGTGCCTTTGACAGTTACATGAAAAATGTAAATGATTTGTCTGGGATGCGTTGTCAATCATAATGACGATATTATACGATGGCTGGTTGATCTTCTCACGCAGATGTTTGATGTTAAAAAAGTTTTAAAAATAGATAAATTTATTTTCTATGCTATACAATAAAGTTTGTTTCAAACTTATATATTATATAAGTTAGTAAGTACTCATTCTATATACTCCAATAATAACCATGTAATAAAATATACAATATCTAACAGTAATAGATCTACTTCATTGAGTAAAAATAAAAGCTTTGATTTACCATTTTCTATCCAATTTTTTTTTTACATAAATTATCTCTGATTGATTCAGTCGTTGATTTACATTAGGCACAAAATTATTGTTCATAACTTCACCAATGCTTTCAAAATCTGATGTGACGTAAGAATCTTCACCCGACTCTCAGCATCAGCAAGCACGTTGACGCGCTTACGTCACGCGTGACGCGAAGCAATCGCAATCCGCTCAAGTTCCAGCAACTGTCAACGCTGGACGATAACGCGATGCGATTCCGCGAACACATCGTCAGACATCCGCGCTTATCGCAAACAGTATCTTGACTTGACGCGGAAATGAAGACGATGATGATGAAGTTTTAGTTGGAATGGAATATTTAAAAATTCAATAATACCTACTGATTGTTTGTTCGATAAAGGCGAAAATATTGTCTGACTATTAAAAAAAAGAAAAATAAATCCTATTTTCAAATTAAATTATCAAGCTGTCAAATAACTTCCTTAAAAATATCTGCGGTAGTATCGCCAGAAACAAGAGCAGAACATGCCTTTAGAAACACGAAGGAACTTAGTAATAAAATCCACAAATCCGAAAACTTCCTTCCAACTTCCAAAAAAAGACATCATGATTCAACTGGATCTTGTAAGATTATGATATAAATTATGAAGAATTTTGATAACGATAAAATAAATTCAAAACAAGTGATCATACAGATGAGCTGTGTTCACTAAGGGTTGGGCCACACTTATCGACGGCGATCGACGGTTTGCCTATACAAAACGCGTGCGAAGTATAGAGATCCTTTCGCATCATTCGCCGCGTCCGATGCGAAAGAATTTAATACTTTGCGCGCGTTTTGTATAGGCAAACCGTCGATCGCCGTCGATAAGTGTGGCCCAACCCTAATAAAAAGTCATTATGAAATATGTAAGTAATAAGCTACTTAATTTATATGTTCTGGATAAGGCCTACCACAAATCCTGATCATAATTCTACATTACAAACTGGATAATTATTCTATTAGCTAGATAATCAAGTACCTATTGCTAAAGCTACAACTAATAATTATGTACTTACATCACATCGTGTCGTCACCTTCAAACAGTTCCAAAATATAACCCCATCAGATAAAGTCGACCCAAGCGTGCCCACTTCGTAATTGAATTCAATATCTTACTAATTTATAGCGTCTTCACTAACTGCCACTGATACCATCTTTGGATCTTGGTTAATTTTCTTTGAACCCCCCTTTCGTTCAATTTCCAACTCTAATTCTAAGAAAGTAAATTTTATATTTGGTCTGCGAGAGGTCGACAGTGTTTTTTTTTAATTTAATCATCGAAATACACTTTCAAATGTCACGTTCTGCAATTCAAACTCCTTTTTAACTTGGAACTGGAAGTATGTATATTGACTAAGTATAAAAAATCCTTCACAGGCTAGATAAAACCTGGTCAGAACAATAGTTTTTAAAACTCTAACCTCTCCAACAATATCCGCGACAATAGAACGACATTCATCGCCGGTAACATTCACTACTCTTTGCCCACTAACCATTCTCATGCTGTAATGCAAAGCCAAAACGTTCCAGTCCCTCAGCCCTATAAGATTCACATGAGCGTGTCTGACACGAAAGGTCGCGACCTTTCCGATGTTCAGATGATAAACGGCCAGTGTTTTGTCGCTTCTGCCTCCAGCCACAATGCATTGTGTTTTGAATTACTTAATTATTTTTGGTTTATTTCGTAACATTGCTTTTGCGTGGCTATTTTGATAGGCGGGGTTATCAGTAAATTGTACTTAGTATTGGTTTTGATCATTTTTAGTTAAAGGTTCATAATTTTTGTCCTTAAAATGAGAAATGAATAAAATAAATGCAAAGTAGTTACCTATACTTCTTTTTAAAAATCATCAATCTGTACTATGATTATCATCACTGGCCTTTAACGTCCTATATTACTTACTATGTGCTCATTTTATTTAATAAAACTTAGTTTCCCTTTAGATTTTGTACGATGACAAAATACAAAAGCATTACAAGTTGATTGGTAAAATGTTTGTGAAATATCTCTTTAAATATGCAGTACAATATATAGCATTTTTATTTACACATTGGGTAAGTATGTGGCGCACGCACAAGTTTGAGACCGGCAGAAAATTTAACCCCATGACTACCCTTAGACGCGTAACTACAGCTTCTAGAAAGAACATGTCATTGAAAGAAAGTATTAACTGTACTACCTTTTTAAAAAATATATTATACTGACACGTAGGTTTTTTTTATTGTTGACAAAATATTTTATGGTTTCATTCCATAATGAATGTTTCTTTCTAATAGAATTGAATATAATTTCTTTTTATCATGTAGGTTGTAAGGTCGCTGACCGATCTCTGGTTTCAGTGTTATATAGAGTTTCCAAAATTAAAGTCCTGGCTCATTAAAATTTCGTTTAAGAACAAATGAATAAATAGTACTTTTGTACCTTTGTATGAGTATCTACATGCAATTACCGCCGGTTACGAATTTATGGTACAATAAAGTAGCGAACCAATTTTTTGTTGTTTTTTTCCTTGTTAAATGTCATTTTCTTCAAGTCGTATCCAGCATAACTTTAAACATAGAATTAACCCTTCTGCGACCGACCCGACTAATAAAGCGGGCCAATTTTGTGCGCACTCCTTTTCTTTTTTTGGACCAATTCGAATTCTCGAGGGGGTCGATTATTCGAGCGTTTGTTTGCCGTGCGATCAACCGAGAGACAACAAAATGGCCGACATTTAATTAGAGAAGGCATGTTTTTTTTATTACAATAAGTACACTGTGTGTGTGTGTGTGTGTGTGTACAAGTACATTTACATGCAGGAATTAGATTTTTGAAGAGAAAATTTTACGGGGCTATAGAATAATAATTAGTTAATAAAAAAATGTTACTAGGACTAATAGGTATCGATATTTATATTAAAAAAAAAACTAATTACGAACATTATTTCTCTGGTCCTTAGAAACTTACTTGGTGTGAACTTACTTGCCCCAATAGAGGTCAAGTCATCATGATTAAAAATTAAAATACAACGTGTCAGAAAAATAATATAAAACCACTGTGGGTTGGTTAGGTCAGCCCATGAATCAACAATTTTTGTTCCACAACTTTTAAAAATTCACAAAGAAACTATTGAACTTTTATACAAATTAACTCGATCAGTTTGTATGAATTTTTTTTTTCGTGTCATTTCTGGAACAAAAGTCGTTCAGCTTCATGAACTGACCCGAGAAGATTTGCGTTATGCTAACACGTTGTAAAAGAAATAAGTTTAATTAAAAATCCTTTTTAAACAAGCTTTTAAAGCCGTGGAGTGGAGTATCCTTGTTAAGACAAATCCAACGCGCCCAAACACGACTAGGTTGTGGTGTGTATTTAAGGAGTTCCTATAGCCACCTTTCGGCTCCATCATGAGACCCTGGACATCACGTATGACTAAAGTTCTTGTTAAGACAAATCCAACGCGCCCAAACACGACTAGGTTGTGGTGTGTATTTAAGGAGTTCCTATAGCCACCTTTCGGCTCCATCATGAGACCCTGGACATCACGTATGACTAAAGTTCTTGTTAAGACAAATCCAACGCGCCCAAACACGACTAGGTTGTGGTGTGTATTTAAGGAGTTCCTATAGCCACCTTTCGGCTCCATCATGAGACCCTGGACATCACGTATGACTAAAGTTCTTGTTAAGACAAATCCAACGAGACCAAACACGACTAGGTTGTGTTGTGCATTAGAGGAGTTCCTATGGCCACCTTCCGTGTCCATCATCAGACCAGCTCCATGGTACCATAATATTGTATTGTCATCGCGGTTACATAAGTGTACCAAATTTCAGCAAATTCCAATGGCAGCAAATTCTTCAAAATTGAGTTGCAAGATTTCGCCCGAACATAAACCCACATAAGCTAAATAAAAGCTTGTAAAAAGAATTAATTCACTCACACCCTATTGCAACTAGTTCTTTACTAGTCATTTATAATTTTATACAACGATGTAACTGCCGTTATAAAAAGCCACTCGGAGACCCATTTGGCTGAACAAAGTTAGTTGTTAATAGTTTTTAGGAGCGCGTCATAAACGTGTAACATAGCGGGAATCACACGCACGCTAGAGGCCATTTGAGCCACAATAAAGCTATTTGGGCGACAAGAAAGCTATTTGGGCGACAAGGCGACACGTAGCGAGGCGAAAACTTGATTGCAGCTTTGGAAAGCCCATAGTTCACTTTTAATTTTTGCTAAGCGAAATCATAATAATTATATTAGTTGGTGGTGTATTTTTTAAATAGGTACTTAAGTACTTGATGGTCTGTGTTTTGCTCAAGATATTTTGACTGTATTCAGGTTATTATTGACCGAGCGAGCGAAGCGTCTCTGTTTCAGCTTGGCCAAATTTGCTTTTGTATGTCCATCTGTTTAATTGTTTGTATGTTTCACTCTACAGGTCGCGTTTCTCAACCGATTTTCGTGAAATTTTGTGAACAGGTTCGATAAATTAATCGAATTTTTTATCGAGTTAGTTTTTGGAAATTTTAAAAAATGACGGAGTTAT
The DNA here is from genome assembly GCA_951230895.1 of Carpatolechia fugitivella. Taxonomy (NCBI): domain Eukaryota; kingdom Metazoa; phylum Arthropoda; class Insecta; order Lepidoptera; family Gelechiidae; genus Carpatolechia; species Carpatolechia fugitivella. The sequence goes on from OX579660.1 coordinate 5,358,265, forward strand.
GGGGGTTGCCAGCTTACAAGGTCTACCGCCGAGGCTGTTTTCCTCTACAGGTCACATTTCTTAACCAATAAAATAAGATAAAGTTTAAAAATAAAATAAAAATCAAGGGGTCGGGGATGTTTGTCGAGAAAAAATAAAAATAAATTTGAACAGATATATACTCTACAAAGATAGATACAGACTCGTGAGGTCTGCAGCTTACAGAGCCACAAGTGTAATAGTTACTTTGAAAATTAATAAGTATAAGTAACGTCGACAGATAAATGCCTGAATAATAATTAATTAGAATCTTACACTACAGTTCTGCCAAGTAGCTTTGCAGTACAAATAAGGCAATATCAAACTCTTTATTTAGTATATTTCGGGGTAATTGATTCAAAAGGTAACCTAGACTTGCCAAAGTCGTGGTCGCTTGCTGTCGCGGTCACACGACGTGATTAATTGCAGGCGCCGCGTCGTCGTGTCGCGATGTCGCCGCGCCGCACCGTCCACGTGTGAACGAGCCCTTATGGCACCACGCTTATAATGCCTTTGTCATCGATACAGAGTCATTATCTTCATTTAATGAGTCTTTTTCTTATTGGGTTGATGTTTTGGCGTTTATATTTGGGCAGCCCGGCTTAAGCCACTAAAGTTGCCGTTTCTGTGGTTCATTTGGCTAAGTAAGATACTTCGAGACTTGACAAAGCTAAAATATTATTTTACACAAAATAAAAATGATTTGATACTGCTTACAAAAATAACTAAATTGCTAACTAGTATGAAAGAAATAAGTAGGTAGGTAGGTACTGAAAGTTTAGGTGAAATAAAATTAGTTTATTAATTTTGGATGTTACATCCTCTTAGTTTCCTTGGTAGTACCATTTACCTAAAAAGCCTCTCCAATATAGCTCCTTAACTTTATATTAGAACTTAAAAACTACCAAATAGATCCTTGATATAAATCATGTTGTTGGAGACTCAACCATAATAATGTTAAATATTTTTTCTCCGTCATATTTTTCCAGCCGAAGACTGATTAATAGCCATGCTAATTGAATGAGCAAACAGTTTTTAAAGTGCAGTAACAGTTTTAAACACTGCAAGTGCAGTAATTGTCACTCGGTGCAACGCGCGCGTCGCCCCGGGCTGTCACCTGTTAACGTTGCGAGGGCGTTGCTTGAAAAATGTATTATTAGCCACATTGTTGCTTTAGAAGCGAATGAGCGTGGCGAGTACAATTTCATGAAAAGTTTACGTAAAAAACGAGGTAAAAAAATTTGTATTCTCATCTAGACATGAAGTTCATAAAACCATATTAAAATAATAGTAGTAGTGTGGGACGCCCCCCTGCCAGGTGGACTGATGACCTGAGGAAGGTCGCTGGTGGTGGCTGGATGAGGAAAGCGGGTGATCATGCGCTTTAGCGTACCCTTGGGGAGGCCTACGTCCAGAAGTGGACTGCAATAGGCTGATTGATTGATTGATTACAATAATTATGAAATAATGATGCTGGGCGCTGGAGGATGCAAGTAGCGCAAGATCTTTCACATTGAAAGGGAAGAGGCCATGATCAGCAGTGAACATCTTCTGGCTGAGATGATGAAGATGATGATGGTGAATGATGATCAGATTATATTTTAGAATTAGGCTAAAGTCGCGTATGCAAATAGAGTAACTAAATTATTGGGTTCCACAATTTGACATCTAATAAAATAAAAAAATGCACGAAAAAATAATTTTACAAACAAAAGTGATCAACGCCCGTTATGCAAATTTGTTGTAAAATTGCCGGATTCAGTACTCTGTAATTGTTTTGCGAGCGGAGCGGCGGCGCCCGCGCCGGCCAATTTTCCCGTCTCAACCGTCACTTAGTCTGTACGCGCCCTAATGGCGCTGCGCAAGAGCACACTACCCGTAATTAAACTAAATGAAGATTTTAAACGACGATTTATTTATTTTTTTGGCAGGTGGGACCATTTATTAAAGATACTCTTACTTGGAGCTTTTTTCTGGTGTTTTCCTCGAATTTAGTACCTACGCCGAGCAGGTAAGGAACTTTAGCATCGATTACTCTTTCTTTATCTGATGCTAACTACAGGGCATTATTATTAGCGATGATTAAGTGACCCAAACGCAGCAATGCAATTCAAATTAGACACTAGATCTCTTTTTTTTTAGTGGCGTGAAGGCTAGTCTCTGTCTTTTTTAAATGGGAGAACGTGATTGACATCCGGGGAAATGGACTTGACAGACCACTAACAGACCGAGATCATCCTAAGTTACAGTGTGTTTTTGAATTTAGAATTAACATTAAACATAGTATTCGCCAACTGCCAGAAAAAATCAACGGATGTTCGCTAATTCCACTATAATAGGCCCGTGTGGTCGACTAAATATGGCTGATCACCCAATTCTGCCTTTTTGAGGAGTATTATGAGCTGAAGAGGAAAAATATTGTCAATGAAATTTAATGCACTACATGCCCCAAGCTCTCGTCTATTTATATATATAATTTTATATATTATGTGCATTCAGTTGTATAATAAATTGCCCGATGATATTACAATAGATAATTTTAACAGGTTTAAAAGAACTTTGGTGAAATGACTGAATGAAAGACGTTTTTATACAGTTATATAATTAAAATATTGCAGCCTAAATAATGAAAGCTTTAATATGTGTGTATGTGTTTTAGTATGTGTGTGTGTGTCTGTTTTTGTAATAAAATAACATCTGATGATTTAGTAAATATTAATTGACTTTTAAAATAACTATCATTAAATTTTGCATGCCTAATAAAGAAGATAGAACATAAGAAACCCCAAACCTTTGTAACACCATGTATTACCATGTTCTAGCATATAAATAATTATTTATTATTATTATTTAATTCGTAATTCAAAATTTTTGTGCAAAAATGTTGTCCAGATCAAAAGTCTGCCACAAATTAGCCAAGGGGTTTTTGATATCACAAAAGATCGCAAATTTAGCGTAACCATATGGCGAGCATTCACCCCTTTGCACATGTCGCCGGGCTGAATTAAGAAAATGCTTTCTTGATACAAAATGCTCATAAGCAGCATGCGACAATCGCTTGATAGTGTTGTACAACGATATTGCGCATCGATACTTTATTACCACTGTGATGCACGTACTTCAAAACTAGCATAGTCTATCGAGGTATTCATTGTGTATCAATTAAATTGTCAATTTGCTTGGTACTGTTACATTAGTTTCTCAAATATTGAATTGAATGTATATTAAAAATAGCAATCGCGTGCCGTGTGGTGACAGAAGAGTAGATTACATTTGTCACCAACCCTTACTCTTCCCGCGGGTGGCGTAAGAGGCGACTTAGGGACTACACATTGAACAGGGAACGGGCAGCAGCGCTCTCTGATACAGTAACCTTTTAATCTGCGATCTCCAACCCGCCTGCCAAGCGTGGAGATTATGGCAAAACCAAACACTTAAGTGGAGGAGGCTCATAGTCCAGCAGTGGACTGTAACGGGCCGTTGATTTTTTTTAATTTGTATATTAAAAATAATAGATATCGCATAGACACTATTAAGGTATTTAACATTTACATATTTAGCAGGGATTATAGCGGGCATTATCGTAATCATTATTTCAGCTTAAAAACATCCACTGCTGGACAAAGGCCCCCCAAGGATCTCCACAACGACCGGTCTTGGTTGACCCTTCATTGAGAGACTATCCGCTACCATTAGCAGATCATCGTCGTCGGTCCACCTTGTGGGGGATCTACAATACAATACAAATATTCTTTACCCATGCTTGTTTTCCAGTTCGTGGTCGCAATGGGGAATTTACTGACAGCTCTTTAAAAAATAAAAATAATAGTTCTAATTAAGACGATAGATAGCGCCAGGTGTACTTCGTGGATCTTTTTTTAAATCCTTTTATGGCCCTGGGTGACTCGCTGGATTTCTTCGGATCCATCTATCGAAGATCTATGATCTATTTTTTTTATTGGTTGTCGGAAAATCCCCCATTCGAGAACTTTTCTACCAAAGTGAAATCTTTTCTTTCTTGCTTCATAGAAATGTAAATAGCATTCATGTATACTGATACTATGAATGATTTCAGGAAAGATAGATCGATAACGATGTCAATCGATATTCCGCCAACACTATCGCACGCGAGTGACATGCGCGTACGCACGGAGCGATCGAACCGCAAGCGCCTGACGGATCGCGACCGCACCGCATCGGGAACGCATTAAAACCGCTAATTGTCAATTGAGAACCACATTGTATTCCCTACAGTTCACCTTACAAGTTTTGCGCGTAATGTCACAGAAAATTCATAAAGATATTTTTCCGAACTGGCGGTTAAAAATAAAAATAAAATGTATGTAAAACCTTTGTAAATAAATAGGTAAAACCGAAAACGCTGATCAAATGACTTTATTCTGCACATTGCTACTATGCTTGCTATGATACATTGCTACTATGAAAAAAAATATATTCTCAAAACGGCACTGGTCAGCGCTAGCTTTTATTCAGCTTTTCCAAGCTTTAAAGTTTAGACAGATTAAAAAAAACACACATTATATTGTGGCCCGGCAGCCGCCACAAGCTGCCGAGCACCACACGAAGAGTGTTGTAGAGGATAATAAAATAAAGTGTGGCAAAAACCAGGGCACAGTCCGAAGAAAAGGTATTTATGCATTTATATATTATATAACTGGAAAAATAGTAATATAGATAAGCTTAAGGAATTTACTATTGGAGATCAGGACATGAAGTGAAGAATTTAGCAGAAAAAAGACAAAATCGAAACGTAAGAAATCTAAATTTGAAAATGAATTTAAAATGAAAGATAAAACTGCCAGCAAGAGAGGTTGCCAGTCATAAAACAGGAAAGAGGACGAATGCCTCCTCACCATAATTATACAACGTGTTAGCAAAATAACTCAAAACCTCTCGGGTGGTAGGTCACCTCTTGAAAGAACATGACTCTTTTGATTGCCTTGATTGATTGACTCTTGTTTTTTGTATGAAAGCTCAAAGAATAAATTTGCTTATCTTAAAAAGTTGCGGAACAAACGTTGTTTACTTCCATGGGCTACCCTACCATCCGAGAGGGTTTGCGTTATTTTACAACACAATACAACACAATGTAGAGAAAGCTAAAACACATCTGCGCGATAGACTGTACAATAAACTTGAGCAATTTTCAACATTTACTCGAATTACTTCGACAATTTTCGATATTGTCGACGCGGCTCTCGAATTAAGATCACGCGATGTTATTGTGACCCAACCTTATTATACTCGGTAATTTATATAATTTCGTTTCAATTAGCGGTTTAAAATGATGCATGTCATTTGTTTGATTACTTTTTGTCGAAGCTTATGGATAAGAAAAAATATATTAAAACAAGCAAGCATGAACAAGGCATGTACAATTAAGCTTCATGTTGAGTCTAACTTAGACATTATTAGATAGAAAAGCATACCATGTATAATTTCTACTAAAATGCGTCTGTGGATTCTGCTTGAAAAATATGCTATTTTACAGAGTTATTTAAGTAAACGCTCTAAAATTTCATTTAATACATATTATCTAATTAAAGTTGCGAAATAAATGTTATCTACTTCTGAACTGTATGTACCTGACATATAGGTTACTTTTTGTACCAATCAGGAATAATATGCGCTGTTAAAATTGTAGATTACCTACATTTCAATATCTCGTTTCCAAGTTTCATCATCAACAGCTCATAATGCTCATATACGTCCCCCGAGGGGCTCGAGCCTACCCTGGATTAGGGCGATCGAGCTTACTTACTATAAAATTGCCACTGGCTTTTGTCAAATATTTTAACGACTCTAGAGCCCTAAGGACCAACCCACGCCATGTCTGAGTCTCTCTTTATATCCTTTGTAGTATATTTATCGAGCCCTGCACCCATAGCAATTAACCCTTCGGCTGCCAGCCGTTTGTTAACCCCTTACCTACCCATTGTGTCAACTGTCACTCTACATAGAATTAAAAGTGGGGGTATTGAGTTTTTTGCCGCCCATTCGGAGCTGCTTATTTTCTTTTTTATTGCTTGCATTTCATGTATCTTTTGCAAAAAAAGTACTTACGTTAAATGTTTTAAATTTTTATTTGAAACTGTATTATAATTTAGATAACTCCTCAATTTAAAGTTTTTCACATAATAAAAAAAAAAAGTTTCGTTTATTAATAGATATTTACACGTTTAAACCTGCCAAGTTTTTTTTATAATAAATACTTTCATAACCTTTCACATTCTCTCACCTAAATAATAATTATTCCATAGTACACCTACCTAACTTTTTAAAACAACTTTTTATTCCATAATATTTTATTCAAGACATTGTTTTTCTATAGCGGTAGTTCGGCTTCTTTTTTGTTTTTTTTCCACCCTTTTAAAGTGAAATAGTTAGAGGGGTAGTGAGTGGCTAATAACACGACTCGTAGCAAAATGACAGCCTTTTAAGCTTCTTTCAACTCGTTGTAGGTAGAGGGCTCTACGAGTATCAGCTCTGTGTATTCTATACAGTTTGTTGAAAGCTTCAAGTGGTAATTTGACTTTTCGTTTGTAGTACAGAGAATACGATAATAATTATAAAGCAGAAAATGATAAAAACAACGAAATGAGATATTTTGTTAACAGATGTAATCTGGAACAATAATAATCTATAATCTATACTTTGTTAGATTTGTAAAGGGGAGCAGAATGGGCTTAGCCTTGAACAGCCACAGCAAAAAACAAAATCACGAGACGTTTTGAAATAATATATAATGAATTTAGCCACCTAAAGTATCAAAATAAATGTAAAAAAATTATGTTTTGTAAGACTTTCAATCGATTGACAACGCCAAAACTAGTGTTGCCAAATACATTCTGACGAAAGTAATAAGAACTTTGATACTAAAATTCCAACATTTATATGATATCCTTATTACAGACAACTCAAAACAGTCAATATTATAATAATATTTTTATGTTGATTTTGAAGCCCAGAGGTCAAACATTTTGGTTTCTGTCCTTTCCCGTGGTATTATTATTTGGTTCCTTTCTTTTTTCTACCTTTCTTTATAAAGTCATTTGAAGCGTTTACAAAAAAATAAGATTAATTTAAGGGGAAAACAATGATTTATTTTAATGAGAATGTTAAAGTACTAGACAAACATGTCGAAGGGCTTCTCAAATTAGACTGAGTCAAAACGACATATTTCGAAATCATTTGAAAATACAATTCTAGAACAAAATAAAGCTGCCAGTGTGCATTTATCACATGCCAGCATTTTTAAATAACAGAGTAAGGAGTGTAGGTATTGCTATACCTAACACAATGTCACGGAGTCCAAGTGGTAGCCATGGCTAAAAACGGTCAATTAGATCATCATCATCATCATCATCATCACAATATCCCCACCTAAGGACTCCTCGATTCTATCCTAACAAAGGATATAGCCGGTCAGCAAAAACGATCGAAATCAAACACTGCATTTTTTTACAGTGTTTTTAAGCGCGGTTTCTCACCATGATTTATTTTACTGTAATTCGAAACTGGTTAGTAGAGGAAATTAAAAAACTATTTGCCAGATCAAGAATTAAACTTCTACAGGTCATCTTGAACCATAAGTTACAGTTCCATCTATCTGTGGGCCTTGAACATACAAAATTATTAATTTAATCATTGTAAATAATATTTTCAATTATACACTGTCAATACGTGTCGAGATATTCTCTAACTTACTATAGTAGCGTTCACAAAACAAATAAGCTGAAGACTTAAAAAACTGAATTGTGTTTTTGAAACATAATTCGTCTTTGTATAAAAGATTTAAGTACCTACATATCGCTTTTTTTTAATAAGACTTTATGCTTCATCATGGTTTTAAAATAAATTTTACGTATCTTAATTTATATTTTAGTACCTGCAATGCTAGTAAAATCACAACTCCATGGTCTTGTACGAAACTCACTCGAATCTCGTATGTACAGTAAACTGTGTTTTTTTTTTATCTGTACGATATGAGATTCGAGTAAAGTTCGTACAAGTCCATCGAATTGTCAATCAGGGGGCCGTTTCACGAAGGTACAAGTTACAAATTACAAGTACAATTCGATGTACATTGCGTAGACAAAAAGATGAAGATGGCTACGCAATGAATATCAAATTGTAACTTGTTACTAGTAACTTGTTGCTTCGTGAAACGGGGCCCAGATTGTAGAGGTACTAGCGTACGTAAGTTATGTCTGCAACTTTAATACTCTCTTGCAAGTTCTTTGCTCATCTGCCAACATTATGTATGCGTACATTGTCAATGTTGCAGCCAGTACTAGAGGCGTGTTCACACGGGCTGGATCACGGGGGCCGCGTGCGCAAGCAGCAGTTTTATTTGCACGGAGCTGCGCACTGCGCGACCGACCGCACCGTGCGCGAGAGCATTACATTGATCAATGGGTACTGTTAGATGTTATTGTTGGAACTGGTAGTGTACTTATTTAACAAGCGCTTCGCAAGAATCTGGAGGAATGGACGACTCTACTGCTACGCTTGCTACGCATTGCTACGTTGCTACGGCGTAGCAGAAAATTGTCTCTTGAGGCTTAATGCAACTTTTAAGAACTGATTTGTTATTTTATTTTAGTCCCAAAATGTTTCTTTCAATTCATCATCATCATCATCGTGTGGGTTGCAAGGTCGACAACCGACCTCACAAACCCTGGTGTCGCAAGCCTTTGAAAAGGATAGCACTGAACATTATACCTATATTAAACTAGATAGTATTGTAGTAATCTGTGTTCATACCAGTGGTTTATGCTCATAATTCATAACACATACATTAGGAGTATTCTAAGTCCAACTCTCTTATTTTTACTTAAGACCAATCGATCTTCTAAAAAATGTCTGCTGTCATTAATAAACAAAGGAAACCTCATAACATTACCTCCCTCATCCCTGACTCTGCATTATACCTATCAAATCCGAGTGTACCTTTCGCTTCGCCTAGTCTTATGTTTGCCGAGACAAGCCCGGTTGATTAACAGGCGACCCTCTGAATTAATAACATGCCGTAATTGAGATGTTTGCATAGATGTTGGGGTCGCGACTCCGGTAGAGTTGCCTGGGTAACTCTTTTACGAGTATCTCAAAAAATAAGCTAGCGACTTTTTAGTGGTACAAGAGTTCGTTTATTGCAAGGTTTTCATTTGATTTTACTCTAGTTGTTAATCACATGATAGTGATAGCCCAAGCGGACTTTTGAAGGAAGTTGGTATGAATTATTTTTATTTTTTACGTAATTATAGTATTCTAAGGTCTTCCTATATCTTCTTGCGGCGTTTCAGTTTGTTCTAGCATTAATGCTAACTAGTTTTTTGGACAATATGTCGTATGCGCCAACAAATGACGCTTTTATTCCCAAAGGGAAGAAGTTCATGTCATCGCAACGAGTATTATTAGTACAGTTATTAAAAAAAATGACATCCTACTCCAGATATTGAAACATTCGGATACCCAGGGTACTCTATTTCACCCCTACCCACCCCCTGTTATTTGAACGATTCATATTTAGTCATCCGAAATTATGCTGAGACGCCCTCCGCCATTTTAAAGTTTTCGCTTGGGGTTATGAATTAGAAAATATCCCTGCAAAGGATCATGGAACTATATAAAATAGGAATCCCTGCAAATATATCAAGTACAATGTAAAAATAGAGGAAAGGAACATTATTAGTTAGTTTCACTGAAAAAAAGGAAAATAGATAGATACGAGTAAGTACGTGCTAGTCAGTAATTTCACGCAGAAACGTATCAAAGTGTTTTATGCAAAGATTTCTGACGCGCGTCGCCTCTGCGATCGTCTTTTATTTCCTCTGAGGTTGTATGCTTTGAGGAATCATTATTTCTACCAAAGTGGTTATACACCGTGAAATTTAGCTGCTTTTTTTCCTTAAATGGAGAGTTCAGTTCATTAAACTGAACAACTTTCCCGAAGGAACATGGGCTGTAAAACGACAAAAAAAAATGCCCCTTTCATACAAAACCGCGCGGCCAGCTGATCGATTTACTATGAGGGAAGCAATTTTTTTTTTCAATTGCCAGCCCATGTTCCTTAGGGAAAGTTGTTCAGTTTAATGGACTGAACACTGCATTTAACGAAAAACAACCAGCTAAATTTCACGGTGATAGCGGGCGTGGCCTAAGAAGTAGACATTCGCGAAAAAAAGTCGTTTATTTCCTAATTAACTCGCGCGTATTATATTAAGTACCTATAGGTACCGATATCAAAATGAGATTGCCAAGAAAATTCTTCTTTATCAGACAGAAGTCACAGAACCTTTACAGTTTATAAAAAAATGCCCAATCTAAATTAAAAAATAAAATCGGTGCATTAGTGAAATATTAGTTTATGTCTCAAAAGTTATAAATTAGCGAATGGCTCGGTAGGAATTTTAGCGATGATTCTGAGATAAGGCGACGACGTACTGAAGGGTGATAATAGGCAGGCTTCATGGGAAGCAACACCTGAAACGTTTGATAAGCGCTTTGAATGTCTTTAAAGATTGATACCATGTACTTTAAGTGAGCTATTTTTGTACATTTATACTAACTTATCCTTATGGGTATCTTAAAATACGGCTTTTAAAAGTAAGTAATTTTGTACTAGCTAACATGTCGCCTAGGTACGCCAAAAGGACATTGAGCACTGCTCGGTTGCTAATTTACAATTTTTACCATCATGAACTGTTGAATTGAACACGATAGTTTTAATAAGTTAACTGTTGAATTTTTGAAAGCGTAAAATATGACATTTTAGATTCTCCGGAATATAATTGAGAATTGCTAAAAATACACTTTTTTATTTTTTTTCCTTCGCTATTCTATTTTTAAAAATTTTCTTTACACCCTGTATAGTGCTTGCTCTGCTAGTGCTTGTGCTAGTGTGTGCCTTGTATAGTATGTCATAAATATCTATCGATATAATATTAAACATCATCGTCGTCGGTCGTCAAGGAGCGCTAATTTGTTTTGCAAATCGAGGGTGACGTTGTGACGCGGGAGCCTGAAAAGGGTTGCCAACCCCACCGAGATCAGTGTGGCCCACCCCCTATTCAGTTACCCAATTTACCACTCGCGATTTGATTTAAACTTGCTGTGGTTTACTTCCCTCGATCTAATGATGTAAATTTTACAGAAATGGCGGGAGTGAAATTTTTTTTTTTTTTTATGGTGTGGTATAAGAAAAGTTCTACTGCTGGGTCTAAAAACTCACGTAGACCTACATCTACTATTGTTCGGCAAACTAAAAAATGTACAGGTTGACGTGTTGTTACATAAAATGCCACAGTTACGTTTTTTTTATAAGACTATGTGAATACTCACAATGACATAGGTAAATAAAGTAAGCTTTTGGTAGCAATGAAATCAACAGTAACATGGTGTATTGTATTCGCCACTTTCTAAAAAAAAAACAATATCGAGAATATTTACAGTAACACATAAAACCACTGATTCTTTGAAATCACCGTCAATATTTGGTGCCCGAAAAAAAACGTGACCAAATAGTCACATTTTTATTACATCGTCAAATAAGCGACAAACGACATTGTCGCAATCATAAATAGTCAACAATATTCGAGTATTTTTTCTTTTAGCACTACACGAAAAATTTGGTGCTAATTTTGTTGTCATTCATGTTACGCAAAAGTGTTATGAAATCTACAATGGAAAAGGACTCCTATTTTCACCTACCGTAGAAATGTTTTTCATGTATTTAGAACTTATAATGTCATTGTTCCATTGAAACCATTATCGTCAATTGTCGCAAAGAATGTGAGTTGTATATTAGCACAATGTCAAACTGCTAAACATCGTACCAAACATGTTGTGTGAAATAGATTATTATGCATTCTTCTCTGGTACAAACGTTACAATCCATTGAATGTTTAGATATTTTGATAGTGACAGAAGGTTTACATTTTTGGATGAAATGTGAAAATATATTTGGATGTTTGGATGTTTGTTCCGCTTTCGCGCCTAAACTACTGGACGGATTTGGACGAAATTTGGAATGAAGATAGTTTGTAACCTGGATTAACACAAAGGATACTTTTTTACCGGAAAAAGTCTTACTCCCACGGGAAAAACTTACATAGCGCGAGCGTAACCGCGGGCGGACCGCTATAGTCAAAAATATTTGACAGTAATTTAATATTATAGTTTTCTAACTAAAGTTAATAAAAAACCTTATTCATCTCTCTCTAGGAATCAAAATAGAACTCTAAATAACGCAAAACGTCTCATATAGCTCAGTCCGAGAAACGGAACAACTTTTCATACAGAAATTTTCCAAAACATGACAAAGTTTATTTGTATGAAAATGCAAAAATTACTAAGTTGTTTAGTTTCAATTTACACGTTGCAGACTAAATAAAATATTTATTAAATAGTTTTTTATTACATCGTCAAATAAGACGTAAGACGTTTATTCGACGCTCTTACGGTGAAGAAACACATCGTGATGAAACCTCCTCCTGCGAAGAAATTCAAAGGTTGTGTGTGAAGTCGACCAACCCGCACTGGGCCAGCGTGGTCGTCTAAGGCCTAATCGCCCTAATTCAGGGTAGGCTCGAGCCCCTCGGTGGGCTGTTGATGATGAGTTTTTTTTATCTCACAACAGCTTATTCAACTACTGGGGAGAAACCCGTACCATATTTCCTTACAAAACATTCGCTAACCACAAAGTATTGATTATACAGAGTCCTTATGGAAATCAATCACCTCTAACTCCTCATTAAAACAACAATGTCCTGTCATTTACCTTCAATCAGTCAGCAATATTAAATTCAGTCTACGTCCCTAATTGTCACTAACTAGACCTATTCAGCCTAGCCTATAGCCTAGAGCTAAGTTTGTGGAAGTTCGTCATAGTAGCTCTATGTCATTAATTTCATAGTTAGTTGAGTTGCAATAGGGTATATGACTACTTTTTTCTTTTAATCCAAACTTGTTAGTTTCTGCTATCGAACACTAAGAAAATTCTTGCTCTAGCTTTAAAATGGACCGAGTTATACAGGTTTGAAATTCAAGATTAGACAGAGAGGCACTTACTAGCATGTGACGTCATTTGCTAGTAACGCCATATAATCTCCATACAAAAAATCGGTTTTGAAAGAGACAGACATATTGAAACTTGTAAATTGTAAATTAGATTTTCAACCGATCCTGCTTTTTTCTTCGCAAATTGTCTGCTATTAATCTATATTTTAAAATTAATTCATATAATATGGTAAATTGACTCAGTTTCAAAATTAATTTTGAGAAAAGCCAAAAGCTACGTTATAAGGTGATTTTAAAAACGATTTTAATCGTTTGTGAGGAACGATTAGATAACTTTTACCCAAATGATTTCGTCCACATTTTGGTGCATTTTAATAGTGTCTTTATTTTAAAATATTTTATTATTTATTTTGTTATTTCTACGAGTTCTTTGCAAGTACGAGTATGCTGACGTGTTCTATTTCGTTGAACTTACTAAATGTATGTAAATAAAAATGAATCATCGCGCGAATAACTTCCAAACCACTGCACCAAATTGGATAAATCTTTCTTTTATGTGTTCGTTAAGAAGAAGGAGAAGGTATGTATGAAAAAAAAAAAAATAATAATAATAGCAAATATTTAAAAATCAATCTCTTTAACTTTTTTCTCTTCATCACACATTTATCGTTTTACGGAATATTTTTTTTTTTAAACCATGACCAAAAGCAACGTGACGAAATAGTAACGACAACTACATATATATCCGACTTATAGTTCTAGCACTAATAGGTAACCTGATAAGCGATGCAATTTGCACTACAGCCTGTATAATGAACACCTCGTTATACATGGTGCTCTAGTATAATTAGTTAGTACATAGGGGTTTAGTGGATTATTAATGGAAAGTGGGAAATCGTGATTAATTACTTGATACGGTAGTAAAAGTAAAATTTAATTAGTGCTTTGATACAGAAACAAGAAGGGCTTATTAACTTAAGTAAATATGCGTTTATTCTTTGGTTGACAAAACGAAGCATGATATGACTTCAACATGTGAAACATGTTATTGCATATGAATTTTTGTACTTTAATAGGTTAAGTGTCGGTGGTCTACTGGATAGGGCCGCTGCCTCCCATCCGGGAGCCGCGGGTTCGATCCCCACCACGTACCAATGTGTTTTCGAATTTCGAATTCATATGTGTATTCTACGCTCTTACGGTGAAGGAAAGCGAAGAAATTCAAAGGTTGTGTGTGAAGTCGACCAACCCACACTGGGCCAGCGTGGTCGACTAAGGCCTAATCGCCCTAATTCAGGGTAGGCTCGAGCCCCTCGGTGGGACGTAAATGAGCTGTTAATGAATAGGTTAATTGATAATGTTTATTATTAACATCATCAAAATGTTGGTTGTTTATAATTTACGTCGTTTTTTATTTTTTGAAACTGCTTTTTTTATTTCGTTAAAAAAATAATGCCTTTGGTTGTCAAAATAATTAACTGTTTTCAGTGTACAAGTATTTCCTTTACTTTTCTTTACACCTACAAATTCCCATTTAGATTAAGAAGAACACCTTAAAAATACGATCACCCTAAAACCATAACAAAATCAAGACTATCACACTTCATCACGGTAACATCCTACTCTACCATTATGGCACACCCCAGGACCACACTTCATTGACCTATGGGGCCCATTACTCTACCCCTGAAATGTACGTAACTGATAAGATAAGAGGGAGGTGGGAGGTCTATGTAAATTGGTGAGGAAGGAGTATAATGGCAGACGATGACACGCGATTCGTGAATTATGGTGTCTTATGGGTTCTTGAGACAGTGATGTTATTTTGGTGATGGCCTTTTTGTATCTATTCCAATTTTATGGTGTTCGTAGATGTATTTTCTACTAAGTGTGAACTTCATAATGAAACATACAGCATAAAACCATATGGGATTACTGAGAGTTCTGATCTGACGCACGAAATTATTTTAGTTTTTGGAAAATTCAGCGTGTTATGTAACTTAAACGGGAATTAGTTGCACAAAGTGATTTAGATTTGAACAGAATATCCACCGAGAATTTTAGAATCTAGCACCTCCAGAACGAGAAGCGAACGCCTTCCATCATTAAGAAATCAAATACAGGGAGGCACAATAGCCTACTCTGAATAGGGGATCGGACTGGTCCTAAATTTACCATATTTTGTGAATTATTTTTAAAATATAGATTAGTATAGTCGGGTTATTATAGGATGAGTTCTGACAGCTTCAAATTTTTTCATATATAACGTTAACAACTTTTTTTTATAATATTCAGTTTAAAAACCATAATAGCTAAAATATTAAAAAAACGTAACTTCACCTCTTATTTTATATGTAACTTCACCTCTTATCTTAATTAAACAGTATGTAATTTTACTTAATAAATAATTAAATAAACGAAATAATATTAATAAGTATCTAGAATTTTAATCTGTCAGAGCTCATCCTATAGTAACCCAAGTATAGCAGACGATACGCGAAGAAAAAACAAAAGCGGTTGAAAAACGAATTTACAGCGATTTTTTAAAGTTTCAATTTGTCTGTCTCTTTCAAAAACGTTTTTTTTGTATGGAGATTATTTATGGCGTTACTAACAAATGACGTCACAAGTGGGTATGTGCCTCTC
Organism: Carpatolechia fugitivella; assembly: GCA_951230895.1. Classification (NCBI taxonomy): domain Eukaryota; kingdom Metazoa; phylum Arthropoda; class Insecta; order Lepidoptera; family Gelechiidae; genus Carpatolechia; species Carpatolechia fugitivella. Next base: position 5,373,970 of record OX579660.1, read on the forward strand.
TGTCTAATCTTGAATTTCAAACCTTTATAACTCGATCAATTTTAAAGATAGAGCAAAAATTATTTTAGTGTTATCGAACACAAACTAAGATCCTCTATTAGAACAATCAGATCTTGGTCGACCACGCAGACCCAATGCGGGTTGGGCGACTTCACATCACACACAACCCGACGACGCGACGGCTCTAGAAACTATCAAATAAACTTTATGTAAGCTGTTTCCAACATTCAAAGCCGAATCGGCAAGATCAGTGGGTCCGATTCTAATTCCCTACGTAGATACTTTTATTTATTCTGTCTCCGTGCGGCGACCGGCGGGCTCCGGATAAAAACTGTCTTAGCGTCGCCGGCTAAGTGTCCAATTAGCGACGCAGTGTCAAAACGACCGGCGACAACCTCAGCCCGAATTTACACTCACAATACAAAGAAGTATTGATGCATTTTTTCGAAGAGCTTTGAAATTGTAGATAAGGTAAGACAAGTCAACTTCTAGGTCATATTTTGACTTTAACAAATAACGTAGTAAAACCTATTCGTGATTCACATTTGTCAGCTAATCAAAATTGACAGGTGTATGGAAATGTATCCTATGAAAAATTTGTCCAATGTTATCTGAAACAGGGTGTTTTTTTTTAAATTGTCGAAATACTTTATAATTTTTATTTTATCAAATTGAAGTAGGTATGTACCATATTTAAATTTAATTAAAATAATTATGTAAATAAACACGAATAACCTATTTTATACCATACATATTTTTTGTCTTTTTTCTATTGTTATTTGATAGAAATAGAGAGTACATCTAGTTGCGCAATCAATCAATCTAGGACACTTTGTAATTTTTTTTTATAAGGTGGAACGAAAAAAAATATGATAGAAAAACCCATTGTCAATATTTCTTCTATGATTGTAATGTAAGTGAAACTGAAAAACTGCTTACCTCGTCACTTCTACCAGTTCTAAACTCTCCAAAAGCGGCATCTCAAGAAGGACTGTCGCAGCACAATGCAAAATGGCTTCTTTGTCCGGTGTTGTCCTTTTTAATTCGTAACTTTTATGCGTCAAAGTGAATCACTCACATTTTTTACCAATTTCTGGTGCACTTCCTTCCATCGCTGTGACGCTTATTACAATCGTCTTAAAGTGTGTTTTCAGCATTAAAAGGTTGAGAGTAAGATTGTAGATTGGTACTAAAAGTTCAGATGTTTTTATTGGATGTGACCGCGATGACAAAAACAGCAGTAAAAGGATTGACGGTTAAATGCGTGTGAGTTTCGGAAATCTGTTCGGTTTTATGAATGACAATTCGTTAGGTTTTCCTTGTACCTATATTTTGGAAACGTGTGGTTTTATATTTTTAAACAATCATTGTTTGTTCTTCACAGGGCTGCCGTGACGTCATTATTATAACAGTTTTGAGTTTTTTTTATGCTGGAGCTGTTGAATCTTTTCATCTTTTTGTCACAAATAATTAATGTGATTTTATTATTGTGTCTGTCTGTTAGTATAGAGTTAATGTTGGCATGAAGTTAACTAGTTGGTTGAAGCTGTACAATCTCCTACCGGATTCTGTAAAATCTTTACCACAATTAAAATTTAAGAAATGCCTTCAGAAAATGTTAATTGACAACTGTTTTTATTCTGTTGATGAATTTACAAAGTTTTATTTTAAGGGGTGGCGTCCAGTATGACAATTATTTTATTTGAATTTGACATTTTATAATTGTTTCCAACATCTTTTGACACTTTTACTAAATGACTTGTTTATAATGATAATGTTTATTTTTACTTTTGTTCTATTAATTAACATTTAATTTACAAAAACTAGCATACCATTGTCGGTGCACCACGTTTGTACTTCGCATGACATTTTTATCCATTCAATTATTTACCGTGTGTGCTTGTGAATAAATATTTGAATTTGAAAAGAAATAGGTATATAAAAGTGGCTACCGAGAACGTATTATTTATTATTTCTGCTGGAACACTCAATGTATCCGCAAGTAACGTGACAGGCTGCACTTAATATAAGTAGTAAGGCTGGATTTGATAAGAGTAAAATAGAAGCATTCTAAAATACATTCCATCAAAGTTTTACAGTTTAACCTAACATCACACTTCATGAATTTGATTACTGCAATTTACTTAAATATCACAATTAACACATAACGTTTTAATTTTTACATCGAGCGTTTAATCAAAATAAAACGAGGCACTTCCGTTTGAAAACACGACAAGAAAAATCATGAGAAAACTAATTATTGTGCCGTTAAGTTGGTACATCGTACGTTATTAATTAATTATGTCATAGGTAGGTTGTTCATCTGGTTCTACTTACTCGTAAAATCTGTGTTAAAATAACCCTACCATTTTACAAGGATTCTTAAATAATAACTACGCAAATTTAACTTTTATTCTCTTGACAATAGAAGATTACCAGATCGCAGTTTAAAATTCACGCAACAAACGTGTAGCTGATGCCGTTTTTTTAGCAACTTTCTTTAGAATATTCTTTGAGATTTTTGTTTCCGAATAGCAAAGTTAAGGTGGTTTTATGAATATCTATCTATGGAGTACATCGTCATGGGAATGACGGGTTATGTAAACCGTAATGGTGTGCTAACCACACAGAATGGACCGTAAATTCAACAAAATGCCTGTTATCTGTAATTACTTTACGTAAAATTCACGTTTATTTCAATGGATAGCTTAGGTATTTGTTTTGTTTAATTTTTCGCTTTTACACGATTCATCATTGTTGATTTGTTTAAATTTGGTTGCGTGGAGGGAACTGTTTTCCATACTTATAACATGATAGTTTGATAATTGAAAACAGACGATTTTTTTTTTAAGTTTTTAATTTTTGTACCTAAAATTGATTTATTTAGCCATTTATTGTACACATTAAACAAGAAAATGACAAAAACACACGGAAAAACGACACAACATATAATATAATGTATTATGAACAAAAATTAAATAGGTTCTACTTAATTTTATTTTTTTCTAAATCACTGAAACGATTGCCTCTAATGGTTAACTAACGATAACATCATTATTAGATTTAAAAAAACTTATTTTTTTGTTTATACATAATAAAAGTAAAATACCTATTTCAAAAGGAATGATGCACACTGAACGAAAAACATGGCCAAAAAGAAACAAAAATTCGAATAAAAAAGTTCATAATTTATTTCACATTCGAAATTCGAAAAAAGCGTTTGACGGTCGCGTCGTGGCGGTGGTAGTACCTGGCTGGACATCTATTAGCAGGATTCGAGCAAACTGTTTAAAAGCTACCGGAGTTCGCTCCGTCAATGTTTGCGTTCGGCAAAGTGGACACGGACTTGTGAACCGATGATGGGAATGAGTGTCTTGAAATGAATCTTTTTGCAGTCAACGCTTTTAGCTGAAAAATCAATAAAAACAATCCTGGAATACTCTGTATCGTCTGTAATAAGCCGTTTTGGAGACATATAGATAGAATTCATCGTGAAATAATGCTGTCAAAAAAGATGAAAATGCTGTCAAAAAAGCAACTGCCGTTACAAAAAAAAATCTCTGTACCAAGAAAAACGCTTTGAAAAGTCAAATGAAATGACAAATATTTGCTGAGACATCACCATCTATCGGGACCAGAAGAAGTAGTTATTCTTTTTTAAAACGCATCATTCAGGTATAAGAACTCGGCAGATAAGTACTCACAAATACACCTTTAAGCATTTTTAAAATATTTTGGGAAGCATCTTTACAAAGTGTTCCTCGAAATTATCAATCGTATTCCTATGAAGTAATTTCATCATTATATATTTTCTTACAAACGCATTATGTCATAATGACGGCGAGCGAGTTTCCTACCTGTTAGATCGCTACATCCTTAGTTATTACCATTACGAAGCGCCATGCACGCAGTGGAGGTCCCCTACTAATCACTTGTCCACACAAGCCTTTACCGTGCCGCCGGTGTGTACACTCCTTTAAAACTTTCTGCGTTCGAAACTCATATGGTCTTATATCACTGGCCAGTTTGAAAATCTTCTGACGTTTTTGTTTTTTAAAGGTTCATGAGGCTAATGTAATGTTTAGTTACTGTAGTGGTCATCTAAGACCACCGTAGGATGTTTGATCTTTTAACTTAAGAGATAACTAGTTAAAAGTTTTGTGACTTCGTATCTAAATTATTTATATCTTTAGTCTTTCGTCTCCTCGTTTACTGATGGTAAAAAAAGCTTCTTTTCCGATCCCAAACGGAATTCTAATATAAATACCAGAGTCCATCAACCTCTAACAATGCTTCCATCTAACATGGGACCCTAAAATAAAAAAGCATATACCATCCCACCCTTCTAATCATCGGCCTGACCCTTGTAATGAAATCTCGCCGCCATTAAGGGATTATAAAACATTACCCCCCTTCTGTCAGTCGGGTAAAAATAATAACTGCCCCCGCCTGACGACGCGCCCAATGGTCAAATCTTAATGAGATGTTGACAAAATTTGGGGTTCTGATTGAGCACACATTTTGTTGGTTACATTCAGAAATATTTTTTACTTGGACGCTCTTTAACCGCTAAGTAAGTGGCATGTTCGTTACCACTTTTTTTGAGAGGGTTGCAAGTTTTTATGACTGATAATGACTTCACACAATACCAGTGTTAGAGATATGGAGTCGTCACCGCAAGAGGTCTCTGTCGTGACTTATGTAACGACTGCTTTCAATAGATACCACATTAAGACCAGCGCAACTTGCTATACCCAGGTTAGATTAGAAGAGCTCTGACAGATTATAATTTTAAAAACTATTATTATTTCGTTTATTTATTTATTAAGTAAAATTACTGTATAATGAAGATAATATATAAAAAAAAAAAAAAATTAACGTCGTCGTATGAAGAATTTTGAAGCTGTCAGAGCTCTTCCTATAATAACCCGGGTATAGTTCCTAACATAATTTTTGTTTTCTTAAACAAACATCTTAGTTACATTTTATTTTATAAAGCAAAAAATGATCGAAGCTTTGACCAGACCCGCTTGTTGGACTACTTCTTTGTCTTGTTTATTTTGAGTTTGACAAGTTCAGCCTAAAACTTTCGTCAAATAGACGGCCTTTCTTTACAGACTTTACCAAAAATCTATTACCTGATAGTAAGTACCCAACCTTTTCTATTTACTACATACACTCTTTTATCATCAACAGCTCATATACGAGCCTACTCTGAATTAGCATCAATGTGGAGTTTCTTTGGTGAGTTCTTCTCCACAGAGTCCGCACATCGTGTAGTGAACTCACCCAAAAAAAATGTAATGACGAAACTAAGAGATGTAGCATCCAAAAGTTAATAAAGTATTGATTTGATTTGATTTGTTCTTTCACTCACTCTTTACATCTTAATAAATGAATGAACGTGCGTCATCTAATCGTCCCCTGCACATACCGTCCGACATTTTGAATTAAACCGATGGCCCTCGAGTGCTAAACAAAAACTGGTAATTGGTAAATAAGGGGACGCCAATGCAATGCAGTGGGTTCGATTCCCGGTCCATGTTTCGGTTTGATTACGTTTGACAGTTGACTGAGTCGAAAAAATAAGAACTTAGTTTTGGTTATCGGTGGCATACACACTGTACTACGGCCCCGCGCCCGCGCCGCTTTACTTATTTTGTGGTATTACGTAGAAGCTCATGACGTACATACATACATAATTATAAAGCAGGAATATAGCAGCAGAAATATTTCGTTAAGAGACGTTATCTGTAACACTCCTCTGTATATTCATTCACTTATAGTTTTTATTTATTTAAAATTGTCATTTTGTTATTTATTTTCTTCACGAATCACTGTTTTTTTATAAAGTCTATGTGTCGTGGCATTATTTTAGTCCATTTACACTTTTAATTTGGTTCGCTATCGACTTTATTATTCACACTAAGTTTACTATTAAAATCTCCATGCCACCCAGCACTGCCATAAGGCAGCACTGGCAAGGGTCGCCATGCAATATGAGCAGAGGGACGACCGAGAGATATTCTCCCGCACAAATCATAAACGCAGTAAGTCGCACTTTCGCGTCAAAAGAGTTTATGATATGTGTGGCAGTATAATTTAAATATAATGTGATTCACAGTAAGTCGCATTTTGGCGCGAAAATGCGACTTACTGCGTTTATGATTGTGCGGTAGTATTGGAGAGAAACACACACAAGTTCTGTTGTTGGTATGTAGTATAATAAACGACTAAAGTAGAGAACACAGAGTACCGAGTACAGAACTATGCTAACTTATGCAATTGCTTAAATACTATATTATTGCAAACACAAGCAATGCGCGTCGTGACGTAGTTGGTGTCGCGAGCACCACTACAATAATCTATACGTATCATTTATAGTTTTACCGAGATGTATACCATACAACTATGAAATTATAAGTAATATAAGGATAGTTCTTAATCAGTTATATTTAAGTTTATGATATTTTAGACTGTCATTTTCGAGAAAATTTCCCAGGTTCAAAGGTTTTCGTGGTTCGAAAGAAAAAAAAAACAACTTCCTGGTGCTAATTACAGTTTCGTCTTTTTTCAACACATATTCTTTACGAATATGTCGATCTAATATCATATTTATACTAAACTCAAAATAATCCTATAAGATAAAATAACCTTAGACGCAAACACATCGACGCCGGCGCATAGATAAATTTAGCACCAGTTAAGTCACAGGGGGTATAGAATAAACGTCACTCGCTATTCCAATAATAGTAATATTAATTAATCTAAGAGAACTGTACAGAGCTGCAGTTATGTATTTGTAAAAGCCAGCAGTAGGTACTCACTCACTAGAAATTGCGTTGCTATCGCTTACGATTGTATTAATTAATTATTGAAAATTCAAATGAAAATAATGCATTAATCTACTCTTCATTCCCTAGACACTTGAATTTTGAATTAGCTACAATAAGTCAAGATTGAATTATTCTTAATTATTACAATATTAGTATACTGTAGCATCGGGCCTCGTTGTCTGTGTGCCATGTAGTTTGATACTGGCGATAATATTCTTTTTATAATATATTCGTTCTCTTTTTAACTATTCAGTTTAGAAAGAGAGCGATAGAAACTTCTTACGGGCTGGGCCGTAGAGATTTGACGTTCTCACCTGCCGTCCGCCGTCGTGTGCGGACGATTGTATGTCTTTCAGTACAAGTTCTGTGATATTTGATTTATTAAAAAACAGTTATTATTTTAAAGAAGTGTCTTTTATATTTTAAGTGGCGGCTCTCTGTAGGAGAGTCGTTACAATACACAATAAAAAAGTGTACATACATACTTAATCTTGTCTTAGTAAGAAATAAAAGATGAGTAGAAGCACAAACTGATCGACGTATTTTTTTTTATAGCCGCTGATATTCAAAAACTATGTAACAACAGCTCTATATACATTCTACTAACCAAAGACATCTTAAATATAGCAGCATAATATTTCATGATCTGGATTACAGATTTTATATCATCCAAAGTAAGCACATCTTGACTTTTCACTGAAAAACATGCTCTCAAACCTTCACAAGAAGGTTCAGTTGTCTTATGAAACAAGCATATTGACACGATTGATTTTATAGCTGTTGGTTTATAGTGATATATTTGGAATAATCTCCTCTCTTCGGCAGCGTGTTGTAATAACTCGTAGCATGCTCAAAAAGTAATTCAAGTTTATATTACGTATGTTATGCCGTGTGGTGACGGCAGAGTAGAATACATTAGTCACCAACCCCTACTCTTCCGGTGGGTGTCGAAGAGGCGACTTAGGGACTATTGAACGGGCAGCAGCGCTCTCTGATACAGTAACCTTTTTATCTGCGATCTCCAACCCGCCTGCCAAGCGTGGAGATTATGGCAAAACCAAACACTTAAGTGGAGGAGGCTCATAGTCCAGCAGTGGACTGTAACGGGCCGCTGATGATGTTGATGAAGATTGATTAGAATAGAATAGAATAAATTTATTTGCTAAAACATGGTAACAAAAGATATTACACAATAATTAGATCTACATGTTTAACCATTAATGGCATACAAAAACTAGAAATTAATATAATTCAGACACACAAATCAATCATAAACAATACATATTTCATTAGTCAATAAAATAATTAATATTAATTGTCATTCATGATAATAAAAACCTACAATATCAAATTAAATACAGATGTCAAGAATTATTATTGTCATTAAAAAACTTATCCAATGTATTTGATGTTAGTTTAAGATCACAAATATGTATTAAAATTGAGGTTATGTGGCAATATGTATAGAAAGACTTTAACATTAACCATTGTTTCAAGTTTAAAATGAACAATTTAGTAGGTAATTCTCTAAGTTCCAATGGCGTCTTGTTGTATACTTTAATAGACATGATGTAGCAGTTATTGTCAAAGAGCTTACTTTTATGCACAGGCATCGCAAGTTTTCTTGTGTCTCTTGGTATTAATATGGGCTATATCAAAAACAATTTCTTGCTTTTATAGAATATCAATCAATCAATCGGCCTATTAACTGCAGTCCACCGCTGGACGTAGGCCTCCCCAAGGGCACGCCAAAACGCACGATCATCCGCTTTCCTCATCCAGCCACAACCAGCGACCTTCCTCAAGTCATCAGTCCACCTGGCAGCCCCCCTGCCAGGTGGACTGATGACCCACACTACGTTTCCCGGGATGTGACGTGACGTGTGTGTTATAGAATATACCAACTAAAAAAACTTTTTAAATTGACATTGGCATGGAATACTACCCCGTGTGATATGTATGAACTATTACAACGATATAGTAAATGGGGGGACAGTGCGCAAATACTCGGCGCGTGGAGCTGGGGGATGATTGCATCATTCCCATGGCACCCCCTGAAATCCGATTCATGGCCGCCGTGTCATCATTGGGAAGGTATTATGTAAGAGGGGCTAAGTTTTTTTTGCTAATAACTCGGAAAATTTCTAAAAATTGCACTTGGTAGTTATGTCATTTGTTTATTCATTTCATTTATTTACTCGATAACAACATATAATTAGCATCTAATGTCATAAATAACGCCTAAAAGTAAAATAGTGTATAAATGACAATAAGCGATGCCCTTAACTGAATAATATAATGAATTTAATACAAATTGCCAAAAACTCGTGCTCTTAAAACTAAAAAATAAAACAAATTGATTTAATATAAAATGTCAAAAACTCATGCCCATAATCTAAATATAAAATCGTACACATTACATATCAATCTAATTATTCACGTAAGCTAAGTCGTTAGTTTAAGTCATAGTAGATAGATATATAAAATAATAATTAGTTATTAAGTTATTATAGGCGTCCTATACTAAAATGAAGTTAGTACACAAAAATGGACGGAACACTTCCTTTAACGAAAACCAACAAAATTAATTTCAGGGTGTGTGTGTGTGTAATTGTCTTGTGCCGTGTGGTGACGGCAGAGTAGAATACATTTGTCACCAACCCCTACTCTTCCCGTGGGTGTCGTAAGAGGCGACTTAGGGACTACACATTGAACAGGGAACGGGCAGCAGCACTCTCTCATACAGTAACCTTTTAATCTGCGATCTCCAACCCGCCTGCCAAGCGTGGAGATTATGGCAAAACCAAACACTTAAGTGGAGGAGGCTCATAGTCCAGCAGTGGACTGTAACGGGCCGTTGATGTGTAATTGTCTATGAATTTTTAATTTTAGCAGTATATTCAAGCCAAGTCACATATCATGAGCGTGCAAGATGTATTTTTTTTTTATTGGAGGCTTAATAATTCTGACACCAGGGTTTGTGGGATCGGTTATCGACTTATGATGATGATTATCATACTGTTATCCATTTTTACCAAGTCTCATAATTTAAGGCGTTTTTAATTATACCTATGAAACTCATCACAACTGTTTTGTGAGAAGGTATCGAGACCTCCGATGACCACCTTGAAGAATTTTGATTTTTTTGACGTAACACGACTCACGATACAAAGCTATCAAAACTATTGGCCTCTTTTTCCTCCGCGCTTAATCCTATATAATATCAATCAAATCAATCAACGGCCCGTTACAGTCCACTGCTGGACTATGAGCCTCCTATATAATCCTATATAATATACATGCAGATAAATATATTCATATAAGTATACTATTATTAAAACAGTTCATAGTGCGTGCCGCATAAAGCCATCACCCAGTTATGACATACAGCATTTTATAATCCTCTCACTAAGTGTGCTTGTCAATACCGTCGACGGGGGCACTCGCCGCTCTATACATATTCAATCTATTCAAATACAGCGATACCAAACTTATTTTGCCGCTGGTAAACAGATTTCAGAACTAGCTTGTACGTTTCGGATGTTTTCAAAATTGTAATTTGAATTTTGCGCCTATAGTTATATCAGCAATATTGTTTTGCAGTCCTTTTGCTACGTTTTTTAAAATAAAAGTTCACGTGGAGGAGTTTATCAACGGTAAATGTAATTTGGTGTTAACAGTTTGTTCATCATATCCGTCTGGGACCCGAATAGCTGCCATTTTGTAATTCTAGCGCCAAAGTGCACTTTGTCAATACGAGGGGTGATTACAGCTCTATATATTTATATAAGGGTTGTGAAATAATATATTTCTTTAAAATAGTTCATTATTAAACGTACGAGTGCAATACATAAAAAATTGTATGGAAATGGTGTTTTTCTTACTTCCGTTTCTCACAGTATTTTTTTGGTATTTTTGTGTGTCGATATTTGTCTTATATTACAGCCTATATCTAAGTAAGAAGTCAAGAAAACTCCCATCGAAGCCAAGGAGGAGTTTCTAATTAAATATTCGCCATAATGAGTTATGCAAATATTGAAGGAGGCTAACGATTCGGGCCGGGGGGAATAGATTCAGAGAACGATAGCAAAATATAAGGCACTTTTCTTCCTTATTCTTCCCCGTGAGGAAGCTTTTCTTAGACAGGCAACATTCCTTTACTTTTTTTTCATTCTTGGTAAAAATTACAACGTTGTAAATAATAACATTATTTTGTAGAACGATCGAAGTCCCCTTAAAAAAGAAAAATTCATTTAGTATCGAAATTAAAGCGGTAAACTTACTATCTTATAAATTTGTATAAATACAAAAATAACTTATAAAACAAATAAAATAATGTGATACTGCCGTGCCCTATATCTAAATTCAATTGAAACAAAAAATATTAATTTACAGAAACCAACAAACAATTTTAAGATTTTTGCATCGAACAGAAAGCGAAGTTTTATTGCACCGAGTGTTAGTTTGGTGCAATTAGAAAATCTCTTTCTCGAGGTTCATAATCTGCTTTTATTTCAACTACCGAACAAAGCCCATTTTAACTAAACAAAATGTTCACAAAAATAAATTATCAAGATTAATTGCGTCAGCTTTTTTTTTTATAAATCGCTTCTTTCATTGAGGTGACAATTCTGCCAGTGTCAAGGTTGAAGCATCTACGACACGATAACTCATGTTTGATGTTCTATTTTTTGCACGCAAGTCTGTTTCTGTCATACAACAACGTTAACAAAGTAAAGTTAAAATCGTCCAATGATTGTCATCTCAGATGAAAACCTCGTTGCTACGTTCGGAGCAAAGTTTTTAATCTATGGCCCGCGCGTCAATTTTTTTTCAGCTCTAACTGGCTGGTTTAAAACTTAGATAGGTCATACATTTAGTTTCAGCGCCCTGATTGTTTCATTCAAAACCAGATGGTCATTGATGATCACTTGTGATTGGCTACTTTGATGGAAAAACGATGCTAATAAGTTTATTATTGGATTGTTTTTAGAAAAAGTAGTGCTGTTATGGATTTCATGACATACCGGAGCAGCAATGTTCCGTTTTGTGCGCAGTTTAGGCTCATAATACCGATATTATCACATAGTTGAAAGAAAGAACATTAAAAATAATCCAATTTCAAAAGTCGCACGTTTTTGCAGCCAGTACTCTGCTAATGCGACTTTTGAAGAAAAAAAGCGCGTTGTTGGTAAAGTCATTATTATAATGCCCGTCGCCAGTTGTGCAAGTTCACTAAGTGGTCAGATTTAGCTTAACATTGTTCGAAAGTTTCGACCGTGTCGACTGAAGCAAGGTTTCCCTGAAGAATAAAATTCAAGCTATAGGGAGCTTCTGTACTTTTAATGTACCTACTCTGTGTTTAGAATAAGTTTTATTGTTTTTATCTTTAAAAAATGTGTTTAAAAAAATACAGCATTTTAAGTTACCAGTTATCTATTGTGTGCTAAAATGCGTTAATTTTTTTTTATTGGAACTTGGATATGTCAATACACATCTAATATTAAACAAAAGTAAATATTTAAGATCTTTATAATATTTCTGATTAGAAATTCCCTTAAGAACTTCAGTTAACTCACAGCTTGAGAGTCAATTTGACTCCAAAGAAGTCTTATGATTAAAGATAAATCTCAAAATTACAGCAAAGAGTAAATCTACATTTCATTTCAAAAGGTAAAAAAAAGTCCTTGAAGCATAATAAAAAACGAGGTTTTTCTTCATAAACAGCGAAACCGACGCACAACAGACCCACAAAGACCAAAAGACCGATGCGCAATTTTGACAAAATTCACGAGCATTAATATCAATATGTGGAGCAAAAAAGGGGCAGTAATACCCCTGGTCCCTCCCGCGGGTCCCAAACACGGTCCCAGCTTATTTATCATGGCCGACCCATAACCCTTTCATCGTTACGCGAATTAAATTTCTTTTGCCGTCATTTCCCGTGCATTATCTTGGTTAAAATCATAATGGGGCGACCGGGGCACAATGGCTCGCTGTTCAGAGGTTCATTAATGTTGACTGAAGAATTTTATTAAAATGTAACGGGCTGCTGTAAGGGTTTAATAATGGCCAAGTACCCTTTCGTGTTTTAGGTGTATTAATAAGTTAGATGGACGTATTGTTTAGTAATACCTAGAGCCTTTGTGAAATGCGCGTAAATAATAATAACTTAATAATAACTTTATTTATTTCCACACCACAAGAAAGAGGTTGGGCATATCGATATTATCATTTTTAAACATAAAGGACCACATTTTCTTTAATCTTATATTCGTAAGAGCGTTTTTCTTTGTATTCAGTCATAATTTTCATTTATTAGACGTGTCTTTTATGACAATGCTATTATTTGCGTCATCGAAACGTTAAAATTAAACTAGATATTTTTGCAATCATCTATCCATTTAAACCTAGTTACCACCAAATCATTAAAACGTGTAAATTATTTAAGAGCCTAATCTTTGATCATGATAAAATCCCGAGATCGTCAACCTCCTATGTATGAGATACCTCATTAATATTTCTAACAGTTAATTAAAAGCCTGGTAAAAGGGTTTAACGGAATTATCCGGAGTACATAATCTAAAAGGCGACGTATAATCTAAAATTAGCAGAGAGGGAAACATTTTACTACATCCATCCTTAAATTCCATCAGGATAACTAATATACTCACCGGCACATGTAACCGCCCACTCTTCATTTCAGGGAATACTCGTGATTCTTTATAATTCTATTAGTTACAGCTGATGTTACTTAAAAAATAGTCAATTTAACATTTATTTAAGTGTCTTTAATTTATCGTAAAATTATCAATAAATCAATTGTAATGTATAACAATAAGCGTAGTTTAAATTTAACCCGAAATACAAGGGCGGGCGGTTAGATGTGCCGCTGAGTGTATAAATATTATTATATTTTTAAAGAACACAATATTTATGATGTAAATAAATTAAATTGATATTTTTCATTATTTTCATTAAAACAATTATTTTGGTGGTTGAACCAATGATATTTTAGTATTTTATATATAAAATCATTGGGTTGAGGTTGAACAGACTAAAAGAGTAGGTAGCATAACTTAACGACTTTCTTGTTTTTTTTTCTTCTTTTAGCAACCGTAATTTTATTAAATACGCACTTATGTTATTTGAACATATCATATTAAGATAATTAAACCTATTTTACGTTACAGTTTCTCTTTTGGTCTAACTTTTGAAAATAATTAAAGGTATCTTCATATCAACATCAACATCAACGGCCCGTTACAGTCCACTGCTGGACTATGAGCCATAATCTCCACGCTTGGCAGGCGGGTTAGAGATCGCAGATTAAAAGGTTACTGTATCAGAGAGCGCTGCTGCCCGTTCCCTGTTCAATCTGTAGTCCCTAAGTCGCCTCTTACGACACCCACGGGAAGAGTAGGGGTTGGTGACAAATGTATTCTACACTGCCGTCACCGCACGGCTTCATAATATGAAATTTTGTTATAAATTACTAGAATATTTTGTAAAATACAAGAGCGGGAAGCATAATTTATTTAGGATTAAGTATTTATGTTTGTTAAAGTTCACACAGTACTAAAAAATAAAAAAAAGTACAGTAATGTGAAGCTAAAGCACAACCTTGCAAATAACTGGTAGTTTACCTACAAGTTGTTTTCAGCACCTGCGGGCTACGTTGTGAAAAGGGCGTTATGGTTTTAGAATAACAATGACTCTATTGAGTGGAGGCAATGCAAGCACCTGAAGATGTAACTTATACAACAAATTAGCTTTCAGAACAAAAACAATGGATTTGTATCGAATGCTTTTAAGAATCAAACGCTCCTACGTACTATTAAGTAGATTATAGATTGATAGATAGATAGATTTTATTAAGTAGAGTAGAAAACCATCTTACACTCGTAATTATTATATTTTCACCAGAGCTACCAAATTTGGCGCGAGAGCACCGAGAGGATCTGTCAAAGTCTCCCCACTAGTGTTGTGCGCATGCGCTCTATGGACACAACCACTAGTGATGTAGCAATATCAATAAAGTCCGGTTAGCAATACATAAATATTATTTACGTTAAGGACGCCAGAATCGCAAAAAGAAAGGAAAGAAAAAGGAAACGCAAAAGATGCTACGACTGTGGAGTTTCTTCGGTGAGCTCTTCTCCACAGATTCCGCCATTGTTTTAGTGAACTCACCCAAAAAAAATTAATGACGGATCTAAGTGATTTTAACATCCTATGAATATAAATAATTTATGATTTTAATCGTAACTGAAGCAGTCGCCGAGGCCGGAATCGGTCAGGAGCTCATTATCATCAAAGGATTATTTTTAATATGAGTTTTATTTATTTATTTATTTTAACCAGATAAACTACACGAAAATGGTGCACATATTTTGATTAGTTTGCAATAATTATGTCATAAATGCATTTTTATTAGATGAAATAAATCCTATGCACATATACAAGTCATAAAACATCAAAATCAAGACTTGTTTTTTTAACATTGCCAGCCACACGTCGACAGCAAGTCGGCGCGTGAGTAGAAAGTGTACGAAACAGTGCACATTAGTATAATTAAAAGCGTTTGCCACACGACTCTGCCCCCTATTGGTACGTGTTATGATACACCCGATTATTTCTTCTGCCACCGTCACGTCTACCAAATTTCGGCAGCTAGTACGGTCAGATGCTTCGATTATTTATAGGTGAACCACTCAGTTCAATTTCCATTTTCTTTAAAAAAAACGAAGTATTATAATCTATTTGAGCTTAACTATAGCTTTGTTGGATAGCTTTTCCATCACAACATCCTCGAAATCTATAGTTTGTATTTCACCTTTAGAGAAAAAGGAAACGATAGCAAAGATGCATGCAGCATGTGCTCGATACATCAATCATTCAATCAGCCTATTGCAGTCCACTGCTGGACGCAGGCCTCCCCGCAAGGGCACGCCAAGGGCACGATCACCCGCTTTTCTCATCCAGCCACCACCAACGACCTTCCTCAGGTCATCAGTCCACCTGGCATGGGGCGTCCCACACTACGTTTCCCGAGACGCGGTCTCCATTCGAGAACCCGTGTACTCCAACGCTCATCGGTTCTACGACAGACTTGGCCAGCCCACTGCCACAAATACATAAAAAGTCCCTGGAGTTACCCATTACCCTTAAAAAATAGAGATAAATCTGGGTTAAGATAAAATCAACTGGGAGAAAATTAACTGTTCTTATCACCAGCTAGAAAGCTGTGGAAGAAAAGTAATTAATATATCTCATAATGAACTGAAAACATGCTGACCATACTTCCAATGGTAGTAACAGCACTAACAGCTACAAGTAGGTAACTGGCTTCAAACGTAATATTTCACTATCGAATTCACACGATCGCATCGGAGCATCTGTCACGATCTTCCATCCACACAACTTGTCCAGTCTAGGCTACTAGACTAGCGATTGATATGCTTCTCATATATTGATATTGGAGTGGACATCTGTCAATTGAAATTTTTATTTATTTTCTTTTTCTTTATTCAAGAAACAATAGACATAAACAGCGACACAAACAGCGACGGGATAAAACAATAGAAAAATAATGTACCTACAGTATAAATCAAAATATAAAAAAATACTATTCCGGTTACAGAATCTGATTTTGCTTACAAATTAATGTTAATTGATGTTGCAACAAAAATGATGATGATGATTTCTTTAAGCAACTACAAGACCTTTAGGCTGCTTTTCCATCAGAGATGTGCGAGGATGCGTTGCGAGGGATGTGTTTTTCAAGAACCAATAGATTGGAGCCAGAGCTGTGCTGAGCGAGGCAAGGTAAATGAAGCGATTCTATTGGTTCTTGAAAAACACATTCCTCGCAACGCATCCTCGCACATCTCTGGTGGAAACACAGCCGTATATCATGGCTTAAAGCTGCTGGGTGCACACAAACAAACGACAGAAGACGTTGATAGAGGAAACAAGGGACAGCGACGAACAAATAGTAACTCTAGGCCCGAGATGAGGGATCGCAGAAGAGGAAACTCGCAGTGGGATTTATTTGTATTGGTATCACCTCATAAAATTTAAAAGAGGTATACAAGTATGCTATACCCCTCCATGAAGATCCTCGAAGACGTCTTCTGGCGTTAGTATGGACCCAATAAAATGTGCAGTTTGAAATTTTAGTATAAAATGTAATAGAATTATTTTATTTTAGACTTAGTTGTGAGAACAAGGATTTTTCTAAACAATTTTAAAAGTAATCCATCACATATTAGATGAAATATAGTTTCTTCATACTAAAATTATGTTATTTCAGACGTCGTCGTAAAATAGACAAAGTACGTATACCTACGTAAAATACGCAAGCTTTTGAGCTCCTGTTTAAACTCTTTTTTTTAAGTAATTGGTGTAATCGCTTCTACCGTGGCTCCAAAATCTTTATCTTCGCTACTAACACGCCTCACTAGTTTAACGTGCTCATTTTTTCTTATTTTAAATTGTAGGTACCTATACTTTTCTGCCTAACTGTACCTACTTTCGTTTTGGAGATTGATTATTATAATTTTCTTATGCAACTAATTACATGGACGAGTTAATAAAGTAATTTATGATTAGTTGGGCTTGCTGGGGCGACACACATGGTTACGATAATGTGATGGATGACAGAATATTTGACATTTTTTTTACTTTTTATGTTAGAAAGGAGAAACAAATAAGGGTAATTAAGAGTTTCCAAACGATAGATCTAGCCAAATCGATATACATAATAAATTAAAAAAAAATCGTGATATATACATAATAATGTACAGAAATAAGATATACAAAGCAGTAAATGAAAAATTCTGTCGATCTTGGACAGGACTCAAACCTGCATCTCCTTAACTGTACGGGCCAGAATCAGAAAAAGAAGAATAATCTATGGAAATAAGATGGTTCAAAGAGATTTTGATATAAAAATATATGTAACTATGTAAATTATTTTTTAACGAAACAAATATTGGAAATGGCTTGTAAAGAGACCGTTGTTTAAACCAATAAAAATAAGTCCATTATCCGTGACGACATGTCATTTTGTCGTTCCCGCCTTTTCCTGCCACGCTTCAGTCGCGCCTGCGCACCGACGACGACGTATACTTTACGCGCCAAATGACGTTACGCTTGTCAACCATGCATCAAGGAGGTGTCAAAAATTGCAGCAATTTTGTTTTTTTTTTTTTTTTTGTTCGTTCTTTCGAACAGGCTAAGGTCAATGACCATGCTGCCTTGTCTTTAGTCATAAATCTTTGCTTGAGTGAAAATCCGAGGTATAAGTCTTTAGTATTATAATATATTCTTGAGTGCAAGTCCGGGTAATACGTCTTCTGTCTCCTGTTATCTTGAGTACAAATCCAAGGTATACGTCTTCAGTTTTTTCATATATTCTTAGGGAAAATCCAGGGTATATGTCATTTCATTAGTATTATAATTCTTTATAATGTCGTAATTTTCAAATCTCTTCTCGAGTATGTTTTCCAAATCCAGTAGGTATCAATCGCTGTATCCGAGTCTTTTTTTTTTTTTGTTCTGTGCTGCACATCATTCGTGCATCATTCTCTCTGACTTACATATTTATTTTGTATTTACAAAGAAACAATCGCTTTAACTGAAAACTTATTTACACATTAGTTATAATCAATATTCATACACTCTTTGATTCATATATTGCCCACAGAAAAGGTAACAAATTTATACAAGGCCATATAAGACTGAGGACATTTTAAAATTTCCTTTATACAATGCGGGACAAAATTGCCTGTGCCATAAATTCGTAAAAGCTCATCCATCAGCACTAGGCGCTGAATACCGAAGGATGGGCAATCAAAGAAAATGTGATTTAAGGTTTGTATTTCCTGAGTATCACAATGATTACATTGCGAAGAGTTGGACAATTTTAAACGATGTAGGTGAAAATTTAAACGACAATGACCAAAACGCAACCTACAAATGGTTGAATAAAATTTTTTATTTACATAAGAGTGGTTTTTAGAAAACCAAGGTGAACTGTCAACTTGAATATCTAATGAAGCATACCAGCAACCTTTATTTTGAATCTCAGTACAATGATACCAGTGCCTCCCCCATTTCTCGCACATGCGCTGTTTTAGTAATCTTACAACATCTGTGAATGGCAGAGATATAGTATCAAGGAAATCATTATCTATAGTTACAAAATTTACAATTGATTTTGCTAAATAGTCAGCTTTTTCATTTCCTACAACCCCAATATGCGAAGGAACCCACACAAAAACAACTTGAATATTCAATTCAATAAGCTCTGTCCACAATTCCTTAATTTTGTAAATAATATAATTTGTATTGGCATTTAATTTATTATTCTGCAGATTTTTAAGAACGCTCATGCTGTCACTAGCAACCACCCAATGAGTATATAATGCATTGTAACTTTTGATGTGTTTCAGAGCAAAGAGAATACCTGCAGCTTCAGCTGTAAAGACACTAGCAAGACTATCAATTTTATGACCATGACCTAGGTTTCGAGCTTCATCAAAAATAGCAAAAGACACAGAATCATGATTTTTAGATCCATCAGTATAAATGAACCTGTGATCATGCCATTCTAACAGTTTAAATCTAACATCTTCTTTGGTTGTTAAATTATGGTCAATGACAATATTCATTTTAGGAAATTTGCTAATAAACAATCCTTGATAACAAGGCAAAGTTGAATTTACATGGTAAATATTTAAATTTTGAAGCAATGTGGTTGTGGAAGACAATTCTTGTAGTATGTAAATAGATCGCCGACGTAACTCAATGCTAGCATTTATTAAGTTCTTTAGGAGAGTGTTATTGGAAATGTAATATAATTTAAGAATAAACCTTTCCCTAAGGTATGACAATCTAATACTTATTGGAGGAAGCTTACATTCTATTTGTAGTGCGCCAATTGGAGTAGACTTAAAAGCACCTGTAATAAGACGCATGCATTTGTTTTGCACTAATTCTAATTTATTTACAATTTTAGGATCATCTGAATAACAGAAGAAACCATATTCGAAATGACTTCGAACAAGAGACTTATACAGAGTTAATAAAACCTTGGGATCTGCACCCCAATAAGTGGCAGATAATGATTTTAATATATTGAATGCTTTATTTGCACGAGCAATTATTTTATCAATATATTTTCCCCAAGAAAGGTTTTGAGTAAAGATCACTCCCAAAAATCTAACATCATATGAAACAGGAAGTGGAACCCCCCTATAGCAAACAACAGGTAAAACAACACTCTTTCGGCCAAAAAATACTACTTTAGACTTAGTGGGATTTACATCTAGATTAAGATGAGCAAAATACTGACCCAAGGCTGCCAATGCATCATTGATTGAATCAGCCACCACAGCTAAATCATCCCCTGACGCATAAACAGCTAGATCATCAGCAAACTGCAAGTTCTTAACTGATGAACCCAAGATAATGTTTAGACGTCTTATGTACAAAATAAACAACAAAGGAGACAGTATTCCCCCCTGACAGACTCCTAAAGAAGATAATCTTGCACCATATAAGTGATTATTATATTTAACAAATAAATTTCTTTCAGATAGAAATGTATATATCCAGTCTACTAGTTTTCCTGGCAATCCAATGGACATCAATTCACTACAAAGAACACTTAAATTAACATTATTAAAGGCACCAGAAATATCAAAAAAGACAGATAAAAGATACTGATTACTACTTATAGATCTGAAAATATCTAAGTGTAACTGGCAAATACTTTCACGTGAAGAACGACCTCGTCGAAACCCATATTGATTAGAAGGTAACAAACCATTTTGTTCAATAAAAAATTCCAAACGTTGTTTTAAAAGTTGTTCAAAAATTTTGGCCACACAAGATGTTAAGGCTATTGGTCTATATGAATTCGGATCAGATTTAGGTTTTTCTGGTTTCAAAATGGGAACTAGACAGTCCTCTTTCCAGTTAGATGGGATTTCGTTATTTAACCAAAGCTGATTAAGAATTCTTAAGAAAATACTAAGACACTCATCATTCATTTTCTTAAAAACAATATATGGAATGCCATCTAGACCAAATGCTGTATCTCTTCTTGAAAATATTGCTGACTTTAGTTCCTGCATGGAAAATGGTTTTAAAAGGAAACTATTATTTGAATTCATATTTAGATTATGACTAATGTCTGGTTTATTGCAAACAAAATCAGGAGTATATTTATTTAAAAAAGCTGAAATCCAGCTATCATCATTTTTATTATTAGGTACATAAGATTTATTAAACTTGCGCACAAATTTCCAAATTACAGATAGAGGAGTACAACGATTAAAAGAATTACAAAGAGCAACCCAACTACTATTGCGTTCAATCTTTAAGGTAAGTTTTTTGAGAGCTTGAAGCCTTTTGAATTCCAAATAATTTTCCTCACAAGGATGATATTTAAAATTCAAATAAGCTTCTTTGGACTTCAATACAGCTTCTGTACATTTGTCATTCCACCAAGGGAGGTTAGGTCTAAGCCTAGACTTCCTATGACAAGAACGATAGTCACTACTATTTGAAGAAATGTTAGGAATCGATTTTTCTACTGCTATTTTTATGAGATCACAAAAAGTTTTATATGCGTCTAAAGGTGTATAAGAATCTATCCTAAAAACTGCCAACAAAGATACGAAATTTTCGACAAACATTTTCCAATCCACCTGTTTATATTTAGGATAGATGGGGAGATGCATGTTAGCGCCAGAGCAATTAGTTTCGTTAGAAAATGTTCTATTACTAACAACAACCTTAATGATTACAGGAAGGTGATAACTGCCAAGGGGATCTTCATGTATAGACCAATCACAAAAGGAAGCCAAAGTAGTTGATGCCAATGTTAGATCTAAAGCATTAGGACGCCAAGACATCGAACCTACTGTCGTCGCCTGACCATCGTTAAGAAGAACTACATCATTATCGTCAATAACGTCTAAAACATCCCTTCCGCGTGGTTGAGTATCAACACATCCCCAAGATGTATGATGCGCGTTAAAATCGCCAGCGAAGATCATCGGTTCCGGAATCGACTTTATTAAGGAATCAAATTTAAATTTATCAAAAGCAGGACTGCAATTGGAAGGACTGTAAAAACTAACTATACTAATTTCTTTTCCATTTATTTTGATTCTGACACAAATATTTTGTAAGGAATTATCATAATATGTATTTATTTTAGAATAAGTTATGCTGTTGTGGATTAAAATGGCAACTCCATTATGTTTATTACCACAATCATTTCTTTCCACTTGGTATCCCCTAATATTCAAACGAATATTCGGTTTTAACCAAGTTTCTGAAATCAGTGCAATATGTATGTTGTTTTCATTTAAAAAATGTGTGAGATTCAACCTATTGCTTACTAAACTTTGTGCGTTCCACTGAACAATGTTTAATAAATCCATTATTTAAGAAGAGGGGATGTTTTGCTTAACGTTTGTTTTAATGTTGCTCGAATTGATGCTGAATTAATAGGTGTATTGTTGTCTTTGCTTTTATTTGTTAATATATTTGTAATGGTCTCAAGAATTAAATTTATGAAAGTATCTGATTTTGTAAGATTATTAATTTGTGTTTCGATGGATTTGGATGCTAAATGAGGGAAGGAAGCTTCGTTGAACAAATCGGAATACTGCACTGAATGTGACTTAATTTTATTTTCTTCGATTTTGGCTTTTTTGATTGGGCATGAAGATGAAATAGCAACATGCTCACCATTACAATTTGCGCATTTGGGTTTTGTTCTGTCTGCAGTGCAGTTTTTGAAATTATGTTTTAATGTACAAATGGAACATACCTCATCATTCCTGCAGAACTTGGCAATATGACCGTAGCGTAAGCATTTAAGGCACTGCTTTACAGGTGGTATGTATATTTTCACCTCATGACGCCAAGAATCGAGATAGACATACTCAGGGAGCTGAGTGGAGGCAAAGGTCACAGCTACAGTCTGAGTAGGCTGAAAGCTCACCTCACCCCCTTCGCCTCTCACCCGTCGCATGAAACGTCGAACTTGGATTACATTCCTTGAACTTCCTATTAGTGCGAAAATGTTTTTATTTGAAAGTTCTAGAGGGACGGAAGTAAGAACCCCCGTGACCTCTGTGTCGCCTGCAGGAATTGATGCTTTCAAGGAAAGCGCTTTTAGTAATTTCTCGTTTTGTATGAAGACATTGGCATTGTTCGATAAATCAAATGTAATGCTTACTTTGTATCTGTTAACTGGCCTCAGGTGCATAACACCCGAGACGCAGTGGTCCCTCAAAGCTTTCGACAAAGCCAAGCGGTCCTTGTCTGAGAAAGGTCTGTTCTCCTCTACTCGCGATATAAAAACGATATAATCGGACTTATTAGAATTATCAGGGTACTTTCTAGAGTACCCTGGCACCTTATAGAGCTTGTACTTATCGGAGTCATTTTCAGTGTGCTGCATATTTGATGTTGGCAACGTTCTCTTTCTTCTCTCTTCAAGATCGGAGTCCGAAGATTCCGATACCGTAAGTGCATCATTTACCGGTGATCTGTCCCGTTCTTGGCCTGCTGATCTATCCCGGACTTTATGCCGTTTTTTATTACTCTTCCCCATGATGGGGAAGAGTTAAAACTTTATACACACTAAATTAAAGCAAAATATATACAACTATTTACAAAAATACAAGATAAAATAGCGAAATTAATAGTGAAAATTAATTTTCAAAAATAATTTTATAAGAGCGCGCCTATTCAATTCGAAGGTTCCCGCCTTTTTTTTTTCGCAGCAATTTTGTTGTAAATTGCAATTTGTGTCAGTTTGGTCGAATATTTAAATATTAAGTAAATACGTGTACAAAATTGCCTATGCGTTGCCAAATATTAAACGTCGCCTCCGATTTTGACGCATCACGAACTTTACATAATCATGGAAATACTGGCTTAAAAAATAAAAACGTGTATTACAATGGGAGATTTTTTGCTAGCTCTTTAAAAAATAAAATCAAAATCAAAATGATTTTATTCGAATTAAGATTTTTACAAATCATTTTTCGACGTCAAAGCTATTATGGATGGCACGTTCACTACCAGTGTACGCTCACTGTAATAAAAATAATAGTTCTAATTAAGACGATAGATGGCGCCAGGTGTACTTCGTGGATTATTTTTTTTAAATGCTTTTTTTCCTTTTATTGCCTGGGTGACTCGCCAGATTTCTTCGGATCCACGAAACGTCAACGCCATCTATCGAAGATTTATAAACAATTTTTGTTTTAATTGTCTGTCAGAAAATCTCCCAATCTCTTGTTGCTTATATTTTTTATGCAAATCAGGACAAAAAATGGCGAACTAAATTAGTACCTTCCTGCCTACATAGGCAGTTAAATCAATTCAATGCAATAACAGCTTTTCTCGATATTTGTCTTAAATAAAAGACTGTTTACGTTTTGAATGCTTACAATCCACGCCGAATAAAACGCGTGGAATCTGTTCTTTTCCCCGCTGGAATTTTTATTCTAGAGTCAACTTTTTTAAATTGATGGCAAAATTTGACGTTAAATGGTCGTTACTGCACACCGCTACACAAACAAACTGCCCTATATATCGTCGAAATAATAGCACCATTTGTATGTAAATTTCATAGCGCTATTCATCATATTGGTAACGCCTTTATAGGTTTTAGACCACTTGGCGATAAGTTTAATGTCTCTTTTAAATTAAGTCTTTGTATAAAATAATGTCATGTAAATAAATTTGTTTATCATGACATAGCTTTTCTGAAAGTAACTATACTATTTTAAGATTTGAGTGTAATCTCAGGTATTGAATTTGAAATGTGGATGGATATGTTGGGAGAGGACGACCAAAGAAAAGATAGATAGATTGTGTAAAAGATGATATGTTCAGGAAGGATGTGAGTGTTGAAATGACGGCTGATAGGGATGAATGGAGGAAAAAAACATACTGCGCCGACTCCAAATGATGGGATAAGGGCAAGCCAATGATGATGATCTCACACACGGCCCTCTGATCACACACTAAGCTAAGCTTGTACTATGGGTTTGAGTTTGAATGTTTGTTCCGCCTTCACGCTTAAAATACTCAACAGATTTAGATGAAATTTAGAGTGGAGATTGTTTGTAACCTGGATTAACACATAGGAAAGTCAAAAGTCAAAAGTCAAATTTTTTTATTCGAATTAAGATTTTTACAAATCATTTTTCGACGTCAAAGCTATCATGGATGGCACGTTCACTACCAGTGTACGCCCTCTGTGGAGAAGAACGGCCAGAAGAAACTCCACAGGAATTGTATCTTTTGTACTTTTCTTTTAAATATATAAAGAATCATACATGAGTCATAATTACAATCTACTCCGTTGATTTGGAACAACAGTTGACCAGACGTTTTTATCATCTAAGTAATCATTTATCGTATAATAGGCCTGAGAACATAAAATAGTTTTAATTTTAGCTTTAAATTGGCTATCGGACAGATTTACAATATCATCTGGTATTTTATTATAGAAGCGAATACAGTTCCCCATGAATGAATTATTAACTGTGCACAGTCTAAACTTTGGGTGCGCTATTTTATTTTTATTTCTAGTATTTATATTATGTATATCAGAATTCTTAGGAAATAGCATTGTGTTCTTCCGGACATACAAGATGTTTTCAAATATGTACTGTGAGGATACTGTGAGGATATCAATTTCTTTAAACAATTCCCTTAGGGAATCACGACCACGCAATTCATATATGGAACGTATCGCCCTCTTCTGTAACACAAAGATATTATTTATGTTAGCAGCTTGACCCCACAATAAAATTCCGTAGGACATAATGCTGTGAAAATAGCTGAAATATACAAGTCTGGCAGTAGCAACGTCAGTCAGTTGACGAATCTTTCTGACTGCGTATGCCGCCGAGCTGAGCCTTGCGGATAACGCATTTAAATGAGGGTCCCATTGTAACCTTGCGTCGATAGTGATCCCCAAGAAAACTGTTTCATTTACATATTGCAAATTTTCGTTATTCAAGACAATAGCTAAGTTGTTGTTCCTTACATTAGGCAATGAAAATTTTATACATTTTGTTTTCTTGGGATTCAACATTAAATTATTTGTCGTAAACCAATCATGGATCTGGGAAAGAGCGTCATTTACTTCGTCTATATCTTGATTATGTCTGCTAGCTTTGAGAAGTATCATCAGCAAATAACACTATCCTAGATCGGTTTTGTACCATAAAAGGCAGGTCATTTATATATACTAAGAATAGGAACGGTCCAAGAATTGAGCCCTGTGGCACGCCGATTTTGACTTTAGATCCCAGTGACTTCGTGCTGTTTATTTGAACTCTTTGAATTCTATTTTCTAGATAGGAACTGATCAAATTTAGGGCTCCGTCTCTAACTCCATAATGTTCCAGCTTTATTAGCAGCGTCTCGTGATCGACGCAGTCGAAAGCTTTAGATAGGTCACAGAACACCCCAATAGCATCCTGCGACTCCTCCCAAGCCCCGTACACGTGATGTAGGAGAGCAACTGCAGCGTCGGTGGTCGAACGCCCCTTAGTAAATCCGAACTGTTGATTATGGAGTAGATGGTTCAGATTAAAATGAGACAGCATTTGATTAAGTATTATCCTTTCAAAAATTTTACTGAGTACCGGAAGTATAGACACTGGCCTAAAGTTACCGGGATCCTTTTTATCTCCTGACTTAAATAAAGGTATTATTTTACTATGTTTCATTAAATCTGGAAATACACCCTGATCAACACAAGAATTGAATAAAAATGCTAGGTAAGGTGCCAGAGTTTCGATTATAGAACTACACAACTTAACCGACATACCAAATAAGTCTTCAGTATCTTTTAGCTTTAATTCCTTAAAAGTTTTAACCTTAACTTTTTATGGGAAAAAGTTTTATTCCCATGGGAAAATCTTACACAACGCGAGCGTAGCCGAGGGCGGAAAGCCAGTTTCCGTATAAATTTATAGTCACATTATAAATTTATAGTAACATTTATAGTCAAAGCCAAGTCCAAGGATGGATTGTACACCGTCAACTCGTCAAACGAACAACTTTTCGCAAAAAGAAAAATCCTGCGACAAAAAAATGTTTGGTCTCTTCATACAAAGTGAGACTCTCGACCGACCCATTTTGTATGGAGAGCACAAAAATATTTTCGTCGCAGGATTTTTTTTTTATTTGTTCAGTTTGACGGGTACTATCACTACACGGCGGGAACAAAAATATGTAAATTTCATGCTGTATATTTACTACGCCTTTCCTAACTAGACATAACTCTAATTTGCAGGAGAATTCTACAAGTTCCAAGAGAGGTTGCCCTTGTAGGACAGTATCTAATGATCAACAATTACAACACTGAGTTTGAGCGCAGTTTGAGAGCACAATCACGATGGCACCGCCCGCCACCATTCCCGCTCTGCTCCCCGGTATCGAGATATTGATGAGCGATACAAGTTACGAACTTATGGCTGTTATTTCCATAATCTCCATGCTTGGCAGGCGGGTTGGAGATGGGTTGGGATCGGTTACTGTATCAGAGAGCGCTGCTGCCCGTTCCCTGTTCAATGTGTAGTCCCTAAGTCGCCTCTTACGACACCCACGGGAAGAGTAGGGGTTGGTGACAAATGTATTCTACTCTGCCGTCACCACACTTTCGTTACGCGAGACTTTAGTCGGTCGACGACCTCTCGCACCGCTTCCTACAATGACCAGCTATGACTTACAATACCTACTACATAATTACGAGTACCATCTGTAGATCTTATGAGCCCTTTGTTCTTTTCCACTAGTGAGTAAGTACAATCAACATTTGTGGCTAGGTCGTCGAATAGCCCTGTTAGATCATTTTCATGGTACAAAACCAAATAGCGCTTATTTAAAAAGCTAACTGTTAAAATGCTTTCGATCTTACTGATATTACCTATTTATTTATAGCAGCGATGAACTTTTTGCACATTGCAATGCATATTGCCGATTGCCGAATGCATTGTTGCACGAAGCTTAACTGTTTTCTGCTGGTGAAAAACTCCTAAAGACTCCAACCTAATAGTATCATGGAACAAAAGTTATTTAAGGTTTGTGAGGATGGTGGTCTGATAATGAAAAGAAGAAGAAAATGAGCTTGTTTAACACACACGGCTTCAGCTTCTAAATCACACCACGCAAAGGCCCGAACGCACAAAACACCCAATATCATCATTAATGATTGCGGAGCTAATGCCCGGTGATTAATGATAGGTTTATTGTCTTCAGAGAGATATCAGCCACGATTTCTTAATTCGGTAATTAGACATGAAGCAACTGGGCCCACGGTGGCGTGATTGGTAAGCGGGCTATCACGCTAAAATCCCTGGCTTTTTCGTCTCTGGAGAACAAAATAACGCAAAGGACGTGAGACTGTGGTTTCTTTGATGTACTCTTCTCCACAGATTCCGCCTTTTGAGAGAATTTATCCAAATATATCTAACTCGACGAATTAGCGAATCTAAAGAGATGTAACAACATCCTTTAGAAAATAAAGGTTTTCATTTGAAAGAATTTCGTTGCATCATCAAGGCATTTAGTTGTCATAATCACAAACTTAAAAACTTGTACAATCAGCAAAGAAATAGCTATACAGGACAGTTCGAAACCGGTTATGATTTTGTACATTTTTCATTTAAAACAATTTATATAGGTACTTACTTGAACAGTTTATTAACCTACACTTATAATAAATTTCGTGGCAAAGCATAAATAATTTCCTAAGAAAAGCTCATCTGTTTTAAACGACCTGTAATAGCTATCTCCTTGACTGCGATAGATAAGTCAAGCCAGGTAAATAAACAAACTTTGCCTTCTGACTGAATCCAACTAAATTGGCTTGTTTTAAATGAGTAATCACCGATATTAGTGGATGAGAGTTGAAAAATTGCGGGACTGATAACATTTTAATAGATGTCTAAATACCTTGAGTGATTAGTTTTTAAAACGCTTTGTAAATAAAAATTAATTCTTAGTAGTAAACTGATCATTAATTTATGTCAGCTCAATTCGCAACTTTAAATATAAAATTATTTGTTTCTAAAAATTATTATTACCACTTTGATAGAAATTTCTATTAGGTCCGTTATAGGGAAATTAAGGACTGAAATTATTGTCATTTTAGATATCGTACATTCTATTTTGTTTTGTTACTGTGTTTTATTTTCTTCTTTTATATACTATCTATTAACAAACCTATTTTGTCCTTGATATTATTTATAGCTAGCTTTGACTTAAAAAAAAAAAACTGTAGAATCTTATTTTGAATAATGACTGTATATCTTTAATGTATTTAAGTTTTAAAATATAATGGCTATGTTGCTATCTGTTTTAACTTCAAAATTTCTTCACAAAAATTCTACGGCACAATCATAAAGCACAATAATAGTCTATATTTCAGTGCTATGGATACATTTCTCCATAGGAGTGCTGCAGACTACAGTGCAGTAGTGTGCGTGGCATCAATATTACAAAGAGGGTGTCGGAGGGCTCACTGTGCTACTGCCCCCAATAGGGGACTGACCTATTTCGGAGGGACTGAGTGCCCTGGGACCCGACGGATGTGATTATCGGGAGGCTAGAATAAAAAGACAAAAAATAAAAGATAAAACCAATGCTATTTTGTAGATAGGAACATGTAGTTTTATTTTTTTTTGAGTACTAATCTTTGATTTAAGGTGTGAAGTCAAAACAAACTTAACTATACCTATAGATAAATAAGCTAAGTATCTATTACTTACTTTTTTATTCTGATTTGACATCTAACCTATAGTTGCTAACTAGCGTATCTACCTAGAGTCATTCATAACTTCGCCACAGTATTCTATTTACTCTCATTTAATCAGTAAATTTGCTGCTTTACCTAGAGTTTTTAGTAATTGATATAAATCTACCAAACCTTAGCCACAAGATTAAACATTACTAGGTAAATGCTAATTGCATAGTTTTTGAGTACTGAAACATCAAACTGAGGCTAAATAATTAAAAAGACTCACCACTAAGTACACTAGCACACTACAGAGGCTGTGTCATCTTCTCAATCCTTATTAAAAACCACCAATATAATTAACAAAATAAGTACCAGGACAGCATAAAGTCTGAAGCACTTCATAGCACTTATGGAACAACACTGCACCCTAGGCGAAACTCACATCTGCCTTGCCATATCCGTCGCCTCAACGGGCTATTACTAAACCCTTTCGTATAAAAGAAAAGAAAGATGGCGATCCGAATATGAATAAAAAAACAAGATGGCGGATTGGGTGCGCGTTTTGAATAGGCTTTTAGAAGACAAGGAAAGGAAGAGCTGCGTAAAATTTAAATATTATTGCGTAAGTGGATTATTTAAAATACTTTTCATACTACTCCCTGAAAATGATGCCAACTTTCAAATGATGATGATTTGAAAAATACTAAGATTTAACAAACTCCAGGAATATTACTAAATTCGTGCCCACTATTAAAATAACACTTAGGTAGAAATAGCGATAAGGTCAAATCGGGAATAACTTAACTTAACACCTTTTCATATTTTTAACTCTTTTAATATTTTTAACTCTCCTCCTTCCTTAAAATAAATTGTTATACATAATTATCATAATTCTGTAAAATTATTAACGCTACGTTGCTTCCTACGCTACGACATTTCTACCTGTCAAAAGTTAAAAAAAATGTCTACTTACCTTAGAAATAAAAGTAAGTAACTACAAAATATAATAATAATAATGTTTATTTTACAAAAACAACAAGCAAAAACAAATTTGTACCTTAGACACTAGTTATAAAAAACCATCTCTCAAGTAAATTCACCTGCACCATTTTTTTTCTGCATACTGAAAATTATTTTTACCTCCTACTTTCAAATACCTATTTACTTACCTTCATCGTATCGTTCGTCACCACAGAATAAAATATAAAGTAGTACCACATCGCGCTGGTACATTCACACGCCCCGTCTGGTCGCGCGACTAGCTTGTCTATCAATCACGGCGACATTGTCTGACCTTCTCACGGATCGATGGACGCGTGTGACGTCACAAATTCGATACGGTCCCGATACATGAGATAAACTCATCAATCTCTCGTTTGAGATATGATTTAAAGCTGAATATTGATTTGTTTTTAGAAATGCTTTTCGTCATACAGATAGCGTAATAAAGAAAATGTCCTCTGAACTATCGACAATAATCGACATGAATTTTAATAAACATTTTTAACAGGCTACTTTCTTTTAGTTCCCTTTAAGTTCCCTCAAAATAGGTCGAAATTGTGCCCAAAAATCGAACATTTAAAGTTAGAAATTTTAAAGCTTAAATTGTATCGTATTATGCAAACGGGAGGCGCGCTGTCCCGGTGACCGCTAAAAAGGCCCTGCGCTCTAAATAAAAAAAACATACAAAACGTCTTTTTTACCCTCAGGGAAGAGAACAGCTGCGCTTTTGTATAACAATGATACAGCCATGTTATTTCCACCAACCTGGGGCAATCCACGCACTGGGTTGCAACTCAGCCGTGAAAAATGGTCGTGCAATAATTCGTGGCGCGATGAAACGAATGGCCTCTCCAATTTGGCCGGCTTACCTGGATTGCGCAGCCCGCGTACACACACGCCCTTTGTTAAAAGTCACGCTTGATTTCGGGCAAAATTGTGTCCTTTTTGTTGTTTCATTCCGCGTGATGAGTGTAAAAATTATAGGCATTATTTTCGTTCCAAAACTTATATTTACACTCGACGGTGAATACAAATTTTTTTTCGTCGATTTACTTTCATTTTGCACGGTTGTCATATTTACAAGGATACGTATTTGAACTGTCGACGTTTTTACGTTTTTAGAAAGAGCTATAATCGTAAAGAAACGTGCGCTTTTTAAAATGCAGGAGCCATATTGAAATTGAAAACCGAACAGCAATCCTTTATTCCACTGAACAAAGGCCACGCAGTATATAAAGCGACAATCAAAATGACATTTCAATTGTGTTCCATTTTCAAGTTCGTCTCTGTGATTGGCTGGGGCTTGGTGACAAGCGGGTGACACAGCGGACCAATAGGAGAGCAGGATTTTAACGAGCTGTTTCAATGGATGTAGCGTGAATAATCAAGGATGACATTCAGTGATGACTATTGTACAACTTGTGTGTGTACGAAGCATAAATGTACCTACTTTTTTATGTATTTGAGACATTTTTTCAAATGCCCGAGGTCGTTCTTTTTACTGTACTCGTAATAACGTGCGCGACAACTGTTTTTTTTGTGCTGGAGGTTATGTAAAGTACCTATTTTGTAAGCCCAGAGGGTGCAGGATGCAGAAATATCATCTTTTACCAAAGGAATTATTATGTCATTATAATAGCCATAATTTAAAGTGAAAATAGCCCTAGGTGCGTTAGAACCAACTGTTAGTCATTCTATGACACTATTATTATTAAAATGTTTTTAATGTCGAATAGGTAATTAAGAATGTAATAAAAATAGCATAGGACGTACTCTAAATGATAAATAAACTGTATGAAGATCAGTAAAATGTTACAATTATTGCTTAACAATAGCTTTGAACTTATCTAAAGGTAATTTAATTGAAAACTTTATTCAGATTCCTAGTGACCGCTGTCTTACAGCAACTCTATAGAAAGATGCTGGCTGTATCCTTTCATAATGAAACTCCACTGAATTCTATTGACTTCTCCCAACCAACAGGGCAAAGAACCATGAGAAGACTTTCTGCGGCAACTTTTGCACACTGAAAAAACTAGTTCCATAAATCACGCTTCTTCACACAACAACTCTACGATTAAAACACATTTTGACCCCCAACTTCGGTAATTTAATCACAGCATACTGTCGCGTGTTAGTTACAGGAAAACGGGCTAGTTATTTGTTCGTTATCGCCCGCTATTACAAGCTATAACGCTCGTCTACACCGCCGCTAGTTGCGAGCTGTCGTGGCGATGGTCGTTTAGATACCGCGGCACGGGCGGAGCTAAGGCGGAACGTACAATAACATTCCAGAAAGCTTCGCACTTCATTTCGTCGCGTATAGTTCCACTCACTTAAAAACGCTGGACGTTGTAGTTACGCTCACATTGTGTAAGAATTTTCCTGTGGGAATAAGACTGTTTCTTCCGGCCGTTCTTCTCCACAGTGAGCGTACACTAGTAGTGAACGTGCCAACCATAAACTATGTCAAAAATGATTATGTGAAATCTTAATTCGAATAAAAATGTATGTGTAATGTATGTCCAAACTATCTCCATTCCAAATTTCATCCAAATCCGTCCAGTACCGTAGGCATGTAACCGGAACAAACATCCAAACATCATCAAAATATACTTTCCCATTTATAATATTAAGTGATAGGAAATAAAAACATTACGTCGTCTAAAGTACTTTAGTGCAAGGCTGTGCTGGCTCATTTTACAGCAAACACATCCCCCTCCTTTTTAGGTGTCGCGAACTACAGTAAACTAGTATAACCAGGTCAGACTAGGCCTTAGGACACAGATATATTCATGAAGAGACACCGCAAGATGCTTACAATAATAATTACATTCATTTAATTCTTCAGTAGGAAGGTCAACACAGGCACATGTTATTTGATGTTAAGTGATCATCGTCGCCCATAGCATCTTCCATACCAATTCATAAAGATGGTACGGGAAGATAAATGGGACAGCATAGACGGGTTGTCCCCCTCGAGGGTTTAGGATATAAAGTGTCGCACGTGTCTTGTTTACTAAGAAGTGAAAATAGCCACTAGCTAAATTATAATAGTCATGTCATTTTTATTTTTCTATGAGAGAAAAATAATTTCACAAAATCCAAAGTTCCTACAAGAGGATTTAGTATAAATAAATTAATGGAGACGTGACACCGTTTCTTGTCTTTATTGTCCTTTCAGTGTCTTTGGGCATATTGATCTGTGGTCTTAATTATGGTGCTTATCAGGTGAAGTTATCAACGAGAAAAACAATAGAATTACAAATTGGTCCTGCTTTTTACGATGTGTAAGGTAATCAATTACTTTTAAAAACATTGCGCTATCATCTTTGGGGGTGATATTAAATAAGTGCTTAATGTTTTAGATTATTCAATCTACAATTATAGATTATTCAAACTAAACTATTTTTAACGGTATATGAAGTCTTTTCAAAAATAATCATCGTCAAATAAATAATAGCTGAAAAACAGAACATCTGACAAATTAGTTGCATACTAAAAAACAAACATTATATGCAAAAATTAAAGAAGACATATAGTCTATAGCAATATCTTCCAAAAAATCTTCTCATGTAATTATTTTTCATCTATTATTCAACAAGACGCTGTTTTTAGCGGCACTACCCTCAACCTGCTCTTAACCACCAAAGGTTAGCTGGTAGAAAATGCTATACAGCATGAAATTTACATCGTTTTGTTCCCGCCGTGTAGTGATAGTACCCGTCAAACTGAACAACTATTCACGAAAAAAAAATTCTTGTGACAAAAAAATTTTTGGTCTCTCCATACAAAATGGGTCGGTCTTTTTTTTTTTTTTTGACATTGACCTAATGCTTGTGTCGCAAAATCGACGTATCAAGCGTAACCGGACTTTTGGGGGAGCGGAAGGCTCTTACCCCTAGATGGGTCGGTCGGGAGTCTCACTTTGTATGGAGAGACCAAAAATTTTTTTGTCGCAAGAAAAACGATGTAAATTTCATGGTGTATAGCATTAAGTTCACCTTTGTACATCCTTTTTGGTGCAATATAGACAAAATACTTTTATATATTAGCTGAATGAAAGAAGTCCTTTGTTGGCAAATACCAAAAAATTATTAAATTAAGTACGTTTATTTATGTTGACTTTTAAAACAGAAAATTGAAAGCTTCGATACTCCATTGTATGCCTATCTACACCCTTTCCTCAATCATAGAGCGTAGAGATTTCGCCCGCGATAACCCGATGTCATTTGTTATTCGAAAGTTTCTGCGTTTCGTGTGTTGACACGAAAATTTGTTGATTGCCGCCATTATTAGGGCGATCGTGTGCGATAGCGGCCAGTTGTAAATCACCTTTGTCAAAATAATATTAAAATGATTTAGCTACGTGAAAGTTCAAAGAACTTGTAGAGGTATAATCATCATGTTTTTGTTATTCGTTATTTGTAATCTTTGTTTTTTTTGTAGGATTTTCATTTATATACTTTAGGACAGATATTTTTATAACGCAAGTAAAATAATAATTAATTTCACTTACAAATTACTGTAACATGAGCACGGCTTTAATTCAGCAATTTTAATTACTTAAATTATATTACGATACAAAATCAATTAAAACTTTATCTCGCATGACGATACAAATTCTTGAACTGAATATGTATGCTTCTAAACTTTTCCTACTGTTCTCGTATTGTCTCAAAAATTGACACTACCCAAATCAGTTCCATTCCAAACTGGTCCATCACGTTCGTATAATTAAGGAGACCACGTCTGTGCTAACTACACCATGATGTAGGCACTAAGTGTTTCTATTGATCGTGTAAATATCAGGTACACGTTCGGCAGAATGTACACGTTTGGTAGAATGTGTGGTGTCTCACGGAAGTCTCTGTTTGGACATGTTTAGAGACTTTTGGTTGGTATTTGTAGCATGAGAGAAGTGTAGCTTTCGTTTGTTTATCTTCTTATGTATAAAGGAATAAAAACTGTTTTTTTTAAACATGAATGTTATTGACGTCATAGTTATGTAGGTATGTTAAAGTTACTTTATCATTTTTATCATCCATCTTGACTTGATCATAAATTTTCATCAACGAATTGTTGAGAAATCAATCAATTTATTGTTTTACAGGACAAAAAGTGATTTCGTGGTTATTTTGTTTTTTCTTACTGACCTAAATACTACGTACGTATACCATAGAGGTAATTTATTGCAAACGTGGGCCTAATTAGTCTTTACAATATTTTTATTAAATAGTTTACTCACTCAACAGACAAAAAAATAATGTACTAACATACGTTTCTGCATGGCAGGGTCTTTATTTTCCTAAAAATGGCGCAACACATGATTCCAATTGACCCACTTTGGTAGAACAAACAATGGAATCGCTCTCAAAATAACACGTTCACGCTCAAAAGCCACGACACTACCCACCGCATCGCATTTAACACATCTGCTGCTATGTATAATTACAGTAAATAAATAAACATTCGCGTTTATTGTGTCACAAACCTATTCTTACGACGACCAGTTCAGAAAAGTCTCCGTCCCTCGTATTGAGTCGAAGAAATTTGGCGCAGTCAATAGGATTTCTCAGAAGCAGGGCTCAGTTTTATTTGGTTGTATGTCCTTGTCACTGTCTGACGCGACATGTGGGTCCCACTTGTTTGTATTGTAAATAAAGTCGTGTACACCATGTGTTTGATCGGTGTAAAGGCAGTAAAGGAATGTTTTCTTGACATACATTACATAGGTATTCGCCGAACGTTGGTTGTAAATATGCATTGCTAATTGCGTGAACGCTACATGATTGGCGACAATTCTGTAGGAGGTTACGTGCCGTGTATGACAAATATCTGTAATTGTATAGAGCTTAATTGATATTTACCAGCTTGTAAAGAAGGAGTAAATATGGCACGAGAGGATGCAGCTTGCGTTAAATGAGAGGTACAGAGGTACCTCCTATAAAATGTGAGTAGGTTTAATAATTGTTGGTTTTAAAACAAGGTATTAAAGTACAAAGGTATCTTTTGAATTCATAAGTGAGAAAATTATTATTACACTTGGTAAGATTTTTTTAACTTACTAAATACATAGGTATCAGTGTGTATTAACGTTGATTTGTTAGGTATCGTTATGGATTGAACATAGGGTACTTCAAGACACATGGCTCAAAAGCGTATTTAGACAGTTTTCTTTAAAAACATTTTTTGGAGTTTGTGAACTGATTTCACCGCTTTTTGCACTAAAAACAAGCATCAAAAGAAAAAGTATCCTTTAAGTACATTTCAATCGACAAACCGACTCCCACCCTATATTTACACCAGTTTTTCCAGCATTTTCACCTCATTACCAATTTGGAGGCATAAAACACGACGATAAAGACGTAATTACCAGGGTTGCGGTGGAAGACCATAAATCTCGGCTAATCACAACATGGTGGTACTTAAGGTGACATGGAGCTGGAACCAGCGCCGTTTGTAAGCAGGTTGCTCCCGAAGACTCCATTGTTCTATTCGCTCTAAGATTCAGGCAGGTCGAGCAGAA
Organism: Carpatolechia fugitivella; assembly: GCA_951230895.1. Classification (NCBI taxonomy): domain Eukaryota; kingdom Metazoa; phylum Arthropoda; class Insecta; order Lepidoptera; family Gelechiidae; genus Carpatolechia; species Carpatolechia fugitivella. The sequence continues at coordinate 5,411,135 of OX579660.1, forward strand.
GTCTTAAGGGCGTCACAGACGGATAAGATACGATATTGACATACGAATATTAACCAGTGAAAACCATTTAAATAAGAACACGAACATATACGTTTTACATACTAATTTCTTTGGTAGTTTCGTCACTTTTAACTGGTACCATTTTATTTTGTGGTTTTAATACATGAGGGGAAAGATATTAACAACGTCTTTCAAGTGCTTGGAGAATCTGAGGCGAGACCTGAGCTGGACGGTATACCGGCCGGAAGCGGGCACGGGCGGCCGGAAGCGGCATACAAAGTGCGAGCGCTCGCGTGCCGCCGCGGATAGCATCGGAGCCTTGGAGGAAAGACCACTACACTATACAGGGTGATAAATAGTGGCACAGAAATATTGGGGTTGGACCGACCCGGTTGGTATGGTTGGTCGAGTTAGCGACACTTGCCCTGCGTTCCGAGACGCGCTGAAATCGATTAAAGCACCCGTAATCGCGTACCGAATCACTGTCAGCTGTCAAAACTCATACGTTTTTGTTTTTGTGATTGCTGACGGTGCTGAAAGTCTGATTCGGAATACGTCCTTACATTAGCACTTTAAAAAAAGGGACAAAGAAAGGGCTACGAAATAAAATCACTTATTTCAAATCAAGTTAACTTTATTTAAATCTTGTCAAACTTTGGTTATTCCTGAAATAGCCAAAGTAGTTAGGTTAAATATTTTTTTCAGTGTATCCTAAGCATCAGAAAGATTGATAAAAAGGCTAATTATAACAAAATAAGTGGCTTGCAAAAAAAAGATAAGGTTCTTTAGGTGCCTGCATGCTTACTAAAAATTGGTACAGTTAGTAAAATTATTTAGTTTTTTGTAATACTGTAAAACATTTTTTTTTATATTATTACTCGAATTATTTTATCTGGTACGAGTCTTAAAAAGTATACGAGTATTTTAGCAGTAATTTTTTTATTATTACACCCTGTATCATGTTCGTAGTACGACACAAATAGGTGAAGTATGAAATTTGAATATTATGTGCATGTCTTTATCTTTTCGTATCGGTTACGGTTTCATCCTCGGTGGTATGAGTCACGGCCTAGGTTCTAGACTTGAAGGCATTTCAGGTTTATGCATTTGTGGTAACATGATAATCTAAGTTAGTCAAAGCATTTAACTGAATCGGTTTCTGCGGTAGAGAGTTACGCGGGAGGGTTGACATGGAATGTGACAGAGCTGTCTCGCTATTAGACTATCCACCGGCTTAAAACCGATATCATCACAATTTCCAGTGCTTTAATAATAAATTAACGTGACAAATTATTGTCTATTGTATTGTAAGTTATATAAGTGACAGCGATGCCGACAAACGACTAAAGACACGTAACGAAAAGATCCTATACTGATGAAACAAAATGTTTGACTATGTTTCTACAATTCAGTTTTAATGGAAAAATATTGGGAAAAATTATAAGAACATATGTAATTGGATTTTTAGATAAATTGGTGTGTTCATTTATGAAAAAATAAAGTTATTTAATAAAACGTTGATGAAACATTTTAGAATTAAAAAAGAGCACTAGAAACATTTTCTACACCCAAAACTTTTCTGTAAAAAGTACCATTGGACACCAGTTTCTGATTGTAACGTAACAACATACATTTGTTCTTGAAAATATGACAATAAAACACTTAATATTTTAGGTTATTTATAAGCAAAAAATCGAATTTTTTTTTTTTGATAAATAAGCAGTACCTGTTGCGTATGTGTTTCCTCCTTTTTCCTCCGAAGTTTTACCTTATATTTGTTTTCTATGTTTCTGTATACAATAAACAATAAAACAAAATAATAGCTTAAAATCTGATTACAAACTTATCCTTGACTCCACACCCTTCGTGTCCGCTAACACCACCACGTTTAAGTGGGCGGCTTGATCGCTATCTCCATCGCGATGGTGGTGGTGTCGCTGCGATTTCCACAATATATGTAACTATCGCGTGACCCTAAGTGCCGTGAACCATGGAGGGTTCCTGATACCCTGATAGTCCTGATACGCCGCATTTTCATACTAACTTTATACTTGAATTACGTGTTTATTGTTTGACAAGCGAGTAATTAAAAGCAATGTAAGCTGGGCTTGTAAATCTTTGGAGGACGTTTATGTTGTCAGCGATATCGCTAGTAGTTTTGATCGGGGTTTAGTTTAGGGGTATTTTTATTGCAGCTAAAAAAGTTAATTGACCTATAATTTTTTTTTTCTTCGCCGTACGTAATGAAACTTTTGACACGATGACTTTTCTTGACAGTATTTATTTTTTTGGGTCATAGGACCCACTTTTCATCATCCACTTTTGTCGTTGCTTTTGTTTATGGATAAAACAGCAGAAAAGTTATACTTTTTTTTCCATAAAACATGACTATTTCAATGCGTGTAGATATATACGCTGACTTGGTAATTTCAAGAATTTTCCTCATATTTAAGATGTCACAAAAAAATCTTCACCAAATCTTTACCGTTCGATCCGTATGACTCATTGCGAGTATTTTCCCACATAAAACCAAAGTCTCTGACCCCTATTCAAAACAAAACATTGATGTCCTCACACCAACTTTACAACACTCGTTTACCGTTCTAAAAACGTTACCTCTTCAGATTCACTATTGCGAGTCGTAGTTTCCGACGGAAAATTTAATTTAGTCGGTCGGTGCTGGGACATAGATGTTGATAAAATAAACAAGTGTTGATTTAGAATAGATATTGGCGTTGTCACTGTAAGGTCTTAAACAAACGGACCGCTACGGAGTGGATGACTTTCAAATGTCATCATGACATAAAGGTGGACGCGCACGAACGATTTTGTTTTTGTAAGTACATCATCTATAAGTATAGAATTTTTGCTATTTCCACCAAAGTGGTAATATGGCGAGCGCGGACTTGACATGTAAGTGCAGACTTTTATCTAATTCAGAGGTCTGGTTGACTTTATTAGTAAAGTTTCTAAATCAAACGTATTGAATTGAACAACACAATATTTTTCTATGTTCTGGTATTCTGTTAGTAATTAAGCAATTAGTATTTAGCCCAACTCAACATTGCAAGTTGACAATATTTGGATGCAGATTTTGATCCCTGGCTGGAGTTTCTTAGACCATGGATTTTATGACACTGATGAACCTGGAGATAAATTACCAAAGGTAGTATCAACAGCAGTAAGTATACTAAGAATACCTTGATTAATCAACCACCAAACTGTCAAATTAATGCGAAATAATGAAATAACAGCTTTTGGAAGATTTGGAAGCTCATTGCAAGAATCAGCATTAAAAATAATTTACACTTGAAACACTTACAACTAGTTTTGTCAGAAGAAAAATATCGCACCGTGTAGGTAAGCCTAAGGTTTATGACAAAAGTAGGTTTTAATTAGATGCTTATCGCGACCTCCCACGACGACACCGACGCGTTTCGTCGCGACGACTGCGCGATTGAGTACTTGCGACAGAGCGACATGAGTCAGCGTTGCCACAGAATATTAATAATAGTCGCAATCATTGCTGATAGTGACGACCAAGCGTGGGTGTGTGGAGGACCTTAGCTGTTGATACGTACGATTTTGACATAATTTTGTAGGCGGTAGGTAATTGCTTTTTTAACTTTTTCCTTATTTCTTCATCAACATGTAAAATTTGTTACATAAATAAATTTTAAACATGTTAAGTTAGTGAATATTGTCAGTCAATTGATCGAAGTAATTTTTGTTTATATTTTATTTTATTAGGAACAGCAAACAACTGTGTACAGTGTTTAAATTGAGTAACATAACAACAGGTTGACATTTATACATAGTCCAACACCACTATTCACAGATTCAAATTGGTATGTAAGTAGTTTCGAGACACAAACAAATAGTATAGAGTTTGACTTGAAATGACGACTACATGAAAATAATACGTGCCTTCCGAAACATGGAAAACGATCTTGAATTCTCGTTATCAGAAAAAATCAGCAAAGTTGTCTCGAGAAGCTCTTAAATTATTGAAAATGTACAACAAGTTTTACGATAAAACTGGTATATTATAATGAGTAGAAATTTTGATGACAAGATGGACTGATCTAATAAAAGCAGCAGTAGATGCACCCCTTCATCAGTGCACAAGAAGGGCGGCCTTGCGGGACCATTGGCGACGGATTGTCAATCTTGCCACCAAACCTGATAACACGACCACGACCACTCTGTCAAGAGTGTAGCGACTAAGAAGTAGTTATGGTAAAACTAACTTGTGTTTATTTTGCCAAAATAATCTTGTATAATGTAGAGATAAATTTTCAATTCACATAAATGGTAGTTTTGATAACATGTAGGAGGCACCATTACCATAGCAATTATTAGTTGTAAAGTGTTGATTATACGTGAAGTTGCATGCGTATAATTAACATGACCAAAATCTCGTTGATATTTAGTAATTTACGTAACTTCCCCTGCAATAAACGTTTTGATTCTAAAAGGTTTTGATTCAGTTTAACTGACAGGAAAAAATATCTAAAATTGACAAATAAACCTTTTACCAAACATTTTGCTCTCACAAATCAATAATTATAATTCTTATTCTAAATATTTTCAAAAGTGCAATAACTTCCATCCATTAACTTGTGATGATAATATAAAAACATAGAAACAGACCAACGTATTGTAAAATATACTCACCGGCACATCACAGCCTTTTAAATCTCGCTACTTTTCAACCCTGAAGCTTTGTATTTCACATTTTTTACTAACCACCTGTAGTAAATGATCAATGATATAATGAGAGCACAGATTATAACAAAAATAAATTGCTCTAACAATGCAATTAATCTTCCAAAGACCTTTAAAGTAGACGGCTACAGGAAACATTCGTCAATCGAAGAAGGACAACGCGAATTCTCACACGATACCACTCTAATTAAAAACTCAATACATTCTTCATTGCATTTAGATGCACGATACAATAACCAATAACATTATTCAGGAGGACCCACGAGTTGTACAAGCGACTGTAAATAACGTGGGACTTCGCGTCTCAAAAAAATCACTAACAAAAACAGTATACTCGTTAGTATTGTAGTTCACGAAGACTCGTGGTTCAAACTGTTGTAGATGAAAATTGTGGGACTTCATGTTTGTAGAAACTAAAATACCTCAACCAAGGTTACACTTCTGTGTGATTAATGAACCCTTTTCTTTGTTCATTTGTCTTCGGCTACTTATTTAGACATTAATTTACGTATAATTACGAACGAGTTCCGACCGTGAGATAGATACGTTTTGTAATTTTAAACTTGAGATGATTTCAAACAAATTAATCTTGTCTTTGTACTGTTTAACCTCGTTTAAAGTTATCTTATTTACATCTGTTAAGTATATTTTTAATACCGAATTTTTATCTAGCTTTATTCACATTAGAGCAGAAATAGGGGTAAACCCCTATTAAAGGCATTGAAGGCTGTAAAGGCATTCAAAGGTTGTGTGTGCAAAATTGACTTACCGGACTGGTGTCACGTAATCCACAAACCCCTGAGCCAATATTGACACAATTTCCATCCATACTCCTGATGTGCCAGCTAATTTTAAAATCACAATTCCTAACCTACCTATATTACTCCATCACCCTATTACTACTCCATCGTTGACTGGGTGGTCCAACAAACATCCCTCTCCAAAATACTCCAAATTAATAATCTCCGTAACTATCAAATACCCAAACAACCTATTTTGATTCTACCGCGTCTGCGCCCGCGCACAGAGCTCGGTTGACAAAACGGCCCATAGAAGCACCCATATACGACCGACGTCCATACGCCTTACACCAACCACCAAGTAAACAAGCGTTTATTAACATGATCATAAAACGCTGCGTTTATCGGTGCAGTGTGGGTGGTCCCTAAGTTCACGTGAGCAAACATGAATATGACAGAAATAGCTTGTTTGGTCTCAATGGTGCCTCCGATGAATGGAGTAGCTTGATCGGAGTATTGTAAATTCCTGAAGACGGTAGTCATAAGTTTGTCTAACAATCGTCCGAAGTTTGTAGGCTATTGACTTGGTTTGTTACTGAACTGTTTACGTTGGTAAGTATTAAATTCTAAGTTTAAATTCATAAACCTCGAAATGCTCAAGATTGTTTCATGGTTCATAATGGAGTCATCACATCAAAGGTAACATACTCATAATGATAGAAATAGGATAACATAAAAAACTGATATTTTTTTTACAAATAATAATGTATTTCAGAAGCGAAACGTTAAGAAGGTACCCGTCAAGATTTTTGTCACAAAATTATTGTTTCACTTGTTTTTCGAGTAACTTTAGTTAGGTGTTCTATAAATTCATCGTTACTTTATTATTTGGTGAATTGCAATAACTATTATGCCGCTAAATAATCCACAGTGAACTTTTATTGATTATCTAAATAAGTCACCTGTCCTCGAATGCAGACGAACGCCATCTTAATTAAAACTTTTACAGCCAATTTTACACGACATATTAATTTACTGCTCATTAAAATTCGTACCTGCTCCCTCTCATTTACATTTCAAAATTGTATCTAACGGTGCTCTATATTTATGGATTTGCTCGTTTATCTGCTCTCGTAAATGGACCACGGCATCGCCGGTAGCTGGCACTTTGACTTTTAAACCGCCTCAATATATAACAATCCATGATCAATCAAATACATCGGTAACCTGTGATCTTTATTCACACCCTAAAACTCGACAGGATCCTGTCACTCTAACAAGCTAAGCTAGAACTTCAACAAACAAACGTCTGCAACAAGATCATCAATAGATATTCGATTTGGAACTCTATTGATGACTGTTACGAGTATCGTTGGTATGTGATGGATGCAAAAGGGTTGGATGTAACCGTCTTTATGGTAACAATTAAGCAAGTTTTACGGTTTTATTGTGGCAAAGTCGCCATCTCTGTCAACTTCTGAGAATGGTACGCTGAGATGGTATGGTCCTGTCATTAGAGGTTATAAACCTGGATGACAGTATCGTAACGAGACGTTATAATGACTTGCAGTTTATTGCACCAAACTATACCGTGGATTGATAGTTCAGAACGCCTCTGTATATTATTTTCTTGCTTGATCTTTTTGTGCGGTGAAATCTTTTATTGGAGACTAGGCAGCATAAAATAGTAAAAACAGTGATTGTTACGATAAAGTCGTTAAATATAAAACTTACACTACCTATTGAGCTCATAAAATAAATGGATTGATTGTTTTTCGTATGCCATAAAATAGATAACATATTAATTCATTTTTAATGCTAATTTCTTACCATTATAGCTTTTAAAAAATAAATAAAAACGTAAAGAGACAAAAAATCTTATATGTAATATTCACAAAGAACAATACCAGCTATACCATACAAAGTATAATAAAAGTAGACCCGTCCAAGATTACTATCATAACAAATTATAGTGCTAGCATTTCTAAGCATTTTCCATCGAGCATGGTCTAGTGGCATCTCATGTCAGAGTACCTGAATTACGAAGCATATTACAATGAACATTACAGAGCCAACAAAACAAAGAACGCTTATGCAATGTTCGTCACATGTGTACCTACCGGGGACTTTATACCCCTGCGCGGAAAGCAAATTTATATCACTACAATGTCGTTGAGAAACAGCAAAATCATTCTTATTACAGAAACTACAAGAGCCACAAAAACTGATTTGTTATCTTTGAAAACAGTTGATCAGTATTGCTCCATGCATTTATCTGAAGCCAAGCAAAATTGTGACTTGTATGAAGAGACCATACGATCAGTAATAACTTATCAGAAAATTTGCACACATACAAGAAACAGCTTTGCTTTGGACGCGATATTTTGAAAAATGAGCTTTAGTTCTTGGTAATAGCGGTGATGGTATCTGTAGTTGAAATGTATTAGAAGAATAAAGAAGGTTTGCTCCTACGCATGTCAACGTGTTCATAACGCGATTTTATCTGCGCCTTAGGTGTTTTACCACGAGCACATAACTTGTGATTTAATGTGCGCTTATAGGTATGTTAACCCGTTAGATAAGATGGTAAATTAAGTTTAGACGAAGCAGTGACTTGTTCTGAGAAAATTATTTAGAAAACGTTTGAGCTAGAAGTACATTATAGGTATTGTAGGAAATGAAGACCTTGTAGATATTAGATAAAATTATTCTATTTAAACATATACACAATTATAGATAAAGCTGCGTATTAACCAGACGTTGTACGTCAGTAAAATTACGCTTTCGGCAATAAATCTAGTTAATGCAAATTATGAATTTACTATTAATCCAAATGCAAATCCTACAAGTGGTGTGGTGTGACAGACGCGTGCCCCCTGCAGGCTTGCGTCAAATCCGACTGCACTGGTTGCACATCATCCTCGGCTGTCATACACACAGAATGCACTATGGCTGCAGGCCTGCAGGTCATACGCGAGTTTTGATAGTAATTATTATAATTTATAATAATGGGATGGGTGGAAACGTAACAGTGGAGTTTCTTGGAAAGGTTAAGCTCTTTGTTGTTGAGATTATATGATTTATATGTCATGTTTTGAAGGACAAAGATATTAAAAGAACAAGTCAGAGCTTTTTTTCGTAATGATAGGTAAGCTAATTAATACCAGAACATGGTCAGATTGACGGTCTTTTAATTAGCTGAAGGTGCAAGTAGCAGCCAGCTAAGGCAACATAGCAAGTGCTTCATAGTTTGTATGTTACCGTTGCTGCATCAGTCTGGTCGATTGATTTGTGCCGTCATTCAGCGATAGTTTTAACCTAAATCATTAAATACTTAATTGAAAAACTATTGCTTTTTTATTAATAGAAATAGAGATGTATTTATTTGCATAGATTTTTGGTAAATCAACATGGTGTTATAATTAACTGTACAAATATAACGAATTACTAAAATATATTAATAAAAAAAAACAATCAAATAAATAAAGAAAGAATAAAGAATAAAACATATCATATCCAAGTCATTCGAAACTATGTGAATATTCAGAAATATATTTTTCAAAAATATACCTAACTAATTTACAGACAGATGCGCAACAGCCCAATAAACTTTAAGTTCGACAGTAGACGAGTAGCAAAAGCAAACGCGTGAGCTTTAACTTTGACAGCAAGTTGAAAGTTTAACTTAGTTTGGTCACGACATGACTCCGGATACTGGGACAACTTTTACTGACCTCACTTGTGTTCTGTGTTAGATAGCTGATGATTTTAACAGATAATGATAGATTGGCATTGAGAAAATTGACACAGGTGCATAATGTAACAGACGGTGCAATTGTAAGCCAATAGAGGAATTTAATGTACTTAATGAAAGATGAGACATACAAATACCTTAACGTAAAGTAATTTAAAAGTTTCTACTAGGTAATATAGTTTTATATTAAGACCACAAATTGTAAAGCTTGGAAACAAGCAAAGATAGCGTAGAGTAAGTAAGTAAGGAAGTACCTAAGATTATTGCTTAAACAAAAACACGAAAGAATAAAAACAGTAACAGGTCTGCAAAGGCAGCCTTTATCTCTATTAGCGATCTCTTCAGTAAGTTGCTTACCTTTACCGGAATCAATATTAGTCACCGATATAAAAAAGGAAAATATATTCTTAGATAAAACAAAATAAAACCTTGTCATTTCATATTCATTCTCACCTAAAACACTGTCAAACAGCCCGCCAAAATGTCGTGTTTCCCGCGTTCCTGTGACGTGACAGCTTGACATTGGCTGGAAACGTGAAAAGTGAAAAAAAGCATAACCGGAAGCCAGCGGCAGCGGAAGTGGAGCGTTCCCGCCCGCCGCCGCCATAATACTGTCAATCAAAATGGAAGACTTGTAGTGAAAACCACGATTCTAGGAATATAGTGATGGTACATCAACATCGCAAACAACATGGTATATAAAATTTGTCGTTTTTTTTCTTACAGATAACAACAACGAATTATTGGATAACAATGAATAACAACTGAAAAGGCCAAATATAATGTTCAAAAATAAAAGTATTTTATCAAAATATTGTCAAATGTGTTTCTGGGTGTATCGTTTACTTTGTTAGTATGCATTAGTATTAGTTTGCGTTATTTTTACAACTTACTCAAAAGAAAGTAAATAAAATAATTATGTTATTATAGGTAGTATAGACGAACAGAATATGATTGATAGAATGAAAATAGTAAATAATAATCATTAATTCTATTCAATAAATCGAATTACAAAATCTCACAAAACAGTATTAGTAAGAACTTTTATTTTTTTAAGAATTAGTAAAGATAAAATATACTTGTTCGAATAAACATTTTGATAAGTGTATTAATAAAATATTATAAACAATACTAGAGACGGACGCTACGGAAGAAGTCACACTTTACAATCTTCCTCAATCTAGTTTCAACCGCAACAATCCAATTACCGACGCAAACGCTGTACACACGGAACTATACTCCGGGCTAATTGTTGGCCGAGTCCGAATGCTACCGTCTGCCGTCCTTATAAATCGCAGCCCCGCAGACGCAGTGCTAATAAATAAATCGGTGCGTAGGCGACGCTTTGGACGGCAGCAATCTGTACGATGCCATATGGCCCGCTGTTTGAGTGCATTGCAGCCACTAGAGTAGAGACTATTCTATTCCGAGCAACTGTATACTTAGATACTGCGCTGGCTCTAGAGACGGGAGATTCACTTGGTTCAAATTAAGGGAAATCGAAAAACTTTCCAATGCTCTTCTATTTAATTAAACATCGCACTTTAGCTTCAAAGCAGCTTTTAGAATATTTTTGCAGATTAGATTCTGATATTATAGTTGCAATTCAAGCATTTTTTACTGCATCATCCCAGTATAAACCAGTTGTTTTGATTTGTACCACTTACTACTCGTTAGTCCAACAAAAAAAAATTCTAGTGCTCTAAAAATGCCCAGTCTGAAAATGTCTAGTTATTTGAATGTCATCGAAAAAAGACAGTAAACACAAAATAGTTAACATCTTAAAGGACTTTGATTACTTTTACAAGGTCTTTTACTGAAGATTCCTTCTCTCCTCCTAGTGATAAATCTGTGTGATAATTTGACAAACTCAACATTATCAAAATACTCAAAATATAATCGAACTCTACCACTATTTGAATGATACTCAACCCTTTCAAATCAAATAAGTTTAGTCTAGACATCCGACTACTGACTCCGAGATCCACCTCAATCGTGTACTCAACTGCCAGTATATAATCTACATCGATCACTCGACTATCTAAAGCTCGACTATATCTGGGAACCTGGTAGCACGCTGTCGTAAAATGTAGTGGATCAAAGTTCTGTTACCCTATTGATATTTACGGACGGATTCTGCGGAATCGTGCAGAAATGTTTTGATTAGGTAAACCATAATTTCCTTTATTGTGTTGACCTAATATTATGAGAAATGTGTTTTCAATATTATATTATCCCTCCTACAATACATGCAGCACTTATGATTTGAAGGCGTAACAACATTGTTTTATTGGTGAGAGGTCGCAGAACAACATCAAAGTTTAGCCGCCCCTGAATCGCTTTTTGATAAGAATGTTTCTACTTATCTATTACGACAGCTGTAATTATACCGTCAATGATAAAGTAACTGATAAATTTATGCCAATGCAAAGGATCCAGCGGCCTCTCTGCGAACCAGAGCGCGACTTCCCAAACGCTTGCTCATCGCACGCGCGAATTTAACCACCAGAATCTGAAGACCATTGACATATTTATGTTCGCCTAGTAGCTTCATGCACTTACTTCATACGTTTTTTCCTTTATGCTTCAATAAATAATTATTTCAGCACATTTTTTTCAATTTTCTATACTCTATCGATTTATACACATTATATTTTTTGGAGTCGAATGCAAATTTACGGGGCCATTTCACCACCTGTTTTGAGATTTCTGCAGAATTAAGAGCACTTAGAAGATTATAGAAAAATGTCAAAGATCAAACAATACTGGTTCATATATTGCGTAAATTGTTGTATAAGTGAGCGTGGATGTGTTTTAACATCCACTCGTTTGATATACTATACAAATTGCAGCAAGACATGCAGTAGATGATTCTGACTACTTTAATATTGTGCAATTTACGGTCGCTGATTTACGATGTACGTTTGTCAAAATGTCTGCTGGAGTGATGGGTGGCCGCTTAGCTTCAGCCCTGTTAATTGTATGTGCCGGTGAATGAATATGTAAGGCTTCTGTAATTATAATAGAGATAACTGTTCTGCAATACCTATTTATATAAGACAGTATAAATGCAAGTAATTACTTGATAGCATGGAGCTGTGCCACTGCCCAGCATAGATTAGTATGTTTAGATAAAGTAGGTACTATGCGTCGTCAAACACTAGAGTGAAGTGAAAGAGAATGTCATGTTAGAGTTGATACTGTCAATCTACGAGCGCTAACTAAACGTTCATCAAAAATATCACTTGTTATACGTCCCCACCTTTACCAATCGAGACACTACCATGTCAACCCAAAAATCTATGTTTACTCTTCAATAAAAAAGAACACGAATGCTGAGAACATTTTCATAGGTTATAATACGGAGGGAAATGCTCCCTTAATACCACTTAAACAAACAAATGCCAAATTAACAAGATTGTCGACGTCGCCCCTGCGATTCTCTTCCTTTTTTCCCGAGACTTTTTTCCGGAAAAAATAAATACAGGGGAGACAAGATTACTCGCCCGAGGGCTCTAGATGTGACAGATTAGCCGGTAATTTCTTCTAAATTGATATCTCAAGAGGTTTTTTTTTTCCCCTTAGAACGTGATAGATTGCTAGTCACCACCGCTTATTGGATATAAAGGTTAAGGAAATATTTGAAGTGAATTGTCGGCAGTTTGGCAGTTTTGTTGGGACTTATTAAATCAACTGCTTAAGTTTTTATTATAAACTTGGCAAACAGAAAGAAAATTATAACTAACTATATTATTCTACCTTTATAAAATAATAGTCAAGAAACTGTAAAACTACTGAAAACCAGTGAACTACAAGAAGTTATTTATCAAGAGGGCAATTTCAATTTATTTAATCTCTTAAAATATGATAATTAAAATTCCACTTTGAAGCTTTCGCCCTTTGATAAAAGTTTGTCAATTTCAAACCAAACTCTCTAAGCAACCACGACAATGCAACGAATGCCTAAATTAAAATTTCACAACCAAAATTAAGCACTTAATTTCCTCTCGGTAGGAAAATATGCGACCGTTTAAAAAGACAAAGTAGCACACGTTTCGTCCCCTCTTTGCAAAATCTTTTAACCATCATCCTGGGGGATTGCTCTTTTTTATTACTCTGTGTTCCCCTAGTGGGGACCGGGATTATTCGAATTTCGAACACTAGAACACTGGTAATTGGTTCATTGTTTAACATCAATGCCTATTTGTTGATTAGTCTTTTCACCGTTCTTTTGTTTTATGATTTTCCGATGTATCCCCTTTTATTTTTTCGTGTTTTTAATCTATGGACACTGTTGATCACTTTTTTTAGATTGATCTCTATATTTTTCTTCATTCGATTTCCACTTACAAATTATTTCTAGCACATGTTGATAATTCCATGAGTAATATTAGATGTACATCCGTTTCACCTGTTATGTTAACGACGTTAGAAAACTTGATGAAGGTCTTACTGGCATTAGTGACTTTACATAATAGTAGGTTTATTAACAAACTCAAATGGACTCTAAACCTAAATGTCTTCAATTAACATTAATTTATTATTTAGGCCTATTTTAGGTTCTTCCTTTAATTGTATTTTATATCTTGCCAGAGACGATACATCTTACTGACGCGACTGTTACAGCAAATTCAAAAGTAGATTACCTTTCTGATAACCTTGTTATTTTTTTTTATTTTATACCTTCCTATCATATCTCTTTCATACGTCATAATTATGCTCAGATCTTTTGTAAATAAGTAACAACAATATTGTTACTATTCTACATTCCACAACCCTTTAACCCCAATAATGTAACTTAGCTACAAAACCAAATTCTCTATATTGTGGTTGACGCAATGATAAGATGAACTAATAAAACCTGCAACCGCTGCTGTCGTAAATTGCAATTTAATAATAACTTCGCTCACACTACTAGTATAGGTTCTTCTCACCGGATTTTTCAAGGTGAGTCTGCTCTTGCTGTTTCGTCTGTGATTTTAAGACAGCGAATCCTTTAAATAAATTGGTCTTACTTATAAACATTGTTTTAAAGGCTCAGTAAACATTAAAAAGCATAATAAAATCATAAATGCCGCTCGATCAGGCTTCGTTCTAAGGAGCTTACAAAAGCTTATATTGTAAAGTTCTTAAAAGACACTTTAGCTACAGAGTTTTGGGTCTTGTGCTCGCTGTATTTTGTAATGAGGCGTATAAAGCTAATTTCCTTTAATTATTAACAATGGAAACCATTTTAGAGATATACCTAAGTCGAATGTTTTTCGGTTTATTCGATGCAATTTGTAAACTTAATTACGAGTATTCCGCGGATATTTATGACATACGGCGTACGCCGACAGTATTTTCACTTTGTATGGTAGGGGATGTTGCAATATCGTGTTAATAATATCTTGTCTAACTCAAAAAGCTACAGTTCTTAGTTTCAGTTTCAGAACGCGGATAACTCATATAAAAAAAACTACGAAACCTACGTAAAATTACCCTAAAAAAGAATTAAAAGTCCCGACTCTGCATACTATACTCTATTCTCTATTTTAATTTTGATACTCTTGTGTTTTTAACACATTTTATATCGTGGTTAGTTAGACCCGCTAAACCATTTAAAAAGTTATCTTAAGTATCAATACATACACGCCGATAAGGGTATTACACTACACGTGTATATAGTAGTATCACGAACGGAATTGTCCCCGACCGTCTTTTAATCCGATTTGGTTAAATGTTTTGAATGTTGTATTTGCATTTGTTGACGGTCAGTGTAAACCGCCTGAGGGATTTTAATAAGCTGATTTTAATGTGACTTGCGGCATTTGTTTGCGACAGTGAGGCTAATTCCCACTGTCACGCTCTAATCCTTAATTTAAGTTCGTCCGTCCTTGAGGAGACGGCCATCCTAATATTAGAGCTGTCAAACATAGAATTTGAACAATGGAAATGGCCGTGTCCATTGCACAATTTTCAGAGAGCACTTAAAACATGCGACTTAAAAATCTCTTAATCTGACAGCTATGCCCTAATTTTAGGTTATCATTCGTTCAAATTAATATCATTCGTTCATCTGAGTTCATCACCTCTCTTTCATTGGTCATAAAAACAAAAAGGATAGCTGGATTTAAAAAATATAATTAGAGTATGACGCGCCTTGAGGCGAACGACTCTTTGCCCCGTGGTGTCGCCGAATGACGATTCAAAGAAAAACTTGTCTGTAGCTAGAGTTTATGTTACTGTTGTTTGGTGGTTTATTGTTAATGTCAGACATTACTCATAAGTTAAATGTTAGTATCCAACTACTCAATATATTTTTAATAACCTTTGATCTCAAGTAATCTTCGAACAAATAAATTTAAGCTTTGCATGGGGTCGTATTCTTTTAGCTGAAATCGCTCAAAATGTTTATTAAAGTTAACCCCATTTTAAGGTTATATTGAAATTTCTTCACGTTGGTTGTGTTTCTCCTTGCTAATCTTTAATGTCAACTGGGTTACCTGAACTGGAAACAGGGAGAGATTTTGGTAATAAGCTGAGCGATAGCGGAAAACATGTTCATGTTCATTTTGTAATACTCTGTGTTAACTAAAAAACTTGTGGTTGTTCAGTCTGAACAAATTTGTCTCACAACTAAAAAAACGTACAAATTCATTCGGTCAATTGATCAGTTTGTATGATAAGTCAAACTAAGATGGTTCCGAATTTAAATCCTGGTGGAGACACTGTCAAACAAAAATATCTTTGTGAGACTTTTCCCAGTTTGTTTAGGAGGTTGCAGGCTGGAACCCAAAAGGAGTGTAAGTACATCATCAACAGCTCATATACGTCCCCACCGAGGGGCTCGAGCCTACCCTGAATTAGGGCGATTAGGCCTTAGTCGACCCTGGCCCAGTGCGGGTTAGTCGACTTCACACACAACTTTTGAATTTCTTCGCTGAAGTGTAAATTGTTTCAAAACTCAAAGCGTCTCTTTAACACTGACACCAGGGTTCGTGAAGTTAGTTGTCGACCTTACAACCCACACGAAGAAGTAGAAGATGGAAAAATTCGTAGGTACTTACTTACACCGATATGTGGCTGACTTTCCAGCCTAAGGTAATGCGAAGTTACGTTAGTATAATTCAATGAAATACGAGAATAATCAGATGTGAATAAACAAGGCAAGAAGTAGGCAGGTAAGTTATTGCTCTCCGATTCAACGCACAGCTAGTGTTACTGAGACCTAAAATTATTGAACATTAATATTAATTATAAATGTAGAAATGCAAGGACCCACTTAATCGTATTTGCAACTTTGTAGCAAACATATTATTTTTACTATTTTCTCAAATTATTGTCACGATGCTTTTTATCATTGATGTTTAGGCTGATATTATATTTGGTGCATGCAGTAAAAACCACGTAAAAGATTTGTCTCGTTAAACCTGTAAGAACGTCTTAAACTTTTTATTACATGGATAGTATTTCTCTCAAAATTAACAGTAATCGTACTTTTACCTAAGTATTTTTTATTCTGCACGAATATGTATAATGCAAACGTAGGCCAATGCTAGGAAGAGGCAAAACGCTACGGTACCATGATGACAAAAATTGTTAACTATTTCTCCAATATTTTTAAGCATTTTATTATTTAATGACAAAATCTAACCTTTTTGGTTGTTTATGACTTCACCCTAAACCCAAAGGACCCTGGTCCCAAAGCCCTGTGATCACTCACGCGTGAGGCCACGCACTAATATTATTTAGATCGGAGTTCGCGACTGTTACAGCTTTCACCGCTTTGACTTTTAATCAGTCGGCAAATATTTACGCTGCATATTGAGGAGGCCTGTGCAATTGTATTAGAGGGTTAGTCCGAGTCAGTGAGTCGGGCATCGGCTACGGGTGACTGGGTTCGGTATGTCACTCGCCAAATAGCTTTGGTGCATGTAATAACGCGATCTAAGCCTTTGGTATTGCGGATGCGTCTAATTGTTGAACTGTTTTGTTTGGTTTAGTAATTTTAATTATACAATATGTTAGATAAAGAACACAAAATCTCTAGGGATTTGTTCCACACTTTTCTAAAGTCAGTAAAACAATTTTTGAACTTTTATACAAATTGATTTGGTCAGTTAATCAGCTTGTAGTACAAAAAGTAAAATAATATTATATTTCATTTGATATTTTGGGAAAATAAGAAAAAAGTTGTTCAGGATTTTTCAATTCCTATTTAAAGAATCTTTTAAAAAACATCATCTTTGTTTATAATATCCGATTACCCGTCGTCGCTACTATGAGTATAGAATCGTATCAAATCTTCGATCTTTACATTCCCCATCGCTGCAGCTTCCGTCATACGCACTTGACAGATATTTGTCCACGTCTATGAAAAATTACACACGTACGACACGTCATTCGCCATTACAGGACACATTACATACAAAATTGAGCTACTATATTAGTAGCAATTTGAGACAGTAGCATATGAGTTCACGTAGGCGACGCGTGACGTGGTCTTGGTAAGTTTTCTAGAAAATTCGCTCACGTCATTCTGAAGATAGATCAGATTCGTCATTACAAGAGGATTGCGTACAGAAGTGGCGTCGGTGGCGCGACGCTACGTGTTTACCCACGTCCTTTATACCACGCAAAAAGCTATTTATACATCCAATGCTGTTTAGGTTAGGCCCTTGAAAATGTGGCTAAGAGAGAAACAGCAGTGGATATGAATCTGAGTAAGTGGTAGTGAGGAATGTTGTCGTGTCGTACTGAAGCGATGAGCGCACGTACGCAATGTCATTACCTGCTGGACATGCTCGCGCTGTGACTTGGGCAGTCAACAAGAAAAGTGCTTGGAGACAAAATATCAGGCCACAAATTGAGAATTTTAAGAGAACTTTTGAGAGAGCTATTTTAAGCTCAGTTTTTTGTGCATAACTTACAGTCAGTAAGAATATTTCATTCATTCATTCAGTCAGTTGTTTCTATACGTGGAGAGGTTATGTAGTTTGAATATCTTTCTGTTTTTGAAATTTTAAACTGAACATCATAACTGACCACCGATATGTCAGTGAAATGTCAGAGAAGAAAATGCTGTAAAAAATGTAGAGCTTCATTTAAAGGCAAATATTACGTAATGTATCGATAAATTTATCATTTTTTTTATTACTGACTTGACGGGGCCAAGATCCACCTCTTATCACTGAGCCAGCAAAGTAAGTATCTATAAAACTTTTCAACGCGACTGTCCTCACGTTTTCCATTGACTTTCATGTAGTCCCTATATTTTACGTACGAAAGATGATGATGAGACAATAAGGCCTGCTCTCCTCAAACTATGCAACATTCTCTTCTGAAGTTCTAACCCCAGAGAATGGAAAATAGAATAGTGCGTGATGGCATGTGGAACATTTTGTTCAACTTGTCACGTAAAGATGCTATTTAATAATCTTTTTTTTAATGGAAACTTGTTTAGTAATAGCTGTTTACAACACTTTATTTTATTATAAATGCTACTAAAAGTTAAAAATGAAAATGGTGGCTCCAAAAATTTAAGGCCAGTTTATACTTGTACTTGACAAGTGCGAGTTGCAAGTTTAGTAAATTATATATCACAATGTTCTTTTTTAAATGGTGAAAAATTATTTTGTATGTACTTGCATACAATCTGATCAATATCGAGTCAATTTATCGAAAATCCAAACACATAAAATGCGATTTAATTTTTTATCAGAAGTAACACAAGCAGTTGTTTCATGGATTTTGCTACGACTAACCTTCATAGTTGTGAAGTTCATTCTCGCGAATGTTTTACTTACTGAGACGTTTTACGTTATTTAACTGAACAACAAACTCTATTTATCAAATTAAAACAAATTATATTATCATAAACAATTGCATGCTAATTTATTATAAAACGATACGTGATTTTATACATTATTATTTATTCAAAACGGAAGACAAAGTTTCCATTTTTACGTGAGTGTTTCCGTTTTTGAATGCTAAGTTTGAGAGCCACAATGTCATGTCTCAAATTGAAATTGCCGTGTAATCGAGACTTCTGCGGAGGCAACTATGTAAACCATATTACCGATATAATTCAATAGTCGAACCGATACTAAACTCTAATGTTATTTATTTATGGCTCAAACTGCATCTGCACTCCTGACTAATTCCAATATTGTTTTAAATTATAGGAATATTGTCGTGCAGAGCGACGTCGGCGGTGAAATAGTTATAGGGTTGCTGTCTCCTGTAAGTGTAAGGAAGGTTGCGAACCCAAATACGTTGTGCTTTGGAATAAAATTTCAAAATCATATTTATGTAAGAGATTGAGCGCTGGGTTATTGTTTTGTACTACAAAATTAATTTTAAATAAATAGTTTTTTTTTTTTAAAGCCGTGACGGCAGAGTAGAATACATTTGTCACCAACCCCTACTCTTCCCGTGGGTGTCTTAAGAGGCGACTTAGGGACTACAACACATTGAACAGGGAACGGGCAGCAGCGCTCTCTGATACAGTAACCTTTTAATCTGCGATCTCCAACCCGCCTGCCAAGCTTGGAGATTATGGCAAAACCAAACACTTAAGTGGAGGAGGCTCATAGTCCAGCAGTGGACTGTAACGGGCCGTTGATGAATTATTTTTTTTAAGTTAAGTACTCTATCACTCTAACGAATTCAACACACATCTGCAAAAAAATCGCAAGTTGTGGTGTGTGTAAAGGTGCACTGGACCATATTGGCAATTTAATGCTCTGTATGACCCAGCTATCTCTTGTACTTAGTGTTCCTTGTTGAAACCCAGGAGAAATATCTCCCTTTTGAAGATTATGTTCAATTTATTTCCACTTTTTTTAAGGACTACAACTTACAAAAAGCCGACGGTCCTACCATTTCCTCCGTCCATTACATAAAAACAAGATGGCTACCACTTGAAGGTTAGAATCAATTTATTTCACACTAACTCCGAAACGAATCTGAGTACAATCGTGAAACAATCTCCTAGATTACAACTGCAATCACCTTAGGAATGTGCCATAAAGGATGCGCCTGCGAAATTCTCCTACTAGATCTTACTGGGTAGGCACTTAGGCAGTAGGAAATTGACACACGGTATGCTTCACGACTCTAGTCTAGAAATTGACATAATTATTGTGATATTGTATGGAGAGAATGGAAATAGTCTGCGTTAAGATATACTTCAACCACATACTTATTTATAACTAGTTTATTCTGATTAGCAACTAGAGGTCTCCTCATCCATTTAGGAATAGATCCCACGTGACTTTGTATGTTCTTTTGAACCTGCAGCTCAAAACCATTTATCTGAAAGATACCATTACAAATGATTATGTTAATGAAAGCTTCTCTACAAGAAACAATTTGGAAATATCATCCACTCATAAGTCACATTGACGATAAGGTAAAGTTATAAAAAAAGAAAAATCAGTTTTAAAGTCAAAATCAAAGGAAGCAGACGTTAAGGGTCGAGACAAAGTTGAAATCAATTTTGGATTCATGCGCAGGATAGAGTACAGTGAACATTGAGCATGAGCATCTAGTGTCGATCATTCACGAGCATTACACGCTACCAACGAGCACGAGGCGAAAATTGGCTGTGCCCATGATACGGAGACCGGAGCTATACTTAGATTTGTGATACACCGTCTTTGCAACTGAGGAATAATCATTGCCGCAGAATAAAACAAATGTATAAAACGTATCTCTAGAACAAATTGAAGGTAATTCATTTGTTATCAATCACTGACGTATTCTGGTAAATCACTTTTACTCACGTACCTATTTTTGTTTTTTAGAAATAGTTCAATATTATAATCTGTTTTTTATAAGTAACTCTTGTTTTTTTGCCTTCAAATAATTTTTCAACATCTTTCATAGAATCTTGTATAATTTGAATCTCAAACACAACTGATCCAAATACAAAGCTCTGAGCAATCCAGCAATGTTCGTCATCCTTCTCAGCCGTGTCTCCCCATCGTTAGTCCACACCTCGAGCATTACTCGTGAAACGATATTGCCATATCATCAGCACCCAGTTATTTGCTCTCGAATCGTGTGAGAAAAACGTTACCCAGACATCGAACCTACAATTTGGCCGCACCGGAATGTCAAATGTTGAGTAACGCTACACTACTTATCGCCGACGTGGCTTAAAAACGTGACTGTCATTTGTTTGGCTTGTTCTAGCTCGAAACTCTCAACGGCCATGTGTGTAATTGATGCAAATAAAAGATGAGTGGTTTATGTAATGTGCATTTCAATTGCTACAGATTTAAGTAGAGGTAGATGATCGCTATTATCTCTTTCAGAGAAGTACCTGTAGTTGAATTTAATTTTGTATGTTGAAATTGTGTTCGAAATATGGCAACAATAAATATCAACTATCTGAAACTAGTACTACAGTCGAAGCAGATATAGATATGAAAAAGATTTGCTTTTGCTTTTTTCTTTATTCATGTTTTAAAGTGACAACTTCTTTAGACTCATTATATGCACAATTTTTCTTAGTAGCCAAAAATGAGTTTTCCATCACGCTCCTCGATTCGATGACGCCAAATCGACCAAACTTGGCCTTATTAGTAGTCTATTGAAAATCCACTTGTATATATTTTACAACATACAACATATCTATCCAAAACCAACCATTAACCATTTCCACCAATATTTCCACTTAAATCTAATTCTCAATACCATATCAATCAATCGACATATCCCAACAAGCCATCGGAAACAAATCTCAGAAACAAATCTCAGGTCCAAGATCAATGCCATGACAATTTCACATGTAATCATGTTGTTCAAACTGGCCATTACGGGCAATCTGTAGACACAGCGACAGTCCTCTGCGCAGAGTAAGTCACGTGCTTCGCGCCAGGCGTCGTATTGGACGACAATTTGATAAATCGCTGTTGGAATTGCATGATGATGACCATGTAATGTACATTTATTTGACTTGAAAATTGTGTTTATTTTCATGTTCTATTTTAGTGAAAAATATATTTTAGACTTATAAGCCATATAGGAAATTAGAAATATTTTAACCCAATTTGAGCCAACCATTTATTTATTAAATGACAAAGGTCATGCGTAGTCGATCGATAATCGACATTTCTGTCCTCTAACAAATCAAGTAAGTATTATTGAACCGTATGGCGTCTAATTTTTTTCATAACAAATAAGAATACCTACTATACTTACTTAACCGATTTATAGAGAGAAGAATATCAAATGCAATGAATAAACACGTGGGAATAAGAAAGTGCATGACTTTTTCTAACACCGAACACGAAAAATGTTAACTCGGAAACATAACATTCAAGTGTAACAAAAAGCGTGTCATTGTCTGTCTGTCCATTACAGACCCACGGGGCACACGTCAAACCTGTCAAAAACGGTGAAATTTCGTCTCAGCACGATATATTCAAATTTATTCCCGTATGTCATTTGATACAAACGTCTGACATCTTCATGACTAACGCGTGTTCCTTATACTCTAAGCGATATCTTAAAAACAAACTGATCTTCAAATCATTGTGATAGAGTCTAATTTTGAAAGGGAGGAATTTTGGAAGGTTGTAGCAGTGATAGCATAAAGGAATTCGTCAAACGAGTGTCCGTCACGGGTCTTATACGAATCCTCTAATCTACCAACATATAACTACGCCTCTATTGAACCGTATCACGAGTCTCTAAGACGTAATTTTCTTTAGCTTTGTACCTGTTGACCCTGGTATTCCGGAGGTGGTCCAAAAAGCGCTTCTTGGCTCCGTTGGCGTCAAAATGCCTCAGTGCGGTCAAGTGTGATGACTCCTTGTTAGCATGTGTGTTTAGAACGGCGACAAGATAATACTGATGCTGCTTCTCTGCGTGGTCCAACGATTATGACGTCAACTACTGAGAGGTTTCTATTTCAATAGCAGCGATGCGGTTAAACGTGGCTTTCAAAGTTCTGCTTGACTTTTTGTCTGCCTATTTTAATTTTGGTTGCTTATTTTTGATAAGTAGGTATTTAAGCAAGAAAATTGTTCTCTAATCCTATTATTTTATAAATTTTAGACCTCCCTTAAAAGAAAGATAATCTTCACAAATTGACCATAGTCTTAATTCTTAGCTATACCAGTTCTGACACCAGGGATTATGGGTCACGATTTGATGATGATGATGAACACCGTTTTCCTTATTTGTGTTACATATAGAATACATATAGAAACAAGAAAATAAATGTCATGATTTAGGAGATAATTTGAATCATACCATAATAAAATTATAGGTAAAATTATAAAAAACACAAAGCCCATAGAGAAAGTCACCGTGACCAGTGATGGAAATTTACCATCATGGGCCTTCGTCGATAACACCATGCCATTAAAAATACACATCACACGTGTTAGTACGAGTAATAATTAAACATTCTTGATACTTGAGTCTTGACCCCACATCTGTGATGCAAATTGAGATTTTAGATTGAATCGTGACATATTATTACCGAATAAATTATTGTTTGTATAAGTGTTGTACAGTTGTCTGCAGAATAAATGGTTATTTTAATAAATCAAATAGTTCGCTCTTCTTACGCTTTGTCGTTTTACGTACGAGATTATTTTTCTTTATCGACAGTGTGAGTTAATGCTTGATTTCTTTTATTTTCGATTTCTATACCGTAATTAAGGTTGTCTGAAAAAGATTTTTACTGGTTAATAAGGCCGATTAAGCGGTATCATAAAGGTTAATCATACGTTCGGTTTATTCAGTGAAATCGTTTCGAAAACATCTAACCAAATTGTATTAACCCAACCTTTACGCACATTATTGGTCCCTGCAACAAAATTCACAGATTTAAGCCCAAGTCACACAGAGCGGGAGCGGCGCGGTCCGGGGCCGGGACGAGCGGGACGGCGCAATGCCGCGCCATAGCACCGTCCTGCTTTCCCGGCCCCGGACCGCCCCCGGCACGGCTCTGTGTGACTTGGGCTTTAGTGCCTCACAGGACTGTCGAGCCCATTGGAAATGAATCTACGGAATTCGTCAAAAAGGTTGGGCTACAGGGCACACCCTTAATCCGATCGTCTTTGTTTTAGGCTCAAATTGTAGCTGACTAAATTTTCCAGAGGAAATTTGCTCAAATTTTTGATATCATTCTTCGTTTCCAAAATATCGAGCACCAAAATCAAAATTTCGGAAAAAAAACAATTTTTTTTACTATTTCAGCCATAACTTTTTTCTTTTTTTACTTTCTCGGATAATTCTTTTTGCACCTTATAGCTCTTGTAAACACGCATCTTTTGAGTCTTTTTTTAATATTATATCTACACAACTCTTTAAAATATAAGGGGATCGCACTTTTTCGTGAAATCGGAGCCTACACTGGAGCGAACAAAAATATATTTCCAATGTCAAAACTGCCTATTAATTTTTCAGAATCTACATCTGATGACAGGTTTTCCTTCCATACTAAATAGTATAGTATGCCAGTCCAGCGGGAGTTATTCAAATAGTCTGTGATTGGCTATACCTTTTCAATTCAAATACCACTGGTAACTGTACCAAACATTCGGCAGCGAATGTACAAACTATTCACTTTTCCTGCATCATCTTGACAAGCTAATTAAAAATACCCACAAATGGACAGCAGTCCTACTCTCGTTGTGATTTATAAGTTGCGAGCAGAGTTCAAGTAGACCTCGACGCGGGCGCAGCGCCACTTGTTATAATAAATAGAAGCCAGCATGAAAGGAATGTAGTCTGAGCATTACAGCACGAAATTTCGAGCAAATTCGCAGTAAGCAAAGTGGGAATTGGAGTTGTGTTTCGTTATCAACTTGTTTTAACTCGTAGTTGGTTGACCAAATAAAATATGACGAGTCTAATGCACGGTATATAATAGTATTGGCGTGTAGTTAAGTCCACCTACAGCCCAGGTGCTCAGTGTTGAAACGAATTTATATTTTTTTAATATTCTAAACTTAGCACCAATTAGTAGTAAGTAACTACTTTGTGTTCAGTGTAGCATAAAACATCATTGGTGCTCAAAAAATTTGTGCTCAGTCCGGAATAAGCTACTTACTCCAAAATAAGGGCTTAACTACTTGTCCAAAAATAAAGACAAACCTTACAGTAGAAAAAAAAAACCTGATAAGTAAGGTATATGATTTGTGCTACTCCTACTATAGAAATACTGGTTCTTGCTATTATTTTGTTTTAATTAAGTACACGCCCATAATTACATTCTACTTGTCCATAATACATTATAACGTGCGGCCGTCATAGTTCAGAACATCTCGTTCGAGCTGGGTCTATAAATCGATGTCACAACTGCCCGATACCCGCCAACCGCTAATAAGACGAACACTATTAATCATAGCTGACTCGGACCAGGGTGAGAGGTTGCCATCGCCGACGCAGGTGGACAAGTTGTGTTGTGTAACGCTGGTGGTAATGGTAAAGACGAGCTTAATACGAAACTTGGTAAGCAAGTAAATACTGAAACAGGAGATGATTATATAGGTACTAGATGAAAATATTAATATTACTATTGAAATGATAATAAAGCAATGTGCTGCTAATCATTATCAGAGTTGGGATCGTAAAGTTGATGACTCACTAACCTGGTCTCAGTGTTGTTAAAGCTTCAAAAACATGGTCGAGATTTCACCGCTCATTACGGAGGTACACACTGTCCGACATTAAAGATGATTTCCTGCTTCAGAAAGCAAGTTAAGACGTTGGTCCAGGCTGCTATCTAGTCATTACATGAGCCATGTCAGCTCCTTTGGCGGGTCTATAAGACTGACACTTGGGTTTGTGAGGTCGGTTGTCGACCTTACAAGCCACAAGATGAAGAAGAAGAATGAAGCTACAGGACCAGCAGCTTAACGTTCCTTTCTAAACACGGAAAAATCTTACTGTTAAGACAATTACGTGATACAGCCTACAATTTCCTACCCAAATTGGTGACAGTCTAACAAAATGATCTTTTTGACAATGTCCTTACAGAAATTTGAACTCAGATCCCGAGAGTTGATGAGCTTGAACCGTGAATATGTTACCCAGTAAATATATAAATAGTAGCGGGCCACCCGCGGCTACGCTTGTTGTGTAAGATCCCATAGGAATAATAGTTTTTCCTATAAAGATTATCTCCATTCCAAATTTCATCTAAATCCATTGAGAATAAACATTCAAACACCCAAATATATTTTCACATTTATAATATTAATGTGATAGTGTACTACTTAAATAGTAACAGAGTAATGTGTTGATAATAAAATAACACAATCGATCATGTCCCACGATCTAAGGTGAAAGGTTAGTGATGCAGGTGAGACAGACGACGTAGGTAAGGTGTTAAAGAAAGCTCCTAAATAGGAAGATAATGTTCTATAGAAACGAGTAAAACTGCAAATACGTTTGATAGAATTTTTAAACGCGTGGACATGTTGAGCTCAATTGTATTCCGAAAGGTTGTATGTAACTTAGAAACTTATCTCCATCGGCTTGTCAAGCTTCTCAAAGTAGAAGGTCATCTACTAGTACATTAGCTAAATGAAACAGCCGATTCCATTAGGTAACCTGTCACGTATTTACCGAAAACACTGATGACATTTTGATGCAGTACGGCATTTGCTTTACATTTATTACTTCGCAGCAGGCTCCAAACTAGTTTGCCATGAACATAAAAACAATGGACTGTAAACTGGAAATGGTTCTTGACAATGGGCGGCTAACGAAGAAAATTTTACATTGTGCTTTGTGGATGTGTGGAATTAGTTGGCAAGTTTCGAAGTTGTTAGCTGTCCCTCATAGCTCACGGATATTTATTTAGTTCATTGAAAGTGATAGAGATTAACAGAATATATATGATTTTTTTTTTAAATTGTAAGATTTATAGATCATCGCTAGATTGCTTGCATCATCTCTTTTATTTTAGCGATATCTATTATTTACCTTATAAACCCAAAATTTTAATAATTTTAATAATCAAACCAAACTATAAATAGATAAAGATAGGTTTCAAGTTTTAGGAGACATTATAAAGCGCTAAAAGATTATTTTTTTTTACAATAAATCTTTGAAACTAATATTTGTTAAGTTTCTAAACTTAACGAATTACGAATTTATCTTCCTCGTAGGTTTCAAAATTGCTAATCTACATAATGTCGTTTCCAGCAGACTCTACATCCGCGCTCTCAAACTCAATAATAAACAGGCAAAAAAGTCACGCGTCCATTGCGCCTCCGATCGCACCGATAATTTTTCAACACACCATCTTCTCATTACGATCATAGGCAAAGCATTAACTAACGCAGTGTTTTCCATCTTCCCTTAACATCTCTCAAACATGAACTCTAAATTCTTTTATTAAGATCAACTTTTGTTTGGATATGTTTTGGCATCGCCAGTTGGTGTTCCATAGGAGTTCCAACCTTATAAAGATTGTCTTCTGGTAGTTTTTGGGTTGTGTCGAGGTGGATACAGAGCCAGCATTCAAGCTAGACATCGGTCAAAGAATCGTGACCGGCCCGTCCCAGGCACCTGACGTCCACTTGTTTTAATGTAACCTCACCGTAAGTTAAAAACAGCGCTTACATTGACTGCTTTAAATGGCAGCTCTGTTTTATTTTGTTTGATCATATTCTTTCAGGTCATTGTAATTGGTTTTGTTTGAGTGTAGTATCACAAAATATGCAGTTAATATTTTGATGAAAGTACTCCTTTCTGTTGCTCAAAATGAGAAATTTTAATGACCTTTTCACGAATGCTTGTTCAACATTTTTGCTGGCAACTAAAGATTTAACAGGGTCTAAATACTAGGTAGCACTATTCTAGGAACAAAATGAAACCTAATTGAGCTGGGTCGTGACTGTAAGTAGCGCAATTTGTGCACAATAAGAATTTGTGCATCACTGAATCGCGCTTACGCCACTCAGGAGCGTCCTAATAAATCGTGATACAGATTGAGATCGGCCTTGTGTTGCGATGGATCTTCAATTTAATCTTAATTTAGTTTTGTTGAGTCAAAATACAATGTTAATTAAGAAGCAAGACTTATTCTATTACATACAATATGTAGAACTTTTTGCGCCATGAGTACCTATTATTAATTGGTGTTATATCTTCCGTTCCTTTGTACCAAAGCTGATCATAAAATTTGTAAAGAAGGTCAGATTTGTTTTCCTCTTCAAAGTTTAAATGTGGATCGTGTCTACTCAAAATCCGACCTAATAACTGAAATTAGCCTCCTACACCCAAAATTATTTACTTATAGTAGTCAATTTGATTAACTAAAAGCCAAGTTAATTACTAATAACGAAATCAAAATTTATAATATTTAAGGAAGCCATTGTGTTAGTGAACTCACCCAAAAAAATGTAATGACGGATCTAAGTGATGTAATAACATACTATGGAAATAAATAATTTTGACTTTGACTTGGACTTTGACTTGAAGAATAAAGACTTAAAATATCTATCCTAGAATAACAATTTAAATAAACATTTCTATGTCAGCTGTTTTCAAACTGACTGTTTTTGGTTACCGACTCATAATAACTCCGATTCCAAGCTTTCCCATCAGAGACTATGTACTCTACGTGTTACCTGCAATTTCCCCCTCTCAATTTAAGTCGCTCTGACATTCTGAAACAGATTATTTAAGTCGAACATCTTTTTCCCTGCGATCTCGGCCAAGTATCGCAGTGCGTAATTACCCCTAATAACGCCCCTATGCCCGTGCGCACCGAACATTTTTTCCTTCATAGCGCACGCCGTGTCGTGACCATACTGACAGCTACTTTTTATCCCCTGCATCCGTGATTGCTCTCTTTGTCTACTTTATTTACGTGGACGGCTCCATATTCGCGAGGGTAATAGCTGATGGTAGGACGACGGAGACGTGGATAAAGGTATGAACTGTGGAGATTCTAGGTAAAGGACTAACACTCACTTACAATAGAACGTCTTTTGGTAAACTGGCTATTTTTTTAATTTTGGCGTTTGTCTCAAGCCATTTTACAAAGTTTCCTAAGGAAATATCATTACATGAGAAATTGAGAACCAAATCCATGTTATAAAGAAATATATTGCGAGAAGACTTCTCAAAAATAATCCTTCGACAAAGCAGCTTAAAAACCTTCAATTTCAAAATCAAAAGAAAAAACTTAATGTACAATTTTTGTAAGTCGGTAAAATTGCTGTCGCAATAGACAAAACAGGTTCTAAGATATTTGCTATTTCCGGAATTGACTGGATGAACTGAAGTGGCAGGAATCCCTTAGAACTTTCTCTAGCCCTTCTACTCCTGCATAGTCTCTGTCCATAATAAGGTCTTGTCCCTGGTCCTTTCCGCGGAATGCTTGGTGCATGGGAACGGGTAGCGTCGGCCACTCCCAACTGGAACCCAGGCCAGTACATGACACGAAATTATTGAGGCATACAACATTACCCTATTACTCCGAGTCTATGTTTAGTGGCGGAATGCTAAGTAATGTCTTTACAGGCTGCATTCTTTGAATTCGCAAATCGTGGGTATCTGGAGTTGCGGCTAAATTTGGAGTTGGCTATTATGTTTTACCCACGACAAGACGGAGCCGGTGTGTTTGAGTTGAATGGTTGTTTGAAAGTAGTTATGTCTCCTACTGTTCTCCTCAAAAGTTATTTTGCTGAAATTCTCTTCAATAAAATTACTTACTGCATAATATGACGTGTTGAAAGCATTGGAATATTTGTCGTGATTTGCTGTTGGACAAGAGTATATTTTTTGTTAGACTCATCACAAATTTCTTTAGTATTTTTTTTTAAATTTCATAAAACTTAATAGAATTCATACGTTGTGACTTCTATTTGTTCGTAGTCATATCCATATTCTTATAGCTTAATATCTTGACCATTATTAGTTGATGTTTTTAATTGGTATCATTGTTACAAGAAATCTTGGTAAGGAGTTTGTTTTTTGTCTTTACAAGTTGTCTCTTTTTCTGCGCGACCTATATCATGTGAAATAACATGATCGCGAGGAAGTGCAAGCCGCCGATGCAAGACAGCAGCACGGACAGCACGTGAAAGTGATTAGCAGCACACAGTGCCGCGTTGTCAGCCAGCACAGAGGAGCTTTATGCACACTGTACATTGAGTATACCGGGGTCTGGTGATGCACTGAAGTATCAGTAAGAAACTTCTTCAGAAAAATGTATTGCTTGTCAAACAAAATTGGTATCTTTTAATTTCAACTATGATTTTTTTAGACAAAGAGCTACTACTACTAGTACAATTTCACGCTTGATCTTGTTGAAATAGTGATACCCTGCCTGACAAAAAATATTAAAACCTAGAAATAAGACATATTTTTTTCTTCTTTACGTCTTCACAATTCGTCTAACTAACCCGTATCTCCTCAAAGACAGTGTCGGCAAATGTCCCAACCGATCGAATTTCACTAATACAACGACCCCTCTGTAGCAGCCCTACGCCGCAAGAAAGAACAAAAAAAACAATGTATTCGCGGCATTTCTAGGGCTGCCACTGAGTCCGCGTTTCAATTTATAAATGAAAGTACAACACGAAAATTTTTAGTCACTCACTTGAAAATCTGGTCATGTTATTTTTTTTCTTTTTTTTTCGACAGGAATTTACCAAAGAGCCTTAAGGATTGGCATGATAATATTATTATAAAGACGCGCTATGTCTAACACAATGTTGATTCAACATCAACATCACCAGCTCATATACGTCCCCACCGAGGGGCTCAAGCCCACCACTGAATTAGGGCGATTAGGCCCGGTTTCCACCAAAGCTGAGCGGAGAGGAGATGTGTTTGAATAACCAATCAGATTTCGTTATTTCCACATCTCCTCTCCGCTTAGCTTCAGTGGAAATGGATCGAGCGGAGCGGAGAGGAGATGTCAAATTTTTCTATAGCAAGCGAGGCGCGGCTGTGTGAAGATGTGTCTAGCCGGGCGGCGAGCGGCGAGATGCGCGCGGCGAGCGGCGTGCGAGGCCTCGCGATGGCGCCCGCGCTCCCACTCCCCGCCTCGCTGATGCCCGCGCTTCGCCGCTACGGACGCACAGCTCACATCTCCTCTCCACTTTGGTGGAAATAGCCAGCCAGCTTCGCAGCTTAGCTCGACACATCTCCTCTCCTCTCCGTTTTGGTGGAAACCGCGGGCCTAAGACATTAGTCGACCACGCTGGCCCAGTGCGGGCTGGTCGATTTTACACAGAACCTTTGAATTTCTTCGCAGAAGTGTGCAGGTTTCATCACGATGTTTTCCTTCACCGTAAGAGCTTCGAATAAACGTACATGCATATGAATTTAAAATTCGAAAACACACTGGTACTTACGTGGTGGGGATCGAACCCGCGTCTCCCGGACGGGAGGCAGCGGCCCCAGCCACTAGACCACCGACAATCAATGTTGATTGATATGTCAAAGCATTGTTAAAATTTGATACACACGAATCTTTCCTTACTGGCAATAAAGAGGTGCCTGTATGAGTGTGAAAATTCTGAAATATCTGGTAGACAACCCTAGCACTTCACGGTGCAATTCCAACTTACTTTTGCGCTAATTGCTACTTGCGACCACCACTTTATGTTGACTCTTTTGTCGTCTGCAGTAAGTGATATAATAGACCCCATTTTTGAAGTGTTTGTGGTTTTTTAACTAGGTACTTGATAAAGAGGGTTATCATTAGCGAATCTTTTCGGAACGTTTTCAATTTAAATAAGTAAATTAGGTATAGCTGTCGGATATTTCAGGTCAAGACATTATTATGTTGCTTAACTTTTGGATTCGTGGGATATAAATAGGTTATTTTGGTCCAATATTTATTTTACAATATTCTTTTCTCAACAAGAAAATAATATTATTTTTTTCAGCCCGAAACTGAACGACAAAGTTTCTAAAGTATTAAATGCATATAGAATAATTTGGTGTTAAAAAGCTCCTTCGTAAATGGTCAAGAATTTTTGTCTCAACCATACATCATAGATCTTTAATTCCCTTACTTTAGCTGTGTTTTAGAGCTCTTTCAAACCTGGTTAGGTAGCAATGCCAAATTTTCAGAGCCCACCGGTAATTGCAACACAAAGCAATGCGAGTCATAAACGTATGACGGAGGAAGACAAAGGAATCGCTTGTCGTCCAATTAGAGGAGACCCTCCAAGTTCTTTGTAAAGTGGCATTGTCTTTACGGCATTGTGTAAAGTGTGCCTTTATAACTGTTCTATTAATTAGTAACAATTTTCAAAGAGGTTGGCACGTGTGCCGTCTTAGGCAAAGATTTCTGACGCGCGGGTCGCTAGCGATCGTCTTTTGTTCCTCTGAGGTCTTAGGGTTTTAAAGGCAGAGTTGTTTTAAAGATGGTAGAAAATATTTCAAATTAAACGCGGTTACTTTTAAATCTGAAACCCAAATTTGGCTTTTGTGATAGGATAATACTAATACTTAGATACTTGAATATAATAAATAGATACATCATAACTAAAGTAACCGCAGCGTGAAAAAGAAAATACGCAATAACTCCAGGTTAACTCTCGTCAAAATACCAAAGCTAATTTACCCAAACAGGAAACGAACCCTTCAAAAACGTTTACAACCACTCGATACGAGCACCGATACCGAATAATCGAAAATAATCGCACAACCCCGAAAATCCGGCAATTTTACAAACGGCCCTCCGAAAAAAAGCTTAACAAAAAAGAGCAAAAACATCGGCTACTCAAACTGAGCGTGAAATATGGAAAAAAATACTGCGCAAGTGAACAACAGACTTATTCAATGCTTCATAAAAATATGATTGACATGTTTCTTAATATGACATCTTCTAGAGCGGTGATATTTTTTTGTCGCCCGTTTGTGCCGGCAGCGACATTCCCAAAAAGGAAGCTCAAAGCTTTTTCAAAAGCTCCTTCGAATTTGAACTTTAGTAGTTTTTAATACAATTCATATTCTCTTTCTTAATTTATAAAATAGGGTCTAAAATGTTGTTTTTGGGATTAGAAAGAAGATATTAAGTGCGGGGTAATCCAATTCATGTTCTTTGTCAAATTTCGGATGTGTATTATGTTTCATACTCGTTTTCCGTGGAATATAATAAACACATGTTTATATAGCTATCTCTATAGATTTGTGTCCTTTGTCCTTTTATATAGATTTATGTAATGACATGGTTTAGAATGCTGCTGGATGTGAGCTTTTGTTGGTTTTTATTTGATTTGGAAATGTGAAATTATGTTGGTAAGTTGTTATTGAATTGGGCAGTTTTGCGCAATTTGGGTTTTGAATAGCACAAATCCATGGTTACAAATGGCATCGTTCACTTTGTAATTATAAAACACATTATATTTTTAATTGATAATTGAAAAATTATTAACAGTGTAGCTTATTGACATAATAGATTGTGTTAAATGACATCAATTTCATTATTATTAATAATAAATAAAATAGACATCAATTTCAGTAAAGAGTTAGCTAAAAAAAGGTATAGTATGATTCTAGATAAGCTGGAACCAGTCAGAAAAATAAACCTATCATTTAAAATACTTAGTAGCTTAGTAGTACCCTTACTTACCTTGCAAAGATAGGTAAATTTGAGGCGATCGTATGAAAAATACTTTACCGAATAGTTAAATAAACCACAAAATACATTACACCAAATCGATCTTTAGATGCAATTAAAGCGACAATTTCTTATCTTAATAACCTCATTATTGCCATTAATATTCCTAGAAATGGCCACTTTATTATAATTTGCGTTGATAATGAATGATAAAGCAGCAACACCTAATCAAACAGATGACATGTCGGTCTTATTGTGTCTCTGGGTCATATCTGTGGTCATATGGGCCGAGGAAGATGGACACTTTAGTGCAACGGGGACGAAAGGTTATCTAGAAGATGGCTAGGGTGCAGGCATAGTAACAGCTACAGCTAAATCTTTAATTGCTTAAGTTACAGTTAGTTAAAATCATTCTCAGCAGGCAGATCAGAAATCTTGACCATCATCATCATACCACTTGGGAAGGCATTTAAATCCATTTTCAGTCCATTTTGACTAAACAATACACTTTAGCCCTTGATAACATACGATTTGCTGAAGAACGATTTATCGTTTTTTTTTTGTATCTGTCTCACTGAGAATCAAACTCTAGATCTTTTGTTCAGCAAATAGATTGACTGTAGACTAACAAGAATGTATCCTCTGTGTATCTGTTTGATCAGATCAGTGAAGGAAGGGTTCATCAAAACATTTACCTTCATCTTTCTGCATGCACCATTTTTTTATTTTAGCAGATGAAAACATAATAATATGCATCGGTTGTTGGTTAGACTTTTTTAACGATATACTAGTCTTGAGCATGGTTCAAAAGTGATATTATCGCTTCCCTAAGTCTTTATGTGTAAAATAAGTTTAATCTTCCAAATGTCACTAGTGTTTCAATATATCGCCCGTTACAATTTTGCATCAGATATCAACGAGACATCAATACGTCTCCTGTGATATTTGTGTCGATGACGGTATACTAGATCGATAATATTATACACTTCCAATATTGTCAATGTTTATACAAAAGATGTTGTTTTTAACTTTGAATCTGGTGATTTAACATTTTTCGTAGCCGTTCGTAGCACAGTTCGTAGCGTAGATAAATCAATGTCTAATATACCTAGTCCAAAAAAACAGTTATAAGTAAGAACGCAGTGTTTAATAATGTCGTTTGTTAAGTATTTTTTGATCAAAGAAAAGTTTAAATTACAACTAGATACATTCAAAATTTAGAAATTGGCAATTTATAAACTTAATCTTAGTGTAACTCCATGCGAACTCAAAACTAACCAGACAGTTTAATCGCAAAAACAATTACCTATAAATGTCATTTGGACTTTCTACTCGCAATGTAATAATTAGCTAATTGGTCACAGAGTAGTTTACGACGCAGAGACGCTAAAACAAAATTGTAATTAGTTATAAATCGGACCGTGGCGACCGTCGATCGGGGATCGGCAATCGGCTCTCGATTCTCCAGCACGATTATGAGTATCGATTATTTTCTATGTGGTGGTATATTAACACGGAGGCGTGTATGTGTGGGTGAGTATAGGAACAACAGATTTATTGTTAATGGTGTCCCGAACATAATTAAAATGGTTGATGTTTCGCCCTGCCCGCTTCGGCCGGCGTCCTTCGTTCGTAATGTAGAGTAGTCGTGTAACAGAAACTTCAGTTTTGTAATGAGAAAAGGACAAACTGCAGACAAAAAAATAATAATACTATATTTTTCCGGTCCTGAAAATCGTAAGGATTCTTGGGCAATTTCTCTGAGTATTTTTATCTTTGTTGTCTCTGCTTTAGGAAATTGTAAGAAAATTGCTTGTGGGTACCTTATTTTTCCCGGGTACCTTAAAACTGATCGACTGATGAAGAAACACGAAGTAACTTTAAAAAGCGTTTAATAGCGCACGCTTACTAATAGATACTAGGACTGTGGGCCTTGTAATTTTATTGACTTCATTCATTTAATTATCAAGTCAGAAAAAGACTCAATACTAAAATTAATAACTTCAGAGCTTTTAAGTTTGTTTATTTAATAAATTTTAGAGTTTTATCTGCCTCATCCCATTCTCTGTAGCACCTCGTACAGTGTTATAGATGATGGTGTGCGATAAGCACGGGCGATGCAATCTCACCTTGTGCGTTATGTACTCCTGGTACCCCATAAGTCTGTGGCGCCATCTGCCCCCTAGTATATCGGATTGAGCGCTATGTAAGTACATGGAGTTCGGAGGCAACCTATTGTTATTGTATCACCTGCCTGTGTTGTCTGTTATGTAATAATACAAATAAAAATAAATCTTTCTGTAAAAGTTTGACAAACACCTTTTAGTTTATTTATAACATACTTACATTCATGGACACAGTAATTATAAAAAAGAACTTTCTTTCATATTTTATATAAGGAATGGAACAATCGAAGTTACTCGAGATCTGTTTAATTGAGAAGTTTTTATGTTTAAAGCTAAAACATACCGAAATACCGCCTCCAAGGTAGAGCATACTAAAAAAATGAATGTTTCATAGAAAAAAAAAGAAAAGCAACGTAGATTGACAAGAGTGTCGAATTCTCGTGACGAAAGAAGTAACCAACTAACAAATAAACAAGAGCTTGTTCGTATAAAATATTATAAGTTTAACAGTTTTCAAATTAAGGCAAAATATCAAAAATGAGCCACTTCTCTCCAAGCTATTTAAACCTTTAGCCATCAATTTTATGAGTATAAAAACAAACAGTACTCTCGTAAATGAAACATCGGTTATTAAAACCAATCACCTTGCGAAGTATTCACTTTAGCACACAAAGAGAGCCTATAAACGAGGTCTCCAGTTCGAAAGCCTGGCAACATTGTCATCTTCTCAGAAAAGCTAATCACGCGTCATATACCGTGGGACTATTAATCAAAATTCCACCATCAACTTAATTATTAGACACGAGTTTATTTAATTTATTTCATCGCCGATACGGTAAGGGACGTCCCGAATATCGGATGGTATGCTACCACGCCCTGCCATTACTGGGGACTAGGGTTGGGAGGTAGCTGTGACTGACTTAGCCTTGGTGTTGGCAATTAAAGATGATGTAGCTCACGCTTTGAGTCGATTCACTGAGATAACAGTTTAAATTGGTCGAATGATTCAGTTGTAGCAAAATGTGTTCCCAGTTAACCTTCTTAAAATAGCTCTTATTGATAGTTCATTTTATAATCATAGTAAGAGATATAGTTAAGTAAGTAAAAATTTTCTTAACTATATCTCTAGTAGGGACATATTTTGTAAATAAAAGAAACCATAACACGAAATTTGTTAAAAAAAATTGGATAGTCCCGCGTTTGGACGATTTTTATTATATTTCAAACAAACTTTCATTTGTTTCAAGCCTCTTGAAGCATGTATACTAATCGCATCGCAAGAATGCCGTCCTGACAGCAGGTAGGAAATATGAAAACCAAATGGGTGCAAAAGAGACAGAAAAAAAATGTACATGTATGATAGCTGTCAGGACGGCATTCTTACGATGCGATAGGTATAACAATAAACCAAGCCATTTAGAAAAAAATGAGTCACTGACTCGAATCATTTCTTCGATACAATTTCCCACCACTGCGAGTGGACGGCGACGGGTCGCCGTTGGTCGTATATCATGTGGAGGAAATTACCATGGTACTTATTACGCGTTTAAACAAAAGCAAAGGTTGAGGTCCGCCGGCCGAGATTGCCGGTAAACGGGCCCCAGACAGAGGCCTCAGATTAGGGCCATGTGACGATCGGTTTGTGTCAGGAATAATGATCGGAGCTGATGAGATGAGAGGGCAGAAAAACGCTTTATGCGCGTACGACGCTTCATTAAAACCAGTCTTTTGTGTTGAACGAAATTATTTTAAGGCTTTTGTTGATAAAAGTATATCAAATTATAGTCAATAATAATAAAATTGCTCTAGTATTTAACTTAGAACCAGTAAATAATAAAAAAACTAACGTTTCTTCAGGCTAGTTTACGCATTTAAAACATTGTATTTTTTGCCAATTTCTAGATAACAAATACTATACCTATATCAATAAAATAAAATAATATAAAAAGACATTTATTCATCCACACATGCTTAAAAAAATTATCAAATGGAAAAACTGTTTACAGATGATGTTCAAAACTGTTTGGATGAAAAGGTTATGTCTCAGCTAGGCTGCTTTTCAGACATCACCTTGTATTTTAGTCGCTAGTACCAGTAAGATAACAATTAAAAACTAAAAGGAACAATATCAGAAAAACAACAAATTAACAAAAAAAAAAAATACAGATAAAGAATCCAAATAAAATGTGCAATATGTATGTAGTCACAAAATCAGGGGTGTTTAAATGAAATAAATAGAATGGCAGCTCCAAGTAATCATTTCCATAAAGAAAACTCAAGTACCTATATAGGTATAATAGATAAAATGTAAAAGAATTAGAGGATGCATAAATAATGTAAAAATAAAAAATATATTTATTATATATTATTTAATTCAGTTTTTTATACAATAAAATACAACCGAAGCTCAAATAAATTGCGTCAAACAATCATTCAAAGTAAAACAGATGATAACAAAAATCAACAATCAACAAATAGATACAACATATAAACTTAATGAACTATTGGCCAGCATAACATATGGCCACGCCACCCTGAACGAAATGACGACCGACGACTATACCTCATCACTCCGAACAAATCGTATAACAATCACCATTTTTCAATCGGTTTTTATCAGCCCACAATTAATAATTCGTAAAAATCATTAACGAGCGAGACCAGGGAACTGTGCTCGGACAAAAGCTAAACAAAAGTCGCCGTCTTTTGTGGCATGTCGGGAGATGTACAAAAAAGGAGAGAGAAAAAAGTGAGGCAAGTACCCCGCAGGGCGGAGGTTCGTTCGAGCTGTGTTCTCTAAACTAACACGGGATGTGTCGACACAGGGTACCTGTCTGAAGTGCCGCAAGGCGCAACCAGTAATGGCATTGCCGTTTTGGCACTTGAAATCGAACACGTACTACCTACATTGTCACAACTTCGAAAAGTTTCAATAAGATACATAAGTTTTCATAGAAGCCCGCAATAAACCAACCAATGTCCTTTGTTATTGTCAAAAGAAAGCTAATGTACTAAAAGTAGGAGATAGTTTTTACCCGACTGCTTTAGAGGTCTAATTTAAGAAAAGTTAACTTGAACCTCTGCCCCAGCCAAAATATTAACAAAATTGCTGTCAAACACTTAAACTATCGCTTTTGAAAAGGCTTTATCACACAATTTGGTATTAAGCATTAAAGTATTAAACGACAAAATAACGTATCTAATGGCATTCTGCGCCGGCGCCGCATCAAAGGGCCGACACCGTTGCGATCATTACCACCCGTCGTTCAGTCGCGTGGTGACAGCCCCCACGGAGGGAATGACCGACGAGACAACTCTGCAGTATATCCTGACATATCCTGCAGGCCTTTTAATAAAAGCCAGTTTATATCTCGCGGTTTGCACGAGATGGACTGCGTCGGATTTTTTGACAGATTTAGTTTTGATGTATCCTTGCAACTCGAAGTCTGAACTATGTTAGATGCTTGCTGCAAGCATTAGGTAAGCCCATTGAAACCTACAGATTTTGCCAAAAACGAAAATGCATTTTTATGTTACCTTTCATTGTAGACTTTTTCAATAAAAAAAATCAAATAACTTTAAACGGTTTACTGAGATAAAATCGATAAACATTTAATATTTCTGCCAAAAAGCATGACAAAAACTTTGCAGTTCCACAAGGCTCTAACCTTAGCCCTGCGTGTCTTCTGAACCATAATACCGACTTACCCATATTTATGTCCTTTTGTCACGAGACCTTCCAATTGAATGTCTCGATAATTTACTGTAACGTGACGATGGCTCAGGGCTTGATGAAGGGCCTTTTAATAATGCATTTGGGAGCGTGCTGCGACAATTTCTTTTGATTTCCAGTTTTAGTCGTTTTGTGGAGATGAAGTTAATTGAATTTGTGTTCTGGTTTTCCTTTTGTATATTTGTATTAAATTTTATTAAATTTATATCTGAACTGATAATAATTATAGTGTAAAGGTATTTTTGTCTGTTTTCTTTTTTCAATATTATTACAAATTGGCATGTCGTTTATTTTTAGATTGTATAATTTAACACTTTGCCATTTACTTTGCCTGACTGTACTATAATGGCATTAGCGGTGCTACATACCTATCTCTGTCTCCATTTCTACTTCAAACATTATCCTCACTTTACGAGATTAGCTTTGCTGACCCAACTATATTCTCGCCATCTCGCTGGCAGTAATGGTTCAATAAAGTGGCAACACTATCCTAATTCAAAACTCAATTATTTGTGATTGCCCGCCGCCGCCGATTGTTGCAATCCCAGGCCCAGGGGTTACTGGAAACTGATGCAGTTCAGACCCAGAATGATGCAATCGCAATTTGCGGAAAGTGATTTTCATTTGAAAGAAAGGTCTTTCAAATTTTGCGGTTTAGTTGTAATGTAACAAATTGAAAAGAAAATTAATGATTGAGTTTGTGGAACGTGATTTCGATTTAAACTTTAAACAAAATCACGTTTGTCAAGGAAGTGTCTCGCGGCTAGTTTCGAAATTATTTTCTTCTGTTATTTAATACTGGGGGCCGTTTCACGAAGCTACAAGTTACAAATTACAAGTACAATTTGATGTACATTGCTTAGACAATGAGGTTAAACGATAAGAGCTTCCAGTTTTGGAAAATCGGCTACGCAATGAATATCAAATTGTAACTTACTAGTAAATTGTTGCTTCGTGAAACGGGGCCTGGGCCCCGTCCCCACCGAGGACCCAGGTCCTCGGTGGGGACGTATCTGAGCTGCCAACGTTAAAAACAAGAACAACATAACACACTGTTCGTTGTAAATTCTTGGCGATCTGTGTAATAAGAACTCTACCTCATCTAGTAACTTTACCTACCATTAGAATCTACAACAGGAGATAATGACATGATAAAGCGATTTTACCTACAAGACATATAACCACATAAATAAAACAGTAGCTTTTGCAACATTCATGGAAATAACAGACGTTCTCGTCATATTTGTCCATCTCAAACTGACCCAAACCGGTCGTGACGAAAGCGATCAATCTCCATCAACCGTCCTTACTAATCTTCGTCTATCTCTCAGATACCACCAAACGGTTGCAATTGCTATCCACGATAACAATAACAATTGAATTGGCCTGCCGGACCAATTAAATAACGATTTCTTTTATAACACTTAATTGCGCTAAAAGCTTCGGATGATAAAAGTACAGGTATTGATAGGTAACAGAAATTGGATGCTGTTATTAAAGCTTTGTAAGGCGGATTAATAATAGTACTTAATGCTTAATTACATCATAGAAGATAACAATACTTTACACGTGTAAAGTGGAATTTGAGTCAGAATTACAAACCAACCGAAATAAAGACTTTTAATATCTTTCAAAACTGGGTTATTTCGCTTTGCGAAAAGAGCTTTTTGTATCATGCAGATATTATTTGCTTGTTCTAGAAAATAATAAGGATTTTTTGGAATCTATATAATAAGTCTAACACTTAGTAAGTATTATCTAAAG
Organism: Carpatolechia fugitivella; assembly: GCA_951230895.1. Taxonomy (NCBI): domain Eukaryota; kingdom Metazoa; phylum Arthropoda; class Insecta; order Lepidoptera; family Gelechiidae; genus Carpatolechia; species Carpatolechia fugitivella. The sequence continues at coordinate 5,452,527 of OX579660.1, forward strand.
AAACTGAAATTCAATATTATTAAATGGGCACTTTGGTTCATTAATTTGGAAGCTACGGAGAAATTCGTAGCTTGTAGCTACGAGGAGCAACAATTTCTCGTAGTGTTATATTATAATCTCATCTACTAGGGTTAGTAATAAAATTAATCTGTAAATTATTTTACATAACCTAAGTATTCAAATGTTGCCACAAAACACTAATTACTTACCTACTTTCGCAGTCACGAAAATGTGTGTCATGAATATATGACATCACTAAATTGACCATTATTTTCAAGAATACACCATCCAATAACAATACTTTCAATTTGAGCTAAGTAAACAAACTGACCTGACTGAATGACTGAATTACTGACCCTAATATTAAGAATAAGGAATAAAACTAAAAAAATGTGGATATTATTTTCCTCAAACGCAGGGAGCGTTCCGAGACACGCTGAAATCGATAAAGCACCCGTAATCGCGTACCGAATTACTGTCAGCTGGCAAAGCTCATACTTTTTTTGCTTTTCTGATCGCTGACGGCGCTGAAAGTCTGATTCGGAATGCGCCCAATGTTGAAATACAAAATAAATTATTCTCATCAACAGCTCGTAATATACGTCCCCACCGAGCGGCTCGATGAGCCTACCTCGGGCGATCATCCTCTGCACTGGCTGCCCAGCCCAGCCCTGTACTGGTTTGAATTTAATCGCAGACCAGTGTGTCCTCGCGATGTTTTCCTTCACCGTAATTAATTATTACCTAAGCATGAATCTAACACAAAATACGCCCAGCAATATATTTCGGAAGGCATAATCAAAGTCAGAAAGGAGGACACAGCTAGACCCTATAATTATTTTACAATACCAGTCTATTTTTAGAAAGACCCGACTAATGAAGTTGGGTTATTTTATTTCGCTAGTAAAGTTTCACATCGTAAATCCTCGTCAGTCAAAACGGCCAGTAAAAAAAATGTCCCTTACAACCTATTTTTACAAAACAATCAAATATAGTCACTATGACTCGAGTATTAAATATGAAAAGTAATTTGTACGGCAACTCTCTGATTTAGGAGCCGAAAAGCCGTATGTGACAATCGGTCACTTTTCGAGGATCCAAAAAAGTTAGTTTTTTTCGTGGTTTTTTATTGGTTTCTTTGGCGGCCTGTTTATAGGGACCAAATGACACGACAGGTGACGATGTTTTTTTATACAAAGGGCAGGAAAGAATTGTTATACATTTTATTGCGTGTCTTTTCGTGCGATGCCATCTCGATCTTTGAACGATAGAAGCCAATTTGCTGGGTTTTAATTTAAGACCCAGAGCCAGGTGTTGCTATGGAGATGTCTTTGTTATTGTTTTCAAATCCACTTGACTTAGTTAATATAATTTATTTGATATAGATGCAATGTAGTAGATGTAATAGATGAAAGTATTTTTAATTACTTTGACTTAAATGTAATTGATACAATCACTTTAATTATTTCTTGTTTGTTTGGTAACGCTAATGCGACTTGTACATATTTTATACAATAATGCACATTATGAACAAACAACATAATTCATAGGTATATTTACATAAAATTAATTAATAAGCAACTTACTCATTTTCACACTTTTCCATTTAATTAAATAATAGTATTCTTACAAAATAACGTAACTATAATAAATAAGTTATAAAATACGATAAAACTTAAATGCTTAGATTATGTATGATTATGTATTCATAAATACGAGTATCCCCAAAGACCTAAATTACTTATAACAAAAAATAAAAGCACTTACCATTAAATAAATGACATGCGATAATCTGCGGACATTAGAGCACATCACTCAAAATGACCAAACAATAGTAATTCAGAAAAATAATAAATATCGTGTCCCTAAAACATTATGCAGCACTTGTCTACGCTAGAAAACGTTTTGAGCTATTAAAGTAACATTAAAGGTACAGTTGAATTCGTAGGCTCGTTTTTATTTTGTTTAGTCATCATCATCATCATCAACAGTTCATTTATATACGTCCCCAACGAGGGGCACGAGCCTACCCTGAATTATGGCGATTAAATAAGTAAATAATTATATTTATGATTGCTTAAATTATCAAAATTATACTTGCTATTATGCAGACCATTCGGCACTGAGACTATGAAGTGGACTGAGGACACCCTAAATTTTGGTGATAACATATTTAAATAATTACAAATAAGCACAACTTTTTATAAAAAGGGTATTGTTTATATTTTTAAGTTTTGATTTTAAATTGTAATTTTATTAAATGCATTTACTTCTTATAAGTTATTAATATTTAAAATAATTAGGTAGCAAGTAATGTCATTGAGATACGTAAACCAGGAATTTTAAATAAGTATTTAATATTCACTTATCCTTAATTTGTCGTAGACTGTACCAAACCATACAGAAAACGGTTTCCTTGAATTTCTTCAAAATATTTGAAGCATGTAACACTTACTAAAGTGAACTTATCCAATCTTCTTCTAAAATATTTATTTGTTTACAATATATTTTCTTAACAATATATACTCTTAATTAATCACACATGATCACTTCTACAAAGTATGTGAATAATATTATGAATAATGTTATTGTAAGAGATTAAGACACTATATAATTTTATAACTAAAGATGAGTTTAAAACAACAACGAAATAGTATTTTTTGATAAACCACAATAACTTTGTAACGTAACTTATTAACTTAAGTTATTTTGATGCATTTTTAAGGGACAATGCCGTCTGGCACTCGAATTTGAACTTATTTTTCGGACACGCAAAAAAAAGAACCTAATCGGATGCCGGCAGCTAATCTCATTGCTCATTTCACGTTCCGCAATGTGGGTGGTCAGTGACATTTCGTCCGAGAAAAAAATATATAAAGGGATTTTCAGTTTGTACTCAAGCGACAATAATGCCATCCCTGTGGCCTGGACAACAAACCCGAAAATGTCACAATCTCACTGTCGCACAATGGTTTGGTGGCGCTACCGCATTGTAGCAAAATGGAGTAAGTCCTTTTGTCGGTAAAAGTCATTTTTTGTAGCTTAGGCTGATACGATGACAAGTGACAAAGGACAAGTGATTTTGTGAAGAGACTATAGTTTTATAATGGGATTTTGAGTTTATGTGGATAACGAATTTTTTATTTTTTCTAGATTCCATTGGAACCTGTTTTTATAATTGTTTTTTTAATTGGTATTCATAATTATTATTCCTGTCTTGATTATCTTAAATAAATAATTTACTATGCCTATGTTTTTTGCCTCTCCGTAAAATGATTCAATAATCTCTCATTCAGCCTAAAATATACCTAAACCTAAACAATCTATTTAAACGAATTCCTACTATTTAAACTGTCAAAAATAGAATACAATCAAACTAACCATACACAAATAAATACCAACATGTTAACAACAGCTCATTTATTAACATGTCGAAGACATTTAAATTGCGCATTGATACAAAATATTCAAAATGTATGCCATCATTTATTTTAGTACAGCGCTTTCTCTTAATAAGCTATAAAGGATCCCATACTGCGCAAAATAGCTCAACAAATAAAATCTGTAGCTCTACACCGCACCGGCTCCTTTTGTGCTGATCCGGCTTTAGTCCCTAAAAAGAGCTCGTGGTGACACCTCCCTGTCCTCCCCCCTCCCCACCATATGCTCTCGTCCCACTCGCACGCCCGCGCCTCCGACCCAAACGCGACAATGCGACACACACTTCTGCCACTAGACGACGAAAGCGACAAAACCCGCGCGCACGATACTCAGCTCTACAAACTGGCTTTAAAGCTAACGCTCTGAATTGCGCGACACATTAGAGGACACTCGACTTCAACATCCAAAACAGCGTAACTCCATCATTAAGAATCACAAACTAAACTTTATATATATGGAGTTAGAGGTGTATTGTAGCAGCGATACAAAAGGTGGCGTAAAGACACAGTTTTCAAATGTCACGCAGTGTAGTCGTCTCTTTTCTCCGGAGTCCTGTCGCATCTGCCCGGCTCCTTTAGCATCCTTCAGCATGCATGTGTCCCCCCGCGGATCTTTCATCCCGCTCTTCGCCGCCTGAAGCCCAGTGTCCGGTCTCACCGACTGTTAGACGGTCGTGTTAGCGCGCGGTATATATCTTCGTCTAATTACGAATATATTTATGTCCCGTACGTACTTACATGTATAAAGGATTAGATGTGAAATGTACTGTGAAGTGACACTTTGTGCAGTTTAATGTCTATTTGTGAGAAAGATACTTAAAAGAAGCATTCATGATTCAGGTTAGTTATCATGTTTTTCGGTTCTTCTAATTTGATGTTGTTTTTATTTTGTGCTGTGAATTAAGGCATCTTTTTTACAATAAGTTATTTTTTCTTATAGGAACTTTTTTCACAGAATCTTATTTTGAATCCAGAATATTGAGAACAAGTATTTTGGGATACAAGACATTTTACTTTTCTTAAGGGTTTCACATTTAAAAAAAAAGAATTAAAAAAATTAAAGCGGTCTTAAAATCGTATCTATTATATAGTAAGAAAGAATCATATTAATAAGCTTGTGTTTTTTAAAAATAAGAAATAAAATGTGTTCTTTTTTACTAGCAAAACAACTACGCTGCTAAACATACTCGTATTAAGAAACTGTAATCAACCTTTATTGTATTAATTCAATGTCCAAGGCACGTAGGTGTCAAAGTGAGCAATTGAAATGTCATTTCATTAATTATACAAGTACTCGCACACATACTCAAATATACAAAACTCTTCATTAAATGTTGCGAAGACATATTGAAGGTTCAATTATTTATAAGACCTTCAAACCGTACTTATTAATAATTATAACCAGTTATGTTTAACAACTACTATTTATCATGTCAAACATTAGGTATACTTTTAAATCATAACGCGATTATGTGAATCAATTAAAATGTAATTACGCACTTTAAATCGAATTGTCGCGCATTTTATAATGTATAGACAGGTTTTTTTTTTATTAAAGCATACCCAAATATATTTTTGATTTACTTATTTATTGGTGGTCTATATTCATCATTCAAGTTATGTGTGTTGAACTAAATTCTTAGTTCATGCCGTCAATCATCAAAACGTACTTACATCTTTTACTCAGAGGGTTGCCTTTATTTTAGTTATCTCCATTGAAACGCTTTTTTTGTAGATATTATAAAAAAATAAGTATGTTATTATCAATATTATTTTAGTTTAAATCATTAATGCACATGGTATTATAAATTATGCTATTTGACAATTGAAGTACACGTTTGATTAAATTTTATCTCACAGTCTTGCATCTCCTAACTTTTTGATACAGTTTATCTAATTTAAACCGTTCACACGTCGTACCTTTTAGCCCAATTCACGCTACATTTTTCGACATCAAAGCAACGTCTATTCACACCTACAAAACGGGACGTAACAAGGTGTTCATCGCTGTTCAATATCGACCGAGTCATAGAGTGATGATACCGATCTTACCAAGGCTTTTTACACTTTTTAGCCAGTGAAGTAAAACAGATACAAACTAAAATGTATACAGAAACTAATGGGTTGCTATTCGTTACTCGACGTACGAGCAGATTGATGGCTCCATACACAAATACGTGATGGAAAATTATGTGTGTAAGGCTAATGCTTATAAATATGCGAGTGATATATTTATCGTTATTAGTTCGGATATATTATCTAATGCATTAAAGTTCCATATGCTTCGCCATATCTTATGTTGAACTAGTAACTACCTACCTCATCGGCTGTTTGTCTGGGACAATCGATGATAAATAAAATTATATAATATGCAAGTAATTGCATGATTTGACAAAATCGCAAATTATTTGTTTGGAGTAGCATTATAACGTCTTTTATAAAATATGTAATTGTTATAGCTGAAGATGCGTTATTTATCATTTAGACGAATGTTAGAAAAACTTTTTCAAACTATTCAGTCAACAGGTCAAGGTTTATGTCATAGATATATATATATAAATGCGTATTGTATAAGGCTGGTCTTCCTAGTTTCATACCTATACATTACAACTTACCTATTTTGCTCACCTTGCTTCTGACTATACCTCTAGCAAAGATCGAAGGGCACGATGGAAGCGAAGAGGACAGCCAGTAATTAAATCTGCATGAGCTGACCACGCCTCCCGGATCAGCTTCACTTCAGATGCTCGTGATCACGACCCGAAGCGTGCTAGCTCACCGGAACAGGGGTTAATGAAGTCATGATATCTATTATAGCTCTTCACGGATCTCTGAATCATGATATTTTGAAAGGTGATCCCTTTTAAATTAACTCAAATAAATCTTAGCTTTCGTTGGATCTGAAAGCTAACTTTTTTTAAGAAAACACAGTTTGATGCTTACAATTTGAAATTTTCAATATGAGGTGCTGCCAGCAAAACTATTGAAAAAGAATGTAATTATAATCCGTGTGTGTGCTGAAGTCTAGTACGTTCAAGATCAATCCAAAATTCGTTTCAATTTGAATAGTATTGATATTTGATATTATTTATAAAAAAAAAAATTGAATACCTATACCAAGTTCTATTTGTAAATATAATAGATCTTTGTGCTTCATTGCATGCAATGCAACAATGTCCACGCAGTGAATAATAAGTCCTTTGCTGCCTGAGGCACCCAGCAGTCTTGTAACTAATGGCGTCACGTTCCCGTTGACTTGGTCCCTTCTTTAGATAATCATAAAACTTACATTAGCCTTTTACGCCACTATTTGTGTTCAGAGTTATAACATTTCCAATAACTAGAAAAAATAAATAAAAAACATTTAATATTTTATTTACTAAATGAAACTGATGTTGATGATAAATAAGTTATTCCAATATTTTTTCTGACTGAATTGACTAACCCATAGCGCTATTTATATACGTAAAACCGTAATTAGTGTCGTGATAAGAATAAGTGATTTTTATATAACAATAATAATTTATCTTTCTGTAAATACACAAATTTGACACATACCCCGTATGTACTATCGACAGCAAAGTTGGTACCTCAGTATTTCCGAGACTGGACTCACGGTAGACTACAAATCCTGCGCTGCCCGCGGCGGTCGGCGGCAGGTCTCGGAACTAATGGCGTCACGCGCTGCACCGGCGCTTGCGCCGACATCTGCTTCTTTGACGGCAAGACGGCTGTCTGCCTGCATATTGTGCGATTTGAAACATTGTTCTGAATACAGTACCTACATGATCAAAATAAAAAAATATGGATGTTAAGATTTTGTTGTTACCGTACAACAAGGACATATTTTAGTAACTCCTCATTATTTGCAATTTCAAAATAACTACTTAGTCTTGCCCTTAATTTAGTTGTCGTTTAAAAATGCATCTTTTTTGGTAATATTCTAAATCAGAGTCGATGGTAGTAAACAAGTAAGGCAACAAAGTTTTTGTTAAACTAATGCTGCTTGATTTGATAATTAAAAATATGAATTGCTATCCAATGCTTCTTTTTCACTTTCTTGAATTTATGACTTGTATGTGCTTCAGTCCGCTGTCTCTAAATTTTACACTGAGGAAAACGTTAAACAAATATTTCTAAAATAAGTATCATCTAGCTTAAGAAGATACTCAAGAAAATTCAATCTTATCATCACTAAAAATCCCACGCCAGGGCCTCTCTAAGATCTATCGCTCGGGGCAACATCTAATACAACACAATATTATTCTGGATACCGCGCGCCGGAATATTGAAATAAATCGCAGATCATCAACAAAATGCATAGTTTGCGCTTACGCCATTAGATGGATTGGGTCCAGATTTTCTTGTTAGGGAAGGTAAAAGGTCGTTGTGGAAATGGATAAAATGGTATCCATATCAACTTAGATTGTTATAAATTATAAAGTAATTTGATAAGGTATATGGGTACTCTCGTTCTTTAGAAACGAATTAGGTCATCTAGATAAATCAATTTTTTTTTAAATCTATAATAAAACAGGAAAAACTTTAATCACATAGAAAGAAAATACTTTTATACTCTTTAAGTTAATACAAGAATATAATCATTCAATTTTGAAAAAATTGTATTTTCCAAAGCCAATAACAACTCAAAAACAAAAGTTGCCTAGAATATGTAAATCTTCGTGTCAAATAAGACATGAATTATCAAAGTATTATTATCATTATTAAAGTGTACCAATATCCCTTAAGGATTAAGCATTATTAATTTCTAAAGCCGTGTGGTGCCGTGCCGTGTGGTGACGGCAGAGTAGCATACATTTGTCACCAACCCCGTGGGTGTCGTAAGAGGCGACTTAGGGACTACACATTGAACAGAGCAGCACTCTCTGATACAGTAACCTTATCTACGATCTCCAACCCGCCTGCCAAGCGTGGAGATTATGGCAAAACCCTCCACTTGAGTGGAGGAGGCTCATAGTCCAGCAGTGGACTGTAACGGGCCGTTGATTGTTGATTTGAATTTCTAAAGAAAGCACTCGGGTTTAAACTGATACCAAGGTTTGAAGATGATGAAGAATGTTGCATCTGCTGCATCGCACAGATTTTCTCCTAGTTTCTAGTTCGCGCCCGCTATACTTTGGTAGAAAAGAAACAGCGATTATGTCCGTTAGAGAAGAAAAAAAAATGTCTTTTAAATAGAAGAAATATACAACCCTTTCTCTTAGAAGATTTCGACGATTTACTAGAAAAGAAAAACAGTTAACAGATATTCAGATATTTTAATAATACAGTTAACTATTATGAATGGACTATCACTTTCTTTGGAAACAATGAAAAGTCGGTGTTCAGTGGCATGGTAATCGATAGGGTCAAGGTTGAGATTGTTTACTCAACGAACCGGTACTGGTGTAAAAATACCGAAGAATTCCGGCTACAATCTGTGGTTAACATACACACACACATATAAATAAAGAATCGTGGTCTCGTGCTCCAAGGGGTGAGTAGAGATTCTTTTTTTCATTACTTTTGACAATCGACACACCGATCTTTTCGTTTCTTAGTGCAAAACGGGAAAACAATAAGAAACATTATTTATTATTTTATTTATTTCTTAAAAACATTAATAACTTATTTATAATCTAACAAAAGACCCGCAACACTGCGAAGCAGTTTATCTGCGGAATCGGAGTCTGTACATAATTGAATGAAACTATAGATAGTTAGTTATAAAACGAACGACGATTATATTATTCTAGTAATTCAATAATATTTTAGTTATGATAAGATATAAGATTTTAGTTGTGTTATGGATATATTATATTATCATAAGGAATTGTCAGTCTAAGCCTACTTTTGTTTTTTCTCATGTCCTCCTGTTACGGAAGATTAAGATTTCAGGCGCAAAGCGTTAAAATAATTCTTGACTCGACATATTTTAAGACAAGTGTGTCCTATATACGCTGCAAATACCTTTTTATAAATGCCCTTATATTAACCAAAAAACGCTATCTCTATTTCTGCAAATCAAAGCCTCCCAGTGCTTCTTTACATATCACTACACGTGGCGCCATCTGTTACAATCAAGATGAACAAATTTTACCTATACGCACTTTTGATACAAATGGACCGAAATTAATTTGTTATTCATATTTTATTCGCAGACATAATCGACTAATTTTAAAAAGTATTATCTGCTTAAAACGCCACTGTCTTGGCTTTACCTTCAATTTATGTGAACGCCATATCGAATTCAAGTTAGTCAATATTTATGACAGCATCTAAATCGATTAGGCAATAGATCAGCAAGCAACATGGTCCTAACGAACAGAAACAATCGATTCTAATGACAATAACAATATGGATGCGCCCACACACCCCTATTCGGATATCGATTTTATAGATCCGATGATCCATAGTCATATTGACGTGCATTGGGTTGTTTGGCAATGGTTCAAAAGTTGCTCAACGTACACTGTTTGGGATAAATTGCAATCAGAAAAATACATTTATTGTTTTATTCAGTCATATTATTATAAAAGACAAAAACAGTATTTTTATAATCTCGTTTACAAAAATCGAAGTAATATTCACAAAACTTAGATAAAAATTAAAAAAAAAAAATGCAATTTATTTATTTTTGTGTGTTTTGCATCCAACTGATCGTATTGTAAATTATAATATTGATTTGTCTTTTAATCAATTTATTCTAGTAATTGTGAATTTATTAGTTTATCTCATGGCTCTTTAAGTTTTATCACAATTTAACAACAAAAGTAGACAATGATTTTGTTTGCTTTAAAAACAAATTAATGATGTACTTTTTTTATTTGCTTGGTATTATTACTTAAATTTAAACCATGGTAATATTATACAAGTAGCTTGGAAATTAATATCTATCTATATCTATGTATAACCTGTGGTTCTATAACTAGATACTTTTAAAACTTTAGTAACTAAATACCTGCTTATCTATTGTTAATGGTAGAATTACGACGTTATAAATTGCAAGAGAGTTGTAATTAGCGGCTCTTAGATAAACATAAATCTTTGCATAATAACCTAACTTTAATACCTGCTCCAGCCAACTCTTCAAGTTATTCCAACGGGCGAAGGGTGCCTCCTGACAGCGTCCTGACGTTTATAATACATAGGGATTTTGAAACGTCACAATTTTTTAAACTCGTAATATTAGGTTTAAACTCTATGGGTTGTAACCTGTCACTAAAGTTTTTTTAGTTTGAAACTATTTCCATTTAAATTTTTGAGAAATATTATATACATGGTGAATTTTGTTAAAAGTGAATTCGTTTAAATAACTTAAAGAAGTTATACTCACAACAACTTTTTATACAAGAATGTTCGAAAATTGAAGTTGAAATTAGTATCTAAAAATAAATAAGAAACAAAAAATAACGTAACGTTATTTAACGTTGATAACGTAACTACATAGACAAACATTCATTTAGCAGCTAAATTTTCTTTTTAATTTATAAGTGTTTTTTTTTTATAGCTACTACATATAAGCCTAGGCTATGTATAATTCGGATGATGCATAAAACAAAGTGTGCCTAAAATTAAATCTGATCCAATACCATCTAAAAATAAATAATAAACAGAAAATAACGTAACGTAAGAATAGCGTGTGTCTTTGTGCTAAAATTTTGCACAAAGACAACGCACGTTATTCTACATAGACAAGCATTCATTTAGCAGCTAAATTAATGCTTGTCTATGTCTAACTTTCTTTTTAACCCAAAAATAATAAGACATAATATAGAATACATGGTCCATATAGTAATATTACGAATAAATATTTATTTTCATATTTACTACGCTTGTAAGCTCTTAAACTCAATTAAGAAGGTACGGCCAAAAATTGCCTTGAAAACTCTAATCAATCAATCGAAATAATAATCAATCAATGACAATCAAATAGAATCAGTACTAACTTACAAACAATTAATTGAAGATTTTGAAAAAAGAATATTGTTGCTTTGTGTAAAAACTAATACACAGTTAAATTTATTGTGTACTACGAGTTAAAGTAAAACAATTAATGACACTTAAGGAAATTGTCTTTGTTCTTTAGTTTCATGGTGTTCTAAATGTTACAAATGTTTGCGAATTCTTTAGTACCGAAAAGACAAATTCATTTTTATTTCTGCAAAGTGTTTTCTGTTAATTTTAATATCAGCAGATACCTACAGAGTACTATAATACTGGCGCCTTATAGTCTGGATATTATACAAAAGGAGAAACTGACAGAAAGATCAACGCAGAATCGAGTGAGTCTAGAAATTCAGTAGGAAGGGACGTAAGCAGGACGTTTTTAGGGATTCCCTCTCTAAGAGTGAAAAAGGGGAGTTAAAGTTACATATACCTACCATAAGGAAAGAGAAAAGCTGGTTCCGTATAAAATACAGGACTGAAGACTCTCGAGCCTATCTTCTTCTTCTTCTTAACGAATCGATAAACACAAACACCAAAGTAAATTGTATTTGTCCAATGCTCAGCGACTCGGACTGCATTGGGTCTGGCCTCATAGAGATCCTCTATTGTGCATCTTGTAGGACTCGCTGGGCACGCCAAAAGATGGGCCACGTTCTGCGGTGACGCACCACAGTTACATCGATTGCTGCTGGAGTCAGTATATCCCCACCTGATCAGATTGTCTTTGCATCGGCCAACCTGGGTACGCAGCCTGTTAAGCGCCTTCCAAGTTGGCCAAGGAAGTACATTTCCTGGTGGGAGTTTTTCTGTAGGTGGAACAAAGATGGGAAAAGAGAAATTGGTTACCCACAAGTTTTTTCTTGCTGCAGGAGGATCACTTTCGCAAACAACAAGCCTATTAAACGAACTCATACAGAGTACAAAATAATAAAAGCACAAGGAAATTTTAATTGGCATGCGAAAATTATTAGGTGTAAAGTTGTATCTAGGTATTATTGGGCAGCCGCGGGGCGAGCAGAGAGAGCCTCATATCTGATGGTACACGTGGTGTGAACTGACAGGGCATATGATGACTGGAGTGATAGTAACATTCACATTGTGGTTGTTATTTACGTTTGTTGAATTATACCGAATAGGACTGTATGATAGGTGGTTTTAGGTACAGTGCAAGAATTTTCTAGTAGCCATCATTATCACCAACAGCTCATATACCACCGAAGGGTTCGAGCCTACCCTGAATTAGGGTGATCAGGCCTTAGCCACGCTGGTTCAATGCGGGTTGGTCAACTTCACACACAATCTTTAATATCATTCGTAGGAGTATGAAGGTTTCCTTACGGTGTTCAAGTATTCACAAGAAATGATGAAAATCTAAAGAAAACCCTATAATTTCCTACATAGTGGTTGACAAAGGTCTTATCACTCTAATTGCAGGGTAGGCTTGACCCTCTCGCTAGAGTCGTATATGAGCTGATAACAATGACATCTCTATATATTAAAGTAGTTGTTACTATTCAATATTTATTTTATACCACGTTTCTAACATGTGCATGCGTACGTTTCTGCACTCAAATCACAAATCAATGAACTCATTCTTCTCCAATTACCAGAATTTTTGAGTTCATACAAAGGAAACTTTAAAAGGCATGAATATAAACATTTCATACAACCAGGCATGACCTTTGTCCACCTTAATACAAAAATATGTTTTCTGCAAAAAAGACTTAAAAGCAGCTGAAATGTCTATTAGATAATAGCCGCTTATCAGTAAGGTAACAAAGACTATTGTTGACTACGACGACGCCAGCCGGGGTCGCACTTATTATATTTTTGGGTTCTGTACTAAAATGGTTGAATGGTTCAGTCTGTATATTTGGTTGTTCTGTAACTTATCTATCCATAGCCATATCACCTTACGTAAGAATATTTTTACTAAGAAAAAATCAGTCGGACGGGGCATAAATATGGCAATCCGTGTTGTCTTGAGCGTCGGTGGTCTAGTGACTAGGGCCGCTACCTCCCGTCCGGGAGACGCAAGTTCGATCCCCACCACGTAGCAATGTGTTTTCGAATTTCGAATTTATATGTACGTTTATTCGACGCTCTTATGGTGAAGGAATACATCGTGATTTGTGATGAAACCTGCACACTTTTGCCCTTCTGACTAATCGCCCTAATAGGGGCTCGGACTACTTTTTTTTATTTTATAAATCCAAACTTCTTAGTTTCTGCTATCGAACACTAAAATAATTTCGTAACAACAATGTCCTATCATTTACCTACAATCAGTCAGCAAGATGAAGATGTCCCCACATATTTATTATTTATTATTAAATTCAGTCTACGTCCCTAATTGTCACTAAGACCTATTCAGCCTAGCCTAGAGCTAAGTTTGTGGAAGTTCGTCATAGTAGCTCTGTCATTAATTTCATAGTTAGTTGAGTTGAGGGGACGTATATGAGCTGTTGATGAATGTTCTCTTAGCATAGAGAGCAGAACACTCTTGGATATCGGCTACTTTTTAGTGCGGAAAAAAATCTTTATTGAAGAATAAAAACCGTCATAACTTTTTCCGAAACGGAACCCTCAGTAGCGACACCGACTTGCACTTGGTCGTAATGTTTTCTTTCTTTATCTTTGTTTCCCATACGGCCAACAACAAACGCGCCGACTCTTTTTCAAGGAATAGTCCTTATTACTTTAGTAGGTATTGTAAATTTCGTAAAAAGTAAAATATTGGTTCCCGCGCTAGGTATGCTTTTGTCATCTCGGTACAAGTTCGGAGAATTTTGAAATTGGTGTTTTGGAACGTCGTTGCAGCTATTTTCTATATGTCGATACCTGTTATCAGTAGGTTTGAGCTGTTCAAAAAGAGTTTCTCTAAAGTTCTCGTGAAAGATTACAATATCAATTAAGCACAATTTTGAATAAGGATAATAAAAAAAAAAACCTATTCTTATTGAAGTAACAAATTTCTTTTTCATAAATTATTATTAGAAGTGTCATAATTTACTTGAATCAAAAAAAAAAAATTCGTAAAACTTCAATCACTTAATACCCAAACCAAAATACCTGAAAAGTATATAAACAAGATTAACTTGACTTAGTGACAAAAATGTGGTAACGCGACAGATTATCGTCACCAGCATCGAATTACGGAAATCCCTCTATCACCAAAAAATAAGTCAAGTTGCCGAAAGAGGCTTAAAAAACCCACGAGCATAAAACAGAGAAAAAAAAATATGGCGCATTATTGCGCGTACTGGCCGGTAGGGTAAAGGCGTCTATTGTTGACATTTTGTCTATTGTTGGGCAGGTAGAGTCAATTATTAGGACACGCCCCCAACTTTGTATTCCGAATGTCACTTACGGCTTAACGTTTTTGTCATAGGATTAGTCGTGACCCGACCGGCGGCGAGGCGATTGATCTTTCGGAAGTTAAAAGTTTTCGCAAGGCGTTGCAGATTTTACCAACTTTTGTGACTTAAAGTTAATTTTTTTACTGTGTTAGAGTTAAAAAACTAACGGTGTTTATAAGTGAGCAGTGGATTTCTAAATTAAAAGATTAGTGACGTTGTTTTTGGAAATCTTGTGAAAATGTGTGAAAACGAAAATTATGATAGTTTGTTGAATCTTACAACGTATGTAAAGCGTTGGTGGGAGGATAGTCACCAAAAGGTACTTATTCACTTTAATATTACTTATTAAGTCATCTTAATATCTCACTCTAAAAATTAGTTTTTAATATCATTATACGCAAACATACTTTCTCTAAATTCTTTTACTTCTTGGCACATTTATAAATTCCATAAGAAAACAAAACACTATGCTAAAGCATCTGAAACCTCAAAAGCTGTTTTCTGCGTTTATCGCCTCACAAATTCAAAGAGAGGCCTCTTTTGTGCCCCATCCCACATAACCATAATGTTCTTGGTTTATTTTGAGTGTCACACCCACCAAACGCGATCAGTTGACCCCTGGCTTATCCAATTATTATTTAATACCCATAACGACGCACGAGGCGCCTAAAGCCCAGATTAAGATAAGAACGACGACTATACACTTGTCCAAGTATATCATTACCTATATTAAACTTAAGCGATCGCTTCGAGGATAATTTCGTTAAATCTAAATTGTATCAACGTGGATACCTTTAATAGGGTAAACGACGAAATTATCTGACACTATAATAATAATATTGTCTTTCAAAATAAGGTTGTAAGAGCGCGCATTAAAGAAAATGTCGTAAAACGATCGAAGTGAAGTAACCACATGTTGGTGTGCTGTCATGAGTATCAGTTTTCAATTTAACTTAATGATAGCGTAATGGTGTTTAGTTTCTTAAAGTGTGTTTGAAAGTCTGAAGTGAGGCGTTTTAATTTAAAATACACCATTAAGCAGGTGGAAACGGCGTTTATTCCGGAACCAACGAATTATCTTTAGTCTAGAAGAGTAACTACGCTTCAAACTTGACCCCACCAAATTAATACCTATACCATACAACATTCGAATACGCGGTACAATGATGTTTTATATGACTCGGTTTGTAAGAAAAGAACGTCGAAAGTAAGCTTCAATGTACAGCAGCGACATCATCTGCCTGTCTGTCGTCGTTGTCGTCTGTCAAAATTAATTAGGTGCAATGTTTTAGCGAGCTTCGTTAGACGGTTACTCTTCTAGACTATAGACAATTCGTTGTCCAGAAAATTTAAATTTAGAACAACAAAAGTTTTCAAATTGAGATTCGAAACAATACAAGATTTTAAAGTGATAGGGTACTTCAAAGTACTTGAAAAAATTATTCTGTACAACACATTCTAATCTATGGAAATTATGAACATCTAATCTAATGGCATCGTCTCGCCATAACTAATAAAACAAAAAAAACTATCATCTATTTTTTTAAATATTAATAAAATAAATTATCTAATCACGTTGAACTATCCGCAAATCGGAAACACAAATAAGTAGGGTAGCTATAGTTGGCATATAGCAGCGACTGAAGAGCAACATAAAATTTGACTCAGTAAAAACTAATTCCAGAATTCTGGGTAAAATGTATCGAAATAACTTCTTCCTAGTTTCTAGAACACTGAATCACGTTACGGACAGTGCAATGCGTTAATCAAATTAATAGACAAACACAAAACGTGGCCACCCACACCGCTATGATCCATTGTTAAACGAACGACAAATATTGATACAATCGCCATGTTTGATGTCGACATTGTAGTGCTCGGTACTGATAGGTGATGTGAAGAGGTTTTTGTGACCTGGAATTATTTTCGTACGGGGTGACGATAATTGCTTCATTCGCCTTATAAGGGCGGCCGCGAACTTTTTTTATGAAAGTCGCCTTTCGTGGAATGACAACAAATAAATTAAATAAGTGTTAATAAGAACTTCTTGCTTATTGATTAGTAATTATACTAAAATGTGGATTACTTATACCTATAATTATGATTATAAATGTCAATTTATTAATATAAATGAAGAAATTATAATTTTAAATTTCATTATCCAACAAAATGTTCTCCAAACTAGTCTTTTTTTATAGAATACATTTAGCATTAGCAGTTTACAAAATGCATATTACAAATAGCAATGTTGGTTTTAATAAGCAAAATAAAGTTTTCTTCGGCATAACCTTACAATGTAGGTAACTGTTATAAGACGTTCTATGTCGCACTTGAAGCGTGACTTGAACTCTAAACTATTAAACTAGCCGAGCAATTATTAGAACGATTTGCGAATCGCCGTCACGGTGTTTATCTTGTTGCAACCCTCGCTAGTTGCGCACCTATCCGCAGACGCTAGCTGCGAACCTTGCAAGTTGCGGACTAATTATTAGGTAGGGGCTGCTTGCTAGTAAGCTGCTTGTTGCTAGAACGAGTAAGCTGTACTGGCTGGTAGAGAAGTTTTAAGCCAAGTTATTGAACTAAAGGTTCAATCTGCCTTAGAGAGAGTTCGAGATGCTTCAGTATTGCGGTCAGTATATTATTATGTTTTACTAGCGGGTCCGCCCGCGGCTACACTCGCGTTTATTTAAGATTTTCCCGTGGGAACAGGACTTTTCCCCGTAAAAAGTATCCTATGTGTTAATCCAGTTTACAAACTATCTGCATTCCAAATTTTATCCAATTTCGTTGAGTACTTTAAGCGTGAAGGCGGAACAAACATCCAAGTATATTTTTACATTTATAATATTGTGTTCCGTTGTTGAATCTTATTGTATTCCAGAACTTGCTCTTTCAAAGTTCTTCGAAAAAAGACTAAGTAAACCCCTAGTCGAAAAAGAAATTAACTTTACGTGTAAGACTGTTTTAACACTGTACGAGCGCGATTGTTTACCAAACGCAAAGGCTTCCCACAAGAAAAACAGTGTTTAACTCCGGCGCACGTTTAAGATGATCATTACGCAAATGGCAACGGCTTGTGTGCCGCACTGTACGCAGACCAGTCCGCTTACTTCATGTATCATGCCTGAACAATATGGCATGTCACGACAGCACGCTGGCTGGAAAAGAAACAGAAAAAACAAAAACGATCATCGCGAAATGCACCTTTTAAAAATAAAACCTTAAAAACACTGGCCGGCAAGTCTTTAAAAGAAAGCAGTAAGGTAGAGTTTATAGAGGACGCTTTAAAAAATGCCGTGAATTATGTCCGCTTGTCCATTGCTTTGCCGGTAGGCGTGGGTCAGATATACGAGCAATTTTTAACTTCTCATTCCGGTCATACCAAAATAAACTCTTTTTCTTACGCGTTACGTTAATCTCGTCTGCAAAGAAAAGCCAGCCGGTTATTCACCTCGGCTTAACATCGCGACTTTGGTCAATTTTTGTGACTTCTTTTTTTAGTGTTCGACTGTTGACAATTACTTGTAAGATTCCCACAGTTAAAGAACTGATTGCCATAAAGGAGTTCTACAAATAAAAGTTTGAAGTATGGGTCACGTTTTGCTTTTTGCCGGTAGGTCTAGAATTTAATGATCAATTAGGGTTTTTGTGTCTCTACAATTATGTTTAAGGAGGGCTATAAATAATATGATAGGTGCTCAGAGATTGATGCCAATCAAAGATTTTTAAACTGGTTTCAAATCTCATAGTAATCAGTACCGGTAGAATATTAATACAAATAACTAACTAGTATGTGAGGTTCTACTACTATTGATTATATAAAATTATCATTTTATTATAGACTACAAAATCTGTTAGTAACCCGATATAACTTAATCATTTTTAAAGTTGACGCGTTATAATCACTTCTTAGCATTTTAAAATTGTTCCATGATTTAATTCCATTTTTATCAAACTTATTGTTTTTATCTCAAACACACACACACACACTACACAACGCAAACTAACACCAACTTACACTTGATTAAAATAAGTAACATTTATGTAATAACCATTATTATACCGTGTTTAATTTTGATGTCATTATCTTCGGCACCTGTGAGTATTTTTTGCATAAAATTCAATTTCTGAAATTGCTCTCGTTCATTCAACGTAAGATGTGTTATTTAATCAACGTATGCGAATTTACTTCAAGAGCACTGTGATTAGTTGATGGACGTCTTTAGGACTGGCGTCTGCGCAAGTGTTTGTAATAAATGACAGCAACAATCAGTTTTTTTTAAATCACGCTTTTTAGGGTTCCGTAGCCAAATGGCAAAAAACGGAACCCTTATGGATTCGTCATGTCTGTCTGTCTGTCCATCCGTATGTCACAGCCACTTTTTTCGGAAACTATAAGAACTATACTGTTGAAACTTGGCAAGTAGATGTATTCTGTGAACCGCATTAAGATTTACATACAAAAATAGAAAAAAAACAATAAATTTTGGGGGTTCCCCATACATAGAACTGAAACACAATTTTTTTTTTTCATCAAACCCATACGTGTGGGGTGTCTATGGATAGGTCTTTAAAAATGATATTGAGGTTTCTAATACAATTTTTTTCTAAACTGAATAGTTTGCGCGAGAGACACTTCCAAAGTGGTAAAATGTGTGTCGTCCCCCCCTGTAACTTCTAAAATAAGAGAATGATAAAACTAAAAAATATATATGATGTACATTACCATAGAAACTTCCAACGAAAATTGGTTTGAACGAGATCCAGTAAGTAGTTTTTTTTTAATACGTCATAAATCGTAAATCGTAAACCGCGGCTACTATCTAGTCGTTACAGAACTTTTATGTTACTTGCTGCTACGGAACCCTTCATGGGCGAGTCCGACTCGCACTTGGCCGCTTTTTTATCACTTACTTTAATAAAACCAATACGGGAAGAATATTTCAATAAAAATTTCATCCAATATTTAGCCTAAATTACTATATTTATCGGTCACTCACTACTATATTATAGACATTTTTAGTTGTCTTCTTCGTCCTAGCGTTTTCTCGGCCTAGTGCCTGGGGTCCGCTTTCCTACTCAATCTTCTCCACTTTGCCCGGTCTTCGGCATATGATTGTTCTCGTCCATATCCGCTCTTTAATTGTAATGTCATTTTTACATTACATAGTAATTTGTCTTGGCGTTTTACTGTCAACAATAGTTACACACTCAAATGAACTTATAAGAACCAATTACAAGCCAATTTTGTTCTCAGTAAAAAGCTATATAATACTTAAGAATAATTTTAACTACCCTATTAAACTCACATCTGTCTATAAATTCTCCTCTGATACCAAGAAAACATCGTAAACATAAAAATGTTTTTAAATTGGTGACAATTACAAAAATGATATCCTTTTAAAACGACTCGAAACAAAAAAGCGCTTTTTATAATCTTTTGTAAGTAAGTACACGAAATTGCTTTCGGAACGCTCTATAATTTCGTCCAAGCAGTCTTGAACCGTGTATTTTTCTTAAACGACACTTTATTATAATAAATCCTTTGTGGTTTGGTTATCCTCTTGTGGCATTAGAAACGAAAATAAAATCTTTTTGGTTGTAATTGTCGGGTTTTACGTGAAATTGCCGCCGACGCGCCGGTAAACGTCGGGCAATTTACTGGGAAAGGGTAATGATATGCCCACCCTGTCGCTTACACGCTATAATCGAGTGACAAATGGTTTTGGAAGGCGACAGACTGATGACGTCACTGTTTAGGGCCAGAGCGGCAAACAAGATTTGATTAAAGTTTTATTATAAATATATCTTAAACTAATATAACCGCTCGGTGAGGACGTATATGAACATGAGCTAACCACAACTATAATACCTATATATCTCTGTACCTTTGGGATACTTTTGTACTCTTTATGTCTTTACTGTGAAAGTAAGTGTACTATTAAATTGTTTTTAAACTTTATCATAACTGATACTATGGTGTTCTTGTTAATATCATTGTTTACCACTTCTACAAAACTTAGGCAATTTTCCATTTCCGAAATACCCTCATAAACAACCATTCAGAATTTAATTTCAGATAACAATGGAGTTAAAAAATGAAATAGGAACTAATTTCGTCATCTATATAATAGCGGTCGACATTAAGCTGTCTTTGGAGGAGGGGCCCATTGGCCACATTAAATAGAACTCGAGTTTGACAACGCGAGCGTTGAGGCCCAAACAAACCAAATGAATAGCAATTTAGTTTTAGGATTAAATCGTTCTGAACACGCGACACAAACCACTTTTCTATTCTCGAGTTGAGTCGAAACCGTCATTTTACACAATTTTACCCAATTGCTCTCCGTTCTCGGAATTAATTTGATATTAGCCTTTGAAAACGCAAGGTGTGGTTTTGTGTCGGCCCGATTGTTATTTTGAAGAAGCTTTTCGAACCAGTGTTTAGGGCTTGCTCTAGACTCGATAATCTTTTACGATTAGCTATATTCATTCATGGTAATTTGATTGAATGGATATTTAGTTTATAACCTTGTTTATGATAATTACTGACCCATTACAATATAAGTATCCTCTCATCAAGACCTAAATCTTGAATATCTAAAAGCCCCATTGATTAAACTAATGTATGGTATCTTTTGTTTCAGGAATCTCAATCGAGCAACGCCGAACGATGGGGCGGTCGCGGTCCAGAGCACAACATGGCTTTACAGCAAATCCTCAAGCTACAAGAAGCAAGGGCTCTTCACAAAACTTCTCTTCTACCGCTATACAAGAAAAACGGACTACCTTCTCCTGGAGCTAGTCAAGACTATGAACAAGTGAAGGAGAAAAGGCCTGAGTACCTGAACTCCAGAGCCTTAGATCAAATGAAAATTGAAGCAGAGTTTCGAAGGCTAATGGAACATTCTGGAAATGACTCCCGAAATGAAGAATCATTAAAGTATCTCCAGCATATGATGGAAGCAAAGCAACATTTTGAGTACCTTAAGAGCATTCAAGAAAAAGAAATGAAGAAACATTCATCAAAAGAAGATAATATCGATGTAAAGAGCGAAGCGATGTCACCGAGAGACAACAGATCGTCACCAACACAAAACCAATCACCTGTTCATAGAACTTCATCAGTTGAAGCATCTCCTACACAAAGCGCCCGCCTGTCTACCTCATCCAGTCCCTTATCGAATACTAGTCCAATTAACTCATCTCCACTAAGTCATTTACAAAATATGCAACCTTTCGATTTCCGAAAACATAAAATAAACGATGTTAATAACAAAGAAGATACTAGAAGATCGAACTACGATATTCATTCAGCCGAAAAGGCAATGGAAATAATGCGCAATCAGTTTTTAAATTTCCCTTTGCCTGGAAACTTGCCAATCCCACCGATATCTATGTCTTCAACATTCAATCACCCTGCAGCTATGGTAGCCGCTCTCAGTCAAAACCCTATGGGACTAGCTTCTCTACAGGCACTTCTTCCTCAAATGTCTACCAAATCTGTTGAATCTTCGGAAGATAAAACCAAGACCAACCCACCAAAAACCAAATTAGATGATCGACCTGATAACGATAATGTTTTAAATCTTAGTAAAGATGCTTTTGCAGAAGCAGCACAAAATAATAGAAATTTGATGCTAGGTAAATGTATTAGTCCACCAAAAAGGCAATGGGGTGCATCACAACTTCCGTTAAACCTTGGCACACAATTTATCAACCCTGCTACAGGTAAAAAGCGAGTCCAGTGCAATGTTTGCTTGAAAACATTCTGCGACAAAGGAGCCCTGAAAATCCACTTTTCAGCTGTCCATCTCCGTGAAATGCACAAATGTACTGTCGAAGGCTGTAGTATGATGTTCAGTTCGAGAAGATCGAGAAATAGACATAGCGCAAATCCTAACCCAAAACTGCACTCACCTCACTTAAGAAGAAAAATTTCTCCTCATGATGGCAGAAGTGCCTCAGCTCACTCTGTTCTTATTCCACCACATGCAGCAGGTTTAGGTTTACCACCAGTTATGAACCCGATGCACCCGTTTGGTTCATACTCTCTTATGAATCCCCCACCAAACATGAGACAATTCGCTCCAAATCTTCCATTAGATTTTAAAAACAGTATGCACTTCAATGATACAATGGATAGATCAATGATGCGCAGAGAGTCTGATTCTGACAGAGAAATAGAAAGAGATGGACAACAAGATCAAGGAGAATCTGATGAAGATGATGGTATTGTGGTTGTTGCTGGAGATGAAGACGATGAAGAGGGTGATCACATAGATACTAGTGATTATTATTCAAACCTCAACAAATCAATAGAATCCGTAGAAGACTCTGAAACTGATAACGACCAAAGAAGTGTCAGTGACAATAATGAACACCACGATCGGAGAAAAGAAGAAAGTGCTAGTCCTGAAGTAATGAAAAGAAAACGAAAAAATCTGAATCCTATACGTATGCAGAGTAATTACGTTTCTGACAATGGAGTTTATGAAAGACCTGATGAAAAGCAGTCTAATGGTGAAGATGAAGCTTTGGATCTCAAACGAGTGAAATCTGAAACTTGTGACTTAGAGAGTCAAAAAACAGTGCAGCCGTTAGAAAATGTCGAAGAAAAACCAGTAAAACAAGAACCAATAGACATAAAAGAAGAACTTCCTGAAAACCATAACGCACAAGATTTGCGCATTAAAGAAGAATTTATAGACAAAACAAGTGACAAAGTACCAACAAACGACGAATTCTCCTCAGAAAATGCATTAAAGCGATTAGAGAGTCTTTCTAAAGGTGACTTCCCGAATATGCTGAAAAGAAATGACATTTACAGTACCATGACCCCATATAATCTTTCTATGGGCGAAACTATCGAGTATTCAGATAGATCACCTGCATCATCCGTATCAAGCTATGATTGCAGCTCCGAAGAGATTCAAGGACAAATATTCGGTCACTTTGATAGTGGTTTCTTTGTCAGCACTACGGACGTTCCCATTGATCAAGAAAATCCTAGAAAATGTTTAGTTTGTGGGAAAATGTTCCAAAATATGTATGTTTTGAAAACACATTATCAGAATGCACATTTAAAAGTAATGTACAAATGCAACGCTGAAAGTTGTAGAGCT
Organism: Carpatolechia fugitivella; assembly: GCA_951230895.1. NCBI lineage: Eukaryota > Metazoa > Arthropoda > Insecta > Lepidoptera > Gelechiidae > Carpatolechia > Carpatolechia fugitivella. The sequence continues at coordinate 5,476,401 of OX579660.1, forward strand.
GCCTTTACATCCAGGAGAAGTCGCGATCGGCATAGTGCTAACGTAAATATACACAGAAGAATTATATCCGAGGAATTGGCAGTAAGAGAAGAATCTCCTTCAAGAATGATGGAAAAAGCTAGGGAACAGACTGAACTGATGGCGAGAATTAGCGATGATGAGAAAGCTGTCCCTTACATTGAGTCGCACAAATATTATAAAGCGAAGGAATCAGATAAACTAAGAAACCACATGAGCCAAACGCCTTTTACCTCGCCATACCCACATCTACAGTTACCTGAAGCGTACTTAAATAATCGTGACATGTTTGCCCAACACCCCTTCCTATTCACGCCCTTCGGTATGTTACCTAACTTCCCTCCGATTCCTCTAGGGTTTCTGCCACCAGGGCTTAACGCTTTTGGCTGTCCAAGTCAAAACTTTTCACCTCCACTAGCACCAAAGCTTAATTATTTCGTTGAAGACGAAGCACCAAGACCGAACAAAGATGGGACGTATCCATGTCGGGGTTGCAGAGACAACTTCAAGGACCTGTTGAGTCTAAAGCATCATTGTGAAACAAGCCATGCACAATCCTTGCACCGGTGTTCAGTGAGTGGTTGCAATGCGGCATTCTTTTCTAGGACTAAGAGAAATATTCATTACGAATCTCACGTTTCAAGACGACAAAATGGTAGAATAGGTACGTGACCTGATAGACTGAAGTTAAAATATCCAGTGCATTTGTGATGTAACGTAGAATACCCAAATAGTTTAGCTAGTTTAGTAATTTTTACACGCCAGTACCTTTCAATTCTCATAAATTAGAATACATAAAACGGTGTGTATATTAGGTTAGAACATTTCGGATCCAGTTTCATATAGTTTAAAGGCTATTATGTAATAATTGTATAATTGGTTTGATGAACTGCTATTCAAATAAGTGTTTACATTGTAATAAGTATTGTATAAATTTCAACATTCCATAATAATAATTGTGCAATAAAGATGTAAATAAATAATAGAAATTAATGTAAAAATTTTTGGCTGGTAATGTTATAATATCATAAGAGTTTTACTTACATACCTTCTATTGTATTTTGCAGTTGTTGGATTTTGTTATATGAGCATTTATTTCTCTTCTAGCTGGGTGTCCAAAAAGGGTGTCATTAGTTTGCCAAATAAATTTCCATTTGGCCTAGCTTTGTTTTCAAGTAACGAGTTTAGTGCTCGACTCGCAAACTAAGGCATTTTTTCTGGATACCCAGTAAAATCCAATAATTTTAATGAAATAGCTGGTTCACCTAAAAAAATGTACGTACTAGATTTAAATGTTTAATCTGAAATCATATCTTGCTATTTTGGTGCTAAAATTACAAATTTATTTCAATTTCTACAAGTTGTCTTAATTTAGGTTACATAATAAGTTACTTAAGTGATTTGTGTGAGATTCCTGTGAATATTTAGTATAATAATATTGTGTAAGAACCAAAAAGTATTAAAAATGTAAGGTAAATTGTAAAATCCAAGCATGTTATTCTTCCTTTTGCCAAACAATAATAATAATAATAATTAATAAAATGTTTCAAAAATTTATCACGAATATTTTTATTTCAAAGTCATCAACCTCTCTAAATAACAATTACAGTAAAGTAAAAATAGTTAATACTTAGTAAAATTAATAGGCCGAGACCTAATCGGATAATTTAAGTACCTTAACAAAAGTTATCATTGAAGTACCGAAATAGAGATGATTATAAAAATCTGTTTAGAATTTTGCTATACTTAATTCGATATCGTTAGAAATAGACATTTTATAACAGTAACCAATAACTGCGGCAATAGCTTTTTGTCATTCGTTTCTCGTACACACCGCGTAGCACGTAGCAATCGCGTAGCCAGCTCTCGTAGCCATTGTCACTCTTTCTCTCAAGATAAGAAAAAAAAATACTGTACAAAACTAAACGTGGATCCTTTACATAGCCTCGTTCTCGTTACCTTCGCTCCCGAAACCCAAGACCACATGGTAATTTTACTAGAGCGAATACTTTAATATTATGTACGTTGAAATAAATAAAAATAAGTGCGTTATTATTTCAACGGAAACAGTACGTTTTAGTGATCTGTCATTTTTTTTTATCTCAGGTGGTCATTCGCTTCGGGGGGAAATTCGAAATAGGTAAATGATTATGTGCAGGACCCAAAAACGATGAAGGCCTTATGATAGCAAAAGCATTCGCCAATATTGTCGAGTACACCATTCCGATATAAATTGATACACAACGCCGCGCCGCGCGCCGTAGCAATATAAGTAGCGCCAAGATCTTATTTAACTGGTTGGGTGCTCTCGTCGTCTTGATCAATTTAGTAAGTACTTATAAACATCTTTTTAGAAGGTTCAAAAACAGCCTGAAGGCAGATGTAACGAAAATTTCAAAAACCAGTAGCTTGAAGTAGGCTATTGCTGTGATTTATGAATACAAAATGAGGTACTTTGCATTTTTGCCCGTTCCATAAAATCTTCATCCAAAGGGTTGAGTATGAAATTGAGGGGAATGAAACATGAAAGGAAGTTGAATTTTTAAATAATTGTTTATGATTTTATGTTGATAGAAGTGGAGCATCTCGATGGAGGACTTATTTAGCTGCAGCACAAAGTGCATACTATGAAAACATAAAATAATAAGAAACATTTTAGAAATATTAGAGTCTGTTTGGGCTAACTTTAAAAAGAGTTTTTAAGAGTAAAGTTTGCCTGGAATGAGTTGCTACCTTAGCAATAAGGCCGCCTCAATTAGGGTTTGAGTCAATTACTCAACCACCTGTAAAAATGTTTTCTTGTAAATTGTAATTGTTGTCAACAAAGAATAAGTATTTGTTGTATTGTACTTACTTACTTTTGGATAATAGTATAAAGAAAAATAATGGAAACGAAAACAAAATTGTGATGTAAAAAGATTAGACTTGCGATTATAGGTAGTACCTATACATACAACATAATATCGGAACAAAAAAAATTAAGCACAACTTCTCACATCACAAGTACCTTACCTCTACAAGTATAGCGCTTCTGCCCTCACCACCATACCATCAAGCCGCTGCCATGACATTTGAGTGTCACATGACATTTAATGTCACGTACCGCGTCACGCGACTGTCGCGTAGTGGCGTCGCGTGCCGTCCTCCGTAAATTTTTAAAATTCCCATTATAGAACGTTACTGTACCAAGGGAGCCCTTTTAAATTGATTTTGTGTTTACTTGTAGGACTTCTAAGTGGGGTGTTGACAATTAATTACTAAGTGAAACGCCGTTAAAGTTGGGGATCAATTTAAATTGTTGATTGTGTCGATGTTTTATCTACTTATGTTTAGTAATCTTGATTAAGAAAGAGATTTTTGGAAGAAGTTAAAGAAAAACCGTAGTAAATCTTCCTATATTCAGAAATTTAAAAAAATAAGTTGTTGATCTAAAATTAAATCATTCGTCAGTCTTTCCTTCAAATAAATTATGTATTTGGACGCAAAACCTTAAATTGCCTATGTCTGGCCATAATAACTACGGTGGCTCCCTAAGAAGCCACACTCTTGCCACACTCTCATTAACGCAACAAAAAAAGAAAAAAGAAACGTTCTAGAAAGCCCCATTTCGAACAATTCAAATTCAGAACTCGTAAAGCCGCGGCTACGCTGGCGTTGCTGGGCGCTGAAAATAAAAAATAAACGTAAATAAATCTTTCAACAAGCCCGTGTTGTGGAGAGAAGTGAAGTGCTCAGAAATTCATGTTTAGATGTTACATTTACCTGATTTTATTTTAGTTTACTAGGACACACTACACGTGGAGTTAAGCAGGTAAGTACGTATATTAGGAATATATTTTCTCAGTTTCGTCTGAAAAAATGTTTTAATAGACACTGAAGCTATGTTATATCATCAGTAAACTATTAAAACAATAAGTATAAGAAAAAATATAAGATTAAATAAAATACTGCTTGCCTTAGAACGCTACTTTATACTGGCTCGCGTGACGGACGATACTTTTTAAAAACATAGAAAGACTCGTTCTTTTTGCGAATTAGAAGTGTTCTCTTCAAAACAAATTGCTGACAAGCGGGACGTTCGAATTCTTATTTTGAACGCGTTAACCGCAGCCACTGTTCTTGAGGAACTTCCCCGTTGTAACTTTTAGTATATAAATTAAGCTTTATGTATTTGAGATAGAGATGTATGTGAAAGTAAAGATAATTTTGCAAGGTAATATTTTGAATTTAATTCGCAGTGGGTTTCGGATGCAAATGCCGTTGATGAGAGTTGATTATGTAGATGAGTGGGAAGGGAACTAGCGTCTGCGACTTCTTGTATGCGTATTGTTGTGAATCGAGCGGTTGTTTCTTCTTACGCACTTAAATGTAGGTAGACATAACACAGGGTTATTATAATTTGGTTTCGCTTTCGATTCTTGCAATTTGCAGCCTCCGTACTGGTATTGTGTTTCTGAGAGACGAGTAAAATACTTGAATGCAGGATGAGTATAAACGAGATGATACCTTGTAAGATTATTAATCTACTAACAAGTAGAAAAAATGTGTTTTCAAACATATGTTTGTTTATATATATATATATATATAAAGAACATTTTTAATACTAAGGTATTTATCAGTGAAAAATTAGCAAGATGAACGCTCCCCTTGACACGCACGAAGCACGACAAGAATACACAATACAGTTCGAAATTCAAAAACATAATTTAAAAGGCCATAAAGCACTACATACTTGGGATACTTCACCCTCCTCCATTGTTTAAAAGTAGATTGATCACGCGAGTCCTGCCCCCCGGTCCAGCGACGACGCCATTCGAATATCGTTCGAATAATGTTCGAATTTTGAAACTGGCAGTAAGAAGCATCGCCGCCAGCGCAACTGTTGCCATATCGCACGCAACGGTTTTGTGTTTTTGTTCGTCTGAAATCTAAAGGTTGTATTTTTTTGCCAGCTTTAGTTACTTAGGTAGACAGACAGACATTTTGTATGTAAAAATTATTCCATTTGGACAAGCAATAGGTACTACATAATACTTTGAATAAGTAACTAATCATTTTAGGTATTTAATTTAAAAACTAATAAGTAGGTATACATTGGTGTCGATTCGGCATACGCCCAACTAAACTAAAATTTGTCCTGTCACTTTCTATCATTTTTAATTGAAAAGGGACCGAAGATCATCAGTTCTGTTTTTGTCTATGACTTCACGACTAACTGTCAAAGGACCGTAGATCATCAGTTCTGTTTTTGTCTATGACTTCACGACTAACTGTCAAAAGACCGAAGATCATCAGTTCTGTTTTTGTCTATGACTTCACGACTAACTGTCAAATTTTGTCTTGTTTTAGTGCCTACCTAACACCATGACGACTAAAAAGCCACTAAAATTGACAGTTAGTCGTGAAGGCAAAGACAAAAACAAAACCGATGATCTTCGGTCCCTTTTCAATTAAAATGATAGAAAGTCACAGGACTAATTTTTAGTTTAGTTTAGTTGAGAATATGCCGAATCGACACCATTGAGACTTGTTATGTAATACCTACCTAGTACCTACCAGAGTTTTTTTTTCAGTACAATAAAATGTACTTCCCTACCTTTAATTTACTTTTTAGTAGATTTATGATGATCCATCCATGCTAGAGAGGAAAGAGGAAAATTCTTCATTTTGATTTGAGTTCAAATCAAGTATCTCCGTCAAAAACCTATTTATGGTATGTAACAATACAATAAATATTACCTATTTAATTTCACCGAAGTAACTAGAGGTGGATGAAGTATGTACTTCTTCAGTTGTATAGTCGAAAAGTAGGTACTACTTAATAAATATTATTCTTAAAATACTCATCGCATTATTACCCTGAGAGACTGGTTAAAAATACGAGCATTTGTTTTTTTTAATTTTGCCTGCAGACAGTTCTTAAATTAAAATTCTTTTGCTGAATTACATACTTTAGTCCGTGCAAATATTTTGAAAATCTAAATACGAAAAACACGCCGCCATGCGCCAGTGTCCCCTAAGGGATTGACAAAGTGTGAGAACTTTCTTTCGTGAATCTAAATTTAAATTTATTGCATTCCCATCGTATAATTGACAGTATCAGAATTTCAAATGCGGCATTTCACAAAGATTATTCAAATTCTTTGAGAGAGTAACATGCACGCACACATCATCGACATCAACATTTTAGTTAGGGTCTATTACTTTATAATCTAAATATAAGTAGAAACTGTATTTCTAAACATAAAGACCAAATCTTGTAATTCAAATTAGATGATGAAACAATAAATTTATTTACACCCTGACCTGATTTACTAGGTACCTTTATCGTTAAAATGAACCATACATAGTAAGTACTTCAACTTGTAAAAATTTTGGACCCTTCGAATTTTATTTTGCTATACGAGTAAGTAGTACGTGACACCTGCAGGGTGGTCGTGACTCTTGATGTCAAAATAATGGGTAAATTAAATTAATTTTCCATATAGCAACAAAGATCGCAGGATCCAGTAATATCTCCATTCAGGGCATTATATCGCGCGTTTATCTGTTGCTGTTTTTTTTTTTATATTCACCTTTTTTATCAAAACCCTTTACAAATTTCCAGAAGTTACAGAATGCTTCACCTCGCACGCACCATCAAAATTATCCCCATAATTCACGAGATAAATAAAATTGTTTTTTCTGAAATTCTCACACGGAAGCCCAATGAAGCCACGGAAGCCCAATGAAATTTGATCAAATTATAATAAAATTTCGGTTTCGATCGACAGAAGCTCGTGCGCGATCGCAGAATAATTCTCAATTTGATTTTTAGCACGCTTTAACTTTAACTGGCTGGAAGAAACACGCAATAATTTTAGTAGCCAGCCAGCTACATAAAAAGCTACCAAATTGTGTTCTGAATTCAAAATCTGACATTTAAATTACTCTTTACTCACTGGCGATCGGCGATTCGAAATGTAGAGCCATCTTTGACTCACTTAAAGCCCAGTTATAGTAATAAAATTAAATAGACGCATTCCAGCATTGGTTTTTGATAAGAAAATCGCTACTGACGCAGTATAAGTAATCCTTTCATCAAAGAGGGTATAAGAGTTTAAAATTTTAGAAATAGAACATTCATCTGTCCTGCTTTCTCCTGTTCTACTTCCGTATTGCGGCTTCTGTCATGCGCCATGCGACAAACAGTGACAACTACGTGACGTTGTCGCCGCCAGCCAATAACAAAAAGGCTCTCTCCTATTGGCTCACGTTTAAGTTTTTTGTTGACTCTTTGTGACCTTCTTTAAAAGTTTTGATTTTAGAATTTGTAGAGTAGGAAGCAGATGTCAGTAGGAAGACTGATGAGATAAATTAAGGTGACATTTATCTACTTTCCTTAGAATTTGATGGTTGTACTTATTACGTTTATCCGATAGTGATGGTACTTACCTATATATTGAAATTTTTATAATTACCTATGTTATTGTTCATTCTACGTTTATAATAATAACTGAGTTGAGTTGAGTTGGACATCGCATTAGTTGAGTTTTGCATAATGCAAGACTAGAAGACTATGTACTGTGTAAGTTTGCTATAAACTGCTTTGTTTTACTTATGTAATCGTTACTTAATTTACACTGCATATATTGGAAAACTATTATTGATTCCAAATATTACGAGTGCGAAATTGAATTAAGTTACTTGGAAATGCATGAGGCAGTACCTAAATAAATTAAAATTCATTCAATGTACCATCCATACACACTTTGCCAACCGAACTCAAATTAATCCCTGAAACGCCTTTTAATTACAAAACACCGCCCATGCAATTAACAACTACTTGTTCTAAATTTAAAATGTCATTTCGTGGGCGGGCGCAAACCGGTTGGTTAAAAATGTCACCGCCACCCACGCGCGCTCACTCCCCATTGGAGGAAAGTGTCACCGTGTCACATCGCGCGACATCGCTCATTGGCGCGCCACGCCCACGCACGTATTCTAAATTTGAATAGAAATGAAGCGTGGAAATTGGCCGCCTGGATTATTTTTGAAAGAGCGTTCTAATTTCAAATAAGGGGGTCTATTTAGAAAGTGTTTGCAATTTGCGTCGTGTCTCTTTGTCCCGATGCGAGCGGGCTTGCGCGGAACTATTGATTGGAGCAACGCCCGACGACGACGGCGCCCGCTCGCATATCGGACAGAGGTGACAAATGATGAGGCCACTCTTGGTAGTAAAATGTTCTCTAGAGACGTCCTCAATTAAATTGAGGATAAGTTCAGAGTCAATCAATGCTAAGTAGTACATATTTACAAAAATAAAACAGAGTAGGTTCTTCGTATCGTGTAAAATTGTAAGATCAAAAACTGACAACACAAACTCTGGTCCAGGGTTATGAAGCCTAAAGTCCTATTGGCTCATATGACGACTATTTGAGTAAATAATAGATTCAAACCTAAAACATCCGTAATAAAAGCCAAACACTCTGCCGCTACGGCCACTGTCGTTACAAATTACAATACAAACTCTTTATTGCACACAAAACAATTACAACATATTGGTTATAGTAAAACGGCGCTAGGCAATAGGCGGTCTTATTGCTTTGAGCAATTTCTTCCAGGCAACCCATCAATGTGAATCATGTCGTTAATTAACAACATAGGTAAGTGGGTGAAATACATTATAATATTATTATTATTTTAATTTTTTTTATTTCAGCTGAGATATTTTATATCTGTTATTTATCGACTAACTTTTAGTAAGTAATAACAAAAACACTTTTTTGTAATTCGATTTTTGCAAATTATAAAATTTCTTTTTCTCTAGCAGTAGAAAGTTCGTTGCCGCTAGGTTGAAGGGCACAGACTCCGTTATAATAACTAGTTGAGGGTAGTTGGACATATCTAATAGTGGGTTTCAGAGGCAGACGCCGCCGCCGCCGCCATGTAAGCTGACAGCTATCGCTGGAAAATTAATTTAATAATGGAAATTGTTGAAAATCGGTAATTTAAACAAGATAATATTTTGATTAAAATATATATAATAGTAGTAATGTGTTACCCTTTAGTTTATAATATTTCCTATAAAATACGGTGACACTTTCCTCCAATGGGGAGTGAGCGCGCGTGGGTGGCGATATACCTACCTTATGTTATTTTATTGTTTTCTTTGTAGCCCCTCGCTTTATAAGCCCTTATATCTTAATATATGAATATAATTACTATGCAGTGAATGGACTTATTTAGTAGGTACTTAGAAACACGTCACTGGTATTACTTACCCTGGATGAACTTTGAAAAAAAAATGGCCATTTCTTCACCTCGGGAGCTGAAGCTATTAGTTTCACAAAATTCTAAAAATGTAAACGTCATCCAGAACAAATCCAAAATTACTTCAAACTTCTCAACGACATAATATAATAATCTAGGTATCCGGGTCTCAATAGGCGTTCAAATTCGGAAACCAGCACCAATTAACTAAACTTGGAGTTCGGAAAACAAACAAAACGAATAGAAATCCGGCGTTATTAATAACTCGTGCTCGAATTTAGGCCGCGCGAACGACCGCATCGATAGAAAGTTGTCAAGGGGTTGCAGAATAGGGCTGTCATAACTCAATGTTTAGCCACATTTTTTACTATAAACATAGAAACCTAACCTAACCTAAAAATGTAACTTAAGGTAAGGAGAAAAACGAATAGTCAAATCTGGAAAAGGATAATACTGCAATAGATTGATTTGATTTGATTTTTTATTTGAAAAAACAATACCCTAAATTAAAGGGTAACTGTCAACGACCTAACATAAAATTTAAAAGTAGCTCTACACGGGAAATCATCTAAGGGTCGGGCCACACTGATCGACGGCGATCGATGCGAAAGGATTTCCATACTTTGCGCGCGTTTTGTATAGGCAAATCGTCGTCAATCGGGGTCGATCAGCGTGGTCCGACCCTTAGTTGAAATAGTCTCAGACTACTGTCTTAGTCTCTTAGTAGTTTTTGTTTTTTAACCCCCGACGCAAAAGAGTTATAAGTTTGACGTGTCTGTTTGTCTGTGTGTCTGTCTGTGTGTCTGTCTATCTGTCTGTGGCATCATATCGCCCGAACCACTGAACCGATTTCAGTTTAGTTTTTTTTGGATGAAAGGAGACTTAATCGAGAGTGTTCTTAGCTATGTTTTATAAAAATCGATTGAGCCGTTTAAGAGTTATGGTGGGTTAAAGTGGGGATGGAAGAACCAAAATTCTACAAATGTGCCCAAAATGGTTGTCAAAAAATGAAAGATAAGATATTTTATCAGTGGTAGGACTCTGTCTAGCCTGAGGAGTCCGCCTGGGTGAGTACCACTGCCTTATCTATTTCTGCCGCCAAGCAACAATGCTTGCATTGTTGTGTTCCGGTTTGAAGGACTTCTTGGCTACCTTAGTAGCCAGTGAAATTACAGGCAATTTACGCGAGTGGGCTTCATATTCGATCAGAAATACTGGTGTAGGGTATCAAATAAAAGCATAACGCAGCTATATTACAGTAAATAAAAAAAAATATCACATTTCGTACTTTTTTTTTAGGTAGGTTTTTGTGTCGGGGGTTTTTTAAAAAATTTAAAATTTTTATGAAAGACCATCCAAAAAGAAAGAGAATATTTAAGTTTGGGAGAGCAAATGATCGATGGCATGCAGAGAGTGGCTTATGTTCAGTGGACTCGTACGGGCTGATGAAGTTGAAGTTAATAATAGGCTGATGGCAACCCTAACTAAACTGGAGCTCAGAGCTCTCCATTGATTTCCTCTGAACACCATTCTTTTTTCTTTAATTCTGGAACCAAAAGCTAATACGATTACTCACTACTGTAGTTATAGACGATTCGCCCGTCAAAGACCGATATCATCAATATTTCTAGTGTTTTACTTCATACAAAAGAAGTAGTGAAAAAGTGTTTGAAGTGTTTACATACATACATACCAGAAATTTTGATGATATCGGTCTTAGACGGGCGGATAGTAAGGTAACTACTCTTAACCGCTAATACGACCCCTGTAAAGAGTAAGTAATAGGGTATCGGACTAATTGATTTTATTTTATAAATCCAAATTTCTTTGTCTCTGCTATCGAACACTAAAACAATTTTTGCTCTATCTTTAAAATTGACTGAGTTATAAAGGTTTGAAATTCAAGATGAGGCAGAGAGGCACATACCCACTTGTGACGTCATTTGTTAGTAACGCCATATAATCTCCATACAAAAAATCGTTTTTGAAAGAGACATACATATTGAAACTTTAAAAAATCATTGTAAATTCGTTTTTCAACCGATTCTGTTTTTTTCTTCGCGAATCGTCTGCTACTAATTTATATTTTAAAAATAATTCATAAAATATGATAAATTTAGGAACAGTCCGATCCCCTATTGTAATTATGATTCTATACCTTTTAGTAGAGACATAAGAGCTAAAAAAATGATTTATTTTGTGCACTTTGTTATTTACCTTCTATAAATACAGCCACAGCATCACTGGAGTTCATGCACATACTTGGATATAGGTAGGTAAGGGCAGGTAAACCCAGAAGGTACAACGTAAGGTAGAATAGAGATTGTGTGCGCAAATAAAAGTTTACGGACGTTGTAAACAGAGCGCCTGAAAGCCACTTCAGCGATGAGCCTCGGCCGAAGTAGAGAAGCCTCGTACCTACCTCTTGGTCTATCTAAGTACCTAAGGCTGTAGCAGTACTGCTATCCTACCTTCTTCTGCTATTTTGTTTCTGACAATTCAGTACTTTTAAGTACTGGCAGTCTCATCATTCATTTTAAATTTAGAAATAGAAATAGAAATCGATTTTTTTTTTATTGAATGACACATACAGACAGCCCAGTGTTGCACACCAAAAACAACAAAACACAGATATTTAAAAATAAAAATAAGTACAGTTCAGAAACAAACACAACAAAAAATAATCACAAACATACTTTATTGATTTATTTATTATTAGTGATACTTCACAGCACATAAACACATCTTATATAAGTGACATTAAAATTATACATAGCCAATAACGAAGATCACATATCTATAATATAAAAATGAATCGCAAAATGTGTTGGTAAGCGCATAACTCAACAACGCCTGGACCAATTTGGCCAAATCTTTTTTTAAAATGTTCGTTGAAGTTCAAGGATGGTTTTAGGGTAGGTGTAGGGTAGGTGTAGGGTAGGTGTAGGGAAAAATGGCAGGACAACGTCTGCGGGGTCAGCTAGTTACATATAAATTACAGAAGTTACTGTAACGGTAAAATTGTTTGCGGAGTGCACCGCGCCATCTGCATTGGGCCAACCAATTGGCGACTCAGCATGTGCTGCAGTACAAGGCGCCAGCGCTGGTATTCTGTCAGCGCCAGATCGAGCGAACGCGCAACCGTTTCGCCTTAAGTAAATAATAATACCAAATAGTAAAGCAATAAATAAATATAAAATAGAAAAGTTTAAATAAAAAAAAATGATAATACATTATAGCCAAAAATATTTTAATATATTTAATAATATATATTTTAATATAATTTATTTTCTTCGGTTCTGTCTCATTTTCATCAAAATTTCCTGATTCCACCTCAAGTCATCAGACTGTGATCATCTTCTTATCTTATTAACTGTATTTTATTGAAGTAAGCTTTTAAAAGTGTTACGTTAATTTCTTATGCTAATAAATCGTGTGTGCAGCTATCTGGACTGAACCCTGTTTTCTTCTGCCACGCTACCTCTCTACAGCTACATCTTCTACCTCATCTTCACCACCTTCAAACTACATACTATCTTTCATCGTACGGCCAGCAGCGTGTAGCAGCTGCTGGGCTACAAAGACTATGAAATCCTAGCAATAATGAATTTACTTTTAATTTTTTTAGTCAGTGGCCTTTGGCGGCTCTTTAACACTGGTATATGAAGTCAGTTGTCGCCTTACAGCCTTCATCAACAGCTCATCCCCACCGAGGGAAATATTTATCTAGGGTTTTTAACCTATCATAACAGAACATCACAACAACAAAAAAAAATCATTTTTTAATTTAAGGAGAAAAAAACGTTAAACGTGACATTAATTAGGCGTACCTTTGTATATAGGTAATTTAGGTAATAAGTCAGTGCACAGAATTTATAACGCTACAATTTTGTCAATAGTGGTTCTCTTTATAAGTCAAACCAATGAAGTCTCTGTTCACCTTTCAAGGGAAAAAAGCGTACTTTTTTTTTTTTTTTAATTTATTGTTCAAAATCAAAATAAAAACACATGTGAAACAATAATATTTCTACACGAAAACCTCACAGGGTTTATCTGTGTAGAAGAGCCGCTCTTAACTTATCTTACCTAATACTACAAGCCAATACAATGGTTTTTTAAACAGTATTTTTTTAACTTCAATTTAAATCCAGAATTACAATACAGCTGTTGTAAGTCATCGGGTAATTCGTTAAGGTAGTTGGGGATCAAAGACCTAAGCATTCTCGAACCATACACGTTATTTGTTTTTGGTAACAAATACTTTTTTGTCTTATGTAAAATTCTAAGATTACCTGCCCTTTGATATTCCTTAAGATTTATCGATTCCTTACATTCAGTCAGAATAGAGTACTTGACTTTGTCATATATATTCATAACTTGACAGTACTGAAACAAAGCTTGGTCATCTTTACATTTCACTTTTATTTATGTGTGCAAATTTCAAGTGAGATTTTAGAAGGAAAGAAAGAAAATAAAAAGAAGAAGATTATATATTAGATATTTTAGATTTTATATTTCGTTCTTTTCAAAAAAGCTGATATTTTCCCCTGAGAAAGTCATTTCTGCCTTCAACAAGCCAGGTCGCCCTTTTTCCAAGCACCAATATATTTTATTGTAAAAGGCAAAAGTATTTCTAAGTCAAAGGGGTTGGACCACCTAATCCACTTCAAAGAAGGTGGTCATACTACCAAGTACCCGCATTCCTAAACACCGGCTCTATTTCACTTACTAACATTTGCATTTCATTTCATTTCGTTCCCCGGACACTTTTATACGTTTCGCCTTTTTATACCACTTTTACTGCCTTTTCCTTAGGGTTACTGAGTCTGAAGAATGAATTCTTCAACTTGTGTGGTAGGTATTTTGCTTTTTCGACGTTAAAATTACTTACTTAAAAACTAAAGTTTATTATCAAATCTCGCCTTAAAAATTTCGTACTTCGAAATTATGTGGGAGAAACCTAAAATTTCGCGACAAAGTTACCTATCGTCAACAGCTCATATACGTCCCCACCGAGGGCCTACCCTGATTTTGAGTGATTAGGCCTTAGTCGACCACGCTGGCCCAGTGCGGGTTGGTCGACTTCACACACAACCTTTGAATTTCTTCGCAGGAGTGTGCAGGTTTCATCACGATATTTTCCTTCAGCGTAAGAGAGTCGAATAAACGTACATATGAATTCGAAATTCGAAAACACATTGATACCTGGTGGCGTTCGAACCCGCGCCGCGTCTCCCGGACGGGGTGCAGCGGCCCTAACCACTAGACCACCGACGACGCTCTCAGTTACCGTATCTTTAAATACAGTCTATTTCCAAGATTTTATTTCAGCTTATTACAGGTGATAACAAAACAATATCTGACTTTGTTTTTCTACGACTTAGAAAAAATTGTAGGTACGTGAAAATAAACCGATTGCCTATTATTATAACATCACAGTAATATTATAAACGTGAAAATATATTTGGATGTTTAGGTAGATGTTTGAATGTTTGTTCCGCTTTCACGCCTAAACTGCTGAACGGATTTGGACGAAATTTGGAATGAAGATAGTTTGTAACTTGGATTAACACAAAGGATACTTTTTACCGGGTAAAATCTTATTCCCACGGGAAAATCTTACATAGCGCGATATAATATTTCCAGTCTACGCCGCAGTAGGCGCCGCCGTAGCAACATCGTAGCGACGACTCGGATTTTACTACTTACAAATTATTGGTTTAGAACGCGCAGTACTGCAGAACCCTACATTCATCCGTGTTAGACACGCGCTTTACCGGTTCTATACTGTTTTACTGTCTTTTTATTTTTATTATTTGAAGGGTTAGGGTTCCCGTGCAGTTTGTTTTTCCGCTTTATGAGGGTTTCTCGAGTGGCCCGGGTTAAAGGTATTTCGATTTAGTGCACCGCGATTTTTGTTAGGGAAAGTGGTGGGAGTTGATTTTACTTTGGAAATTGGTTTGGTTTTATTAGATTAGTATTATAAGTATTTTGTTTTTGCTTTGTCGTTCTTTAAATTTTGACTATTGAGGACTTACTGTACTAGATCATCGTCATCGACACCTCCTATTATACCCCACCTAGGGGCTTTACCCTTCTCCAAGATATAATGACCGAAATATCAAGTAATTTTCAAAACTTGTATTAGATATGCTAGAAAATGAATACGACTATTGAAAGCTACGCCGTAGTCGCCGTAGTAGCAAAAGCGTAGCAGGCGTAGCAAGTCGTTTCTTTTCTTCTATTTTTTATTCAATATTATTTTTTGTTTTATTAATATGAAAATGTTTTTTTATTTGTGTATATACTTACTTACGTATTATTTTAATATTATTGTATTTTTTATGATTTGTTTTTTTTTTTCAAGATTTTTTTTATCATATGTATAGTCGAAATTCATTTTAATATTAAATGTACTTACCACGAATTGTCTCATCTCTCGTCTATCCTCATGTGATATGTATCTGTAGCCATTAAGGGTACTGTTTTAAACTAAATCTGTCTAGTGGAACTATCTAGACCAGGCTTTCCCAACGTGGGCGATAACGCCCCCTTGTGGGCGCTGCAGGCCTAAATGGGGGCGGTAAGAGACCCAGAAAAAAAAGGGGGCGTTGTGTAGGGCTTTGGGGTCGATTTATAATTTCATCTACCTAGCTAGGAAGACTCTTAGACACCGACTGAGCTCTCGACTACATCTTGTGAATATCAACTAATATTAATTAAGATATAGTTCAAACTCGGTCCGATATAATAGACCGCGGGCAATCATGTTTTAACAAGTTTTTGTTAAATAATCCGATTTGTACATTCCTGTATCAATCGGCTGGTTCTATAATACTTGTTCTTGCTTGTCGAGTACGATTGGGCGTCGAATGAGATAAACGAGTTTATGCACGTTTGTCTTATTCCTGTTGGTGCGTGCTGCTTATGCAATCCTATATAAACGACGTAAATTTATTTTATTTTCATTTGCGGTTTCGCGCATAATAGATAAGCAGTACTTGATTTCAACACTTACGTATTTCTCAAAACAAAACAATGTCGGAAGTAAAAAAGAAGAGACGGCAATACTCTGCGGAATATATTAAATTCGGATTTATTGAAAATCCCACAAACCCGTCGTCGCCTTTGTGTCTTCTATGTCTAAAAACATTTTCGAACGAAGCAATGAAGCCTTCAAGACTGCAAGATCATTTGAATAAAATGCATCCAGATAAGAAACACAAGAATGTCACATATTTTCAAGACCTAGAGAAGAAGCATAATACTCAGCCAAGTGTATCAAAACTATTTTCGGCGGCTGCTAAGCAAGATGACGACGGACTTCGAGCTTCGTACAATATCTCTTTGTTAATTGCTCAAAAAGGCAAACCACACAACATCGGAGAAGAGTTAATTTTGCCAGCAATAAAGGAAGTAATAACTACTGTGCTTCATAAACCGGCCGCAGATATTATCCGAAAAATTCCTTTGAGTAATAATTCTGTACAAAGACGAATTGATGAAATGGCTGAAAACATTGAAGAATCATTGTGCAATCATCTGAGGACTAGTCAATTCTCAATTCAGCTCGATGAGTCCACTTTACCAACTAATGAAGCGTTGTTGCTATCTTACGTGAGGTTTATTAAAGATGAGAAAATACGTGAAGAACTATTGTTTGCCAGAAATTTGGAGACAGATACAAAAGGCGAAACCATATTCAATACATTGGAAAAGTTTTGTGAAGAGAAAGAGATTCCTTTGAAAAATATTATATCAGTTGCTACGGATGGCGCTCCGGCTATGACAGGGCGCCATAAAGGCTTCATAGCGTACTTAAAGAATAAAATTCCAGATGTCCTTGCTATACATTGCGTTATTCATAGACAACATTTGGTTGCTAGAAACTTAAGTGAACGACTATTTCAATCACTGCAATATGTCATCAAAGCAGTCAATAAAATCCGTAGCAGCTCTTTGAATGATAGATTATTTCATCAGCTTTGTGTTACTAATGACGAAGATTTCAACCGTTTGTTGCTTCAAACTGAAGTTCGTTGGCTGTCAAGAGGCAATTGTCTGATTCGATTTTACAACCTGTTTGACTCTGTGATAGAGTTCTTGGAAACTAAAGATACAGAACTGCGCAACAAGCTCATAACATCAAAGAATGATATAGCTTACATGACAGACCTGTATAAATTGTTCAACGACATGAACCTCCAACTGCAAGGCGATGAACTAAATTTAATTAAAACAAAAAATGTCGTTGCTGCTTTCGCAGCCAAACTGCTTCTGCACAAAAAGAATATGGGCAGACGTGAGTTTCACAACTTTCCGAATTTATCAGTATCCTGCAGTAACGACGACTTGTTTGCCTACTGCCAACATTTGGAAAACCTCCACATTGACTTCACCGAACGATACCAGGACATTTTAAACTTGGAAATACCAGACTGGGTGTTGGATCCGTTTTCAAATATCAACACAGCAATGTCACCTCAGCTGGAAGAAGAACTTATAGAATTGACAACAAACGAAGAAATAAAAATCAAGTTCAAAAATGGATATCAAGAATTTTGGCTACAAAAACCGACCCCGCAATTGTACCCTGGATTGTGGTCAATTGTTCAACGATTCTTGATAGCATTCCCATCGTCATATTTGTGTGAACGTGGATTTAGTGCTGTGGCAACGCTGCTTACTAAAAAGAGAAATCGTTTGCGTGTTACCGAACGTGGCGACTTGCGGCTGTTTTTGAGTAAATTGGAACCTGATATCAACAAACTTATTGAAAAGCATCAAATTCAACCTTCACATTAGTTTTTATATAAGAATTGATTATGTTTGTTTTATTTTCAATAAAAGATACTCTGTCCGAATACTATAAAGTTGCGTTTCAATAATCAGTTATAAGTACTTAGCGGTTTTTAAGTATGTTTAAAAAGGGGGGCGTTAAAAAATAATTTATTCTTAAAGTGGGCAATAGACAAAAAAGGTTGGGAACCCCTGATCTAGACAGTTAATTAGGTTTTCTTTGCGGGCCCTGCGCCCGCACTGCTTCACTGTCGTGCTACATGTTGGATGCCATCTCGTATGCTCCTGTCTCGACTATAAAAGTACAGTCATTGAGATTGGTTTTCTATGCAATCGTAGGAAAAATATGAAGATTTGGAATACAAACCGTCTTCCAATGAATGCCAACAAAGATAAAAATAATATAACGTACGTACCGTACGGTATTAGGGATTGATTTTCTGTAAGCATTTACTATTTTATTCTAGAAAGAGAAAGTAAGTAAGTTTCGTCTCCTGATTGTACCTGAAAAGAGGGTTAATGAATTTAAAAAAGGTAAAATTAGGAGTATTGAACTTACATTTTTCCATTTCTAGAAAAAATATTAGGTAAATGGTTACAGAAAATCAATTTAACGTTGTATTTAACTTAAAACCAGTGACGTTAACAGCAAGATGAAATAAGTGAGAAAAAAAAATCTTTCTGTTTCGCTTTAGCTTCGAAACCTAAATGAATTTCTACATAACAATTGTATACAAAATAGTGTTCTGCGACCGTAATATAGTTTACTTAGCTTGAGCTCTTAATTCGTCTGTCTGTGAAGTTAATAGCACAGTCTACCCCGCTGTGAGCGAATTTAGCAGCTGAGCATTTTGTTGATGTGGCATAACAACTATTTGCAAGGTAACAAATTCTCAAGAGTTCATATTCGTACCAAAGCCAAATTACTTACAACAAACAAAATTGACAACGTCACCCTTTTAGGAAAACCTAGAGGAAAACACTTAAAACCATTTCGAGCGTCATTTAAAATAAACTATGGGCAAAGGAAAGCTGTGGTTCAGCCGATGCGTGCAAATCGGTAAGTCACTGGCAGGTTCGCGGGAAAACTTCCATAAACAATGCCATTAGCGCAAACGTTACGCGGCAGATTTTAAATTTGGAACGAACGCGGCCATTCGTCATGTCGCCGTTCGCTCGCGACACTCCGCCGCGACGGTGATCGAGCTTTTGGGGAGAAGAGAGGGTTTGATACTTTAGCAATATCACGGGAAAAAAATATTTTGAGAAATATAAGAATCAATCTCAACTTTTGATCGTTACTATGGCGAATATTTAGAAGCGCTACATCCTCATAAAAAATAAAACTACTGAAATTATTAATAAGTTTATTAAACAACTCTTGCAATATAAAAAATTAAAACTGACGTATTACTATCTTTTTAACTGCGATTTTTGTATGAGTGATAATAATTATGGCTCACTTAATTTGGCATGCAAGGCACCTTTTTTCGTGTCCTCAAATAAGTTGTCTCTCATTTGAAGTATGAATATATTATAGAACTTTTCAATTAAAAAGTACTCAAAGTATCAACATCCTCTTCATTCCGCATTTTCCTTTGACTAATGACGTCATGTGTCCCGCACAGCGATTGCGAGCGGCAAATGACTCGAATGAATTTAAAATTTGAACTTGGAACGCTAACGAGGGAGGCGGCAACACTGTGAGTTATTGTCGAACTGTCGCCTCCCGAAACCGAACGTTTAACGAGTACAAAGCGTCGTTGTGTTTTTCTTTAAATGGTATGACGTAACATGCAAAGTCTTTTGTGATGCATAATGATGAGGTATGAATATTGTGTGTGTCTGATTGCAATTTTATATTCTTTGTAAAGGCAGCGCCATGTTCTTACTGCCACAAACACACATAATAATCTTTAAAACATTTTGGATTAATAACACACATACATATATCTACCGGGATATTACCACAATTTTAGTTTAAAATAAGTTTTTTAATGAGCTCATCGATATTTCGGCTATGTAACCCGTCATGTCGTGATAATAACCCGGTAGAAACGTATGTGTGTTATTAATATTAACAACCACGCAAACCTAAAAGTGCATTTTGGATTAGTTTATCTATGATTATATTAAGGTTTAAATCTACATGCCCGTAATATTCAAAAAGTCTTTGCACACGTGAACATTTTCAAAACAAAACATAAAATTCTAAGTATGACTATTAACTGAAAAAAGCCTGACTGAAAAAACTATTAACTAATGTACATATAAAATAACAGAAAATTGAGAATCCAATTATTTTACTGAACTATATTACTACATCATGCATCACATATCATCCATCATGCATCACATATCATCATCACTTATGTTTATGTTATTAATTTAGTTTTATTGCTTTTAGATTTTAATTGTTCAGTGTAAACAATCTGTCCCAATTTGTCCCAAGGAAGGGGCTGATTACTCACAACACAGGGTATCTTAGTGTGAAAATCAGTGTGCATTGTACTGAATTGAAGCTGTTTAGCTGAATAAATACTTTTTTACTTTTTACTTTTACTTTTAACATAGTACATAACATTACTATAAAATAATAAGTTAGTACAATGGATCTGACGCCACAGTTAGTCTTCTCTTTGATTTTAGAGAGTAAACGGTTAAAAATACCGGCTCAACGCGGGTGGCCTCACTAGGAAATCAATTATTGCCTATTAGCGCCCGAGAACACTGAGTCTCCTTTAGGCATAATGTACACTGTCTACTGCACTGTGTAATCTATGACAAGGATGTCGAGGGTAGCGTAAACAACGTCACCTTTCAACTTCAGACGCCATATTGGAGTTGGACCACACAAAATCCTATCCATGTGCAAAGTATAAATAATTCTATATTGTTGTACCATCTCATTTATCCCCATAGAAGGGCTCGAGCCTACCTTTTTATTTTATGAAAAGTAAAGTAAAGTTGGTGGTACGGGAATCCTCGCTCATAAGTAACACCAGGACATTCATAGTCTACCGTCTTACCCCAGACATTCATGATGCTTGCTCTTTTAGAAAACCGAACAAAAATAAGTATGTACTTAGATTTTTCAGAAATTCCTTCGTCGGTTGTGTTGTGATATAAGTTTTGCTTACCAGAATCGTATTAATAAAGTATTGTGTTGTCAAGTAACTGCACATGTTAGTAATTATTAACATGCCCTAAAAAGTAATAAAACCGTGAAAAATAATAATAGTAAATATAGACCATACACACCTACGGTATAATGACAAAGAAACACGAGAAAGAGAAACAAAATGTTCTAACGAAACTACTTTTGGTTAATGTGCTCTCGTCAATAGCTATTCAAAAAGTTCAAAACGGGACGATAATGAATCCTAATTACACTTTTGCAACTGTACACGACTAGAATAGAAAGACCTTTTAAGAACAGAACAATTTTTCGTATGAAAGTGGCAAGAGAGATCAAGATTTGTTGGTCGGTAGCCGTGTCACGCTTTGACTATTGTAACACTGAAGAGACCTTGGAGACTACATCTATTTCATATCCATCGTTGTTCATTCAAGTTGTATTTAAAGCTCCTGAAGACGAAAAACAGCAGTTGTCATTGAAATGTTTGCATTGGTTGTAACTTGTAGCCGTCACGTAAGATTAGCGGTAGTGCCATTGAGTCACTTCGGCCCAAATTCGGCATCGCCACGCTAATGACACTCATTGCCCGCCAATCAGTTTAGCGGTTCACATTTGCCGAACGCATTATGCCATAGTGTTAATTCGTCCGGCCGCCATCTTGCCAGGCACGTGTCTTCGAATTAGGAATGTGTTCTAAATTTGATTACGGGCGATCGTCGCTTGTTCTGGAAGTTTAGTTGATTAGCTGTAGTGTAACTCTACTCGTGATGTTTGCCTGCGTACTGGTTTTCCTGAGAGTTGTATTGTAATATCACCTAGGATTAAATGTCTTACAAGTCTCTGAACATCTTTAACTTTATATATTTTAAGATTTTTCTGGTTGTTCCGAAATATCAAGGTAATAATATTAAATATAACCGGTAACAAACCCGTAAATTGTGACAATCTTTAACTTTGATTGAATAACCAATATTTTAGTTATCCAAAAGTGATAATCCTTTTTACCGTCGAAATCGATTGACTTTGATGAAGAAATTCATTGTTCTGCATAGGCTTACCGCTTATGTCACTTACAAAAACAGTCAATCAAATACTAACAATTTCAATAATTGCGTTCATTGCGTAGAAAAACTCAAATCGAGGCTTGCGAACTGTCTTTTAGTTGCCGGAAACGTGATGAATAATGATTTTTGTGCGTGTCGACCGTTGAATGCTCTGCTAGGAAACGTTCGGCCGAGATAGGTGTCGAATCTAATGATTGTGTCACGAAACGTATCATTATAATTGATGACGATTGGGCTTTAAAACTAACTAGTTCTGTTCTATATAGATTGTGAGAAAACCACTGGCTTACCTGGGCTGATTGATAACTGGCCGAAACGACGAACTTAAAAAAATGATACGCAAAAAAAAATATTACATATTTTGGCATCTTTTTTAAAATAGAACGCCAAATTTGAATTTAATCGAACTGGTGGAATTTGTTCGATAGGACGTAGAACTTTCTCTGTCGTAAATTTTCTTAACAATGGAAAGAAACGAAATTCGTGCGGTGATAAAGTTTTACGTTTTAAAACAGAAAACAGCAACCCACATTAAAACCAAGCTAGACAGTGTTTAAGGTAATTCTGCTCCTGCATTGAGTACAATTCACACCTGGGTAACTGATTTTAAACGTGGAAGACAGAGCTGCGAAGACGCCCACAGGTCTGGCCGTCCAAATGAAGTCACGAATCCGGACATGATCAAAAAAATTCACAAAATTGTATTGAATGATCGGCGCTTGAAGTTGCGAGAGATAGCAGAGATGGTGAGCATTTCATCTGAACGCGTTTTTAATATTTTGCACCAACATTTGGGAATGAAAAAGCTTTGCGCGCGATGGGTGCCGCGTTTGCTCACTGTTGACCAAAAGCAACGTCGAGTGGACGATTCATCGGAGTGTTTGGCGCTGTTTAACCGAGATGCTAACGAGTTTTCGCGGCGTTATGTAACAGTCGATGAAACCTGGATACATCATTATACTCCCGAGACAAAAAAACAATCTAAGCAGTGGACTGAGAGCGGAAGACCTGCGCCGAAGAAAGCAAAAACGGTTTTGTCGGCCGGCAAAGTGATGGCGACTGTTTTTTGGGATGCTCGAGGGATTATTTTAGTGGATTATCTGCAAAAAGGAAAAACAATAAATGGAGAGTACTACGCAAGCTTGCTGCAAAAATTAAGTGAAGAAATCCAGAAAAAACGACCACATTTGGCCAAGGAAAAAGTTTTGTTCCACCATGACAACGCACCTGCACACACGTCAATGGTTGCAGTCGCCAAACTCCATGAATTGCGGTTCGAATTGCTACCGCATCCACCCTATTCCCCGGATCTGGCCCCGTGTGACTTCCACTTATTCCCAAACCTGAAGAAATGGTTAGGTGGCCAGAGATTTTCATCAAATGAAGAAGTCATTGTTGCCGTGGACGAGTATTTTGAGGGGTTGGAGAAAACATTTTATCAAACTGGTGTAACGGCATTGGAGAAGCGCTGGACTAAATGCATCGAGGTGGAAGGAAACTACGTTGAGAAATAAATTTATTTTAAATAGATTTTTAAAGTTTTTCTTTGTCGTTTCGGAAACTTATCAATCAGCCCTCGTAAGTACTTACTTAAGTGCATCACGCTAAATTTCACAGTTGTGTGGTCCAGCAGCCGCCACGAAGCCGCTGAGCACTACACGAAGAGTGTTGTAGAGGGTTACGTGGCAATAACCAGGGCACAGTCCGAAGAAAAAAAAGGTATTTATGTATTTATATATTATATAATCACTCACTAGTCTTACAGTTTAAGAAAAATAGTAACATGGATAAGCGTTTACTGTTGGAGATCAGGACATGAAGTGAAGAATTTAGCAGAAAAAAAAAACAAAATCGAAACGTAAGAATCTAAATTTGAAATTGAATTTAAAATGAAAGATAAAACTGCCAGTAAGAAAGGTTGCCAGTCATAAAACAGGAAGGAGGACGAATGCCTCGTTACAGTTGTATTGCTGGATGTTTCATCTTTATATGCCGGCGTTGCTGCCGCCTTAAACCCGAGTTATCTTCTTGTTAATTTTTGTGCAAAAAAAATCTTGGAGATAAGCAATATATACTTAACATTTGAATGTAAAAATTGATTTGATCGCTTTTCGCTAACTCTAAAGCCCCAAACTAAACTCCTTCCGCAAAGTTGAGGTCATGCTCTAATTCGAGCGGTTACTGTTTAATTGTTTTATGATTGCTGTGATTTCATGAAGTCATCCTGGACCCTGGAAATGGAGTAAATTTGTAGAACCAATTTATCTTTGAAGCGTCGGTTGTGTAGTGGCCAGGGCCGTTGCCTCCCGTCCGAGAGATGCGGGTTCATCCCCACGACGTACAGAGGACAAAGATATAGCCAGGCCAGGCTGCTTGAAACGGATTATGTTTTCTCTGGTAATTATTTATGCTTTGTCATGAAATTTCGCATAATTGTGCAGTTCGGTAAACTATACCTATACATAGTACATGTATGTAAACAAAATTTCATACAAAAATATAAAAAATCTCTTGAGAAAATTCAAACCGTTTCAAGCGGCTTGGCCTGACTATATCCTTTGTACCATATGTTGTTTTTTCGAATTCATATACACGTTTATTCGACGCTCTTACGGTGAAGGAAAACATCGTGAGGAAACCTGCACCCTCCTTCGAAGAAGTTCAAAGGCCTGCTGCATCGGCCAACCCGCACTGGGCTAGCGTGGTTGACTATGACCTGATCGCCCTAATTCTGGGTAGGCTCGATGTGAACGTACTTAATATGAGCTGTTTTTGTATTTAATGGATGCGAACAGTGACCATTAACAGAAATGAACTTAGAAAACGTACAGGCTTTTGTATAAAATCGAGTAGGTAGTAAAAAACAGACAATGTATTTTTTTACCAAGTGATGCTAATGCAATGAATGTATATAGAGCCAAATCAAATGTTGATTCAATCAATCGTTAACTGTTCGTTTGTCTAAAGGGAAAAAAATAGAAAAGTCTACAAAGCTTTACTGAATTGGACCACATGATATAATTAATTTTCTAAGTGTCTAATATTTGGATGAAGGTAGAGTTTCGATATTCCAGGTGCAGTTAGCTAGGTACTCGAGGACAGATTCAAGAAGTGTATAATTATATAATTTTATTGCATTGTAGAGCTGATGAGTCTAACCAACGTATCACGACTTGTCATAATCTTATTTACTGATAATGTCCTATCTAATGTTTTGTTAAACGACAGTTAATTGTGGTCTAGTTGGTAGAGTCGCCTGTCTTCTATGAAGCTGACTCCTGGATTATTCCCGATTGGGCGGATATTTTGAATGAAGAAGTTGCAATTCAGTATCGGTTCTAAGAATGTTTCCGCCTACTGTTTCCATTTTAATTACACCTATCTTTTTGGCAGCAGTACCTCCCCGTAGAGAAATGTTTCTGACGCGCTCAAAATTGCTCTAGGTATCTAAGCCGTTAAGATAACAAACTTAATATTCGAATAGTTAGATATTAAGCTGGACTCTGGACCAGTCATAGCACCAAAAAAAGCATGAACTCCTGTCATCTACCTATACATGATTGATGTGTATAGTTACAATCAGCCTGGCTGTCTGAATCGCTCGAGGAAGTTTCCAATAAATGTCAAGGACAGAGACACATGTTTAGATGCTAGCCAACACTTATCTGTGGTGGGTACTGAGACAAATGTATCGTATGTTATAATGTTGCTAATTAGTGTCAATCAAACTCGCCTATTTATCTGTGCTACTAAGTAGTGAAGTGATTCATTATTATAATGAACATCACACTATAATCTAAAGATCTTTACTTGGTAAGGTGATTGTAGCAAGAAGAACACAACAGTACCTAAGTATATAGCTATCAGGATGACATCACCGCCACCATCAAATCAACAACAGTTCAAAATGCCCCGCCCGACTCGAGCCTACCCTGAATTAGGATGATCGAGCCCAAAACCACGCAGGCCCAGTGAGGTTTAGTTAACCCTCGTAGGTTATATAGTTAGTCAACTTTGATCAACACAAGTTCAAACAATTTTTGAAATAATTCGCATCGCAGGCGTGTGCAGGTTTCCCGGAACGTCGAATAACGTAATGAATTTAAAATTCGAATACATGGTAAGTAAAGTACGTGGGGAAATTCGAACCGATGTCTCCCAGACGGAAGATAGCGACCCAACTATACCACCACCGCACTGTCTTATTATAGATATTTTCTTCTAAAATAAACAGGAGAAATTAATTGATCAGTATATCTATATTTTTATACATTTCTAGACACTGCCTCTCATCAATTTCCCCACAAATTACTTTTGTTTGTCTCATAGTTTCCAAACCGTTAATATAAAAGATCCGTTACGTCTTTCAACAATTGTAACTACACACATTGACCCATACTTACTTAAAACCAAATTTAACTGAAGTAATTTCTCTCACAATACGATGACATGAAGATAAATCGGAACGAATGGAACGCGGCGTTCTTTTTTCAAACTGTGCGCGTTCCCGCCCTCGAACGCGATTGGCCGATAGCTTCGTACGTGCGATGCGTATGAGTCGATAGCGCTGCAAGTCGAGTTTGAAATATTGCGTTTGCGATGTCTTTTTCAGGAATTCCGAGGTTTATTTTATGAGCGTTGTGATCGAAGATAATTGCAAAATAAATGACAGTGGAAGTTTCAAATTTTTCATTTATTTTATAGTCTCTACCATGTAGTTGTAGAAATAACTGTTGTCACGTCTATTTGCTTTCATTACACATTAAACTTAATGACAGAAAAAAAAGTGATAAAGATGTCTACACCGGGATTCGAACTCAGATAAAATGATGAGAACAGAACGCTCTACGACTCGGCTATGGAGGTTGCTAAAGCGGTAGACGATTGTTACAATCACAAACATTCTACTGCTAACTCAATCAAAGATATTGAGCGCGGACTAAACACAGAACTCTCTATTTTTGAAAACTATTATTATTTTTGTGACAGTAGAGTGTACACATTTAAAAATAGTAAATTTGCGAAATAGACGTTCAGCTATACAGACCATCTGCGAGTTGGACGTTTTGCTACATGGACCCTTTCATAATTAAGCTTACTGCTCATTAGACGTTTCACGCTGTTGGACGTTTTGCTGCTTAGACCTTCGGGAGGGCTAAAAAATAAGAAAGAACCCATAATTTGCGGTCATAACACCACCATTTTCTAAAATAGACGACATTCCTGAAAATCCTCAAAAACAGATATATCCACGTCAAAAATCGCTTGAAAAAATAATTCAAAATTGGAGAGTTTATACGGCCACTTATCATTATCGCGCTGCGGCAAAGGGACTTGGTATATCTAATTAGGAAGATGATTTATTACAAGCAAAGTGGGCGCAATTATTGTGAGACGATTAAGAGCAAAGCCGTCGTTAGAGACGAGCTGGGGTGACCATCATTCACTAAAGAACAGATTAAAAAAAAAAAGTTCACGATCTCTTTTTGTTTTATTTTTAGGAGTCTTGCAGAAACATGTATGTACCTACAGCATGTTCTGAAACTAAATGTAAGCAAAATATACCATTATTAGAAAAATTACAAAATAAAAAATAAACCAGTCATGTACGTGTTCTATTGCTTTAATTCAGATATGTCTACCTTGTAGTTAAAAAGTATTTATAAAAATATTTTTTTATTACCTATTCATGTATTTGATAATACACCTTACTAGTTTTGTTATAATAATAAACATAACCGATGCAATGATTACACTGCAATGATTTATTTGCTTCGCTACCTACTCCGCTAAATATTTCTTGCCAAATAGACACCCTAGCCGACGAACTCGTAGCAAACAATCTCAAGACGTGGCATATGGAACAGGCTGCTACTTTATGGCTCGCAACCGCTCAACCGTAATATAACCCATCATTTACAAAAATTACACCCTATTAAAAAATATTCTCATCTCTTTTTCTTTCTTTTTTTTTTCAAAAATAAACCGCTACTCAAAAACCATTCGGCCAGTATACCGCGCGTGCCAAAGTATGGCACCAGCCAAAAAACTAGCAATTTCGATTGTTATACGGCCATAAACAAGGGACCGTTCTAATTTCAAATATTTAATTCCGATCATTTCGTTTTTTCTTAAAATGGCGCTAGCTTTTATGCTAACAAAAAGTGCCATAAAATGAAGCATATCGCACGAAGTTATTTTTTTATTTTTTGCGATTGTTAGTCACCAAATTATACGTATCTTAAATACTTCAGTAGAAGTGATTTGATATTTTATCGATATGGGATTATAGTTGTATGCACCCGGCTACTATAAATTATAAGATTAGCACTTAACCCTGCGTAAGAGCAATCGTATACCCTACAGATAAGACGAGAACAAAAAGAAGGCCATCTATTCTATGAAGACCTTACACTTTGCACGCCACTAAAGACAATGGCGCCCTTCAGGGTAGATCCATACATCAAGACGACCAGTATAAACGTAAAACTCTCTGTAGTAAGTAATATCCAAAGCGTCGAGTGTCAGCTTATACTGGAAAAAAGCACCCGAATGTACAGTCAAATCAAAGTGTTCTTTGCACGCATACGCAACAGAACAGTTGTTATTTAGAAATCACGCTGTTCAGTTCAAGCTATCTGCAACAATGGCCGCAGCCGTAGCCCGCGGTGCACCATTGTTGCCCCTTATCGATTCTGCATGACATTTAGTTGGGTGCTTTTACACCGATTTGTAAACTGAGGTTAAGAACTTACCTACTTTACTCTATGACAATCGAGAATCTGTTTTTGAATGTGCTTTTATGTATTTCGGAGCGATTTTTTAAAACTTACTCGATGCTATCCGTCGTTTACCCAAATCAGTCGTAGTACGTAAGGCTAGTAGCAGTTTTTGGTAAACCTAAGCATCTTGATTATTTATTAGACACTAACATTCATATTACTGTTCGATATTCCTGAATAAAATTAACTTCAAAGCTATGTTTTTTTTAATGTCGTAGTCTCTATAAAAAATGCCTTTTGGTTTATTTACGACGAGAGAACAAACCGCAACATAAGTTATTAAACGTTAGTTACTGATTCAAAATTATACACTTCGTACACTTTATGACAAAAAAATAGCCTTGAGAGGACATGTTACGACTGAACGAAAAGCTGGAAATAATACACAATTACATTACAGTGTAATAAACGATCGCATTAAGCGTTCTCAGGCAAGCGACAAGGGACGTCCACCCGCGATCGCTGCCGGAGGGCAAATGACTCGAATTCCTTTTTTTCTGCGTGCGGGTAGGACAAGAATGTGACCGAGCGTGCGATATGGTACACTCGTCTGCCCTAGGGCAAGCGACACGGGAATTTTATAAGAATTTTTTGTTGCTGTGTCGTGCTTTGCAAATTTTACTTCTTTTATCGTGTGTATTGGTATTATATATTGGGTACGTACGAGTATGTCATGTAGAGCAAAATTTAAGTTTGTTTTATGCTGAATCTTCTCAAAGGCTTTATTTTATGTTGTGTATTTACTAAAGAAACAAAAAAGAGCGCACGTGTTATTTTTGTCATCTTTACAAAACAAGCTTTACAAAAACATCTATATTACCATTCATACAATTACCTAAACAACGTGACTTCTTTCTTAACACGAGCCTTCTTCCCAAGAACCGGTGGCGGAAACTCCCAACCCATATGGCATTTGTACCGGTGATTAGAAGCAGAATCAGCGCAAATTGCACCTCAGTTCAGTGCATGCTCAGTAACATGCTTGTAATGACCAGTTACAGGCTTTCCCACGATCGGCGATCGGTTCAGAGCACGCATGTATTGAGTATTGACAAAAGTGAAATTGTCAGTGTTTTGCGTAGAGGCGTTTTGGTAATTTTTGGGTAAATTAGTGTAAGTACTTGTGAGAAGTTCTCATGATACTGGGACTGAATGACGTTTTCGTTTCAGTCATACTTAAAAAAGTAAGTGTTTTGTTTTTAAGAAAGCACCTACTCCAATGGAAATACATAAATAAACTTTTATAACTACACACTTCAAAAGTTTTCCGGTCTAGTTAATGGGTATACAAAACAGTAATAAGAGTGAATACGAGTATAAAGTGCAACCCTAAAATCTGAAATTAGTTTCGATTCTGACACAGATGAGATATTTTTTTTAATAATGATTCTGCTTTTCAAAAAGGTTGTAGAACGGCGTCATGAAGGCTTTGACAAGAGGGACAGTCAATATCCTAAAAAACCACCCAAAAAAAACAAATTTTAAGTACTACAGCGACTATTTAAGCACAAGACATCAAGTACTCAATTACATACTGCTTAAGAATAATAAAATCTAACAAACAATCGATAAAAAAAAGTACATACTTATTGTACATTTGAGTAAAAAAGTTAAAAACAAAAGACTCCCCTCTCTCCACCTGTTCACAATTACGAGGACGAGCGAGACAATACACTGAAATAGCCAGTGTTTAACTCTTTACACTAAATTACTGTTTGACTGTACGCATTTCGTATTGCTATGGCGATGGTGACGAAAGAACCTTTGTTATGTCCTTTGAAAAAGCTTTTCAATAAACAAAACCAAATCAACAAATCTGTGAACTTTAGATAGAGTTATCCATAGTAAGTAAATCTGCATGGCTTCTCAGAAGTAATTTTGTAAAACTCTAAATTGTAACAGTGCTTGGAAAAAATAATAATAGCACGTTATTATGAAACTCAAATCTCAGATGTAGCTCAGAAGGCCGCGTACCTTAAATGGGATTGGGCCGGTCACGTTTCCCGAATGCCGTCCGACCTCTGGGCCAAAGTTACCACCGACTGGGTCCCCGCAAATGCTAGAAGATGTCGAGGTCGTCCAAGGAGGAGATGGTGTGACGA
This sequence comes from Carpatolechia fugitivella, assembly GCA_951230895.1. Taxonomy (NCBI): domain Eukaryota; kingdom Metazoa; phylum Arthropoda; class Insecta; order Lepidoptera; family Gelechiidae; genus Carpatolechia; species Carpatolechia fugitivella. The sequence continues at coordinate 5,507,557 of OX579660.1, forward strand.
ATTAGACGTCTATAACAACGGATGGCGAGAGATGGCCCAAGACAGGAAGGAATGGAAGAAAGGGAGAGGGGCCTTTGCCCTGCAGTGGGACATTTCGGGCTAAATCTAAATCTAAATCTATTATGAAACTAACCACATTTTACTCTTCATCATCTACTACCTTTAAGTAGACGTGTTTTGTTAAAATTCGTTCGACCACGTTGAGCTTATCCACTTAGTGTGGACATTGGGAACAAATTTTAATTATTTAATCCAAATTGCCCTTGTCTTAACGTGGGCAGCGGGAATTGACCGTCTAGTCAGTTAAAATATTATAGGTGAATTAGCAAAACTGCGAGAAACACGTACAAGGAAACTGCAATCAGTCGCCATCACGATACGTAGCAGAGTCAAAACAGGAAAATTCGCATGTTGCGTGCAGTGCACCGAAAGAGCACGTAATGAGATTGCTTGCTAATGTTGCCAATGTTTCACAGGCCCGAAATAACGAGTTTACAGCGCATTGCTTGTTTTCACTTTAAATTCATAACAATAAACCACTAATTTATAAGAACATAACTCAGGAGTTCATTAAAGCTTACTCTGAATTGGGCTGCGAGACTTCGCTTGTCCAGTGCAGACGACTTTAGATAAAACATTTGAATTTATACGCAGGTGGAAGATTCCTCACGATGTTTTATTTTACTATTCATAGCAATGTTTTCTCCTGGCGACCATGCACCGGAAGACGCATCGTAGGTAGGCCCCCCACAAGGTGGACCGACGATCTGGTGAAGGTCGCGGTAAGTAACTGGATGCGGGCAGCGCAGAACCAGTCGTTCTAGAGATCCTTGGGGAGGCCGCCGTTCAGTAGTGGACGTATTTCAGCTGAGATGATGATGATGATGATCCATAACAAATAATTAAAAAATCAGAAACGTTTTGTTTCGTGGTGAGCTACGCCGTTGCCTCCGCTTTCCAAAACGGGGATCCAAACTTCTGGACTCTCTACTGTCTTCTAGCCAATTGAATTCCCCGATGAACACACTGCTGGTAAAATTTAGAAAATGAAACAATTGATGACCACTCTTCATTGAAAATTCATCCCATCTCAACACTGACTGGTTCGTCCACCATCAATGTGACATCTAATCTTGCTTTCCTCGCTTTCTAAAAGCCTGTAGGATGAGACGTTCTTCCTCCCTCCCCTTTCTTTCTCTAATTGGCCTTAAGGATCCCCCTTCTCGCCTTTGTAAATAACCGCTGGGCAATTTGCGTATTGTACGCTGCGCAGGCGTTTTTTGCAGTTAATTGAAGTAGCAGAAAAGTAAAAGAACTTTTCAAAGGCACAATATTTCATAGCTACAAAAGCATGATAAAGATGAAAAATATATCGAAGGAAGGTAATGAGAAGTTGGTACTGACTTCAGTGCTGATTTGAACTACTACTTTGAAGTAGATGAGCGTTGTCTATTGTAACAATATTTATTCTATATCTTTGACTATCTTATGCAAAAATATACCGAACAGGTAGTATTTCAACACGGATTCAATTTTTTTTCTGAGGCACCTCTGCGCCTCGCCGACTGTTGCCAAAACGCCAGTGGCCTTTGTAATGTTTAACAAAGTTATGATTGCAGATGAACCTTTCGATGGGTTAAAGTTTTAGTTAACTGCTGGCATTTCCAGGACAGCAAATTAAAACTGGTTTTCGATCTGTCTTTACAAAGTTATCTTTGCGCCGCATAAGCTAGACACGAAGACGGGTTACTTATTCGCAATTGAATCTTTCCAGTTGTAAATACAACTTGGTCGTCCGGTTTCTCTAGCCGGGGGGTCCTATCATCAAAAGTTGTCATATCTTCTTTTGTAAGCTTATAAAGATCATAATTGTTCAGTGAGCTTCTTAAGATTATAATTGCATTACTATAGCGAATAATTGGTGTACAAAAACCGATTGACATTACATTTTTGCATTTTGGGTGTCTTTTAGATCATTGTTATCTAAAAGTCATGTTATTGTTGTCCTTTGTTCGTTTGTGTATTTGTATTCTACTTTTATATTCGGTTAACAACTTGGGGAACTGGTTCTATCCTGTAAAAATAATGACTTACAAAGTAGGTAACTTTACAACCGTTGGCTAGGGAAACAACGCAAAACTAATTTGGCGCCAACTCATGAATGAAATTTAACGACTTTCGTCTGTGCAAAAAAAATCTATTCAAGCTCTTTTTACAAATTAATGGAGTCAACTTTTTCCCTACTTTGTAAGTAGAACAAAATCTTAATAGTCTCGAAGACAAAATCTTCTTGCGTTGGTCAGTCAGTGGTCTTATATCGTCGAGCCTCGTACTCATTTTCAACTACTTATTCAAAAATATAATTGCTTTTAACCTTCATTAGTTATGTAGGTACCTACATCATTGTGCCTGATGTTTGTTTGGTAAATAAAGTTCTTTTATTATTATTATTTTGTTTGACGTACCATCATCTCGGGACAAATATGTCCCAGATCTTTGGAAGGCGTGCGTAGGGCCAATGCCAACACATAGAGTTTGTTAATTTTAATAAAGATTTTCTTATGTCCCTGCGATTATCTCTGTGTGCCTTCGATCACAGAATCGAAGCACTAATAGTAATGCACCCAGGGACAACCGGTTAGTTTAGGACTATGGTAAGATATAAACTAAAGGTACTAGATTATTAGGATGCGGAGCTAGTGTCTCTGTGTGTATGTTATTATTATTAATTTAACTAAGTTTGAAATAGAAACCTACAGAAGGCAATGCCGTAACATATTTAACCTCGCAAATATCGAGCTCCACATTTATTTATTTAAGGTACACAAACGCAACATTAAAAAGAAACATTGTAAACATAGGTTCTTGTTATGTGTACCGTAATAGGTGACACATAATAGGTACATTTAACTTTCTTGTCTCGAAAACCTAAAGAAGACAATGCTATGATATTAACACCTTCAATCCTGGCAAATACTTATTAAGCTCTACATTTGACGTCCTTGTCTAAGAAACCTAAAAAAGGCAATGCTATCCTACAATCTCTTGCAGATATCAAGTTCTACATTAAACTTTCTTGCCTGGGAAACCTTAAAAACGCAATGCTGTGAACTTAACGTTTCAATCTCTTGCAAATCGGGCTCTACATATTTTTTTTCTAAAACTAAAAGAAAACAATGCAATGATGAAAAATTTACAAACTTCAAAAAACTTCAAACTTTGTAAATATCACGTCCCACGTTTAACTTTCTTGTCTAGGACACCTAACAATACAACACTATGATCTAGACTAGACACACGGCAGTGTATCCGCCAAGTTCGCAAAAGAAAAAGGCGACGACGCACCAGTGTGTTTACACGAACCATAGGGAGCCACTTTCAACCCCCCCAAAACTGAAAATCTACTAGACCTACACACTTGAAATTTTGCACGTCTATTAAGCCTTGTATAGTTACGCAAGTTAGTTAGTTATTTTTAAATAAATTTGATTTCTCTCTTTAAACTTGCCAAGATACCTAATTTAGTAGCAAGGAATATAACACAAATTATTTTAAAGCAACTTAAGAGCCTTGTTATTTCCTTTAGCAACGATTTAGGGAACTTCTATAGAACTTGGTATCCATTTAGATCTCACTTCTTTTATTGGCAAAGCTCTTATCCGAACTTGGCACCCTTTCACATTTATGTGGTGGGATTTTAATATATTTAATCTTTACAAATATTGGGCTCTACATTCGACTTACTTATAAAACCATTTAAATCATTTATTTTGCCACACACATAGTTAAAAATAATACATGTTTCTTAGCCTATCAAACATCAAGTTTTATAATTTTACAGCTGTAAATAAAACAGCGTCTTTCTGTATCGTAAAGAACGCAATAATTATTATGATCTTAACACCTTCAATCTTTGCAATATTAAGTTCTACATTTAACTTTCTTGTCTAGGAAACTGTAAATACTGTACCAGATGCACTAAGGACTCGATAACAAAAGAGGTGTTGTATAACTGATACCGCAATGCCACATAATACTGTCGACACGAAGCTAGTAATGCTGGTGGGCTAGAGATGGCGAGAATCTCCAGGGCCGTTGTCATTGCCAAAAAGTAAAATCGTTTAGCTCTGATATCGTAAGAAAGTTTCTATCGAAGCATCGCTAGCGTATAGACACGGCTCGTCGGCGCAGTTTGTTTGTAGAAAAACTAAAGATAGAGCACGCTGTAACGTACAAGTGGTTGCCTTTTATGGTGACGTCATGATTTCATAGAAAACAAGAAAGAACGACTTTCGGCGCTGCCACTATGCCCTCCGTGGTGTAGTTGGTAAGCACGTTGGCCGCGTATAGGCCGAAGGTCGTGGGTTCAAGTCCTGCCGGAAGGTTTACGTTTTTGCTTGTTTTCTATTATTCTAAAATATTTAATACTAAAGATAGGACCCCGGGTGGATTATCTGTACATGTACATCACTTCAAAGCTATTTATACATTGGATAAGCAGAATCAGTGGTGATGGTTGTATTTTATATATCGATGTTTGACACACTGGTAGGTATTGCAACTTGGTTAACTTATTAACCCACGAATACGGTTAATAAGACCTAGAAGAAATTAAATACGTAATAGTAAAGGCTAAAGACGGCCCTGGGTAGCAGTCGGGGCGATGGTTCAGGCTATTTGTCGCTGGATGGTATCTCGGTCGTAATTCGGTCTACTGCCGTGCGTGTTGCCGGGTGGTAAGCTTAGGCTGATCATACACTAGAAGAAGAATCTGACCTCCTGCGACCTGATGTACTGCGGATCTGATCTACTGCTAAAGGATGTAACGACTGCTAAAAAGAATCAAATTTAACGCTATAACCTCCTAAGACCCAGACTTGAAATAACAAGGTAGTCGTAAAAACCCATTGTACAAAATTATGCACAAATTAATTTATTGCTATCAGACCCAGAGATATAAAACTTCATAAAGAAGCTAGGTGTTTTAGGATTTCTAGATTATTTCTAGCGTAATACTAGGTATAAAAATATGTACAAAAATTTGTACAGTGGGCAGTACTACTATAAACTTTATTACAAAGCTGGGTCTGACAGAGGTACTTCATTTTGTACAAAATTTTGTACGCGGGGTCTTAGGAGGATAAAGAAATTATATTTTATAAAAGAGAAGAGAACATCAACCCCAAGAAAATTGCAAATATAGGACAACGTTTACAAACGAGAGAAAAGCTTAGAGTTCTGTATAATTGAATGTTACTGAGGTCAGAAATAGAGCATCGCATCACCCAACGCTTGTAGGAGGAACAATGGCAGGTTTGATCTCTTTCAAATGTCTTTTCCTTTCGGGATCCGCCTGTCTAAATATCCAAAGAGCTTTAGGACCTAAGGGTTTTTATGCTCATAGCTTTTAAAGGCCTTAGCCTTTTTGAACTCTACTACAAGACATTATTGCAAAAACCAGGTCTCAATAAGCACCCAGCTTAACACGTCGTCCGCAGATAGAGCTCGCTCGTGAGAGATGCGTCCACTGATAACACATTGCTTTGTTTCGCTGTAAAACTCGAAAATTAACATCATTTGCCAACGCCCGATCGCCACAGTGATACTGACACTAGCGATGAATGGGATAAGTTAAAAGAGACTCGCGATCTCTTTAAATAAGAAACCAAACACGGTGGATGTCGTTGGTGAGAACCACAAACAGTTTGTCTTTCGTTATGGACCCTAGATTCGTTTCATTTTTCTTCTACTTCTTGCAGTGCCTTTCCTACTGAAAGCACGTTCATCAACACGTTGTTTGCTTTGTATTTTCCCATCATAACGTTTTTGAAGAAGTTTGTATCGATCGTGCCCAAATCCCGTGCTCTAAAAACTAACACTCTAAGGATACCTTCGATCGTCGTAAAGTTGATATTCGTAACAACAGATGGTAACATAAAAACAAAATACATTGACCGTCATATATTATGATAAGTGATGACAAAAACGTACTTAGTTTACAATTCAAGATATTTCTGGGTCTTTTCAGTTACACGTCGACCTCCCACGTGCACGCACAAAGTGCTTAATTCATCTTTGGCACAGCCCAGATGTTGAATTCTTTGCTAGCATCTGTATTCCCAACTGCTTATAAAGCAAGAGTGAACAGGCACTTTCCACCACACACTTCCACCCTCGGCCTCATAAGGACCAACCCAGATAAGGACTGATTATGTTATTAGATCAGACGAACAAGAGTAATGCTTATATAACCACTATTTTTATTTTATAACGAATCTGTAGCCCAGGTTGTAGTGTATCTGCCTACGACGCACAGGGTCGCGGGTTCGAATCGCGCCCAGGGCAAACATTCGTGTTATGAGCACTTGTGTTTGCCTTGTGTCTGGTTGTTGTTAATCTATATAAGTATGTATGTATCTATTTATGTAATGTATATCAGTTGTCTGGTACCCATAATACAAGCTCTACTTAGTTTGGGATCAGATGGCCATGTGAGAAGATGTCCCCATGTCATTTATTTATTATTTATTTATAAATAAATATTAGAAATGGATTCCGCTTATTCCTGTAACATAAACCAAACCCTGGCAATAATGTGGTGTTTAGTTTTAATAGTCGTCGAGATTTCGGATTTCGATGTTGTGGTCAGCTGGTAGCGACGGTCTTTCCAAGTTTCACATTGGAGTTCACGATCCTCTCTCTATATCTATGTAGGAAGGCATTAGTAGATGCTTAGTTAGTTGCAAAATATTATTACTACGGGTTTAGTAACATCAGTTAGTAAATTGAGTAAGCACGTCTCTGGTCTTTTGTAGATATTAACTTTTCTAGGTATTATGATATGCTACTTCAATAGGTGATTGATAGTGATGTGTTTATCCTTTTATTATTATTTTAGTCTGTTAGACGAAGGTCTACTCCAAGGATCTCCACAAACATCATTGTACATTTGTCTAGTGTAAGGTATTCAACCTATTACTTACTATTAAGTAAGTTTAATCTATTTATATTTCTATTTAGTTATACGTAAATTATATAACGCACTATCCCGCAGTACTCAGTTACCTGGAAAAAATTGCTACTTCAGCAATAAGGCCGTTCATCTGGACACTATTATTTTTTACTGTATTTTTCTGTTTGTTATTTGTGTGCAATAAATTTTAATATCCTATTCTATTCAACCGATCGATTTTGATGTGATGAGACTCGCTTTAAATGCCGATATTGAAACGTGCTTTCCTTTTTTATATTCTGTCGAAAAAGTTAATACTCAGACATCAAAAATGAGCAATCCGTTGTCTAATAAAATCCCGGCCTTTCCATACTACATCACAATGAAACGTCTACCTACCTAAGCTACATAGCACTGACATCCACAGCCTTGCACATTTCTTATCAGCCCCAACTAAGTGAAGTTCTAGGTAACGTCGGCGGTGTAGTCGTGTTGCGTGCTGCCGCCCTATAAAGTGCTTATCTGTTCATGTCCCGGCTTACCTACAGATGCTCAGCCATTGTGATCGTATCTACCCTGGGAAACGGAATTTAGATTTTTGAATTTGCTTTTGTGGTTTTGCTACGGATTTCATGACTGTACTGCACTGACGATAAGAAATTAGTGATGTTATGTTATCTATAAATAAAAAATAGATTTTTTAAACGAAAACGTACACATATTTATGTTATGGTTATGTTTTTAAATAGCTTAAAATGGCGCCGACATAATTATCAGCTCATATATTATGTCTCCACCGAGAGGCTCGAGCGATCTTAGGCCTTATTCAACCACACTGGCCCAGTGCGAGCTGGTCGACTTCACTCAGTTTCCTCACGATGTTTGCTTTCACCGATCATCGTACAATAATGAATTCGAAAACAGATTGTACTGATGAGATCGAACCTGCGTCTCCTGGACTGAAAGCAGAGGCCCTAGCCACTACACCGCCAACGCTCAAACGCGCACAACCTTTGTTTACCGAGATATTTTTGTAGGAATATACGCTTAATATACGCCATACATGTAAATAAGTACTTACATGAAGATGAAGATGTCCCCACATTTATATTTATATTATATTTATTTATAAGTAGTAACACACTCGTAACATACCTATTTTACATATAAATACAAAAGCAAACTGCGCAGCTACAAAGTCCGTATAATCGTGAAACGAGCGCACAGCAGATGGTGGTTAACTTTTAACCTCCCATCTACTTAAACCAACTTAACAACGACCATCTTCCTAACCCCTATTTTAATCCTAATAAAGGCTGGATTTAAACGAAAAAGAGAAATGATATCTTGGTAGAATCTTGTCAATCCTTCGCGTATAGGAAGCAGCCAGCGACTGTGGTTTAATGAAATTATTTTATAGAAAACGGTGGTTTTAACTAAGTCGTGCAGCTGTGAGATAGAAAAGTGACGATGAATGGGCGGTTTTAGAATGCTTCTAAAGGGCTGTAGTGGCTTTCCTTTCAACTCGTCTGATTCTACCATTCCAATCATTCCAACAACTTTTGGAATTGGAGCTCCTACTAATACGTTAAGATGTTTTCTACTCATTTATACAAAAACGGCTTAAACGGATTTGAATTTTTGCCTAATCTGGATTAACACATCAACCGCTCATATATACGTCCTCACTAAGAGGCAATACTATTTTCAGAAAAAATATTCTTCCCACAATTCTCTTTAAGTCTACCTACATAGCATAATTATAATTGGTCGGATCGGTTGGATCGGTTCGATGGATGGAAAGTAGAGCCCTAATCTGTCTTTGTTTAATTACCTCCAATTCCAGAGCAAAGGAGTCACTTTGAGATCCGATCTTCAGTTATTTTAATGAATTTGCAGTTCCATGTACTATGCATTTCAATAAACAAAATAAAATACATAATAATAAATAAAATCTACTTTGTTACATATCCACTAAGTATTCTACACTATAGTCCTAGTAGAGTTTTTTATTACCAGCGCAAGGCAGTGTTGACAACACATGTACCGGGCAGCTGCTACCTACTGACTGGGCCACCAAAATCTGAAACCATCGAATTCCAAGCAGAGCAAATTGTGTGCAAATCAAAAATCATCATCATCATATCAGCCGGAAGACTTCCACTGCTGAACATAGGCCTTCCCCATAGGTTTCCACCGTGAACGATCCTGCGCTACTTGCATCCACCGGCGTCCAGCAACTTTCATCCAAGTCATCTGTCCACCAAGAATATAATTAGCAAATTAGGACACTTACTACAGTGTACCTACACCGTGAAATTTACATCGTTTTGTTCCCGCCGTATAGTGGTAGTACCCGTCAAACTGAACAACTTTTCACGAAAAAAAAAATTACCTGCGACAAAATATTTTTGGTCTCTCCATACAAAGTGAGACTCCTGACCGACCCATTTTGTATGGAGAGACCAAAAATTTTTATGTCGCAGGAAATTTTTTTTTCGTGAAAAGTTGTTCAGTTTGACGGGTACTATCACTATACGGCGGGAACAAAACGATGTAAATTTCATGCTGTATAAACTACACTGCAAAGAAAGAATGAAATGATCATAGACGTAGTCATGTAGAGACAGAAAAGTCCCGAAAGACTTCGAGCCAGTTAGATCTGCTACGTTTCACTAAGAAATTGGCTATGAAGAAACCCCCAAAATATTCCTTACCACACACTGGATCACCTCGCGTGGTCCACCAGGTGGACCAAAAGGAGGACCTTGGGGTTACAGCGAACTTATCTACTGTGTTGTTATATTACGACATATACTTAGCTGATTTAGCACTCTCCCGTCTTCGTCAATTTCTCATGGCTCTACTGCTTTCCAATAATAATTTGAGATTGGTATCAAAAATCTATCACCGCGTCGTGACCCCCGGCGCTGCGCGGGCGTCGGTTACGGCCGGGATCCGTTTGGACCAACAAATTAGTTGCCGCGTCGCGTGATCGCGCGAACGATCACGGATTGCGGGCTATTCGCGTTTAGGCTCTTTTTTACAAGCTTTTTATTAGCTTGCACTGTATGTGGGTGGATGTGTGGGTCTGTTTGTATGTTCGGGCGAAATCTTGCAACTCAAATTTGAAGCACTTGCTGCCATTGGAATTTGCTGAAATTTGGTACACTTATGTAACCGCGATGACAATGCAATATTATGGTACCATGGAGCTGGTCTGATGATGGAGACGGAATGGTTCCTATGGCCACCGCCATAGGAACTCCAATAATACACAACACAACCTAGTCGTGTTTGGGCTCGTTGGATTTGTATTAACAAGATCTTTAGTCATACGTGATGTCCAGGGTCTCATGATGGAGCCGGAAGGTGGCCATAGGAACTTCTCTAATACACAACACAACCTAGTCGTGTTTGGGCTCGTTGGATTTGTCTTAACAAGATCTTTAGTCATTCGTGATATCCAAGGTCTCATGATGGAGCCGGAAGGTGGCCATAGGAACACCTTAAATACACACCACAACCTAGTCGTGTTTGGGCTCGTTGGATTTGTCTTAACAAGGATACTCCACTCCACGGCTATAAAAGCTTGTTTAAAAAGGATTTTTAATTAAATTTATTCTTTTCTTTCTATCTGATAGAGCATTTCGTGCTTCTACATCTGCACTATAATCATTAATAGCTAATACGTCCCCACCGAGGGGTTACCTACCCTGAATAAGGGTGATCAGGTCTTAGGCGACCACGCTGGCACAGTGTGGGATGGTCGACTTCACACACGGCACACGACTCACGACTTTTGAATTTCTTCTCAGGAGTGTGCAAAATATTACCTTTCATCTTCACGTAAGCTGCAAAGTCGATGACCAAACTCACTAACGCTGTCAGTAATATTGGTCACCGAATAGTTTTAAGCACGGAGACAAATACAAAGAGGAGCTGCCCAAAGACGTTTTCTATATGATAGCGGGGGTCGCCATTGGGAGGGGGTGCGGGGAGATGAACTTCTGCTAACCATCTAGCGGTCAATAGCAAAACTAGCTTTGCAGCTAGACACTAATGAACCGTACTTAATTTTGCTATTACACACAAGATGATTCTGTTCGTTAGTTCGTTACGCTGTATAATGTTGCCAGGCAAGCGAAAAAAATAAAAAATTTGGACCATTTTTTAAAAATTGATCTCTCTCTTCTTTTTTGTATTATGTAGTGGTTTTTATTGTAGGATTACCTTATAATATGAGCAATTGTGATATACAGGATGGCCCATTTAGATGGGTCAGTATGGGTAACTCTGAAACTATAAGACATAAAAACATCTGATAAGAAGAAGATCTCTTAATTATCCTGTAAATTTAAGTATGCAATAAAGAATATATATATATATATATAAAGAATATATTATAAAAAAAGATCTGTTCAATTTTGACACGGGATTTCACGTAAGTCCTTTATCATCATCACTTACTTACTACCAAGTATAAGGAAACATCCTTGCCCAAAATGTGATATTTTGATGTCATGTATTCAATTATAAATATTGAATAAGTTCATCAATATTATCTGCATTATTTGCTACAAAAATAAATATTTTAAACAAATATATTTTTTAGATTCCATATCTGGCCACCCAGCTTACTATACAAAATACATGAATGAATGAGCAAGAATGAAATAACCTTCTACAGTCAAGAAGTTATTCTACGCGATAGATGGCGTTGCTATCGCCGAACTTTCTCGAAGGAATAAGTTACGAGCATTAAAAATTGCATTAAAAAAATACTTACGAGTGGAATTATGTCTTTTTTTCGTTAAAAATAGTTGTATTACTCGTACTGTTGCACGATACAACACAGCATATAATTTTTGCGTCACTAATTTCAATTAAACTGGTTGTAATCAAACCAAGTCATATTCGTGTCGTATCCATAAAATCCAAAGTAACACTGACAGAAGCGACGCCTGGTGGTTAATAGCTAGTAGTAAGAGTACTTAGTCCGCTATGAGACGGGAATAAGTTGCTTGTGGCACCTCCTCTTTGTATTTGTCTCCGTGGTTTTAAGCCATGGTTCTGTCACTGGTTCGTGCTACGTTCTACAATGTTCTCTTTTTGTTGAATAGTGTAATCTCAATGAGTCTCTAAGGTGATTGCCAGCTCAGCCCTCTTCATAAGATGTGCGAGGCGCATTTTTAGTACAAATAATAATAATAATAATAAACTTTTTTTTCAGACAACAGTGGTCCACTTGCTTGCTTGCAGCCTTGCAGTGATAAAAAAATGTTCTGTTCCTAAGATTCTGCTAGAAAGAAATTGATTCTCTTTTGTAGGCTCATCGTAGACATCGTAGGCGTCGTAGTACTTCGCTACGCCTTTGCAGCTTAAAAAGTGTATCGGCATTGTATCGGAATAATGGAGAACGAGCCAGGTTTTGATAATGATATTATTAGTAGGTGGATTAAATCAACATTAATATCTTCTCGTAGTCTCGTACCTTCTTTTCTGTAATGAATTTGTATAATTCTGAAGTCCTTCCGCATTTTAGAGTACCATCTAAAATTTTCGAAAACAAACGCTGTCTAAGTGCTGTCGATTGTGGCAAAAGCTGTATTTCGTGATTTATTTAACACTGAATATCGCAGAAGCGGGAAGACACCTCACGTTAGATCGCTCACGATCTGGTCGCGCGATATCGCACGATTTACTGCTCTATTGGGCGATACATCGCGAATCGCGAAACGCGACTGCCGTGCGACTGGTCTCGCGAATGCCATTCGTCTGGGGTTCCCTTTGGATTTTCGAATTCTGATTAAGATTGATGATAGAATGGTCTTTTTCTTAGCCTGGAATACGCAATGTTCGTAGAAATTGGCTTACGTGAATGCATCGCCTTTCCTATTGTCCGATTTTCGGTTTCTCCCATACATTCACTTCTTTTTCTTTGTCATTTTCAGGTAAATTTTAGAGAAGACCCCCCCCCCCTTCCCCCTACCCTTTATCATTCTTTCTTTGTTACCTTGAACCACCTTGAACTGACGAAAAAAGCCGCTGACTGCCTGCTGTTTTTCCGTAAGAATAAAGGGCCCCCCCCGGAGACGGTCAAACGGTTTGTCTCAAACCTTACGTGTTTGATCAAACCGTTTGAGGGCGGTTTGAACGGTTTGTCAAACGGTTCTGCGCAGTCTGATTCTGTACGCTGTCGTATAATTACACTTCTGACGCGTCAAACATAACAAAAATATGAAATTGCATCAAACATGCTTCAAACACGTAAATGTTTGACAAACCGTTCAAATCACCTTTGTAAACGATCAAAATACCAAACTTTACGTGTTTGAATCAAACCGTTTGACCGTCTCCGGGGCCCTTTAGACATTACTTATAACAATCAAAAGTACGAACATTCTATCTAAGTGTCATTAATTAGTTTAGTTCACAAAAGTAGTACCACAATATAGAGCTGCGTCGTCGTAGAACTTTTATAATAATAAGTACACAAGAAAACACCTAATCCGTACAGCAAAAAAAACTAAAGTAATCACCAAATCGATAACCTTGTCTCACACCAGTAATTGCAGGGCTGATGTGAGCTGTTATTATGCAATTATAGCAGCATGTACTGTCGGGCTGTCAGGCTGGCCTTGCAAGAACAATGTGGGCCAATTTGGGTGTCCGGCCCCGGAAGCGAGCGTCCGAAGCGATGTGAAAATCGTCGACTGTGGATTTTAGTCCAAGTACCAATAAAGTTGATATACGTGTCTAAGGAAGTCCTTGAAACGTATCGAAAGTTATTCTTTCTTTAATTTCAGGTTGGTCTAACTTCGCCCCGCACCGTCGCGAGCCTCGAAGACGACGTGGCGACCCAGTAGTTATTCAGAGCATAATTCATAAAGAGTATGTAAGTTTTCCTGTGATTTTTCCTTCACTGTACGAGCGTCAATTAAGCGTAAACAAGCAACAACGAAATAACTACATTACTTACGATAAAGACTGCTCCAGATAGAAAAAATGGATTGCTTTCTACGTTGCTTCACAATAATCACAGATTACATTGAAAAAAAACTATCTTTGTGCTATTGGAGGCACTGAAATAAAATAAATGTATAGATCATTCGACCATTAGGTACTCTCACTCTGGCCAATATTCATCCACATCTACACAATATAGAGCTAATACATAAAAACCCTGTAGATTTCTTCAAATAAATTTTAGCTTCCCCACCGACCTTTTCTTTTTTAAGCTTTTTTCTCAACCAATAGTGCCTAGAAAAAATGGCTGGGTTATCAACAAAATTACTCTGTCCTATTAGTATTTTTTTTTAATTGTTCAATAATCATAATGAGCATTTATTTTAGAATAAATACTGCGAATTCCTATGCAACATTCTAGAGAGGGTATGAAAGTAGAGGCGTCTCCACTCTCCAGTGGAACTTGTTCAGACCATCCACAATGTCAGGGTTAAGGCGGGACCCGCGCGATCGTTCACCACAGGACCGCGACTGCTGGGCTGGTGGACACACGGGGCCATTCCTTTCCAATGCGAAGCTAGAGTAGACTTGTAGTTTGTAGCAGTACTGCTATCTTACCTTCTTCTGCTATTTTGTTTCTGGCAATTCAGTACTTTTAATTTTCAGTTTGTTTTCAAATTTCGAATCCATCCGTTCCGGTTTTGTTATTTTTAACCCCCGACGCAAAAGAGGGGTGTTATAAGTTTAACGTGTCTGTGTATCTGTGTATCTGTGTGTCTGTGTATCTGTGTATCTGTGTATCTGTGTATCTGTGTATCTGTCTGTGGTATCGTAGCTCCTAAGCGGATGAACCGATTTTCGTTTAGTTTTTTTTGTAACATAGATAATTTTACCCCGAGTGTTCTTAGCCATGTTTCATGAAAATCTCTTCAGCCGTTTGAAGATCATCAGCTCTTTTCTAGTTGATGAGGGGATCTGACGAACTTCCTTATCTCCGATCGATTCGAAATTTGGTACCTTGTTACTTCAATCATATTGAAAGTATATGGTAAGGTAACCATGACCTGATCAGCCGTTTGAAGATCATCAGCTCTATAATAGTTGACGAGGGGATCTGACTTACTTCCATATGTCCTATCGATTCGAAATTTGGTACCGTATTCCTTCAATAATATTGAAAGTATATGGAAAGGTAACCATGACCTGATCAGCCGTTTGAAGATCATCAGCTCTTTAATAGTTGATGAGGGGATCTGACTACTTTCCATATGTCCTTTCGATTCAAAGTAAAAATACTCTCCAATTTTCTTTTAGATATAACTGTACTCATATATCATAATTTATTTGTTATAAAGTTTAAAAATTATGAAATAAAAATAAATTAAAAATTTAAAAACCCCCGAAGCAAAAAAGCAAAACATTAAAAAGTAAAAAATAATACCTATTGTTGAGCCATCAAATTCGATAAAGTAACACCTATATATTTTAATTTTATTAGAGAAATTGATGGATGGCACGATTTGGTTTGCTCGTTGAAATGACGCTATAATGTCACGTCGGGGTACCGCTAAGTTTAAAAAAAAAATATCGTATGAAATCAAGTTGGTCGGATATGCTAACAAATTAATAGATAGTCA